>CM076083.1:33877500-35077500 GCA_038088235.1 Zacco platypus | reverse complement strand
CACAAAATAAACGTAGTTTATGTAGAGTTCGTCACCTTGAAACATTGGCGTGTGGTTTGTGCGTTCTGCAGCGCGTTTCTGTGTTTGCGTGTGTTGTGAGGATTTGCAGGATTGTTGTCAAACTGATTATCCTGTTTTTTATTATTTTGTTGTTGTTGTGTTTTTTCCTATTTGCATGTGTTTTCTTAATGTGCAGCGCGTTGAGCTCTCTCAGCCACCGTACTTTTTAAAAATTAATCAAAAAATATTAATGATAATATTGTGGTCAGTAAAACAAAATCCATTTGATTTGTACAAAACTAAAGTAGCCTAAATTACCGTTTATTTTTCCGAATCTGTCAGTCTTGGAGTCGTTGCTCTGGGTCGCATGTGTCTTGCTGTCCAAATATTGCGCTGACATCTTGGAGCTCGAGTCTGTGCAGTAGTGAGCGAGAAACAGAGCCGCTGGATCAAGGCCCGTCCCACACTTCTGCAGGATCTGATAGTGCAGTTCTGTGTGAAATAAACACTTGTGGAAATGTATAAACTAAAGTTGAAGCTCCAATCTCCTCCTGAAAATCCAGGAAAAGGCCGTTGGTGTCTACTTAGCTGAGAGAAGCTGTCCATCATGACATCACACTCCCGCTTTTATAGCATCAAATAACGAACAAAACGAACACGTGAACTCCACCTAAAATGACAGAAACCATCAAAAATGAATCTGAAGTGTTTAGTTTGTCTCAAGTCCCATTAGATTACATGGAGAGGGTTTATGACCTGCACTGGATCCATTCCTGGAGCCGCTGGGAGCGATTGAGACATTTTGGCTCCACTTTTCAGGACTTGAATGTCACACTTGAGCCCCTACAGGCCTGTTATGTGAAGTGTGGGCTGACAAGAACACGCGAAATGGTGACGAGAAAAAACTTTATTATATTACCGTTTTTGATAATTATGCAGCAATAGTAGATTATAAATATATATTTTGGACACTATTACTATTTTAGATGTTTTTTTTATTAAAGAAGTCTCTCATTCTCATCAAGCCTCCATTTATTTGATCAAAAATACAGATAAAAATACTACAATTTAAAATAATGGTTTTCTATTTTAATATGCTTTAAAATGTAATTTATTTCTCTGATCAAAGCTGAGTTTCCAGCATCATCACTCCAGTCTTCAGAGTCACATGATCCTTCAGAGTCACATGATCCTTCAGAAATCATTCTGATATGATGATTTATTATCAATGTTGGAAACGGTTGGAGGTTTTTGGAACGTTTGATACTTTTTCCAGATTCATTGATGAATGCAAACTTTAAAAGAACAGCATTTATTCAAAATAGAAATTCTAAAAAGTTTTTATAAAGACTTTTGTCAGTTTAGCACATTCTCGCTGAATAAACTTTTGTGCAGAATTATTAGGTTGATTTTCTGATCATATTTTTTTTCAAGGCACATCTTACCAATTCCAAACCACATTAATCTTAATAAACAACATTAATTTTGTATTTAATCATTTATGAGTGATAAATAATTGTCCATGAAGGCTGGAAATGAAAAATATTCAGGAGCAGAATTATTAGGGACAAGGAATTATTGTTTATTAAGATTAATATGGTTCAGAATTGGTCAGAAAATCTTGGAGAAAAAATATGATCAGAAAATCAACTTGCCTAATAATTCTGCACAAAAAAGAAAGAAAATTACTGACCCTAAACTTTTGAATGGTAGTTTATATTGTTACAAAAGGTTTTTATTTTAAATAAATGCTGTTCTTTTTTAAAAAAATAATATTTTCAATGAAAGAATCCTGAAAAAAGTATCAGTGGTTAAAGTATATTAAAATATATTCTCTCTAAACATATTCTCTATATTTTAAATTGTAGTAATATTTCACAATATCACAGTTTTTTTCTGTATTTTGATCAAATAAATGCAGGATGAGCTCGAGACTTCATTCAAAAACATTAAAAATAATAATGTGTCCAAACTTTTGACAAAATCTCATGGCAACATTCAAATCCAGAGAGTCATTATTTCAACCTCATGATATCAAATGTTATTTCTGATTTGTTGGATGTTTTATTGAAAGTAGCCTGTATTTTCCTGTCGAGACGTTCCTTCTCGAGCTGTAAGAGTGATTGTGTTGTTCAGGATTTGCACAATATGCAGTATTGTTGTGATTCCTCCAGGTGGCGCTAGTGCAGCACAAACTGTGCTTTAAACGGTGAGGAGCCTCGGCTTAGTAAAAGTCTCAGATCTAAATCAGAGACGAGAAATAAACACTGAGATCAGACAGAACGTGTTTTTTAGAAAACAATAAAAAAGGCGCCTCTAGGGTGTGGCTAGGACGTTGACAGGATTCCTGCTGACAGCTGGAGTCAAAAGAGCTCGTCCACATGTCTCTAATGTTTTGATGCTGAGAAATGACTGATTCATTTCACTACACGGTTGCTAGGATACTCTGTGTGGTTGCTAGGGTGTTGCTAATGTGTTCCAGGTGGTTGCAAAAGTGTTGTTTTTTGGTTGCTAAGGTATTCTGAGGTAATTGTTAGGCAGTTGCTTGTTGGTTGCTAGGGTTTACTGGGTGGTTGCTAAGGCATTGCTTGGTGGTTGCTAGAGTGTTGCTAGGCAGTTGTTGGGGTGTTTTCGATGGTTGCTAGGCAGTTGCTAGGGTAATTTTAGTGGTTTCTAGGGTGTGGCTCGGCGGTTGCTAGGGTGTTCTGGGTGGTTGCTATGGATTAGCTAGGTCACTACTAAGGTATTCTGGGTGGTTGCTAAGGCATTACTAGGCAGTTGCTAAGGTGTTGTTGTTGGTTGCTAGGGCTTTGTTAGGCGGTTGCTAGGGTGTTGTGTGGTTGCTAGGGTATTGCGAAGTGGTTGCTAGGATGTTGCTAGGGCAAGGCTGGGTGGTTGCTGGGATGTTATGAGTGGTTGCTATGGCATTGCTTAGCGGTTGCTAGGGTGTATTGGGTTATTGCTAGGCAGTTGCTATGGTGCACTGGGTGGTTGCTATGTGCCACAGATAGTTGCCATGGATTTTCTAATACATCATTAGAACATTCTGCTGCTGAGTTATGGCTTTTCATGTCCCTGTATGGTTGCTAGGGTGATCTGGATGGTTGCTATGGTGAGCGAAGGGTTAAACTGAATCTGTGATGATCAATATTGATCCTCATGATTTGACGCTTCATATGGAGGAATAAAAATAATAAAAAATAATAATGTGAGATTCAGAGATGATAATAGTGAGTAAAACACCAATAATAATAATAATAATAAACATGGAGAGAAAATGAGAATGTCTCAGTGTAATTCAGACTCTAATAATGTTTGTGTTTCTAGTGTGGATCACGGAGGAGAGTTCAGGATCACTCCAGGACCACGAAGATGTGAGTCCAGAAACAGTTTGAGTGTTTGTTGTTGTAAATGTTGCTCTTGTAATGTGTGTTCTTGTGTTCAGACGCCTGTGATCTCACACTGGATCCAAACACAGCAAACACTGCACTCGTTCTGTCTGAGGAGAACAGAAAGGTGACGAATGTGGGACAGAATCAGTCGTATCCTGATCATCCAGAGAGATTTGATCGTCCTCAGGTTCTGTGTGGAGAGAGTCTGACTGGACGCTGTTACTGGGAGGCTGAATGGAGTGGAAATAATACTGAAATATCAGTGGCTTATAAAGGAATCAAGAGGAAAGGAGGAGGGAGTGACTGTGTGTTTGGACGTAATGAGAAGTCCTGGAGTCTGATCTGCTCTGATCACAGATTCACTGTCCGTCACAATAATAATGTCACTGTCGTCTCTGGTTCAGTCAGTCAGAGAGTAGGAGTGTTTGTGGACGTGTCGGCCGGCACTCTGTCCTTCTACAGCGTCTCTGACACACACACACTCACACACTTACACACACTCACACACACATTCACTGAACCCCTCTGTGCTGGATTTAGAGTTTATTATACAAACTCTTCAGTGTCTCTGTGTGACATTAAACACTGACTGACACATTAAACACACAAAGAGTTCTTGTTGTTTCTCTCAAGGATGAATTTAATTGATCAAAAGTGACAATAAATATAAATAAATGCTGTTCATTGTACTTTCTATTCATCAAAGAAAAGTTAAATGAATCATGATTTCCACAACAATTTTAAGCAACAGTTTTCAACATTGATAATCATAAATGTTTCATGGATTTCTGAAGGATCATGTGACTCTGAAGGATCATGTGACTCTGAAGGATCATGTGACTCTGAAGACTGACCTAATGATGCTGAAAATTCAGCTTTGATCACAGAAATAAATACATTTTAATTTGCAATAATATTTTTCAATTGTACTATTTTACTGTATTTTATTAAATAAATGCAGCTTTGACGAGCATAAAATACTTTATTCAAAAACAAAAGGTTGTCAATCAGCGCTGCATTATTCATATAATTTACTGTCAATAAATACCTTGAGATGTCTTAAAAAACACAAATAAACCAGATCTTGTCTCAATTGTTTATTGTCTTCACGTTTCATCAGTCAATAAACAGCGAAAAGCTGAATTACTTCTTCGAAACCGTTTTGGTCTTTCAGTGAGAGAGCGCCCTCCAGCGTCCAGTGTGAATGAATATGAATATGAATATTACACGAGAGTGTTTTAGTGCTCAATGTTCAGATCGCCTCATTTTAGTTAAGAATAAAAGATCAGGTCATGCATAGTCTAAGCAACTGCGTTTTGTTCTCATCCAAAATCAGGCGATCTGAACATTATAGCGCTAAAACTCTCGTGTAATATTCACACTCATATTCATTCACACTGGACGCCAGAGGGCGCTCTCTCACTGAAAGACCAAAACGGTTTCGAAGAAGTAAAGCTTATGACGTTCCAGGAAATCCCTTATATGGCACTGAAGACTGGAGTAATGATGCTGAAAATTCAGCTTTCATCACAGGAATAAATAATATTTTACAATATATTCACATAGAAAACAGTTCAAATTATAATACTTTTCCCACAACATTACTGTTTTATTTCATTTTTTGCTTTAATAAATGCAGCTTTGGAGAGCAGAAGAAACTTTTAAAGCTACTTTATATTTTCTGCCTTAATCTTTGATCATTTGTTTTACGTTATAAAATCCACGAGGACTTAATTCACAAGTGTTTGTAACACATAAAGCAATCATAAAATTGTCATAAAACAGAGATAATATTACAGATATTAGTGGTTGTTGTTCAGCAGTGATTTCTAATTGAACTAAAAGCTGAGATGAGATAAAATCAGTCAACCAAAGTTCAGATAAAAGCTGCTGTTTCTCCTGACGCTCCTGATCTCTCGTGCTGAAGCTTCAGTCACTGTTTCTCCTGACGCTCCTGATCTCTCGTGCTGAAGCTTCAGTCACTGTTTCTCCTGACGCTCCTGATCTCTCGTGCTGAAGCTTCAGTCACTGTTTCTCCTGACGCTCCTGATCTCTCGTGCTGAAGCTTCAGTCACTGTTTCTCCTGACGCTCCTGATCTCTCGTGCTGAAGCTTCAGTCACTGTTTCTCCTGACGCTCCTGATCTCTCGTGCTGAAGCTTCAGTCACTGTTTCTCCTGACGCTCCTGATCTCTCGTGCTGAAGCTTCAGTCACTGTTTCTCCTGACGCTCCTGATCTCTCGTGCTGAAGCTTCAGTCACTGTTTCTCCTGCACTGATTCTTGCTGTAGTAAGAAAGCATTAGCCATGAGCAGAAACTGTCACTCCTGCTTTCTTCTCCAGAATGATTGTCTCCAGTGTGTGATCTGGCTGGAGGTTTGATCCTCTCAATCCAGCAGAGGAGACCAACATCATTCAGACAGAAGCTCATATAGTGACAGAAATCATGAGCTCAACTGACCTGTGACTGAAATCATCTCGTTCATGACTAGATCTGCTGTGTCTGGAGAAACAACACTGTTCATTCACACACAGCTGTGAAATATAAACGCCTCCATCTCCTGCAATGTTGGGAATGAGAAGATGTAAAGTAAGATGAAATAAACAGATTCACGGTTTAAATTCCCTCAAGAGTCAAACTCTAGAGCTTGTCGATGTGTAGAAACAGGATTTTAATGTCCCATTCAAGCAGGTCAACATCTTGAGATGAAAGTGAGGGGAGAAGATGTAGGTGTGACCAGAAACATTTAATAATCATTATTATTATTTTGACTGTTAACTGAAACTAGATTTGGGAGGTTTCATTTGATCATGTTTAATCACAGAAATCAGTGTCTGCCTAAATAAAACAGCACGAGTCTGACCGTTCAGATGAGACTGAGAGAAAACCAGATGAAAAAGAGGATGAGGAACATATTAAAAGCGTCTTAATAAACATCCCAATCTTATGATGAGGTTATTAAAGGGCTCTAGTGAACGTAAGGCACGATCTGAATATTCAAACTGACTCGACTCAGCAGCTTTGCAGCTTTCGTTGAATCTCTTTAAAGAGGTGAACGTGTGTGAAGATCATGTTCAAGCTTGAGCTCCTGTATATGGTGTGTGTGTCGCAGTGGAAACTCGCTCAATAAACGCTATAAATGAGGAGTGTTGCGGTGAGCAGCTTCTGACAGACACACCCTGGAGCTCCTCCATGTTCTTCTCCTCGTTCACTCAACAGTGAGCTGCTGCTTTCTTTAGACTTCATGTGTAAACCCTCTTCAGACTAACAGACCCAACAGAGCAGGACGAGACCACAGTTAAACACCCTGTGAAATACAAACTAGAGCTTTGTGGCTTTTAGTGTCACTTTTACAGCAATTGATATGCTGGTGTACTCCAAAACATTGACAAAATCATCTTTGGCACACATATATCACTATATATCACCACCCAACTTCCTGTTCAATAGGAAACACATGAACACGAGACAGAAAACACAGTTTACCTCTTTTCTTTAAAAAGGAATCAAAATAATATTTATTACACTTGTACAATAACACATAAATATTACAACCGATGGATCTTTAGCGCCATCATGAACAGACTCAATATAACACTGTTTCTCTGGCGCTGAGGGAGAATATCATCATTGATCAACGACATCAGGAAACTCACAAGGAATATCAATAAGAAATATGAAATGTCATCAATATGAAAACGGTACGAGGGTAGTTTCATAACATCAGCAACTTTAATAGTGATGCTTTGGATAAATAATAAAAACGGACTAAACTAATGTCGTTCTCACTGAGATTTACAGTATTTGGATGTTCTGAACAGAGAATGAAGCTGTAATTCTTTTTCTTCCAGTTTGAGCTTTAAGGAAACTGAAATAACCCTGTCTGGACCACAACTATTTCATGAAAGCAGAAAATGACAGACGGACAGATACTGAACAAAAATAAAACGATGGTAAACAATGGTTTAAAACATCTGGTAAACTTACATTGAAGATAGAAAGAAAAGTGTGAAATAAATGCTACTATGAATGGAAGATATCAACATATTATTCTGACTTTGAGACAAAGAGAGAAACAACAACAACTTAAATAACATTAATGAATCCAGTTGAATTGCCTTTACTTTGGTTTCAGGAAAATATCAGAGTTCCAGATTTGGCTGAATGGATCAATGAGGAAAGATCCGCTCAATGATTCATCAAGCGTCCAGGCGAGTCGCTTTTGTTTCTCAGCATCTGGTGATGAAGCTCCTGGATTCGCTTTTGGCCACCAGTAATCGGAGCGAATCGCTTGACGTCCGGATGAGTTCTCTTCCACTGACAGGAAAGACAGAGCAGAGGACGATCATTCATCCGTTTCAGTGTCAAGAACGTCCATCACCTCATCTGTGAATCCTCAGACGTCTGTTAAAACTCATGAAGTGAGTCTGATCTCTTTGTGACAATATTCAATATATTTGCTCTTAAATATCTTTATAGTTGCTTTTTTCAATCAGAGGATCCATTATTTCAGCCAAACCAGTAAAACTATAGTTAAAAATAATGTTTTTTAGTCAATGGAGACAAAGAGGAAGTATCTAAAGGTAAAATGTCACCCTTCAGCAGCATGTTGTTCACCTGTGGTAATCCATGGCCACCAGACTGACTCCATTCACAGCGAGGATTCGGTCGCCCACTCTGAGTCTCTGGCTGAGGGCTGCTGGGGAATCTGGCACCACCGACTTCACGTAGATCCCACTCACTCGCAGGGGAGTTTTCTGTCACGAACAAGCCAAAACAAAGACAAGACTCAAGATGAGCGACGACTGGATGAGGATCCGCAGCAACAGGAAATGAATGATCTGTAGTGGCACTGATGCTTTTGTTTGAGAGCGTCCTGAGTCACATGGAGAAAGTAGATGTTTGATTGTCTCTGAAGACTCAAAACCACACAGTCATCAGGTTCTCACTTCATCTTATTGTTAACATCAACCTCAATGTCACTGCAGTTCTGGGAAACACAGGAAATCTTCTCACATTCAGTCAAGCGCTGGACTCATTGTTGGCATGAACTAAATCAAATGCCACTGAATGTCCTGGTCATTCATCACCCCAAATCAGAAGAAAAAAATAAGAAGTTATATTTTACATAAAGAAAATGAAGGTTGTTTTAGGAATACCAACATTATTATCATAGCGTTTATTTCTAGACAAGTCACTTTGAGATTTATTATTATCATTATTATTAGTACTATCTGCCTTGACTTTGTTATATGATTGTCATCTGCCTGTATCACGACCTCGATTCTGCCTGTCCTCTGCTGTTCCTGCATGTTTGCTGTCGTTTGACCATTTCCTGTCTGACCACTGTGCAATAAAGCCTGCTTATGGATCTCACTTCGAGTGTGTTCCGGCCCAAGCCTTTCTATGTATTTAGTGTGGTGAGATTCTCTTTTCTGTATTAATTTGGTTCTTTCTCTTCTCCCGAGGGTAAGCCCCACCCCTGCGCACCTGCGGCCCGTTCCTTTACGACGCGCTGGGCTGCATATAAGAGGGGAGAGTGAAGACGTGCGGGTGCTGTTGAGTGTCGAACTTGTGCTGCTTCCATCAGAACTCCAGTCTCCAGGTCGCCACTGCCACTGTCTTCAGCTCGATGTGATCGTGGCGCTCTCTTGAGGAGGGCTCGTGTGGTAAACCGACGCGGACGATCAGCTGCGCCCAACGAGTTCGGTGTGATCCTGATGACCCGTGGTTGTTGTTCAGCTGTGTTTTGTTTTTGTTGATCTGTGTTTCATGTTTCTTGTGTTAGAGTGCTGATAGTTGCCTGTGACATGCGAGTGCTGCGGCACCAATAAACAGTGAAATTGTTTCTTTTTGTCCTTTTTATGTTGCTGACCCTTCCCTAGCGAGCTCTTTGAGAGTGGGGTTCGCAACAAGTGACAAATCATTACACGCATTTATTTTATGGCATGTCAAATGAACATGATTTTTATATGTTGCATTTATGCTTTTTGTCCCGTCACTTCATGTTAATTTAACATGACTTTTGTCTAAATGAAAGCTTTATTCAGTGTATGCAGTGGTGTTTCAATGAATAAAATCAGAATGAAATATTCCTGATAAAAACTGATCAAATTAATCGCAAATAAAATTACATTTCACAGTTTGGAAAACTGTAAGTTGACTTTTTATATATACATTTTTAGCAACGTTAAAATTGTAGATTTTGTAAGGCAATAAGCAAAAATATTTCTTAAAAAATACTGCATTTATTTTCAACATTACAGAACAATCCATACTGATTACAAACATACATTAAGAGAAGCATGTTACAGTTCATTTGTCTGAAATGCATCTGTTAAAATATAATACCACAATCCAATAGAAAAGCAAAAAAATCTCTAAGAATAAAGACCAAATATACTTCGGGTTTTACGCAGACATGAGGGTCCATGTACTGTGTGTGATGCAAATTTCATCACCAGAACAGTTTGTAGTTTCACAGTAGAAAACGAAACTAGAGAGACTTGTTTGCTCTAAACATAATACAATATTACAAAATAAGAACAATATCAGTATAATAAATGAATTTAAAGCAAATTTAAACATTTTTAAGAGATTATCACTGATTATTCTGTCCATTGTGTCACACGTACCGGCTGGTACCACATAAACAGCTTATATGCTCTCTCTGGAAACAGGAGAAATAAATGAGACACGGTAAACACTGCGTCCGTTTTTCATCTCGCTCAGCAGAAAGAGAGGAAGAAGAGGATTTATTAAACATTCACAAAATAAAATACAATTTGACCTTTTTTCACCTTTCAGCAAATACTGAGTTAATAGTTTTGTGTGATTAAATAAATCAAAATGACATTAACCACTGTTGGCTTGTAAGTTGTCTTTTTTCCAACTCAAAATAAAACATAGCTTATGTTATCACTTGCATATGGTTATATATGGTTGCTAAATACATTTTACATTCCCAGCTACAGTTATTCCTTTTTACTCTTTCCAAAATGCATGAGCTGACAGATTTTTAACTTATTTTTAACCACTTTTAAAATATCTCACATTCGTCCTTAACATTGGATTTTAACCATTACATAAACTCAGCTTTTAACATTAGCTTTTTAACACTTTACACAATACCATACGTTTCAAAAGTATTAAATCTTTACAAAAATGAGCCAAAAATAAAACTTTGTCTAACATGCATTTGGTAGCAACAGGTGACGTTTAGACGCGCGAAAAAGCGACTACTGCTATATGCTCATATATGTCCACATATTCATAAAACAGCCTTATTAACGGACATTAAAACATGCAGCGACATGTCTGCATGTTACACTTCAAGTACCCAGCTTACTTTACTATTCCACCAACCTGGAAACAGGAGAAATAAATGACACAAGGTAAACACTGCGTCCGCTTTTCATCTCGCTCAGCAGAAAGAGGAAAACCGCAAAGCGGACCAAACTGACGCAAAGCCCCAGGGAGCACAATCATCGCCACACTTCCCTCTGCTGGCGACCTCCATAATTACTCCTGATTTTAGTAAAAGGATGGTGGAAACAGGTTCATCACACCTGAACAAATACTCAAACATTAATTATAAAATTACAGAAATGACCACAAATGTGATACCACTTTAGTGAGCATCACAATTGCAACAAAAAAAGACCTGGTTTCTGAATACAATTGCAGCATCTTCAGTTTCATCTTCTTGACTCTCATCTGGCGTACATCTCCTACCTATGACACTGATTAGCCTATTATTGCTAATTTTAGATATTATAGCCTATTCATTTAAAATTAAACATGTTTCAAATTAGGCTATTATAACGGTGTTTTGTATGCAAACAACATTGTTAGTTTACAGTTTATTTAATTAGCCTTTCACCTCAAATTGCATGAAGCCTAAAACCAAATGATCATCTGAAAGTGTATGTTCTGCTTTTTCATTGGGTTGTCTCAGTTCATTTTTAGCACTAACAATCGCTGGGATATTCAAACAGTTTAAGCACTATAGATTTCGTGTTCTAGTTTGTGCTCCCCTTTCTTTGAAAAGAAGTCAGTCACAAATCGTTTCCCCTCGTTTTGTTTTTTTTCCTTCTCCTGTCTTTCCTTTGTTTTTTGGTGGCCTGATTCAGCTTTCTTTGAGAAAGACATTTCAACCGCTCGGCAGAAGTTTGCGCTCCACCAGACGCTCAACTAACATAAACAAAATGCGCGTGCAGATGAACTAAACCATTTGGCGCATTAGCAAGGGGTGGGACCGTGAGACTTTAGATAGTCTTTACTTATACAAAATGTAGTCAGTCAAACAGTTATTCAGCCAATACACTAACTTTACATTTCATCTGACATTCATCATGAAATTTAATTAGGAAATGAAAATATCCAGGCAAAATAAAATATATTCCAGACTTTTCAAGGGCCCTCGGTAATCAGTGCTGGTTTTACCCCCAGTCCACCCCCTGGTCCCCCGGTCTGTTATGGGCATCCTGGTGTTTGAGAACATCACTTCAATGGATCCTGGGATGAAGGCTTCATTTGCAGCCTGGAGAAACACAAAATGAGATTCAATACTAATCTGTGAATATCAAATGTAATTTCAATCATTTAATAATGTCAATATCACGAGAAATGGAAACATGAATATAATGAGAACCAGTTATGGTCAACAAAGACTGAATACAGACACTGTTAGACCTCAGTTCGAGGATAGTGGATGTTAGGTCTCCTATTTTAGAGCCAAGATATCCAACAGAGTCTTCCTATAATAATCTGTACAATTATATAGTATACTTTGAATACGTACATGAATGATTCAGTTTAACTGCAACTCTGGAGCTCTTTTTACACATTCACTGGACAGTGAGAGAGAGAAATCACAAAATTCTTTTTAACATTTGCAACATCACATAGAGGGATTTTAAAAGTAGCAAAATGTGATTCAAACAGATCAACTAAACATATTGTTTAAAAATGCTCGATATTGAAGGGGGTAAACAACATAAGAAACGCGAGAGAAAGAGGCAGATTAACTCTTTATTAACGCTGCAGCATTCACGTGTCTCCTTAATCAGCAAACAAGTAGAAGTTTGTGAGAATCGAGTTAACGTACTGACAAACAATCAAAACAAACAAACAAAAACACAGATCAACAAGAACATCCAAGACAGCATAACGAGGGAACAACGCCTGTCAGCGACTGGCTGGACATCGGGACTCACGAAGCGTGGTCGAAACGATCCTCAGACATCCAGCACTCGAGTGCATGCTAAGATGAAGCTCATGTGTAGATCATAAAAACAGTGACTGTGGCGGTCAAGCAGCTGAAGAATACAAGCAGCACCAGACTTCCTCGTGTCCACACTCTCCCGTCCATATTCAGCCCGAAGAGTCATCAGCAAACAACAGGTGTAAAGATAGATAGATAGATTACCCTCGGGAGAAGAAAACCAGATCAATACAGAAACATAAATATACATTAACTGACAGAAGGTTTAGACCGTAACAATATTACAACACATTTTAATAAATACTCGCCACTGTAGAGCCTTTGGATTGACAGTAAAGTGCATGTCAATAAGTGCATTTGTCAGGAGAAACATCAGATCTCTGTAAAATATCAACATTATGCATCAATTTTAAAACAATTAACAATCAGTATAATTAAGACTTTCTGGACTATTCTCACCAAATTATATGAAGATGTATATCATTCAAAGCAGTCATCAGAAACACACACGTGTGAAAGAGACCACTTAAAATAAGTTAAAAGAACTGAATAATATAAGTGAGTACAAAATATGACTAATTTTAATGATTGAACATCCTTAAACAATAGATAGATTGTACAAAATTGAATTATGTTTAGATGAGAAACAACTTAATCATGTAGGAAATACGAATACATATTTAAAAATTCAACAACCTCATGATTTTTTTATGTGTCTATCTATCTATCTATCTATCTGTCTGTCTGTCTGTCTGTCTGTCTGTCTGTCTGTCTGTCTGTCTGTCTGTCTATCTATCTATCTATCTATCTATCTATCTATCTATCTATCTATCTATCTATCTATCTATCTATCTATCTATCTATCTATCTATCTATCTATCTATCTATCTGCAGATCACCCAACATCAGGTTTGCTATCTAGTTTATTATTTTATTCATTTAGTGTTTTTAACATTCAGATATAATATTAAAACACTTTATATCATGTGAGGATGATGTTAATCATTGGTGGTGGTCGGATGTGAGAGGAATAAACATCATTTCAGCCTCTGTTGTGACCTGAGAAAATGTGAAAGCGAGGATATCCTGTTGGTACATTAGAAAATATGTGTATGAAAATCCTCATCTTAGATACCAGGCTCATATTGAAGACAAATAAAGGCAGAATTAAACCCACAATGCCTGAACAGATTCTCCCTCAGTGATTTATTTCATGATCACGTTGTATAAGTTTTTACATCAACCATCTAAGTGACCGATCTACTGCTTAGCAACAGCCTAGCAACCACAAAGGAAACCCTAGTAACCACTCAGCAACTTCCAACAATTCCTAGTTACACAAAACTCTCTTAAGGTGATGATACACGGGCAGCATTATAGACAATGTTGCTTGGGCACTTTCCTATTAACTGATAAACACTTTACAATCCAGCTGTAATATGGTAATATTAACAAATTAACCAGGTTTTACTATGAAAAATAATAATAATAATAACATGGTCACTGTAGTTATTCCAACGTAAGCACAAAATTAACATGGTTTTGCTTCAAAAACAATAGTTTCACTCTGTATTTGTGTGGTTATACACCAATAAACAATGTTTTACTATAATTAAACCATGGTTAATTTAAAGGCCACTGAAGTGTCTTGGAGCGCGCAGCATTATTCAATGTGTTGATGTAATTTCAGCTGAAACAGGAAGACAGGGTGGGACATATCGAACAGCCTATGGAAGCCCGTTCCCGCCACTGTTGAGAAAAAAAAAAAATTCTGTAAGTCATAATAATGAGAAACTTTCTCATAATAATGACTTAGTATCTCATAATAATGAGAAACTTTTCTCATAATAATGAGAAACTTTCTCATTATAATGACTTAGTATCTCATAATAATGACTTAGTATCTCATAATAATGACTTAGTATCTCATAATAATGACTTAGTATCTCATAATAATGACTTAGTATCTTTAACTTAATCAAAAAAAATTTTTTTTATTTTTTTTTAGAAACTTTCTCATAATAATGACTTAACATCTCATAATAATGACTTAGTATCTCATAATAATGACTTAGTATCTTTAACTTAATCAAAAAATTTTTTTTTTATTTTTTTTTAGAAACTTTCTCATAATAATGACTTAACATCTCATAATAATGACTTAGTATCTCATAATAATGACTTAGTATCTCATAATAATGACTTAGTATCTTTAACTTAATCAAAAAAAATTTTTTTTTTTTTTTTAGAAACTTTCTCATAATAATGACTTAGTATCTCATAATAATGACTTAGTATCTCATAATAATGACTTAACATCTCATAATAATGACTTAACATCTTTTTTTTTATTAAGTTAAAGATGCTAAGTCATTATTATGAGAAAGTTTCTAAAAAAAATTAAAAAAATTTTTTTTTTGATTAAGTTAAAGATGCTAAGTCATTATTATGAGATACTAAGTCATTATTATGAGAAAGTTTCTAAAAAAAATTTAAATTTTTTTTTTTTTGATTAAGTTAAAGACGTTAAGTCATTATTATGAGATGCTAAGTCATTATTATGAGATGTTAAGTCATTATTATGAGATGTTAAGTCATTATTATGAGATGTTAAGTCATTATTATGAGATGTTAAGTCATTATTATGAGATACTAAGTCATTATTATGAGATGTTAAGTCATTATTATGAGATACTAAGTCATTATTATGAGATACTAAGTCATTATTATGAGAAAGTTTCTAAAAAAAATTAAAAAAAAATTTTTTTTTGATTAAGTTAAAGATGTTAAGTCATTATTATGAGATGTTAAGTCATTATTATGAGATGTTAAGTCATTATTATGAGATGTTAAGTCATTATTATGAGATACTAAGTCATTATTATGAGATGTTAAGTCATTATTATGAGAAAGTTTCTCATTATTATGACTTACGGAATATTTTTTTTTCTCAACAGTGGCGGGAACGGGCTTCCATAATAATGACTTATTATCTCATAATAATGACTTAGTATCTTTAACTTAATCAAAATTTTTTTTTTTTTTTTTTTTTTAGAAACTTTCTCATAATAATGACTTAACATCTCATAATAATGACTTAGTATCTCATAATAATGACTTAGTATCTCATAATAATGACTTAGTATCTTTAACTTAATCAAAAAAATTTTTTTTTTTTTTTTTAGAAACTTTCTCATAATAATGACTTATTATCTCATAATAATGACTTAGTATCTCATAATAATGACTTAACATCTCATAATAATGACTTAACATCTCATAATAATGACTTAACATCTTTTTTTTTAAGTTAAAGATGCTAAGTCATTATTATGAGATGTTAAGTCATTAGTTTCTAAAAAAAACAAAAAAAATTTTTTTGATTAAGTTAAAGATGCTAAGTCATTATTATGAGATACTAAGTCATTATTATGAGATGTTAAGTCATTATTATGAGATGTTAAGTCATTATTATGAGATACTAAGTCATTATTATGAGATGTTAAGTCATTATTATGAGATATTAAGTCATTATTATGAGATGTTAAGTCATTATTATGAGATACTAAGTCATTATTATGAGAAAGTTTCTTATTATTATGACTTACGGAATATTTTTTTTTTCTCAACAGTGGCGGGAACGGGCTTCCATAACAAATTAAAGCTTAGGGTCCCAAAAAGTGAAATTCATTTATATTTGTACTTCTGAAATGTACTAAAAGTACTAATTTCTTTATTTAATTTTAAATGGCACTTCTAGTGTCTAGTCCAGTGTAGAATGCAGTAGCGAGAGCAAGTAGCCCAATGTCTTCATGTTCAGTCCAGTTTTGTGCGGGGCTGGATGATTTTCACTGAACTCGCCTGACGGACCCTAAACATAAAAAGCATTACAGTCGATGGCGTCTGTCAGAGAAGAAATGCTTATTGAACTTCATCACAGTTTGCTAAGATTACATCAGGATGGCACACGTGTTCCTTTTTGTTGGGTGTGAGCACATGATGGAGTGAAAGGAAATGAGAATGCAGACAAACTAGAAAAAGAGGCATTACAAAAAAAAATAACATTTCCAATTCCACTTGGAAAAAAAAAATATAATGACAAGACTGAGAGTGGATCACAGAGTGGACTGAATGACACCTTGTTTTTAATGGGGAAAAGGACTATTGAAAACTGAACGCTGTGGGGTTAAAGAAAATACTGAACATGTCATATTGCACTGTATTTTATATAAGGTGGAAAGACGGTGTTTCAAGCATTCAGGAGGCAGGGCGGGAATGGAATCTGATGGGGATACTGGACACAGAAGGAGAGGGAGAGGGGATAAGAAATACCAGGAAAGCACTATTTAAATTTCTTAAAGACACAGGGTCGATGAGCAGAATATGACAACACCTTAAATGACTTGATATTACACACACCTGTACAGTAGGTGGCGGTATGCACCTTAATGTTTGCAATCCTCCAATAAACAAGAGAAGAAGACGCACCTGAAACCGAAAGCGCTGCAATGTAATCCGACGAAAAAAGACGCCATTATAGAGAATTCAACTTCAGAAATGGCTTCCCATGTCACGGTAAGTTTGTTGAAAAAAAGTTTCATAGCTATAATATCAACAGCAGTGTCAATAAAATCAGTTTAAATCAATAGCATCAAACTATATATCGAGCATTTGCGTCTAAACGTCGAGCAAACACGATAAAGCTGATCGTTACTTTAGAAACTGTGAAAAGATGCTCATGAAAATCGATAAACTTACACAGATTGTATTCCTGATTTTATCTTACTGTGCTGTTACCTACTGAGACCCTAAAGGGACATAGTGGTGGAAAAAATATTGGACAGGAGGAAAAAATATTTTTCAAAGCTTTTGCGTTCCCCTAGAAACTCTTCTGTTTACTTTCACGCTTTCCAACAATGGAGCGGTTCATAGAGATTTATTTGAACTTGGACTTAAGTACAAAGATGTTCAGTGCAGTTCAGGCACGGTTTTGACGTAACGAAGTGCGAAAGACACCTGAAATGGACAAGTTCGGTAAAGTTGGCAAAGTATTTGCAGATTCGAATATCCCGGATCAATAACCCATGAGATAAACGTTGTTAAAACACAAATAACACATTTTCCAACCGTTCCCCGCGGGTCTCCCGCTAAATTTTCTGACCGCTCACTCCCGCCCGCAGCAAAGGTAAAACCGCCCGCTCCTGCGAGATTTGCATTGGGTCCCGCGGGAGCCCAAACCCAATACAGCTCTCTATTACACACTGTAGTGTCACGAACTTCAGTTCACACATTACTGCTGTTTTGAAGATTACTACAACACGTATTTATGATCACATACTGTACATAAACAATATCAGTATTGAAAACACAGAATTTTACCACACAATGTACAATAGTAAATGCATTAAGTCAAACAGTCCAAGTTTATGAAATTCGAATTTAAAGTTTCATTTTAATTAAATTGTCAAAATTCAGTGTATTATTCCTGTTTATTTTTGTTGTTGTTTTTTGCTACATACAGGCCTGAAATCAAACTGGCCATCTAGAGAGAAGAGAAGCAGAACCTGCTTGTAAAATGAGTGTGAATGAGGAGAGAGAGGAGGAGGAGTCTGTTCACACTCAGAGAGCAACATCTCCTGGATTCAGTTACGGGTCTATGAAGAGTAACAACTCCATGTTTGAGCCCCATAATTTCAGCAATGAACCATCTTCAGGATTCAGTTGTGTGTCCATGAAGAGTAACAACTCCATGTTTGAGCCCCATAATTTCAGCAATGAACCATCTTCAGGATTCAGTTGTGTGTCCATGAATAGTAACAACTCCATACATCTTCCCCCTTATCTCAGTGATGGACCATCTCCAGGATTCAGTTGTGTGTCCATGAAGAGTAACAACTCCATACATCTTCCCCCTTATCTCAGTGATGGACCATCTCCAGGATTCAGTTGTGTGTCCATGAAGAGTAACAACTCCATGATTGAGCCCCATAATTTCAGCAATGAACCATCTTCAGGATTCAGTTGTGTGTCTATGAAGAGTAACAACTCCATGATTGAGCCCCATAATTTCAGCAATGAACCATCTTCAGGATTCAGTTGTGTGTCCATGAAGAGTAACAACTCTATGATTGAGCCCCATAATTTCAGCAATGAACCATCTTCAGGATTCAGTTGTGTGTCCATGAAGAGTAACAACTCCATGTTTGAGCCCCATAATTTCAGCAATGAACCATCTTCAGGATTCAGTTGTGTGTCCATGAAGAGTAACAACTCCATACATCTTCCCCCTTATCTCAGTGATGGACCATCTCCAGGATTCAGTTGTGTGTCCATGAAGAGTAACAACTCCATGATTGAGCCCCATAATTTCAGCAATGAACCATCTTCAGGATTCAGTTGTGTGTCCATGAAGAGTAACAACTCCATACATCTTCCCCCTTATCTCAGTGATGGACCATCTCCAGGATTCAGTTGTGTGTCCATGAAGAGTAACAACTCCATGATTGAGCCCCATAATTTCAGCAATGAACCATCTTCAGGATTCAGTTGTGTGTCTATGAAGAGTAACAACTCCATGTTTGAGCCCCATAATTTCAGCAATGAACCATCTCCAGGATTCAGTTGTGTGTCTATGAAGAGTAACAACTCCATGTTTGAGCCCCATAATTTCAGCAATGAACCATCTCCAGGATTCAGTTGTGTGTCTATGAAGAGTAACCACTCCATGTTTGAGGCCCCTAAATTCAGTGATGGAGCTGCTGTGACCTCTGACCCTGTGTGAGTATCATTTACTATCTGCTAGAGCTGCACGATTCTGGATAAACTGATAATCATCATTTTTGTTTAAAATAGAGATCATGACTCTCCCACAATTCTGAATAGACAAAAACAACAACAACAAAAAACATTTACTAGAGGCTCTGACAGAATGTTAATTGCTGCAGTCTATTTAAATATTTCTAATTAGATTTTTTCAAATCAATTTGAATGAATGATTCAATGACTCAGTCATAAAGACTTCACTTGTTTCATTACTGAACGAATCTCTTGAATTAGTGATTCATATAACAAATGTGTTTTAACAATCTCTTTTCGCCACTTACTGATGTGACAATGTAATTCATTCAATTTTTATTTGAAGTGAAATACTTACATTAAGTACTTGCATTTAAGGTATCAAGTGAATACTGTTTGGTTTGTTGACAATTAAAACTACCTTGGAACTCTGTTTTACCATGGTGATTTTTGGTGACATAACAAATTTATCTAAATTAATTCAAACAAAATGGAATAAAAAACAAACAAAAAGCTCTTTTTCCTACCTTACAACAGAAATCCACCAATGGGTAGCAGCAAGTCACGTCTTATTGAGTCATTGAATCATTCATTCAAATCAATTAGTTCAGAAATGTTGATTCAGTCAGGAATGAAACTCCTGACTTTTTGGGAACTGTTTTTGTTGAAGGAAACACTACTGTGTCTAAAATAGTAAGTTATCTAAATTATTTAATATTAACTTCTTGTTTGTTGAACTGTTCTATAATCTCAATATCACATTTGTAATATTTTCAGGGATTTCAGCACTGTTGCTTAACTATTGTTGGAAATATAAAAATCTGGAACTGATTATTGGGCCTTTTTTGGCCCATATAACTTCTGCCACAAGCCTCTGTTCATTTCAGACCCTGTGTGTGTCAATCAAGATCCAAGAGGAATGAAATGATAGACTACTATCCCATTTCGAGAATTTGCGTTGTGTTTATAAACCGGTGAAAATAGTTTTCACTTCAGCTAGCGTTACAAAGAGTCTGCATATTTGAAAATAATATAATTCAAATAATGTAAGTCATAACATTCATTGAATAAGGAAAGCCTATTTTCAGACATATCTACTGTAATCTTCCTCATTAGAAAATTATTTATCAGGACAATTTTACTGGAGCACAGCAAGATTTTACTGGGGCTCGAGCAAACTAAAAGTCAACATGTAACAGAAGTTCTGGCCGACTTGACTTCTGTTTTGTGACAAATTCCTTAATGAAACAGCTTTTCAAATGTGAAAAGTATTGGCCCATGTTGTTCACATGAGCAGCACGACGGATGCGTTTGATGCTGATGCAGGAGCCGGCCAATAATGAGCCGACATTCAGACGTGAACACGGAAGAGCTGAACTGCGTTCACTGTGTAGAAGACTGACAGGGTGGGGAAGGAGCGGGAACTTTGAAACGGCACGAGTGCTGAATTGAGTTCTATTTTTCGTCTTCTTAAAATCACTTGAATGTTTAAATTGGCACGACTTAAAAACGCTTTCAAATGATAAACTTTCACCCTATGATGGTTAAAGATTGTAAAAAATGTGTGATCTGGTCTGTACATCTGTTACACCCCTATCCATGACGTACTGTAGCTACGTCACAATGAAACATATTTGCATAATTCCCGCCTGTTGGCTACTTTGGCTCTCCCTCAAAAAAAAGGTCAGGAAGACACATGGGCTTTCAAAGACAGAGCAATTGAAGAATTAGGGGTCAAACTTTATTTTCAGTACTTCTACTTATCAATACAACCTCAAGCTTTTGTTTATAGAATTTGTTTTGCATTAATAGCAACTAGTTTAGTTTAGGCAACTGTGGTTTATTTTCTGGCTTCAGAAATATTCTGAAATATATCTGTTTTTTATCAGCGGGAAGAGAAAGAGAGCAGCATCTCCAGTATCCAGATGTGTGTTTATGAAGAGTGACAGACACATTCATCATCCCATTGATCTCCGTAATGAAGCCGTGCCCTTTGACCCTGTGTGAGTATATTCAAGTACACTTAAAAATGAATTCATTTTCATTTTAATTAATTTACGAACGTCTTTAAAAAATTTGATTTACTTCAATGTAATTTCAATGTCATTCAATGTTGGGTTAACACAGTTTAGTTGCATTAAGTCAAATGTAATGAACTTTATTAGGTTTGTCAAACTAAATCTTCTTTCATTATTCAACTTAATTTACTTAATGTACTAATGTATATTTAATTCATTTTATTTTGTTGATGTTACGAAATTTAATCAATTTACTATTCAATTTAATAATGTCCAACTTACATTCTTCTATTAATTTACTAAGGTTTATTTAATTGTCTTATGTTGGTCTAATTTAAATGAATGTATTAATTAGTATAACTGTAATGGAATTATGAGCTCATATTTTAACTGAACCAAACAAGCAAAATATACCTTATTATAATACACCTATATTACATTTCAAAGCGACCGCCTTCTCCAAAGTTCACACTCATGAAGTCGCCTCGAGAGATTGTGTCACGATACG
Source organism: Zacco platypus (assembly GCA_038088235.1). NCBI lineage: Eukaryota > Metazoa > Chordata > Actinopteri > Cypriniformes > Xenocyprididae > Zacco > Zacco platypus. The sequence continues at coordinate 35,055,563 of CM076083.1, read as the reverse complement.
ACAAACACCTGCGAGACTTGAATAAAACTTAATTTATTTTTATTGCTATATTGCATTTTCTTTTAATTGATTTTGCACATGGTGTAGTTATTTCAACTCAAGTTGTTTAAATTGATCTACAAAATTGATATTTTCAATTAAAGTAGAAATAATTTATTTTCTCCACACCTACAAGTGCAAATGTTTGTTTTTAAGCATTTTTATTCAATTGAAAATACTTGCATATATTTTTGAGTGTACAATGAAACCTTTAACACAACAACACAATATACACAGAAATTATAACTGTCCATTTTTTTTTTGCCAATCATAAACTGAAATCATGTTGTCAATTTTGACAACAAATACAAGACAGAAATTAAAATCATGATGTAAAGAAAGAAAACTATAAAGAAAGATTTAGCAAGGCCTTTCTAATCTAGTAAATATAGTTTCCCAAGTTCACTTGCCCATTATGATGAATGAATTTGGCTTGACATCTTAGAAAGAGGGACTCAGTCCCGAGTGTCGAGCTCCTCTGGTAGATTTAGGAACAGTAAACGGGTATAAATTTGGCGATAGGAAAGGCAGATCTTGACTTAATGTGAGGTATGGGGGAAAAAGAATGAAATTCCTTAATATCAACCCCAAAATAAGTGAAAAGTATAGTTTGCTGCTGTGACGGTGCATAAGTGTTGGGCGGAGGGGAGAATCGAGCTCCTGGAGGATTGGACAAAAATATCCTGCTGCGACAGTGGAGAAAGTACAGGCAGAGAAAAAGAGAAATCGCTCTCTGTGGGAGCGGAGGGGGAGATCACTGAAAATAAAGGTAGAAGAGAAGGAGGAACAGCGATCCTGCGGGAGCTGAGTAAGAGATCACAACACTGCTGTGGTATAGTGACGAAATCTAAAGATAGAAGAGAAAAAGAGAAAGAGTGAGAGGTGAGCGAGAGATCACTGATGGCCAGAGAAGAAATCAGAGAAAGTGAACCATGATAAAAACAGGAGTAGCATGTTAGTCCTTCACTATAAATAAGGTTTGTTGGCAGAGCCTCCTTTAACTCAGATAAGAGGAAGAATATGGGATACAGACTAATAATGAATTTCATGGATGGTGGTCATGCTTGAAACAGATGAGAAAGCTGCTATTTAAAGAGGAATTGATTTTTGGTTGTTGACATCTTGATTTTCAAAGTAATTTTAATTACTGTAATTACTAAAGATGTAGAACTTTTTAAAAATGAGATAAAATGGTATTACATCTTCGCATTCTTGATGAACTAGCGATTAACTACATACACAACATGGTGGAGTTGGTAGGCTAACTAACTATATGTAGTAGCCGACCATGTCAAAGCCATTTATTAGGGCAGTTCATATTTTAACATAATTAAGTATCTGTGTCAATACACATTTGACAACAACAGAGTCCACCAATGGTCTGAATCAAACAGGACACTTCAGTCGATTCACTAATGTGTGCATCGGGCACTGGCTGAATTGAATGTTTGTTCATGAAGCCTGTGAGGAGAACAAAATAGTAATATTTTACTCATCATTATATGTTGAATTAGAGCTGCACTATTCTGAATAAAATGACAATCACAATTTTTTGGTTTCAAATAGAGATTGTGATTCTCCCACGATTCTGAATAGACAAAATAACATTATTTACTTGAAGTTCTGACTAAATATTAATTGCTGAATAAAATGTTTTGTTAATTTGAATGAATTATTTAAAAAATGGTTTTGAATGAATTCAATGACTCATTAATATTTGTTTCATTACTGGATCAAAGCAGCGTTTTTGAACGAAACTTCTGAATAAATTCAATGACAATGTTCCTCAGGGATCCGTTTGAGCTCCTATTCCTTTTTCATTTGTTGTAATGTTTTGTTGTAATGGTTTGGAGGCACTCATGACTTGCTTGTCTGATGTGAAAGCCTGATTGTCTTTAAATTTTCTTAATTTTAATGAGAGTAAAAGTGAAATAATTGTGTTAAATCCAAGTTAAAAACTAATATTCAATGATGAACTTTTATTTGCACTTACTGTTTTTAGTAATTTTATTGTATTGTCGCACTCATTATGTTTTTCTATTGTGTAGCACATTGGTCAACCCAGGTGCTTGCAGTTATAATTGACAGGACTGAATGATTACGCTCCTCCCAAAACTACATTTAGAACTTCATTATTTTTTGAATAGTGTTTTCTTCTGCATCAATCATTTTGGATGTCCATTTACACAGAGATTAAGTGACACATTGGATATTTGTCACATGGCTTTTCTGCATTGGAAGTGTTATATTGACCGTACTCCTTTAAATAACAGATCTGTATCTGCCAGTGTTAATTTTGATTTAGTTTTAGTTAAAGTCTTTTGACTAAAATGCCATTTAGTTTTAGTCATATTAGATTCATCAGAAATTGTTTTAGATTTAGTCTAGTTTTAGTCGACTAAAACTAAAATCTGCAGTAGATTTAATCAATTAATATATAATTTAGTTAAATTGTAATGCATTAAGTAAGCATTTCTCTAACAATACACAGATCCAATACACTGATATACATCTGATATTCTCCGAACTGCTTACGTTCACTTAAGAAAATCAACTGTACTTTACTTGCCAAAGCAGACGGTTTTGGACTGTTCAAGTGCATTGACTGCTCAATTCAGTCCTTGTCAGGGATTGACACACTTTTCATTGAGGTACTATTATAGTTTTTGTTGAAAATTGATTAGATGTTTTTTGTTTTTCCACTTTCATTTGTAATTTTATTAAGTTTTAGTAATTTTTGTGTTTTTATGTCTTTTAGTTTTTTAAATGGAATTAAATTAAACACAGTTTATTGTGTGAACAAAATGACAATAATGACCAGGAAAAAATAATGATTATAAACCATCCTGAAATACACTGTGACTCTTATTCTGAAATGTCTGCAGTCTAGTCTCTGTGTCGGGCTGCTCATCTAAGTTCAGATGAGAGAGATAAAATATGCATTCTTACAACTGTCTAAAACATATTACCATATAAACATTGTATAGTAAACAGTGTCATAATGCAACAATATTAGCTTATAAGCAATCTCTTGGCATAAATGTGCACTATTTATTAATTGCAAAGCAGTCTGAAGTGCTGCTGGGTGAGTCTGTAGAAGCGCAGCACCACTGTTAGATCCACACGTTACACTTCAAATGAGAGCATCTTCCACACAGGACAGCAGCCCTGACTGGATATCTTCCCAAATCGTCCCTCTCTATCATTTTCGTCTCGTTTTTATTCATTGAGGAAAATTAGAGTAGATTTTCATTTCATTTAGTTTTAGTCATTCAAAACACATTTTTATTTAATCATCATCTTGTTTTCGTCCGTGAAAAAATTACATTGATGAAGAAATTAACATTAGTTTCTGCCCCCAAATGCCTGCTGTGCATCATTAACCTACAGCAGTGTTTATGATGTTCTCCCTCTCTCTTATCTGACACATCCAATTCAGATACTGAAGTTTCTTCTGATGACCTGATAAGTTGAATCGAGTGTGTTTGATTAGAGAGACACACAAATTGTGCAATACTGAACAGAACCTTGAGGAAATATGTAAAATTGGTCAATTAAACAAACACTTCTTTATCATTGTGGTTGTGGTATGATTTTAAATAAGATCTTTCAAATACATTTAAATATTTTCTTTACTTTGATAAAGGTCTTTTCTGTCTGTGTTAATGTCTTTTCAGTGGTGGGAGAGCTGACCAGTTCAGATACGTGTCCTGTCAGAAACACATCAGTCATCATGACACAGAAGCAGCCCTGCAGCTCGATTCTCACCAACCAGTGCATCACGATCTTCATAGAGTCAAAGATCTGCACAAAACCAGCATGAAGAACAGATATGAGAGTGTATTTGAGGGAATGAAACTACAAGAGAATCAGACCCTCCTGAACAGGATTTACACACAGCTGTACATCATAGAGGGAGAGAGTGAAAGTGTGAATGAAGAACATGAGGTGCTACAGATGGAGAAAAGTTACAAGACACTCCAAGACACTCCGATCAACTGCAATGACATCTTTGATCCTTCACCTGAACCAGGATATGAAGAGAAGAGAAGGGAGAAGAAAGACCAAATCAAGACTGTTCTTACTAAAGGCATCGCTGGAATTGGAAAAACCGTCTCTGTGCAGAAGTTCATTCTGGACTGGGCCGAGGGAAAAGCCAATCAGGATGTAGATTTCATGTTTGTGCTTCCATTTAGAGAGCTGAACTTGATTAAAGATCACCAGTACAGTCTTCACAGACTCCTGCTGGACTTTCATCCTGAACTTCAATATCTGGACTCAAAGATTTATGATGAATGTACAGTTGTGTTCATCTTTGATGGTCTTGATGAAAGCAGAATTACACTGATGTCTTCAGACTGTGAGAAAGTTTCTGATGTAACTGAGACTTCATCAGTGGGTGTGTTGATGTCAAACCTCATGAAAGGAGATCTGCTTCCCTCTGCTCTCATCTGGATCACCACCAGACCAGCAGCAGCCAATCAGATCCCAGCTAACTACATTGACCGTGTGACAGAAATCCAGGGATTCAACGACCCTCAGAAGGAGGAATATTTCAGGAAGAGAATCAGTGAAGAGCATCAAGCCAGCAGAATCATCTCACACATCAGAAGAGCAAGAAGCCTCCACATCATGTGCCACATACCCGTCTTCTGCTGGATCTCAGCCACTGTGCTTCAAAACATCCTGAAACAAGATCTCAGTGCAGAAATCCCTCAAACTCTGACTGAAATGTACATTCACTTCCTGCTCATTCAAACTCATATGAGGAGCCAGAAGTATGAAGAGAGAGATCCAGAGAAACTCCTGCAGTCCAACAGAGACGTGATCGTGAAACTTTCTGAACTGGCTTTCAATCAGCTGATGAAAGGCAATGTGATGTTCTATGAGGAGGACCTGAGAGAGAGCGGCATAGACGTCACTGATGCCTCAGTGTATTCTGGGATTTGCACTGAGATCTTCAGGGAGGAATCTGTGATTTATCACAGGAAGGTTTACAGCTTCGTACATCTGAGCTTTCAGGAGTTTTTTGCAGGACTGTATGTGTTTCTCTGCTATTTACACAAGAACAGTGAAGTTCTGAAAATGTTCCTGACAGGAAAGTCCAGAACTCAGTGTGAGAATGTTCCTCTGGATGTGTTTCTGAAGGGAGCAATGAATGAAGCCTTGAGCAGTAAAAATGGACACCTGGATCTTTTCCTTCGATTCCTTCATGGCATCTCACTGGAGTCCAATCAGAGACTCTTACAGGATGTGCTGATTCACACAGAGAACAACCCAGAGAGCACCAAGAAAATAGTCCAAAACCTCAAACGAGGTCAAAAAAACAATGTCAGTCCTGAAAGATGGATGAATCTGTCACACTGCTTGACTGAGATGAAAAATAGTTCTGTTGTTAAAGAAATGCAGGCATTTTTAAACTCTGAAACAAAAAGAAAAAGTCTTTCACTTGCACAATGTTCAACATTAGCAAACATGATCCTGATGTCAGAGGAGGTGATGGATGAGTTAGACTTCATGAAGTACAACATCAAATCAAAAGAGGGGAGATGGAGACTGGTACCTGCTGTGAGGACCTGCAGAAAAGCTGTGTGAGTGTGAAAATCTATTACAATATGAACATCTTGTGAAAGTTGTAATTGAGGTTTGAGTATTTTCTGGGTTTGTGTTCACAAGGATAAAACAAAGTTTTGCAGCTAAATGTTGTTTTAATTTTCAATCAAATGATAATTTTATGAAATGTACTTTGTGTACTTTGATTGTACTAAAAAATAACCACCCTTAAAACCACCTTTAAAAAATTATAATATTAATAATAATTTCCCATGTTTTCCATGTGAGCACAGATTTCACATGGGAACTATTCAAAAACCACATGATTCCCATGTGCAAAGTAAGTGATTCACATGCAAGCAACCAGGAAAACTAGTCCTTTCTAAGGTTCTAGTTTATGTAATAATCATTTCTATTAGGAAAACATTTTTTTAATGTAATGACACTCTGCCTATAAGAACATAATAAAGTTTTGTACAAAGATAAAGCAGAATTTTCTGAAGTGTCAAACACATACTGGCCATAAAATATAGCTTTTTGTTAAGTCATCTTTATTTCATTTGTTTGACTTTTTCCTGCTGTAAAGACCTGATAGTGAATGGTCAACCATCTTTTCTGGTGAAGTTAATCAAGGAACTCTTGCAACCTTATGGACCATATGCACCAGCATCCCTTTTAAGCAGACTTCTCCTTTTTCAGATTGGCACACTGTAATCTCACAGATCAGCACTGTGAAATTGTGGCTGCCGCTCTGCAATCAGCAGACTCTCTCCTGAGAGAGCTGGACCTGAGTAACAATCACCTGACGGATTCAGGAATGAAGCTGCTTTCTGCTGGACTGAAGAGTACAAAATGTCAACTCAACATACTGAGGTTTGGCTTTCATGTTGATTCATTCAATTTGTAAATGTCCAAGTACAGACATTCCCTTTCTAGAATGTTTAAGAAGAAAAAATAATTATTCCACTGACAATACAAGTGTCCCAGTATTTTCTAAAAGAAAATGGGCTTCCCTTTATTTTAACTTGGATAAGAATCATAAGATTTCAATAATGGTCTAATGTAAGGTTATATGGCATTTGGAGCCTAAATAAAAATGGTCATGGCATAACTTTATTTTTTAAAAATGTTGTTTGAGGTTTATCTTGTAATGTTTATAAAGTTAAAAAAGTCATATATTTGCAAAACATTTTTATATTATGTTAAACAGTTAAATGCTGTCTAAAATGCTCAGCTTGAGTACCGTGACTCCTTTAAAAGACTGACCTAATTGTTAGATAGTTGTACTTGTAACCTGAAGGTTGCAGGTTCGATTCTCAATGCAGAAAATGACTGAGGTGCCCTTGAGCAAGACACCTAACCTCCAATCGCTGCCCAGACACAGCAGCAAATTGCTGCCCACTGCTTCAGGTGTGTGTGTCCACAGTTTGCAATATGTGTGTGTTCACTACTCACTGCACCTAAGGTAAACTGGATGGGTTAAATGCAGAAGACAAATTCTGAGTATGGGTTACCATACTTGCCTTTTACGTCACTTTAAGTGTTTTGAAAACAGTTTCCTTTATAAAATAGTTATTTACAGACAAATCATTATGAATTTGTTTACTCACACTTTGCAATATAGTTCCTGTCAGATCCAATACATTTGACTGCTTCAACTTAATACATTTTCTTTGTGCACTCTCCATTACACTCTGCCTTATTTACAACAAACAACCTCCAGTGAAATAAACAAAATACATAATTCTGTGGTACAATCCAGGACATTAAAATAAACAACCCACTCTTCATTACGCTGTACAGACACACAAACATGTTTAAATCAGACACATAGAGGGGACAGTCCAAAAAGATCACCTTCATTCCTTATTCATTTGTCCTGTTGTCAGAAGTAGCTCAAGCATGTGGAGTATGTCAGAAATTAAATGGGCATCTGTCTACTGTCCGCATCCAATATGGACTGCAAAATTGATTCTAAAAGGTTTATATTTGTTTTTGACAAAATACGGTACAACACCGTTCACGATTGTGTTTCATAGGGTGTCATTTTCAACATCCACAAGATAAGCCAGATGTGCACAACATTTGGCAATCTTCCCAACATCTTAATCTTGTTAAAAACTAGTTTAGGAGATGCAGCAAGCTTTAGGTGGCTTGTTAACCTGAGTCCCTTTCTGCTCTTGACTGACCTGCCCTCTCTCTCTGTCACTTTACTCACCGCTGCTGTGCTAATGAACTGATGAGGTAAAGTTGTCGGTCTTGTGGAGCAACAGTGTAAAATCACAATATAGTAGAAATTCAAAACGAGTAGTTTTGTCTAAAGTCTAACGCCTTATTTATACTGCACACGTATGTTTTCATGTTTTACCATGAGTAAGTTATGTTTTGTCTGGTTTAACTATGTTTATTGTTGTGTTTATTGCTATGCCCTACTTATTTGTGCTGTAGCCAACAAAGTTAATACATGTAAAATTCTATTTGTTTAATTTTAGTTGTTTAAATTACTTTCTCAGATATCTTATCTACAGTGGGGAGAATAAGGATTTGATACACTGCCGATTTTGCAGGTTTACCCACTTACAAAGCATGTAGAAGTCTGTAATTTTTATCATAGGTACTCTTCAACTGTGAGTGACGGAATCTAAAACAAAATCCAGAAAGTCACATTGTAGGATTTTTAAATAACTAATTTTCATATATATATATATATATAACATAACCTATATGTGGGCGTTTTTGTCATTACATATAACAAGTTGTACCTGTGTTGACCCGCACCTGATGAGCATCAGCTCTGCTTATTTGTGACCCGACACTAATTTTTACTGCTCTTGTTATATTGTGTTGGCCACTATGTAAATTATTTGACTGCTTCTCTGTTCTTTAATTTAAGCATCAGCAGTAAATCGCGTGCAAAACTTGACACACCCATTGGTGCATTTGTGGAATTGATTTCTCACACTAATTTGCCCGTTTAGTAAATCTGGCCCTTAGTACCCTTGCTTTCTTGGTAGGCTTCAGTAAATTATCATAAAAATATTCATAAAACATCTGTTGACCATATGATTACTTTCAATTTCATATTTCCATATCGATATATAAAAAATAAAAATGAAGATATTGTTCACCCAACAATTTAAATCCAGTCATCATTTACTCAACTTCATAGTCCAAAAGTTTGTGTAATAAATTCTGTTGAATCAAATAAAATATTTCTTGCTGAAGCTAGTTTTTGTAATGTCTATTTCATGCGTTACACAATAATGACTTCAAATGATCTTTTGGGGATTTGATGTACGATAAATTTGCGATTAATTAGATTAATTAATCACCATTAGATTCAAAATATTAATCGCTTCCCAACCCTAAAAATATATAGTCTGACTCACTTTGTGTTTCATTTTGACACCATGTTCTTAGACACGTTTCCAGTGTCAAGTCAAGTCAAGTCATCTTTATTTATATAGCGCTTTTTACAATGCAAATTGTGGCAAAGCAGCTTTACATTAATAAGAAAATGGTGTCATTGTGCAGCTTATTCTATATATTATTGATTCATTCCGTTGCAAAGATCAATAGTTATTAGTCTAGGTTATTTAGGTATAGCAGCACTGGAGAAAACAGTGACGTAATCGTCCGGCTCAGATCAGTTCGCATACAACGGCGCCAATGCAGGCATATCAAAAACACTGCTGAATATCAAGCAAGTGTCCCCAACTTAAGCAAGCCAAAGGCAACAGCGGCAAGGAACCAAAACTCCAACAAATGGAGAAAAAAACCTTGGGAGAAACCAGGCTTAGTTGGGGGGCCAGTTCTCCTCTGGCCAACAGTGAACACTTGTCCGATACTCAGGCAGAGTTACAGGTCATTAAACTGATTTGGAATCGCAACAGTCAAAATATTTAATCTAGTTCCATCTAATTTAAGATCTTTTTGATCACGCCGATATGGGACGGTTTGTTGGGATATGTGCCGCTGGCTGATGAGTCGGTAAGGTCTTCACAAAGGATGAGCTCGTTAACACGGTCTCCGCCGACACCACAGGGCCACACTGCTGCCGCACACAGGCACAGGTTCCCCGTCCGACCCGGACACAACCCGGATCCAGCCAATCATGTTAATTGGTAAACCTCGGGATAAGCAGAGAGATAAAAAATTAGCGTAGACGCCATTCTTCTTCCGATGTAACGAGTACATCTGGTGTTATAGGAAGTGTTCCCGGTTCCGGCTGACCTGATCTATGCAGCCTAACAATCCTTTAACGGATATGAGGACAAGAGTTTATAGTGCGTCATGTGTATGCCAGGTTAAATAGATGCGTTTTTAGTCTAGATTTAAACTGACAAAGTGTGTCTGCTTCCCGAACAATGCTAGGAAGATTGTTCCAGAGTTTAGGTGCCAAATAGGAAAAGGATCTACCGCCCGCGGTTGATTTTGATATTCTAGGTATTAACAACTGGCCAGAATTCTGAGATCGTAATAGACGCGAAGGACTATAATGCATTAAAAGCTCACTCAGGTACTGGGGAGCTAAGCCATTTAGTGCTTTGTAAGTAATTAGCAAGATTTTAAAATCTATACGATGTTTAATAGGGAGCCAGTGCAGTTTTGACAGAACCGGACTAATATGTTCATACTTCCTGGTTCTAGTAAGGACTCTAGCGGCTGCGTTTTGGACCAGCTGTAATTTGTTTATCACGCGAGCAGGGCAACCACCCAGTAGAGCATTACAGTAATCTAGTCTCGAGGTCATAAACGCATGAACTAGCTGTTCCGCATTTGTCATTGAGAGCATATGTCGCAATTTAGATATGTTTTTAAGATGGAAGAATGCGGTTTTACATATGCTAGAAATGTGGCATTCAAATGAAAGATTGGTATCAAAGAGCACACCCAGGTTCCTAACTGACGAAGACGACTTAACAGAGCAGCCATCAAGTGTTAGACAGTATTCTAGGTTATTATGTGCAGAAGTTTTTGGTCCAATAATTAGAATCTCTGTTTTTTCTGAATTTAGTAGTAGGAAATTACTAGTCATCCAATTTTTTATATCAGCTACGCATTCTGTTAATTTTGAGAATTGGTCGGTTTCGTCAGGGCGCGAGGAAATATAGAGCTGAGTATCATCAGCGTAACAGTGAAAGCTAATGCCATGCTTCCTAATGACATTTCCCAAGGGTAGCATGTACAGAGTGAAAAGCAACGGTCCTAGAACTGAGCCTTGTGGTACTCCATGTTTAACTTGTGATCGAAATGACATCTCTTCGTTTACTACTACAAACTGATAACGGTCAGATAAGTATGATTTGAACCATGCCAATGCATTTCCACTAATTCCAGCATAATTTTCTAGTCTATTCAAAAGAATATTGTGGTCGATAGTGTCAAAAGCAGCACTGAGGTCTAGTAACACTAATAGAGAGATACAACCACGATCTGATGATAAGAGCAAATCATTTGTAACTCTAATGAGAGCAGTCTCAGTACTATGGTACGGTCTAAATCCTGACTGGAAATCCTCACAGATACCATTTCTTTCCAAGTAGGAACTAAGTTGAGATGATACTGCCTTTTCTAGTATTTTTGACAGAAAAGGTAGATTGGAAATCGGTCTGTAATTGACTAATTCACCAGGATCAAGTTGTGGTTTTTTAATAAGAGGTTTGATAATAGCCTGCTTAAAATTTTTCGGTACGTAACCTAGTAATAAAGATGAATTAATGATCTTAAGAAGAGGATCTATGACCTCTGGAAGCATCTCTTTCAATAGCTTAGTCGGTATAGGGTCTAACATACATGTTGTTGATTTTGATGATTTAATAAGTTTAGACAATTCTTCCTTTCCTATAGCAGCGAATGAATGGAATTTTTCCTCAGGGATACTACAATCCACTGTCTGATGTGATACTGTAGTAGACAGTTGCATGGCTATAATTTTCTCTCTAATGTTGTCAATCTTGCAAGTAAAGAAGTTCATAAAGTCATTACTGCTGTGCTGTTTGGAAACATCAGAAGTTGAGGCTGTATTTCTCGTTAATTTAGCCACTGTATTAAATAAATACTTAGGGTTGTGTTTATTATCTTCTAAAAGATTTGAAAAATAAGCAGATCTAGCGGTTTTTATGGCCTTTCTGTACTCCATCATTTTCTCTCTCCATGAAATCCGAAAAACTTCTAGTTTTGAATTCTTCCAGCTGCGCTCCATTTTTCTTGCTGCTCTCTTAAGGGCCCGAGTGTGCTCGTTATACCATGGCGTTGGACTAATATCCTTAAATCTTTTTTAAGCGCAAAGGAGCAACAGAGTCTAGAGTGTTGGAAAAGAGAGCGTCAATAGTTTCTGTTGCAACATCGAGTTCTTCTAAGCTGTCTGGTTTGCTAAGTTGATGAAACTGATCAGGAAGATTATTTATAAAGCAGTTTTTAGTGGTGGAAGTGATGGTTCTAACATATTTATGGCAGACAGGCGGTTTTGCAGCCTTGGTTAAATGTAGCACGCATGAGACTAGATAATGATCTGAGACGTCATCGCTCTGCTGCAGAATTTCAACGGCATCAATATCGATTCCATGTGACAATATTAGATCTAGAGTATGATTACGACAATGAGTTGGACCTGACACGTGTTGTCTAACTCCAATAGAGCTTAAAATATCTGTTAATGCCAATCCCAAAGCGTCTTTTTCATTATCTACATGTATATTAAAATCACCAACAATAAGGACTTTATCCACAGCCAGTACTAACTCCGAGAGAAAATCAGCAAATTCTTTGATAAAATCTGTATGGTGCCCTGGTGGCCTGTATACAGTAGCCAACACAAATTTCAAATGAGATTTGTCACTTACATTATATAACGTTACATAGAGCACCATCACTTCAAACGAGATATATTTGAAAGACTTTTGAGTAATACTAAAGATATTACTATAGATAACAGCAACACCTCCCCCTTTACCTTTCTGACGAGGTTCGTGTCGATAATAGTAACCTTGAGGGCTAGACTCATTTAAAGTAATGTAATCGTCTGGTTTTAGCCAGGTTTCTGTCAAACACAGCACATCTAGATTATTTTCTGTGATAATATCATTTACTATAAGTGCTTTTGAAGAAAGGGATCGAATATTCAGCAACCCAAGCTTTATCATTTGTTTATCTTTATAATCTCTGTTTACTACTTGTTGAACATCGATTAAATTATCACCCGTAAATGGGTTTGGAAGTTTTCTGTATTTATTAGTTCGGGGTACAGACACAGTCTCTATGTGATAATATCTAGGTGAAATAGTCTCTATGTGTTGGGATTTATCTGAATTCTGTGACGTGAGACAGCTAGCAGACGGTCGGTTTAGCCAGTCTGTCTGCTTCCTGACCTGGGCCCCAGTTAGTCAAGGTTGAGCTCTAAGACTATGTGCCATATTACTAGAGAGAAGAGCGGCACCACCCCAGGAGGAATGAATACCATCTCTTTTCAACAGGTCAGGTCTGCCCCAAAAACTTTTCCAACTTTTCCAGTGTCCTGAAGTGAAGTAAATGCTTCTCCACATGAATTATATCTCTGCAAAAATCTTCTGAGTTTGGCTTGTTTATGAAGTACATTTGAAAATGCAACATGAGGCAACCATCTTCTGAAATTTGTAAGAAGAATCCATTCTAAGAATTTGTTGTCAGCAAAAATTTAATTTTAAATTCTCTATGTGGTTTACCACCAATATGAAAGCTATATGATTTAACATTTGAAATCACAGAAATTGTTGTTGTTTTGTCAATTAAATGGCTTAGTCAAAACATAAAATGTATTATTTGTTTCCGAAACGTTTTGCCGTGTCCCATATCCTGTGTCCCAGCTGCTGTATCACAAATCCTAGGGAATAAAACGGCATGAATAAAGCACACTAACATGAACACTTGTTGTTGCAGATTATCTGGCTGTTTGGTGTCAGAGGAAGGTTGTGCTGCTCTGGCATCAGCTCTGAATTCAAACCCTTCACACCTGAGAGAGCTGGATCTGAGCTACAATCACCCAGGAGAATCCGGACGGAAGCTGCTCTCTGATACACTCAAACATCTGGACAAACTCAAGTATGTTGAACAGAATGTGTTAAGAATCATACTGTCTGAGGTTTATCTTTTTGTATTTTAAATGCTGTACCTTCCTGCTGTAAAGAACAGAGAGTGAATTATCTTTTATGGTGAAGCTCTTTAATCAAGGATGCATTTAAATCTGATGTGGACACCAGCATGCCTTTTAACCAAAGTCAAATTTTTCAGATTGGCAGGCTGTGATCTCACTGATCAGCACTGTGAAATTGTGGCTTCAGCTCTAAAATCATCAAACTCCCACCTGAGAGAGCTGGATCTGAGTAACAATGACCTACAGGATTCAGGGGTGAAGCTGCTCTGTGCTGGACTGAAGAGTCCAAACTGTCAACTCAACATACTGAGGTATTTAAGGGGGTATTCAACTCATTTTTTAGTATTTATATTTTTTAGTACAGTGGGTAGCTTCCCTTTTATCATTTATCTGGATACAGAAGGTACTTGAAATGTTAAGCAGTAACATTCATCATGTCTGCTGTTTTTTTTTTTTGTTTGTTTTTTGTTTTTGCTATTTTGTGAACAGTCTCACAAAAAAACTGCTTAAAAAGCCCAATTTATATTTATAAAGAAAAGCCAGTAATTTAACAGTGATTTACATAGCTGAGGGTGCTTTAATTAAAAAAAAAACACAAAAAAACCCTGCATTTTGATATATCACATAAAAATATGTAATATATCAATATTTCATGGAGTTAATGCTTTTGTGGACAAAAAGTGCCGTTGATTGTTTTCCACTGGACGCTTTCATAGACATTTTACCCAAGTGCTACAGAAGTGGATTCATCTCACGATCGCTTTTTCATAAAGAAGGTATGACTTCCTGCTCTCCATTTTGCGTGTTGTTACCTTTACTCCCGACACAATTTACTATCGCAATTACTATCATAATTTGTGTATCTGTATCGCATATCGTAAAGCAAACTCTGTATATCGACTCAAGATCTTTCCTTAGATCTTTCAGAAGTTGTATGAATTGTTTATTTTCACAGTGAGGGAAATAAGTATTTGAACACCCTGCTATTTTGCAAGTTCTCCCACTTAGAAATCATGGAGGGGTCTGAAATTGTCATCATAGGTGCATGTCCACTGTGAGAGACATAATCTAAAAAACAAAATCCAGAAATCACAATGTATGATTTTTTTAAATATTTATTTGTATGATACAGCTGCAAATAAGTATTTAAATGCACATCAAGAGATTAAATATATTAAATAATTTCACATTTAAATACATTTTAGTGTGTTCATAATCATGTTGTTGTTGTTATTGTTATTATTATTATTAGTCTTTTTCACCCAGATAATGAATGACCAATATTGTCTCAAATAATGTCTCAAGCACCATCAGCCACCAATTCTCCAAATTATGTTTAAAAAAAAAAAAGCATTTTAATTCATATATGGTTGCGTAAACATTTGGTCCTATTTTTTAAGTGTTCTAGTTTAAAAAAAAATACTTGGTTGATATTTAAAATGGTCTAGTATTGTGAAGAGAGGCTGATGAGCTTCAAATTATGTCTCTGTGTACAAACCCCATTTCCAGAAGAGTTGAGACATTTTGTAAATGCAATAAAATCAACAATTTGTTATTTGTTAATTCTCTGGAACCTCTTAACTAACCCCTGGAACTATTTAACTGACAAAAGTACAAAGAAAAGATTTCCAATGTTTTCACTGAACAACTTTATTGTATTTTGTAAGTGTAAACACTGATTTTGATGGCTGCAACATCAAATATCTTGCCCTATACAGACTGAGATTTCTCTGGTTTTCCTAATTCTTTTTGCAATATTATGTATGATATGGTGAAATACATAAATTCTTTGCAATCTTGCATTGAGAAATGGGATTTTTGAATTGCTTGACAATTCTCTCAAGACATTTGGCACAAAGTGGTGAGTCATGACCCATCTTTTCTTGCAAAGACTGAGAAGCTTTTTAACATCCAAACACGATGCTTTCACCTATTAGCATTTCACCTTCTAATTGTGGACTGTTTAAAAACAGTTTAAAAGGGATGTTATATAATCTTTTCACTTTTATTTTGCCTCTGTCCCAACTTTTTTGGAGTGTGTTGCAGCTATCAAAATTACAATTTGTTTATATTCACAAAATACAATTATGTTGGTCAGTGAAAACATTGGAAATCTTTTCTTTTTCCTTTTGTAAATTAAAAATAATGTTCAAGAGAATTAACAAATCACAAATTGTGGTTTTTATTGCGTTTTACAAAAAGTCCCAACTCTTCTGGAAATGGGGTTCTGTTTAAATCAAATCCAAACCTGATTTAACACACCTGTCTGTAATTGTCAAGTTTTCTTGAAGATCTTTGGTTACATTTATATGACAATGATGTACTAAAAACAAAAACGTTTTTTTATTTGGTCAGATGACAACGTTATCAAAACTCTCCTTGTTCACACGAAACACTGTATTACGGCAGACAAGTATTGGCGATGTCACTTTGTAAAGAAAGACTTCGTGCCTGCGCACATATGCATTCTTTCACAGAGCACTCGCCTCATGCATGCCTACACACAGTATTTTTACAATTTACTGCACTTTGATATTCTTCTTGTTATTTCCCTATATATTCCGCACATTCACAGAAAACACCTTATTTTTGCGTTTAAAAAAAGGTGGAAAGGCTAAACACGTAATGGCATTGTGCAGGCCGTCAACGTTTTCACAGGCTCACGTTTTTGCAGTTTACACGGAGATGATAATGGTATCGTTTTCAAAAACTTCCACTTTGTCTTTTCAGGCCACCAAAATGCTGTTGTCGTGTAAATGAACGTCCAAAACGTATAACGTTTTCTGTTTTTATTTGAAAATGTTGTCGTGTAAACGGCCCCTTAATCAGCTGGTTTAGCTGTATTTGATCAGGGTTGAAGCTGAACTTTGCAGGAAGGTAGATTTCCAACAGGATTAGGCACTATTGCACTAGACATAGTGTTACGATTTCCAAGTTTTAGTCTAGGGTTAGAAGAAGCAACATTGAGGTTGTGGTTGTTATAACCGGTGGTGATGGTGGTGCTACACAAATTGCCCAATTTTATTTTTGTTTTATTTTACAAACAAAGTCGAGAAAATAAGTGATAAGCATAATAAAGCTAATGCAATAACATATGAAAAAATATATATACAATATTTACATAAATAGAAATAAAGACAAAGATTATAAGCCGGGGGAGGACATAAATGGCACAAACTAACTCAAATTAGTCACCTAACCTAACTAATGAAAAGACGGTCTTTGGCGTTGCATGCCCTAACTTACCTATTCTAACTGATGAACAAAAACATTTGTATACTAATGTATCTAAACATTTAATTCACTGGGTGTTGCAATATGTACGTCACGTGACATAATACCTGTCCTCTCCGCATGAGGTTGTCAACAATCTTGACGATCACCAGTAATACAGAACAAGTAACAAAACATAAAAGAACAGATCAAAACAATGACAATGGAAACAGGAAACAAAGAGCTCTGCTTCACGGTCGCTCTTTTAAACTGTGTGTGTCCGACGGGATTGGCAGGCAGAATCATGACGTCACGCCAGCTGACTGTCATCTTCCTGCCCAATTGTCGTCCCGTATAGGCGGACCTAAGAAATTAATTGGAAGAAAGGAGAGCAGCACAAAGGCACCACAACTAGCGGGACGTGACTCATAGACACATTTATTTGTATGTGTGTGCACATGTACGTGGGTGGAGTAAATTCACAGTACACCCACCACCTAAGTCACTACTACACCACTGTAAATGTTGTAAAAATAATGTGATAATCTGTTTGTTAGTTAAACAGTTTTATTTCTTTTATTATCTTCATCATTTATAAATAATATAATTTTTGTACTGTGTGGTAGTGTTATTGCAATAGCATTTCTTTATTGGATTTACATAATAATACAATAATAATAGTTGTTGTTGTTGTATAGTAAGTTTGAATGGTGGAAAAAAAAATTATTCTTTTCCAACTTTAGCTGATCATATGCCTGCATATTGTTGAGAACAAAAAATCTAAAATTGTATTACTAACTAACAATTAACATTTACATGCCTTAATCAAAACAAGAAAATTTATTGATTTGTTTCCGAAACTTTTTTCCGTGTTATATTTACAGTCCTGTATAACTGATGCTGCAGGACCCACAGCATCCCATATCCTGTGTCCCTGCTGCTGTATCACAAATCCTAGGGAATAAAATAGTAAGAATGAAGCACACTAACATGAACACTTGTTGTTGCAGATTATCTTGCTGTTTGGTGACAGAGGAAGGTTGTGCTGCTCTGGCATCAGCTCTGAGTTCAAACCCTTCACACCTGAGAGAGCTGGATCTGAGCTACAATCACCCAGGAGAATCAGGACTGAAGCTGCTCTCTGATACACTCAAACATCTGGACAAACTCAAGTATGTTGAACATTAACAATCATGTCTGATGTGTGTTTTTTTGGTTCTAGCAAAAAAGACTGCTCAAAAACCCCAACTTATATTTATAAAGTACAGCCAGTAATTTAACAGTGATGCACATGGCTGACGGTGCTTTAATTAAAAAAACAAAGTGCATGTGGAGAGAGAGACAGTTCTTTAACAGTAATTTGTATACTGTCATTTGTAAATATACATAAGAGATAATCCACGAATATGTGTGCATTACACAATTTCAAGGCAAAGCACCACCTGACACGAAGCAAAGTGCATTAAAATTGTATAATACACACCTAGCCATGGATTATCGTGCTTATATCCGGTCTAGTGTTGCACGATGAACTGGTACTGATAGTTTAAGAATGACAGGGTTATAATTAGAGCCGCATTTTGTGTGTTGCATTGTATGAAGTGAAGTTTCCTCCTGGTGCTCCGGTTTCCTCCACAGTCCAAAGAGATGCAGGTTGGGTGAATTGGAGAGTCAAAAATTTCTCTGTGTGTGTGAGAGCCTGTGATGGACTTTCCCCTGCCTCTGGCCCAAAGAAACTGGGATAGTCTTGTGACCCTACAAGGTCGGATAAGGAGAGACAAAATGTGACTGTTTAATTGTAGTTTGGGAAGCATCTTTT
Organism: Zacco platypus; assembly: GCA_038088235.1. Taxonomy (NCBI): domain Eukaryota; kingdom Metazoa; phylum Chordata; class Actinopteri; order Cypriniformes; family Xenocyprididae; genus Zacco; species Zacco platypus. The sequence continues at coordinate 35,036,808 of CM076083.1, read as the reverse complement.
ATGAGCCACAGTAGAAGTCCGTAAAGTGGTAGTCAGTAGAGGAAATACATAGTATGCAGCTCCTTGGAGTGTTGAATTACAAATTAAAATAAACATAATCATCAATAAAGTAACTCTGACTAACATAAGAAATAAAACTAACAAAAACAACTAAAATATACAGACCCACGAGAAGAGAAATTAAAAACCCACATAAAAAAGGATTTTAAAAAAACCTTTAAATTTTATTGCTCAGTACAAATAATGGTAATCATGTCACAAATGACATCAGCCTGACAGGTGAACTGTAATGTTTGATTTAGTTTGTGGAAAAAATATTTACATTGTCATTTGTGGTGCAGGTCAGGAATCAATTGGCACAGACGGACTGCAGTGTGAGCTATTTTTTTTTTTATGAGACTGTTAATTTTAAACTGTTGCTTTCCTTTATCCATGGCCACATATCTAGCTTGTCATGTGACATTCACAGTCATAATGGAGCTGTATGACTGATATATTCCTTTGATTTAATTTTGTCTTTTTATTCAAATATTCATAAACTTAATAAGATGTGAAAAATGATATTCTAATTCTCAAATATGAGTAAGTAAATATATTTTGTGTTTTAAATACCTTTGTAATGACACAATCATATGGTGTTTCCACACATACAGCTCTTTCTGGAAAATGACTGGTAAATTATCGTTTAGAGATCAGAATATTTGATTTCAGGACGCGCTGACGTATTAAGTCTACGATCATTCTTAATTACTCTTTGCTGTTTATAGTAATCAAAAGTAAAAATGTGATAAAATCGGCCCCTTACTCATGTCACATTTAGAACATCACAAAATATGTTTCAAATTGGACAGATTGTCTGTTCTGGGCAGATGAAGAAAACGGTGCATCATTTAAAGGTTATTTCTGATGACTTTCATCACAAAATATATTGGTAATTTGGTGTTGATGTGTGAATGGCAACTTAACAATAAAAAGACGAAAAGCCATTACTTGTGTGAACAGCAGATATGGTGTGTTTATCGAAAGTCAGTCCAACAGTTTTACAGTAATTAGAGTTTAATTTATGAAGTGGCTTCTGTGTGAACAAAGCATAAGTTTACTGGTATGAGCATATAGAGGTCAGGAAACACAATCATAAAGTTCTGACATCATTACTCTGCACTGTTTACAGTAATGGCTATTTCACACAGAACATTTTTTGTGTTCCACTGCTTCTTAATTTTTTTTCTATATAATCATGTGGTAGTCGGACGTTTTTACTGTTGTGCCACGTCTCACTGCTTTTTCAGCATTATGTGCATGAGCTTCAGCTCTGCAGTTACATACTATGATCTCACATTGTGGACAATGTGTGATTGACATGAACAAAACACATCAAATTAAGTTTGAAACACTGTAAAAGAATTGCCTTGAATTTACAAGATTAAAAAACACACTGTAAAACTGGTGTAAAAAAAGGCCAAATTCTAACATATTGTTTTCTATTAAAACAGTAATACACCATGGAAAGCAATGCATTCTGGGTAATATTTGTTGTTTTCGATAAAGTAGCCAACTGCAATATAACTGAATTATCAGTGTTCAGAAATGACACGCAGAGGCTGTTCCAAATCACACCCTATACACTCATTTACTGTTCACTACACTAGTTTACTGATATAGTCCACTTGACAGAGTGAATCCAGACACTGATGAACACCTGCTGTTAACAAGCAGAATCACTGATGGAAAGAGAAACAACAGTAACAGAAAAAAAGACAAATGCATAAACAACAACTGACTGAATATAAAAGATATTAAATCTCTCAGGATCTCAGCAGAGGTTGTTAGTCAGCACACCCGCTTTTGAAAAATCCCAAGAAATGACTAAAACAGATGCAGTTCATGAACCCTTTGCACTAAAAGCATAAGTATGGTCTCATTTCAAAGCAGACACTTTGCAGTTTATTGTAAAGTCATACTTAATTATTGTCATAATTAAAAAAATAGTTATAAATAGCTTCAAAGTTTTGTAAAGTTATTAGATATTTGTTATTATGAAAAATCTTTATGAAAATAAAATTGAAGTCGGCCTTTCTGCAATCTAGAAATGCACTCCAGCTAAAGCCACATGTCAAAAAAGCCAAATGAATAAATGTAAATGTAAAAATGTATCAAATGCCCTTCATTGAAAAAAGAAACATTTCAGAGAGCTTTACATTTAAAAATTATTCGTTATAACAATTAGGTGGCAGCATGACAGTTGCATCTACTAGCATGTAGCTTAGCACACCATAAAGTGCAATTTATGAGATATAAACCAAGTTTTTGCTCCAAACTTACTTTATATCACAAGTCGAGTGTTTTAAACCTTCTGTGATGTAATGTGGCTTCAGATCAAAAAATCTGACCGAAAATATCATTATTTGATGGTATTCTGTGCAATGAGCTATCCCGATTAGCATTGCATTATAAATATAATCTATTATTATAAAAATACCATGTCAATATCATGAAGGACACAGATAGACCATATTTCGTGTTTTCAAAAGCGTCTATCTGCATGTTATAGCGATCTCGGGAAGCTTCTGTTAGTTCCTGGACTGTCACATGGTATGCCTGTTCTTCTTCAATTACATTTGTAGACTAAATGTGCGCAGAGCGCCCTCCGGCTGTAAGTATGAATCGAAAACACAGTACATCAGAGTATCCAGCGCTCATAATGATTACAACAGCACTTTTTGGGTAAAAAATTGAATAAATATTACTCCTCTGTAAAGAATTGTGAGATAAACATATGAAAATCCATCAATATTTCATCAAATGTACATGCGAGGGATGTTGTTTTGTCAAGCGTTTTCATGACGATCTCACAGGATTTTTTTTTTTTTCTCAGTGGATGTGGCTAATGGTCCTATTTCAAAGATATTCATTACGATCGCTATACAATATTGAGAGTAAAGCAGAGATTAAAAATTGAAGTTTTAGATCTTTTTAATGATGTATAGTTTGTCAATGTAATTACATTGCATGTAACAGTAAATTTGAGCTAATTTAAACAAAGAAGCAAGTTCGTCCTCGTCCTGGCTCAGGTTAACAGCTGAACAAAGTTTGACTTTATTTCTGTCATACTTCTAAAGAAGTTCTTTTTGAGAATTATCAGAGGACACATGTTGACCTTTGATTGAAAATAATGGTCTTGTTTGAAGTCACCATTGTGGGGAACAGTGTTTGCTTTTGTTGGGCTCTTGAGCCTTTTCAATGTCACTCTGTCTTTGACTGATTGTGTTTTTAAAGCACATTTGTCCAGAAAAGTCAAGAGAAAATGCAGTCAAGTGATGTTGGTTTTGTGCTGACAGTGAAATAATCAACATTGAATGGACAGATTCACTGATCTCATCCAGAAACTAGTTCATGTCAAGTTTACATTTTTGATAGATGTGGTTTTACAGCTTGAGATCCAGCAATATTGTGGTAATGAGTTATGAAGGATTCTAAAAACATATTTTGAACAAAACATTTTGAACTGCTCTAACATTCAGACACACACAGACATCAAGAACCAGCAAATGAATCTCAACGATGGTGACATTAAAAGTTTCATGTCACAATGCATGCTGGGTACCAGCACAGGACACATCTCACCCATGACTCCCAGCATGCATAGCAGCATGAATAATTTTAACCCCATTGTTGAGATTCAGATGCTGATTCTTGATGTCTGTGTGTGTTTCCCTGACACCTTATTTCAAATCTTTTTGTGAACAATATGTTTGGAAATTCTTCATAATTGACTGGTGGAGTCACATGTGATAATGTGACGTTAATAACAAATCAGACACTGGATGAGATCAGAGACTAAAGCTACATATGCTGATTAAATCATCTTCATCAATGACCCACATCACAATCACATGTTTTTTTTGGCTTTCTTGTTTTTGCTATTGCAAGCATGTCTCACACTGAGATCAGACAGAACGTGTTTTTTAGAAAACAATAAAAAAGGCGCCTCTCACTGCAAAAACCGCGTTCAGTCTGATCGGGGCCTCAGACAGGTGTTTGTTAAAGACACAGTAGAAACGCAGACCGGCACCAACTTCAACAAGTGTGACTCTTCTCCCAGATGAGGACAGGCAGTCACTGCTGTGAGTCATGTGACTGTCAGAGAGCCAATGACGTTCTGGTGCTGAAATATGTCTTATTCATGATGTTATGCTGTTGCTAAGGTGCTCTAAATGGTTGCTAGGGTGTGGCTAGGACGTTGACAGGATTCCTGCTGACAGCTGGAGTCGAAAGAGTTCGTCCACATGTCTCTAAAGTTCTGATGCTGAGAATTGACTTATTCATTTCACTACACGGTTGCTAGGATACTCTGTGTGGTTGCTAGGGCAAGGCTGGGTGGTTGCTGGGATGTAATGAGTGGTTGCTATGGCATTGCTTAGTGGTTGCTCGGGTATATTGGGTTATTGCTAGTCAGTTGCTATGGTGCTCTGGGTGGTTGCTATGTGCCACAGATAGTTACCATGGATTTTCTAATACATCATTAGAACATTCTGCTGCTGAGTTATGGCTTTTCATGTCCCTATATGGTTGCTAGGGTGATCTGGATGGTTGCTATGGTGAGCGAAGGGTTAAACTGAATCTGTGATGATCAATATTGATCCTCAATGAGCCGCATGATTTGACGCTTCATATGGAGGAATAAAAATAATAAAAAATAATAATGTGAGATTCAGAGATGATAATAGTGAGTAAAACACCAATAATAATAATAATAATAATAATAAACATGGAGAGAAAATGAGAAATGTCTCAGTGTAATTCAGACTCTAATAATGTTTGTGTTTCTAGTGTGGATCACGGAGGAGAGTTCAGGATCACTCCAGGACCACAAAGATGTGAGTCCAGAAACAGTTTGAGTGTTTGTTGTTGTAAATGTTGCTCTTGTAATGTGTGTTCTTGTGTTCAGACGCCTGTGATCTCACACTGGATCCAAACACAGCAAACATTGCACTCGTTCTGTCTGAGGAGAACAGAAAGGTGACGAATGTGGGACAGAATCAGTCGTATCCTGATCATCCAGAGAGATTTGATCGTCCTCAGGTTCTGTGTGGAGAGAGTCTGACTGGACGCTGTTACTGGGAGGCTGAATGGAGTGGAAATGCTGTAATATCAGTGGCTTATAAAGGAATCAAGAGGAAAGGATTGAGTGATGACTGTGTGTTTGGATGGAATGAGAAGTCCTGGAGTCTGTTCTGCTCTGGTCACAGATTCACTGTCCGTCACAATAATAAGGACACTGTCGTCTCTGCTGGTTCAGTCAGTCAGAGAGTAGGAGTGTTTGTGGACGTGTCGGCCGGCACTCTGTCCTTCTACAGCGTCTCTGACACACACACACTCACACACTTACACACATTCACACACACATTCACTGAACCCCTCTGTGCTGGATTTAGACTTCTTTATTCTTCAAACTCTTCAGTGTCTCTGTGTGACATTAAACACACTGACTGACACACATTAAACACACAAAGTGTTCTTGTTGTTCTCTTTCATCATCTCGTGTTCGAGATCCACCTATGGGAAGGGCATCTGTACCTGACCTCTGCAGAAGCATCCAATTGCACCAAGTCTGGCTAGACAGACAGAAGCGCACAGCCAATGCCAGGTAAGGCGTTCCGTTATTCCTCAGTCAACATTCGCTTCTCGCGATCTCTGCACAGCTCGGGTTAGAAAATCTGTTCACCTTCGTGTCCTCAGGAGGACACATCGTCAGATCAGCCTCCGCCGGACGTGTCAGTTTTTTCTTCAGCCCTACAAGCTGTTCTTGCGTCCTGAGCCGCCCACGCTCTATAACTGCTCTCACCTGTCTCCCTTCATCTCCACGGCTGCCCGCCACGGTATGTCTCACTCCAAACCGCCCGCATCTCCCGGTGGCTGCGCATCACGGGCCTGCCCGGCCGCATACGGCGCGCTTATCGCCGCCAAGGATCCGCACCCCTTCTGTGTGGTCTGCTTGGGCCTCAAGCATGCGCAAGAGGCCTTGGAGATCCCAGAAAATTGTAGCCATTGCCTCTTGCTGCCTAAGAAGCTCCTGCGGCGCCGTCTTAATGTTGCCGGGACACAGTGCGTCGATCTCTGCCTTTCTGACTTGGATGGAGGACAGTGTGATGACGCTGCACTACCAGGGGCCTCCTGGGGCGCAGCACCATTAAATTGGGCTGACCAGCCCAATCCTGCGTTTCCCGAAGAGGACATCTTCGCGGATAACCTTCAGTTTGCTGACGAACCGGCTGGTTCCGGCGATGACGATTATGCGGGCCTGCTCGGAGTCTCCGAGGACGAGGAGGCCATCCCGCCTTCTAGCACTCCCCTGGCTAACGCCCCCACTGTTCTACCCCAGTCCATCCTCCTGGAAGTATGTGAGCGAGCGGCCGCTCGTCTTAACGTTGAGTGGCCGGCTCCTCAGAGCGCCACCGACCAGGAAAGGGACATTTATGATGGCAAATTGCTGGGACCGCCACCCGGCCCAAGGAAATAGCTCTTTCCCGTCCTCCCCACGTGAGCGAAACACATGAGGCATTACTGGGGCGACCCCCTCCAACTCAAGCACGGTCTCTCGGGTCTCGAGGTACAGGATATGGCGGCTCTAGGCATGGGTGACCCCCCCGCCATCGAGCCCTCAATTGCCAGGCACCTAAACCCTGTCCACCTAACCCTCCTGTTGCGGGACGACCGTTAACAAGCCCCCCCCCCCCCAGAACAATCCACCTGCTGCAAAACCTTGGGTCAGAGCTTCGCCTGCCGCAGCCGCGACGGGGGAGCCCTCTAACCAACCCCCACCCGACCCGAAACGCAAGCGGCCGGCCTGATGTCGGATCGAGGGGGGCGCCGAGTCTATGTTCTCGAGCCGCAAGCTCTTTAGACTTCCGTCAGGCCCCCGAGCCCCCGTTCAAGAGACGGAGGCTCTCGCATGCACAGGGCGACAGCCCTCTGCCCGCAGCTGCCCAGCCCGTTTTTTTTCCTCCGACGTTCTGGGGGTCTGTTGTGAGGAAAAGTGCACAAGCAGTGTTGCCCAAAAGCACATTCTCTGTTCCTCTCACCCAGTCAATAAAGGCTTCGGCCCCACAAAAAAATACACAAAACACAAAACAAAACTAACAAATCATATGAATTTGTTTCAGGGAGAGTTCATCTCTCTGCAGAGAGATCACCTCTCTCTGCGGGGAGAGAACATCTCTCTGAACCCCGGCATGCCACCCCTAGTGTGTCCATTGCATTACGAATGAGCCAACAGGGCTCCCTCGGCTCTGGTGGGGACACTCGTGAGCTACGAGTCAGCCTGGCAGGCTGTTTCGGCCCCCGAGTGGGCAATGCGCACAATACTGCAGGGCTACAGACTGCAGTTTGTCATGAAACCCCCGCGGTTCAACGGTGTCCTTTCCTCTCACACGGAGGAGAGCGCCACTCACGTCCTGAAAGAGGAAATCTCTTCCCTTCTAATAAAAGGAGCGATTCAGGTGGTGCCCCCCACTTTGATAATTCGGGGTTTTTATTCTCGTTATTTCCTGGTTTCGAAAAAGGACGGTTCTCTCCACTCTATTTTGGACCTACGAGTGTTGAACAAACATTTGAGGAAATACAAGTTCAGAATGTTAACCCACGGCACTCTGACTCACGTCATAAAACAGAATGACTGGTTCACATCGGTCGATCTGAAAGACTCTTTTTTCCCCACATAAGCATTTATCAGCCACACAGGAAGTTTCTTCGTTTCGCCTATCAAGGCACATGTTACGAATTCACGGTCCTCCCGTTTGGGCTTGTCTTAAGTCCCCGGACCTTTTGTCTGTGTGTGGAGGCGGGCTTTCTGACTTATATAGACGATTGGCTCATCATAGCCGAATCGAAAGAGAAAGTGCTGCAGGACACCCATCATGTGCTCACACACATCACTTCTCTCGGGTTCAGGGTGAAAGCAAACAAAAGCAACCTTTTACCCAGTCAGAATGTGATTTTCGTGGGCTTGGAGCTGAACTCAGTCTCCATGCGAGCGCGTCTCTCTCAGGAGCGCATTCTCTCTCTAATGAATTGTGTGTCACAGTTCAGGCAGGGAGCGAGAGTGCAATATGTCTCAGACTGCAGGGTCTTTTAGCTTCATCTATCCAGGTTTTGCCTCTGGGACTTCTGAGAATGAGGGCGTTCATGAAATGGATGTTGTCACTGCATTTCAGCCCGTTACGCGATCTTTGCCGCTCTGTAACAGTGACGCGCGCCTGCACGGCAGCTCTGCGCCATTGGAGGAGCGCAGGCTTTTACGCACAGGGAACCCCTTTGGGGACGGTGATGTTGCGGAAAGTCGTGATGACAGACGCGTCCCTAACAGGCTGGGGTGCCACCCAGGAGGGCAGAACGGTGAACGGTTTGTGGCCAAACACACTACGTTCAGTGCACATAAATTATTTAGAGCTCATGACCATTTGTAAAACTGGCCTCTGCCTCGTCTGCAGGGACATCATGTGCTCGTACGCTGCGACAACACCGCAGCAGTAGCATATATCAATTGCCAGGGCGGTTTGCGCTCTTCGAATTCCATGCTCTAGCTCGCAAGCTCTTAGTGTGGAGCGGGCGGTTCTGCCTCTCATTCTGATCGCACCCAGGTGGCCCAAAGCGCCATGGCTGGCAGAGATAATCCCTCTGTTATATGCCCAGCCGTGGTGCCTTCCCCTCCGCACAGATTTATTGTCTCAAGCGAACGGGGAAATTTATCACCCACTTCCAGACAAGATGGCTCTCTGGGCCTGGCCCGTGAGACGGCAAACTTAAACGCGCTAGGGCTCTCCCAGCGTGTGGTTGCTACTATACAGAATGCCAGGGCCGTTTCCACACGGTGCCTGTATGGTTGTAAGTGGCAAGTGTTTGAAGGGTGGTGTGATGGGCGTGGTCTCACATCGTATCAGTGTTCAGTTCCTAATATTTTGTGTTTCCTGCAAGACCTTATGGATAAAGGCAGGTCTTTTTCCACTATTAAGGTCTACCTGGTGGCTATTTCTGCCTGTCATGTGGGTTTTGAGGGCTCAACGGTCGGGCAGCATCCTCTAATCTGCAGATTTATGAAGGGTGCCAGTCATCAGGAGAACTGTTCCTGAGTGGGACCTCTCCGTGGTGCTGGAGGCTCTGTCTCAATTTCCTTTTGAGCCCCTGGGAAATATTTCCCTGAAGCTGCTGTCTTTCAAGACGGCTTTGCTCTTGGCCTTGGCCTCGGCCTCAGCCAGACGTGTCGATGAGCTGCACACACTCTCAGTTCATCCCTCGTGCACTAAATTCTCTCTTAGCGGAGATAAGGTTTTTCTCAGGCCTTTTATGCCTAAGTGCTTCCCTGCATTTACAGTGGAGGTGTTGGAGCGGTCCGCCTTTCATCCTCCACCTTTATCCTCTACGGAGGATCAGAGGTTAAATGCTCTGTATCCTGTTCGCGCGTTAGAAACGTATATAGCTAGGACCGGAGTTTTCCGCAGGAGCGACCAGCTCTTTGTTTCATGGGCACCCCCCCGCCAAGGGGGTCCCATATCTAAGCAACGCCTTTCACACTGGCTTGTGGAGGCGATTGCTCTGGCATACAAGTCGAGGGGTGTGCAGCCCCCTGAGAACATCAGAGCTCATTCCACGAGGGGCTTAGCTGCTTCTTGGGCTTTGTTCAGGGGAGTTTCATTGCAGGACATCTGCTCTGCAGCTAGGTGGGCTTCTCCCTATACATTTGTGCGTTACAACCGTCTGGATGTCACCAAACCCTCGGTAGCACACTCTGTCTTAGGGGTGGGGTCTTCATAGCCCCCGGTTACCTCCTCTTCTTCTTCCCTTTCAGTGTCACCGCTGTAAGGATTCGGGGGGAGAGCGGACCGCACATGTTCGTGTCACCAAGCATGCATTTTCATTCCTGCCTGGATGTTTTTCACATGGGTTGCTGGGTGCATTTACATGTGGGTGCTTCACGCATTTTCATGCCCTGTATGCGCACTACAGGGATGCGTGTGTATCAGGGTTGCTTGGTGGTTTATTATGGGACGAGTCAGGCACCGCCCCTAGGGGTGACCGTCCTTTTTCTGGCATGCAGAATCTCACTGTGAGTGTATTGGGCAATCGGGGAGCTGTCCATGTCTCTCCCATAGGTGGATCTCAAACACGAAATGATGAAAGAGAACAATTGGTTACTGTCGTAACCCCGGTTCTTTGAAACATCGAGTGGAGAGATCCACCAGCTTTGCCCCGCTTGCCGCATGAGAAGCGAATATACTTGCTGAGGAATAACGGCACACACAGCCCTATATGCACCCAGGTAAGGGGGTGGGGCCTTACCTGGCATTGGCTGCGCGCTGCTGTCTTGTCTAGCCAGACTTGATGCAATTGGATGCTTCTGCAGAGGTCAGGTATGCCCTTCCCATAGGTGGATCTCTCCACTCGATGTTTCAGAGAACCGGGGTTATGACAGTAACCTATTGTTTCTCTCATGATACATTTTTCAAAATGATGATTTAATGCTTAAGAAACATCTGATTATTTTGCTGCTGCAGATTTAAACCATGACACCATTCAAACATTTGTGGTAAGAAATTAATACTTTATTCATCAAGAATGAATTAAATTGATCAAAAGTGACAATAAATGCAAATAAATGCTGTTCATTGTACTTTCTATTCATCAAAGAAAAGTTAAATGTATCATGGTTTCCACAACAATTTTAAGCAACCGTTTTCAACATTGATAATAATCATAAATGTTTCTTGATCACATGATTTCTGAAGGATCATGTGACTCTGAAGACTGACTTTGATCACAGAAATAAATACATTTTAAAATGTACTCTCATAGAAAGCAGTTTTTTAATTTGCAATAATATTTTTCAATTGTACTATTTTACTGTATTTTATTAAATAAATGCAGCTTTGACGAGCATAAAGTACTTTTTTCAAAAACAAAAGGTTGTCAATCAGCACTGCATTATTCATATAATTTACTGGCAATAAATACCTTAAGATGTCTTAAAAAACACAAATAAACCACATCTTGTCTCAATTGTTTATTGTCTTCACGTTTCATCAGTCAATATACAGCGAAAAGCTGAATTACTTCAACGAAACCGTTTTGGACTTTCAGTGAGAGAGCGCCCTCCAACGTCCAGTTTGAATGAATATTCAATAATATAGTTAAAAATAATGTTTTTTAGTCAATGGAGACAAAGAGGAAGTATCTGAAGGTAAAATGTCACCCTTCAGCAGCATGTTGTTCACCTGTGGTAATCCATGGCCACCAGACTGACTCCATTCACAGCGAGGATTCGGTCGCCCACTCTGAGTCTCTGGCTGAGGGCTGCTGGGGAATCTGGCACCACCGACTTCACGTAGATCCCACTCACTCGCAGGGGAGTTTTCTGTCACGAACAAGCCAAAACAAAGACAAGACTCAAGATGAGCGACGACTGGATGAGGATCCGCAGCAACAGGAAATGAATGATCTGTAGTGGCACTGATGCTTTTGTTTGAGAGCGTCCTGAGTCACATGGAGAAAGTAGATGTTTGATTGTCTCTGAAGACTCAAAACCACACAGTCATCAGGTTCTCACTTCATCTTATTGTTAACATCAACCTCAATGTCACTGCAGTTCTGGGAAACACAGGAAATCTTCTCACATTCAGTCAAGCGCTGGACTCATTGTTGGCATGAACTAAATCAAATACCACTGAATGTCCTGGTCATTCATCACCCCAAATCAGAAGAAAAAAATAAGTTATATTTTACATAAAGAAAATGAAGGATGTTTTAGGAATACCAACATTATTATCATAGCGTTTATTTCTAGACAAGTTACTTTGAGATTTATTATTATTATCATTATTATTAGGACTATCTGCCTTGACTTTGTTATAAAGCTGGGGAACAATAGTCTGTTAAGGGGGGGGAAGAAAAGGAAGGAGAGGGAAGAAGGGGGAAGAAGGAAAAAAGAGAGAAAAAAGGGAAAAAAATGAGAAGAAAAGAGAATAAAGGGAATTTTGTGCCTTTCTCCTCTAAAAGTAATATTTTTGAGAGTCTGTGTTCAATAAGTTATTTTAAAAACATTTTTTTCAGTTTTCCTGTACATTTATATGGTAGAAAGGTTGATCACAAGGTGGTCAGTTCGAATCCCACTGTTGCCAGAAATCAAGGTTGTTACTCAATGATGTAAATTAGTGAGTTTTATTAGTAAAAATCACGTAAATGGTGACCATGTTATTGAAATTATTTCTGGTGTGCCATTTTGATATATAAGTGAACATTGTAATGATATATTACTGATTCTTGATATTTACAATTCTGAGTTTGTGCACTTTTAATTTTAAATATATTTCTGCTCCAGTTGTTTTCTAAACATTATATTAATCCTATAAATATAACATAAAGCATCATGACATTACAATATTTTTCACAAATGCCTAATGAAAGTTTTGAATGATACTATAGCAAAGCAAAACACAAAGAGAGAGAGTTATTTAATCATGACCAAACTTTTATTGTCAAACAACCATAGCCAATCATTCATTAATTCCTTGATTCATTCACATTTTAATTATTTTAGTCATTATTTTGCATGTGCATATAGGAACAGAAAACAAAACAATACACATAAATAAAAACTTTAAAATGTCCACGGCTCTGGTGCAAAAGAACAGTAAAAACACAGAACTATACACAGAAATAAAGCTCTCCAGTGTCCACGGCTCTTGTTAAGTCTTTGCAAGTGCAAAAAAGAAGAAAAAACTATACGCATAAATAAGAGGTTTTTTTTTTTTATTTGTTTTTTATGTGTGTAAAATGTGAATGGCCTGACTGATCAGTCTGCATGAGCCATTCTGAAGTTGGTGGGCTGTAGATCCTACCAAACAAATAAATAAGTAATCATTAATTACAGACAGAACATTCACCATTGACAAACTAGGAAAGGGCCTCAGGAATGTCCTTGGAGCAGGGGCCGTGCCTGAAGCTTCAGACTGCTAAAACAACAGCAGAAGGGCATAAGAAACAGATATGTGATGCAACATTAAATGTCATTTTCAAATAGATCATCTTACTGGTGTGGAATCCACGGTTGCATGGTCCCTCTGTCCATGGGCCTGCATGGGGCATTTCTCAATCTGAGAAGAGAAGATGTAATTTTCTGATATTGTCTGCACCGTTGTCAGGTGACCTGCATACTACATACTGCGTTATGAGATACAGGTAACTTTGCTTTACCTTCGGATAGAGGTCGTACCACTTCCACTGCCTTTGGGATGATCTATTTCCTCCTCCAGAAGACCAAACTCCAGAGCCGACTAAAGCCCTCAACCTCGCCATCCGCTCGCCATCTCCCATTTCCTTTCTTTGGCTTTGTGCTCATCTAAACATGACATGGAAATAATAGTAAACAAGTGTGTTTTTGCAAGTACTGGACAACTACACTTTTTCTTTTCCCCCTCCATAAAATTATAAAGATACAAATATAAATTGGTAACACTTTATTTTAGGGTCTTTTAACTAGTTGCTTATTAGCACGCATATTACAAGAATGTTGACTGTTTATTATAGTGATTATTAAGCTCATATTAATGTCTTATTCTGCATGACCATATTCTACATTCATAATCCTACCCTAAACTTAACAACTAACTTACTAACTATTAATAAGAAGTAAATAAGGTGTTTAATATGTGAAAAGTCATAGAAAATAATGAATACATGTTCCCTACACTAAAGTGTTACCAAACAAATTCATTGAAACAAAACTGCAAGCTAAATAAATGATGGTAAATTAACCATGGTTTTACTACAAATAACAATTAAAAACCATGGTTCATATAGTTAAACATTTGTTACACTGGGCATAGTTTAACCATGGTATTCATAGTAAAAACTGTGTTTATACAAATGGACTTCAATCCACCAATAAAAAAACATGGTTCCTACACTTTTACCATATTAAAACCATGGTTTTTATAAAGGATGACAATATCTACAACTATAACACTGTTTTTTATACAAACCGAACTTCAAGCGACTAAATGGTGTTTAAAATGTTAGATGACATGCAACTCGTCATAACGTGACCACAGTTTATGAACAAACATTTTTACCATAGTAAAACCACGTGACCATCGCGACAGACAGATCTAACCAACAGAACACGGATTCCTACTAACATCTCACAAAATAAAGTCTTAACATGAACTTAATGAGGATTTCATTCAAAATGAAGCTGAAAAAAGTTAGGTTATAGAACTAGCGATTACTAAAAGGAGACACTCGACAAAACGATGAAACGTAACAAATATATTGCCATATAATATAGTGAACAGAAGAAGAAAATGAAAAATATTTTACTTACTTTGCTCAGTTATAACGGAGTATTTTTCTGTTCAGTGTCGTCATCCAATCTCACAATGGAGAGCGGCGAGGGATTGTCCCGCCTGGATGTAAGGTTACTGTGTACGGTAAGTTATTGCTTTTTTGTAGTAATTTATGACAATGTATAGCTCCATTAGAATTTTAAAAGTCCGATTGACTTTGTTGTGTAACTCTAGTAATGTTAACTCGAGGTTACATTAACTTAAATTGCATTTTCCACCGCAGTCCATGAATCTCTAGTCTCATACAGAAGTCAGTTTAAAACCAAAGAAATTTGTGTTAGTGAATCATGTTAAAACACGCTGACTCGAAATTTGCATTAGGAAAAGTTCAGACATAATTTGCCACCCGCCTCATTTATCATTGTGATCAGGTTACACTTACCACAACATGACATGAAATGAATCGCGCTGACACGGCAATAAAATTGTGCGAAAACGGTTCAATAAACTACACATTTCGTGACTATAACACGATTTACCTTGAGATTATTGGACCAACCAGAATTGCCCTAAACGCATAATGTTACAAGGAGCTGCGTTTTATTTCTGGAAGAAAAGCACAATAACTTTTATACCTTCTACAGTTCACGGAAATCTGTGGATTACACAAGCGTTTCTTCTCAGATATACTACAAAACTGAGAATAAAAAATGACAAAAGATTTGGTTAAACAATGTTAAAAAATATTGGTGATATCTTTACAAATAGTAATAGTGTACAGCAAATACTTCAAAATTTGGCAGCATCATCTTAATCATAATATAACTGGAGATTTAACTATTGCAATAGGTTGATAAATTTGTTCAGGCCAGAAAGTGTCTGAAAAGCTCTGATATTGACTTGCGTGTTTAAATGAACTCATTTCATTGTTACCTAGACATTATGATTAACAAGCATCACATCAGAATACAACTCCAGCTTATATTTCAGCTTCTGTTTATTAATTAGTTCTCATGTAATTTTATACTTAAATGTAATGTATTTTTATTAATTCTGTTGTTTTAATATAACTAATTGTGTTTGTTCATTTACAGGTTGACTGCATGTAGGAAATCTTCCAGACGGATGGTTTTCAACCCTGGTGTGTCATCAAGGATAAACGGTACACTTTTATCTGATGTCTTTGCTTACGTCTTAATTGCTGCATAATGTGTAACATATGTAGTGTAGATATATTTAGCAGTTTAAACAGCAAAGAATGGCAACAAAGTAAATATTTTGAAAAAAAGCTTAACACAAAAGCAACCACCAGACAGACTCCATCTTTCCAGGCTTTTCTCTTGTAGTCTTCGCTCAAATCTCTGCTTCTTGCATGTGTGTGCCATTGTATTATCACTTGGTAGTTAGTTTTCTATGGATATTGGTTATCTATTGAAAATAATTATCTATTCACAGAACCACAACATTGAGATGACGTGTGAAGCTGTTATCCGGAGCCTCATACTGTGCCTTGGCGAGAAAGAAGAGGAACTGTTTGAAGATTGCCAGGTAAAGCGTTTTTGATTCAATGTCATGTTAAAAATGTTAAATATGTATTAACGTAACGTACACCAGTGGTGGGGAACCAATGCTCCTGGAGGCCCTGCTCATTCTCCAACTCTCCCAGAGTTAAAAAGTTGAGTTTTACCGTTTCTGAATCCCTTCAGTCGATTTCCAGGTCCGTCAACAGCACTTTTAGCATAGCTTAGAATAGATTAGAGCTTCCCAAACTTAAGAGGGGTAAAAAATATATACCGACATTTACCTACAAATGCATTTATCAACCAGTTTGTAAGAATTTCATGTGAATTATGAGAACTATGATGTAAACATTCTTTACAAATATATTTAAATCCATAACACTAACCTTACATACTTTCAAAAAAATCACATTTTAGAACAATTGGAATATTTTAATTATTTTAATATATTGATTTGGATTAGCTACGGCCCACAGTTTGGGAAGCACTGGAATAGATCATTGAATCCAATTAGACCAAAAGCATCGCATTCAAAAATGACCAAAGAGTTTTGATAATTTTCCTATTTAAAACTTGACTCTTCTGTAGTTATACTGTGTACTAAGACGGGAATGAAAATGAAAAGTTATGATTTTCTAAGCCAATATGATTAGGAACTAAACACTCATTCCAGCGTGATGATCCAGGAACTGTGCTGCCGTAAAACGAGCGCAGTGATATCACGCAGCGCGTGTGGAAATAGTTCCCAGCGCTCCCTGTGCAAGCAAGAGGGTCTGGCTGTTTTCAGGTGCTGCGTGATATCACTGCGCTTGCTGCGCTCGTGTTACGGCAGCACAGTTCCTGGATCATTACGCTGGAATGAGTGTATAGTTCCTAATCATATTGGTTTAGAAAATCCTAACTTTTCATTTTCCGCCGGTCTTAGTACACAATGTAACTACTGAAGTGGCAAGTTTTAAATGGGAAAAATATTGAAACTCTTTGGTCATTTTTGAACGCGATGCTACTGGTCTAATTGGATTCAATGATCTATCCTAAACTATCTATCCTAAAAGTGCTATCAACAGACCCGGAGATCGGCTGAATGGATTAAAGGTAAAACTCAACTTTTTAACTCTGGGGGAGTTGGAGACTGAGCCTATTTCCAAACAAAGTGGAGTGTTCTTTTAATCAAATACACCTGATCCAGGAAAATCAAGGTTTGTTGGAGCTGGTTGGGGCTAAACTCTGCAGGACACTGACTCCAGGACCAGGGTTCCCACCCCTCATGTACACGGTAACCTTAAAGCAGGGGTGTCCAAATTCTGTTCTGGAGGGCCACTGTCATGCAGAGTTTAGTTCCAACTGGCCTTAATGCACCTGCCTAAAAGTTTCTAGTCCATCTAGAATATTAATGAGCAGAATCAGGTGTTTGATTTGGGTTGGAGACAGACTCTTCAGGAGTGTTGCCCTTTAGGACCAAAAGAGCCACAGTCAAGTAGTAAATTCATGGCTAATGGTAACATCAGTGGCTCTTATGTTATGTTTGACTAATGTTTTACTAAACTTGGCTCGCTGTAAAATCGGTTTGACTCAGTTTAGCGTAATCTATACTGTATTACTTCAGTTGAGCTTTTTCAGTAAAATCCAAGTAATTTAGTTTGTCTAAATTTTGCAGGAGGACAACCACAGTGACACAACACAACACACCCTCAATATTCTGCTTGTACATGGAGCTGAGGGAAAGGATCCAGTGGATGTATCCATTATTCTAGAAGGCAAGGAAATCTTGCCACAATACTGCTGAAGCTTGTGCCCTGCTAGTGCCCTGCACTCATTTATACCCCAGAGAACTGCGTTACACTTTCAAGGAGTTTCAGAAACTTTTTCCAGAATTGGATGTGATTATGCTGTCTCCAAAAGTACAACTTGCCTGTCAGAACTGTTTTCAGCTTTGTGCCAACTAAGGCATCTGGTCTTTTTTCTTTATCGTCATGTTTAGAGCACTAGTCTAGAGTGCCATGTTAATAGTTGAAACTTTGTTTGGGACTATTTCAAATTTAACTGAATTCGTAAAAGCACTACTCAATATCTGTTGGATGCAGAAGCTGTCTCTTATAAGAAATTTTTTGACATTAATTTGGCAACATTGCTTTATATAGAAATATTTGTCTTTAACTGTTAATCAAAATATTTTTATACATTAATGTTTTATATTTTATGCATTTAATGTTGTAATGTTTAGAGCACAAGTGCTATATTGAATGTTGAAACTGCACTATTTGAGAGGATTGCTACTTTTATTGAAATAGTAAAAATTTTGTATCCATGCATAATATCTATGATGTTTAAACCTCATCCCATGTTTTTGTATTCCTTGGGGTTGAAACACTTTCAGGCCTTGACAAATTTAGTTGTTTTGAGGACTCCAATCCCTAGGGAAACAGTTGTCATTTAAAAAAACTTAGGTTTTGCTTTATGTAACTTTAAAAATAATACATGTGTATGACAGTCATTGTTTAATGTTGGAACAAAATAAATGTTGATTGTATCTATGCTGTGTTTTTTTTTTAAATGCAGACAAAATGATATTTTTAGTAATATTTAATTACATATGTTTAATAAATTAATTGAAATATTAAATAAAACCTACCTCATAACAGTAAATAAAATTTATTTAATATTTTAAGGACAGCTGTGTGTTAGTATTTAAAAATATATAGATATAGACTTTATCTAAATGCTTAGAATAAATATAAATCCTATCTTAAATAGAATTTAGTAATATTTACTCATATTTAATATTTTAATAAATGTTAAAGTCAATTAATACATAGATTTTACTTGATTCTGGAAAGTGTGTTTCACCAAAAATTAAAGCAGTAAATTTTACTTAAAAAGTGTTAGTGCAAATTGTTTTGAGAATTTTAAGTAAATTTTACACGTTAGTTTTTTCAGTGTATTGGACGCGTCCGGTAGTTTTCCGAACACTCCAGCACTCTCCGTGAAATTCCACAAGGGGCGCTAACAGTCCGGAGTCATTAAATTTGTTTAGCTCTAATTTAAACCCTTAATAATGTAATTCTATTACCTGAAGTGAGTTTAATAAAAAGCCCTTTGTAACAGGCAGTAAAACACACTGAGGTCAGACACACACACACATTCACCTGCTGTGGCACATCCACACGCATCTTCCTCGAATACTATCTTTATTTGTTCTTCTTCAGTCGTGGCGGTAAAGTTCTTTATTGAGTTTATGAATTTGTTTAAGTAGAGATCTCTTATAGATGTGTGTTTGTGAAGGAGGAAGCGCATCTCTGTCTCGATCAGTGAACACACACCCTTTGCTCTCTGTTTAACCAGCTCTTCCTGTGTCTCGATGGCGTCTCTGACACTCATATTCTTACAGTTCATAATTTGATTTTAGAGTTCGATAGAATTGCAATTTACTTTGTGTTTTAGGGTGCTTTCACACCTGCCTCATTTAGTTCGGTTGAATCGCACTAGAGTTCGTTTGGGCAGGTGTGGATGAAGCACTCACACTCGGTGGAAATTCAAATCCAAAAGTGGACCAAACAAGGGTAAGCCGTTCAACATGCTACAGTTTTGGTTGAGTGTTGAATGTGTGCGTTCTTCGCAACATGGCAATATCAATCAATCAATCAATCAGTCAATCAAACTTTATTACAGACTCAAGGTCCAGAATTAAAAACAGGACAATAGACAACATATACAACCCATAGCATCTATCACAAGCATAAAGGAGTTACAGAATACAACAATACCAGTGTCTCCACAACTTTGACTGATACCATGTAGTACTAACCCCTATATTTGATAGACCCACAATAATCTCATTTTTAGAAGCATTAAGCCGGCAGATGAATCTATACATAAGATTTCGTAACAGTGCTTTAAAAGTGATCATTCTTACACTCACAAACATTTCACTTGCACTATGCCATCTAGGTCTCCGTAGTAAGATTCTCATTGCATCATTATAAGCTACTTGCAACTTCTGTAGACTAGATGCTCTGTAGTTACACCACAAATGAGCAGTATAAAGTGTTGTACAATATGCTTTAAAAAGTGACACCTTCACCTCATCTGAACAAAAACCAAATTTACATAAAAGTATGTTCGCCTGCATATACATCATACGACGTTGTCTTTCAATATCTTCATCATCTGTCATACGTTCAGTAATAAAATGTCCAAGATATTTTACTTTCTCACACACAGTGAGGCTCTTATTAGACAACTTAAAAACTGGAAAATTTATACTTTTATCCTCCTTAGTTCTACAAATCATTACCACACTCTTAGCAGGATTATATAAAATGTCATGTTCAAGACCATAATCAGAACACAAAGTTAAAAGCTGCTGAAGACCAGCACTGCTAGGACTAAACACCACAAGATCATCTGCATACATAATATGATTCACTAGAATATTCCCAATCATACATCCAGTTTTACAGACACTCAAATGTTCAGATAGCTCATCCATGTAAAGATTAAACAGAATTGGGGACAAGATCCCTCCTTGTCTCACACCATTACTAACCCCAAAAGGGGCAGATTGCCCCATTTTACTCGCATCATCTGGTGACCATACCAATAAGCCAGGATTCTCACAATGTATTCTGGCACCCCTCTTTGTCTCATTTTAAAAAATAACTTAGCATGGTTAACCCGATCAAAAGCTTTAGATGCATCAATGAAACACATAAAAACTGATGAATTTTTATCTCTATACTTGTTTACTATTTCCTTTAATGCATAAATGCAATGATCTGTACCATGTTTAGCCTTGAATCCAAACTGGTTGTCTGTAGAGTTAATAAACACATTTACCCTATCCAACAAAATGTTTTCCAGCACTTTAGACAGGATACTAGCCAAAGCTATAGGTCTATAATTATCTAGGTTACCTACCATTCCAGCTTTGTTCTTAATAACTGGAACTAAAAGAACAGACAACATTGAATCTGGTGTTGGAAATCTTTTTCCTTGTCGAAGTAAAGACCAGGAGATCTTGGGATATCTTTTAAGCAGAAGTTGCTCTTTATTGAGAGAACGTGCGTTGCGTTGCTGTAGTCATCCAAGACTCTCTAAGCTAGTGTACATTGCAGTTTTAAATACAGGAAGAGATACATACAGTGTAGGTGGAGACAATGGGTGGAGACAAATGTCTGTTCCCAGCATTTCCCAAGCCCTGATCTAATCAGCATAACAGTGTCATTCAGATGCAGGGGGTGCTAATCAAATCACTCTGACAGTATTGCCCATACCTTTATATTATCATAGAGACAAAGACACAGTGCCTTAAGCTTGTTATGCCACATAGGCAGGAAGAAACCTACAGACCAAATGTTAATGTCTCAGACACCTGGGCTGCCTGACGTAATCTCCTTAAACTGCACCTCAAACTGTAAAAACGCCATGTACATAACTTTTTATAAATTTGTAATCCCACACTGGTAACACACTATGAATCAAAAAGCCAGTAAAACAAACAGCTAATAGAGGGGCTATCCTCTTACTTCCATACTTAAGATGTTCAGCAGAAATATTATCTAGACCACTAGCTTTATTTTGAGATAATTTGCTTATAACTTGATCCACTTCATGTGACATAATCACTATCGGATCATTAACTTGAATATTGTCCACATTATACAATTCATTTTGAATGCAATTAAAAAGACTACAATAATGTTGTTTCCATAATTCCGCAATATTCTCTGCCCCAGAAACTCCATCTAAAGAACAAGGAAGAGATACTCTGCAACTATTAACAGTTCTAACTTCTTTCCAAAAATCAGTAATATTATGATTTAGCAGCTTCATAGCCATAGAGTCAGCCCTTAAGGTTTGCTCATTTTTACAGATAAAACGAATGGCATACTTATATCTTAAATTTGTAGATTTCCTATATTCAAGCTCAGGCCCTTGCCTAGGTCTACCTGCCATAACCCATAACTTATGAGCTTCCTGGGCTTCAGCCTGATATTCAGCTACATATTTACTCCAACCAGGCCTAGTCTTATTCATTATACCCTTCGATTTAATAAATGGCTTACTACAACCATGCAAGGCATTAACTATATCATTATACATTAAACAGATATCCTTTTGATGATTTACATCTTTACAGTTAACATCACTACACATCATTGCATCCCTAGGTAGACAAATATTACTCAGGCATTTATCTGTACTCACATAATAGGCTAAAAGGTCCTCCTTTGTAAGTGCTGACCAATCCATTTTTACTTCACTGATATTACTTTCATTATTAGACATCGCTATGAAACAATCAACATTCATCACCATAGACACAGGTATATGATCAGATGTTACTGTATCATATGAGATACTCATATTCCTCAGCGAGGCATGTGCATCTGCTGTACTAATGCAATGGTCCAACCATGATGTAGTATTCCAAGCCTCACTAATATAAGTATAGCTATCTACAGATAAACACACTTCACTTGACAAAATGAGATTATTCTCTTGACAAAACTGAACAATATGTCTAGAAAATAATGAATTACTATCTGAAATATCCGCATTCATATCCCCAATGACATACACACTGGAAATAGTAGAACCTTCAATAAAAGAACTAATAAAAGCTAGTCTATTTAAGTATTCATCTTCATTATGATGGCATTCGTAAGGTGTATACACATTTAGAATAATACATTTCTTATCTTGGTAAGTAATCTGTATTGCAATACACCAATTAAGATCCAGTCTAACCACCTTAACCAGCGAGTCTAACTTTTTTTTCCACAGTATGGCTACACCCCCAGATATCCTACCTTTAATTAAATCCATACTAAGATCTGTAGTGGATTCACCAGCACCATTAAAGTCATCATTACGAGAATTCAATTTATCCAAATTTTGCATTGCTAAAAATGTCTCTTGTAAGCACAGAATGTCACAATTCTCCAAAAGACTGTCCACAACCATACGGCGAGCTTTATCCCCATCACTCTGGCCCACGCGCAAACCACGACAGTTATAAGACACAACTCGAATGTCCATGGGGGGCACCAATAGTTACTTATTCTACCCGAGGGAGCACACTTTCCCCAGCGACTGGTGCAGAATTAGACCCGATAACTCCCACCCTACACGGCTCATAATAGCGTCTAACAAAAGCCCCTTCAGGCCAGAGCTGTGGGTCATACATTTCACTGACTTCATTACATTCAGCAGATACTTTAAATGAACTGTATCTGCTTTGAGCAGTTTCAATCTTCTGACAAGCAACATCGCGACCAAGCTTTTCTTGCAGATACTCAGCCAGA
This sequence comes from Zacco platypus, assembly GCA_038088235.1. Classification (NCBI taxonomy): domain Eukaryota; kingdom Metazoa; phylum Chordata; class Actinopteri; order Cypriniformes; family Xenocyprididae; genus Zacco; species Zacco platypus. The sequence continues at coordinate 35,013,645 of CM076083.1, read as the reverse complement.
TACTTTCTGACACAAAATTAAAAGAGTATAAAAGATAATTGTGACTTTTAATCACACAATTCAATGTTTTTCTTGCAATTGTGAGTTTACACCTAACGATTCTGGCTTTCCCCCCCTCAGAATCGTGAGAATTAATCTAGGAATTGAGAGGAAAAAAAGACAGAATTGTGAGATAAAAAGTCACAATTACCTTTTTTTTATTTTACATTCCATGGCAGAAAAAAGCTTTTATTGGTTCCACATAAGAGGGAAAACCAGATGCACAATCCAGGACACATTCTTACTCCTCATATCTCTTCTTCTCCCTTGTCCTGATTCAACTTTTCCTTTATTTTTTTTGACTCTCTGCTCTTCTGTGTTGTTCTGCATCCACGCTGAACAAAACCTCAGTTCGAGGATAGTGGATGTTAGGCCTCCTATTTTAGAGCCAAGATATCCAACAGAGTCTTCCTATAATAATCTGTACAATTATATAGTATACTTTGAATACGTACATGAATGATTCAGTATAACTGCAACTCTGGAGCTCTTTTTACACATTCACTGGACAGTGTCACGACCGGCTCAAAGCCGTGACAAATAAGGAGGCCTTGTGGTTGGCGAGGTTGAAAAAAGATATATTTAGAAAAATATAAATAACAGAAAATCAATACAAAAATGAACTCCAACTCCTGTCTGACGCATGATGGCAAAAACGGCAGACAGAACCAAATTCTAAACGGAAGCAAACAATTCTTAAACCGCACTGATCATGACCACTCCAGGCTCACAAATTCCCTTTTATAAGTAAAGCACAGGTGCAGTTGTCATCTGGACTGGAGACCTGAAGGCGCCTAGGCCTGACCTAGAGGGACATTCTGTGCCTAACTTCAGGGTCTGATCGTCAGCATCATGATGAAAGAAGATATGCTTCTGACTATCTGTCCATGAGGAAAATTACCAGTTTTGTCTAGTGTTCTTAACCAATCAGAATCGTAGTAATGATGTAGTTAGTGGACTCTGTTAGAGTATAATTGTTCTGGAAATGTGAATGTGAGAGAGAGCGAGTGAGAGCGGCCTACGAACTCCTTGTGAGACTTGAAGCTGCTTCTGCTGATGAAACTGCAAACTATTCTTCAGTAAAATTTTCTTCAATTTATTTTTTTAAACTCTGACTCCGGGTCTTCATTTATCATATCTGGTCTTTTGGGTCTTTAACTGTAAAATCCCCTACAAGATATATAATTCGATAAATAAACATTATTCTGAATATCAAAACAAGCAGAAAAAACTTTCCTCCCAGCGCGCTCTCGATAACGTGCACGAGCGCCAGTGCCAATATGATGTGAATAACCAGCATTTCTAAACTGTTTCGAACAGATTTCACCTTCTTTAGCTTTTCGTCAGAATTTACGCGATTTGTGTACATCACGCAGCACAATGATAACCACACCCTCTACGATCACAGGATCTGCTGTAACACCTGTTTATTTTTCTGTTGATATGAAAAATCCGGTATATTTATCAATATGGCGGGTGTTTGATGTATATGACGAAGTTATGCTTTCTCTACTGACCTTCTGATCAGTTCAAAGCGTTCGTGGCTGTGATTGTTAGAAGGACTGTGATTGTTAGAAGGACTGAGATTGTTAGAAGGACTGAGATTGTTAGAAGGCAGCTGTCTGACCCGTGAATGTGAACATGGTTTGTGTAACATTAGCAGCACATTATTAGCTGTTTGATAACAGTCAAGCAGAACTCTCTTATTTACCACTATATGTCCGCTGTAAAAAGAGATTCCTTTGTGCGGCATTTACCTCAGTAAGTTGAAGGAGTGGATCTCTGAGCTCGTGCGTGTGAGAGGAGGCGGGGCTAATTAGCATATTCATCGACCATGTATATTAAATAAGGCAAGGGTGTAGAGTTATATTCAAGCTATTTTAAGGCATTAATATTTTTTTTTTACTGAAAAAATATTTAAATATGTCAAATATGTATTTCAATTTTAAGTGGCACTTTCTGGTCCAGTGCAGTAGCAGCACGTAGAGAGCACGAAGCCCAACGACATCAGGTTCAGTCCCGTTTGGGGCGGGGCTTTATGTTATTAGCCGAAGTCACGTGTCTGATGGAGTGAAACCGAAAGCAGTCGAGTTACAAGAACAGACGCCATTTCAGAGAATTCAAGATGGTTTCACATGTCACGGTAAGTTTGTTAAAACGTTTCATAGCAATAATATCAATAGCATTAACAATAAAATCAAAGTAATATCATTAGCATCTATCGATATATTGAGCATTTGCGTCTAAACGTCGAACAAACACGATAAAGTTGATCGTTACTAGTGGAAACCAACACCCATGAAAATACATAAACACACAGATTGTATTCCTGATGGTAGTTTACTGTGCTGTTACCGACTGACATAGTGGTGGAAAAAATATAGGATAGGAGGGAAAAATTATTTTCAAAGCTTTTGCGTCCGCCGAGAAATGTTCACTCTCCACGAGAAACACTTCCTGTTTACTTTCACGCTGGCAGTGGTTCAGACAGCTCCGTGCGTTTACAATGGAGCGGTTCATTGAGATTTATTCTGAACTTGGACTTAATTTAAAGAAACATGTTCAGTGCTCAGTTCAAGACACGGTTTTGGCGTAAGTGAAAGTCACCCTGGACAAGTTCACTGCGGTCGCGCCATCTACGCTTAAAAACCACTGCGCGTCTACACGAGGTTGCGTGGTAGGCTCAATATGTATGCGTTTGGTTGTCGGCAAACTTTTTAAAAGATATTCATAATAAAATCAAATTGTTTTCTACAAACTCCACCAGATTCTTGTTCTACATCTCACAGACTACCACTGTGGTGATTTTCAGGATGTTTTACTGTTTTATTATTTAATAATTACCTGCCAAAGTCCTATACTGTATACCTGGCTATATAGCAATATTTAATAAGTTTTTATGAATTTATGTAAAGTCATTTTTGGTTAATGTTAATTTATAAATGACTCCTTTCTGTGTTTTTAGTAATAAGACTTTTTTATCTGGACATACTGTAGTCTATATCATTAGGAATGTCAATTATTGTTCTAAATATCTTATAATGACAATAATTTCTTATGGAAAATCGGACCACATGCCTTTAAATTAGCCTCTTATGCATCCACTAAAGCCTCGTTTCCACCGCAGGAACTTTCCTCAGGAACTAGGGACTTTGGGGTGGTACTCTGTGTGTTTCGACCACAGGAACCAGGGTTTAAATGAGGTTCCGGGTAAAACAATTCCCCCTCAGAAAGTACCTGCTTGCTAGGTTGTACTTTTCCAAAGTTCCTGAACTTTCTGGGGTGCGACTTGGGCACTGAACATGATGATTGGTTAACTTCACTCAGCATTTTATTTCAACCTCCGCAACTATGCTGGAAACTATACTGAAAAAGAACTGGAAAGTCGCGCACAGTCCTTCGTCACAACACTATCTTCACGGTACTCAAGCCGCTATGGAAACGCAGCTAGCAATAGGTCTGGGGGAAAAAAGTTCCTGGGACAAACAGTTCTGGGTAATTTCAGTGGAAGCGTGACATAAGACGAGAATCTCTTGTACACTTCTCATTAGAGCAATTTATAACATAGTCCCTCAGGGCTTATAGTCCAAAGGTGAAAAATTCTCATATGCTTACCTCAAATTTCTATAAAGAGAAACTTTTTTTCTTTTTTAAATTTTTACCCAAAATGTGGTGATGTGAGCATTATGGAGCACTAAAAACACTCATGGAATGTGTTTCATTCATACTAGTACCCAGAGGCGCCCTCGCACAAGGAAGTCCAAGACTTTAAGAGGTTACAAGGAATCCCTTAAATAGACAAAGGCATCCGTCTGTCACTGTTGCTGAATATAAAGCAGATAGAAACACACTCCTGACTTATGAAACATGGTGGAAATAAACACACGATTGCGACATTGTATGGAATGTGTTTTTCCAGCCATTTTGGGTATTTTCAGGCTAAGTATATTTATAAATCAATGCCTATCAACATAGCCTATCACAAAATATGATATTATAAAATAATATTCTTTCATTTTATGAGAATATGCCACATCAGGTCACGGGGTGGTATAACAACATCCCCCCGGTCCTGTCAAGGCAGCACCACCAACATTTCAGCTGCCCAATCGCCCGCTCTACAACTGACCGAGTGCGAGAATGGGCATCATTGTATCTGCGCTCTCGGTCAGTTTGGGGGTTGGTGAGGGGGGGTTGACAGCCACGTCTTTAGTGGATAGCTGCGGTCTCCTGAAGGGCAGTTGAATACTTAAATGCAAAAATAAATAAATTAATAAATAGAGAGAACTATAACCTCAAATGCATCATTCACCAAGAAGCCACCCATCGCACACCCTACCGGCTTGGAGCCTCATCCCAACCATGCTGTTTGTAAGGATGTATGGATCATGGGTTGACCCAGGCCACCTTGCCACAATATTTGTGCATCATATATTATCTGCACATTTATTGAATGGAAATGTTTCCGATTCACTTATGCAAATTCTTCTTCAGATGGCGCCTTTATAGCAATGTGTGTGCAGTCGATCGCTCCCGTTACATTAGGAAAACTGCTTAACTGCATCGTATTGGAACCTTATATACCTGGTAGATATGTGGATGATCCTGTCCCATACAGCTGGCATTGCGCGGCTCACAGATGACTGGCTTATTCCTGCCAGTTCCCTTCGGAAAGAACCTGTTTCCAAGAAAGCAAGTGTCATCACCTGTAAGGGAATGGGTATTGTGTGGCTCCTCGCCATCTCTCCAAATTCGGACCCAACTCAGCTCAGAGCTCCAAGAGGATAACCCTTGGAAATCTGAAATGGCTGATAAGCCAGTCATCATCGTGGGCCAGAAAACCATTGTGGTCCCTAAAAAATCTTTCACTTCAGATTCTTCCATTAGTAATGTCCTCTAAGAAGGCCAACGCTGCCATTGCCGTATAGACAGGTGGTGGTGCGATAGCCTTGTACAACAATTCATAGTGTAATGTTTGCAACTTCACTTCATTGCCGGTAAGAGTTGTGAACGGACAAAAAACATGAGAAATGTACGTACTCCAGACATGTTGTCGTGGAGGAACGCACATTCTCACGTTAATTTCACTGTTAGTACATCCGACCGGGAGCATGAAAGTTGGTGTACGCAAAGTTTCTGTGCATATGCAGCATTGGTACTTGAGACCCCAGGTGTTTTCAATCTCATCTTAAATGAGCAGTGTTGACGGTAACACATTACAAGTAACATTAGTGCAGATTAACCATTTCAGAAACTACAGTCACGGTAATAGTATGAATTGTAGCTGAAATACAGCTATTGATGCAAAATGTCCACTATAGTGACAGATGATTAATCAGAATTTTCTCCCAATCTAAAATCAATACTTGGTAAATTTAACTTTGAGATGACTAATTAGATATTGCTTGATGATAATTTTTTTGTTGTTAAACCTACCCACAAGAGTCTTCTAGAATAGAAGGAATGGATGGATATTCCAGAGCAACTTGGCATTGGCCATCTTGAATTGTAGGGAAAAACAAATCAATATTCAACAGCTTGTCACTTGATGGTAATGTATAGGGTGATGCACTAGGGTCCACTGTAGAGGTTGATGTGCAACTATGCCATCAAAACCCATACATATGTAAGAAAATGCTTTTTGGATACCTAACCTCTACGCATGAAAGGGTGAATAAATAATATATAAACATAATATATTAATATATTAAAGCATCTATGGTGTTTCCATGATTTCTACAAAATAAAACAGGAAATCAAGAGTAACTCTGATATGATGTCATTGATAGTCGACACACATCCGTGTCCTGGTTAAATTTGCTTATTTCTCTGGATTTAAACATTTGTGGAGACATCTGGGATATTGTAAGTACACAAGTCAACAAAATATATAACACTGTCCTAGTGGTTTTTGGATATTTAATCCAAAAATCTTACATATTGTGCCTTTAATAGAATGTTTGTTCAATGTTATTTGTAAACATGTACTTAGTATGATTTATAAGCTGTAAATCATTTAGTATGATCTATAAGCTGTTTTCCACATTGGGAACAAAAAAAGTCCCTATAAGGTTGAGGACACATACTCACTCACAGAACGCACACACACTGGACATCAACAATATCAGTATTGAATATACAGAACTTTATGACACAATGCACAATAGGAAATACATTAAATCAAACAGTCCAGGTCAGAAAGTTTATGAAAATCGAATTTAAAGTTTCATTTGAATTAAATTGTCAAAATTCAGTGTATTGTTTTTGGGTTTTTTTTTTTTTCTTGCTACATACAGGCCTGAAATCAAACTGGCCATCTAGGAAGAAGAGAAGCAGAACCTGCTTGTAAAATGAGTGTGAATGAGGAGAGAGAGGAGGAGGAGTCTGTTCACACTCAGAGAGCAACATCTCCTGGATTCAGTTACGTGTCCATGAAGAGTAACAACTCCATGTTTGAGCCTCCTAAATTCAGCCATGAATCATCTTCAGGATTCAGTTGTGTGTCCATGAAGAGTAACAACTCCATGTTTGAGCCTCCTAAATTCAGCAATGAACCATCTTCAGGATTCAGTTGTGTGTCCATGAAGAGTAACAACTCCATGTTTGAGCCTCCTAAATTCAGCAATGAACCATCTTCAGGATTCAGTTGTGTGTCCATGAAGAGTAACAACTCCATGTTTGAGCCTCCTAAATTCAGCAATGAACCATCTTCAGGATTCAGTTGTGTGTCCATGAAGAGTAACAACTCCATGTTTGAGCCTCCTAAATTCAGCCATGAATCATCTTCAGGATTCAGTTGTGTGTCCATGAAGAGTAACAACTCCATGTTTGAGCCTCCTAAATTCAGCAATGAACCATCTCCTGGATTCAGTTGTGTGTCCATGAAGAGTAACAACTCCATGTTTGAGCCTCCTAAATTCAGCCATGAATCATCTCCTGGATTCAGTTGTGTGTCCATGAAGAGTAACCACTCCATATTTGAGGCCCCTCGATTAAGTGATGGAGCTGCTGTGACCTCTGACCCTGTGTGAGTATCATTTAATATCTGCTAGAGCTGCACATGGTCTTCCAAAGACAGAGCAATTGAAGAATTAGGGGTCAAACTTTATTTTTAGTACTACTACTTATCAATACAACCTCAACCTTTTGTTTATAGCATTTGTTTTGCATTAATAGCAACTAGTTTAGTTTAGGCAACTGTGGTTTATTTTCTGGCTTCAGAAATATTCAGAAATATATCTGTTTTTTTCAGCGGGAAGAGAAAGAGAGCAGCATCTCCAGTATCCAGATGTGTGTTTATGAAGAGTGACAGACACATTCATCATCCCATTGATCTCCATAATGAAGCCGTGCCCTTTGACCCTGTGTGAGTATATTCATGTACACTTAAAAATTAATTCATTTTCATTTTAATTAATTTACGAACGTCTTTAAAAAATTTAATTTACTTCAATGTAATTTCAATGTCATTTTTATTGGGTTAACACGGTTTAGTTGCATTAAGTCAAATGTAATGAACTTTATTAGGTTTATCAAACTAAATCTTCTTTCATTATTAAACTTAATTTAATTAATGTACTAATGTATATTTAATTCATTTATTTTGTTGATGCTACTAAATTTAACTAACACTACACAGAGTTGTAATGGTTTGGAGGCACTCATGACTTGCCTGATGTGAAAGCTTGGTTGGTTTTAAATGTTCTTAATTTCAATGAGAGTAAAAGTGAAATAATTGTTAAATCCAAGTTAAAAACTAATATTCAATGATGAAGTTTTATTTGCACCTACTGTTTTTCGTCATTTAATTGTATTGTCGCACTCATTATGTTTTTCTATTGTGCAGCACATTGGTCAGCCCAGGTGCTTGCAGTTATAATTGACAGGACTGAATGATTACGCTCCTCCCAAAACTACATTTAGAACTTCATTATTTTTTGAATAGTGCTTTCTTATGCTTCTATCATTTTGGATGTCCATTTACACAGAGATTAAGTGACACATTGGATATTTGTCACATGGCTTTTCTGCACTGGAAGTGTTATATTGACAGTACTCCTTTAAATAACAGATCTGTATCTGCCAGTGTTGATTTTGACAACAAATTTTGATTTAGTTTTATTCATATTAGATTAATCAGAAATTGTTTTAGATTTAGTCTAGTTTTAGCCGACTAAAATCATATATTTAGTCGACTAAAACTAAAATCTACAGTAGATTTAATCAACTAATATCTAATTTAGTTAAATTGTAATGCATTAAGTAAGCATTTCTCTAACAATACACAGATCCAATACACTGATATACATCTGATATTCTCCGAACTGCTTACGTTCACTTAAGAAAATCAACTGTACTTTACTTGCCAAAGCAGACGGTTTTGGACTGTTCAAGTGCATTGACTGCTCAGTTCAGTCCTTGTCAGGGATTGACACACTTTTCATTGAGGTACTATTATAGTTTTTGTTGAAAATTGATTAGATTTTTTTGTTTTTCTACTTTTATTTGTAATTTTGTTAAGTTTTAGTAATTTTTGTGTTTTTATGTCTTTTAGTTTTTGTCTTTTAGTTTTTTAAATAGAATTAAATTAAACACAGTTTATTGTGTGAACAAAATGACAAAAATGACCAGGAAAAAATAATGATTATAAACCATCCTGAAATACACCGTGACTCTTATTCTGAAATGTCTGCAGTCTAGTCTCTGTGTCAGGCTGCTCATCTAAGTTCAGATGAGGGAGATAAAATATGTATTCTTACTGTCTAAAACATATTACCATATAAACATTGTATAGTAAACAGTGTCATAATGCAACAATATTAGCTTATAAGCAATCTCTTGGCATAAATGTGCACTATTTATTAATTGCACAGCAGTCTGAAATGCTGCTGGGTGAGTCTGTAGAAGCGCAGCACCACTGTTAGATCCACACGTTACACTTCAAATGAGAGCATCTTCCACACAGGACAGCAGCCCTGACTGGATATCTTCCCAAATCGTCCCTCTCTATCATTTTCGTCTCGTTTTTATTCATTGAGGAAAATTAGAGTAGATTTTCATTTCATTTAGTTTTAGTCATTCAAAACACATTTTTACTTAATCATCATCTTGTTTTCGTCCGTGAAAAAATTACATTAACATTAGTTTCTGCCCCCAAATGCCTGCTGTGCATCATTAACCTACAGCATGTTATGATGTTCTCCCTCTCTCTTATCTGACACATCCAATTCAGATACTGAAGTTTCTTCTAATGACCTGATAAGTTGAATCGAGTGTGTTTGATTAGAGAGACACACAAATTGTGCAAAACTGAACAGAACCTTGAGGAATTATGAAAAAGAGGTCAATTAAACAAACACTTCTTTATCATTGTGGTTGTGGTATGATTTTAAATAAGATCTTTCAATATCAAATGCATTTAAATATTTTCTTTACTTTGATAAAGGTCTTTTCTGTCTGTGTTAATGTATTTTCAGTGGTGGGAGAGCTGACCAGATCAGATACGTGTCCTGTCAGAAACACATCAGTCATCATGACACAGAAGCAGCCCTGCAGCTCGATTCTCACCAACCAGTGCATCACGATCTTCAGAGAGTCAAAGATCTGCACAAAACCAGCATGAAGAACAGATATGAGAGTGTATTTGAGGGAGTCAAACTACAAGAGAATCAGACCCTCCTGAACAGGATTTACACACAGCTGTACATCATAGAGGGAGAGAGTGAAAGTGTGAATGAAGAACATGAGGTGCTACAGATGGAGAAAAGTTACAAGACACTCCAAGACACTCCAATCAACTGCAATGACATCTTTGATCCTTCACCTGAACCAGGATATGAAGAGAAGAGACGAGAGAAGAAAGACCAAATCAAGACTGTTCTTACTAAAGGCATCGCTGGAATTGGAAAAACCGTCTCTGTGCAGAAGTTCATTCTGGACTGGGCCGAGGGAAAAGCCAATCAGGATGTAGATTTCATGTTTGTGCTTCAATTTAGAGAACTGAACTTGATTAAAGATCACCAGTACAGTCTTCACAGACTTCTGCTGGACTTTCATCCTGAACTTCAATATCTGGACTCAAAGATTTATGATGAATGTACAGTTGTGTTCATCTTTGATGGTCTGGATGAAAGCAGAATTACACTGATGTTTTCAGACTGTGAGAAAGTTTCTGATGTGACTGAGACTTCATCAGTGGGTGTGTTGATGTCAAACCTCATGAAAGGAGATCTGCTTCCCTCTGCTCTCGTCTGGATCACCACCAGACCAGCAGCAGCCAATCAGATCCCAGCTAACTACATTGACCGTGTGACAGAAATCCAGGGATTCAATGAGCCTCAGAAGGAGGAATATTTCAGGAAGAGAATCAGTGAAGAGCATCAAGCCAGCAGAATCATCTCACACATCAGAAGAGCAAGAAGCCTCCACATCATGTGCCACATACCCGTCTTCTGCTGGATCTCAGCCACTGTGCTTCAAAACATCCTGAAACAAGATCTCAGTGCAGAAATCCCTCAAACTCTGACTGAAATGTACATTCACTTCCTGCTCATTCAAACTCATATGAGGAGCCAGAAGTATGAAGAGAGAGATCCAGAGAAACTCCTGCAGTCCAACAGAGACGTGATCGTGAAACTTGCTGAACTGGCTTTCAATCAGCTGATGAAGGGCAATGTGATGTTCTATGAGGAGGACCTGAGAGAGAGCGGCATAGACGTCACTGACGCCTCAGTGTATTCTGGGATTTGCACTGAGATTTTCAGGGAGGAATCTGTGATTTATAACAGGAAGGTTTACTGCTTTGTACATCTGAGCTTTCAGGAGTTTTTTGCAGGACTATATGTGTTTCTCTGCTATTTACACAAGAACAGTGAAGTTCTGAAAATGTTCCTGACAGGAAAGTCCAAAACTCCGTGTGAGAATGTTTCTCTGGATGTGTTTCTGAAGGGAGCAATGAATGAAGCCTTGAGCAGTAAAAATGGACACCTGGATCTTTTCCTTCGATTCCTTCATGGCATCTCACTGGAGTCCAGTCAGAGACTCTTACAGGATGTGCTGATTCACACAGAGAACAACCCAGAGAGCACCAAGAAAATTGTCCAAAACCTCAAACGAGGTCAAAAAAACAATGTCAGTCCTGAAAGATGGATGAATCTGTCACACTGCTTGATTGAGATGAAGGATAATTCTGTTGTTAAAGAAATGCAGGCATTTTTAAACTCTGAAACAAAAAGGAAAAATCTTTCACTTGCACAATGTTCAACATTAGCAAACATGATCCTGATGTCAGAGGAGGTGATGGATGAATTAGACTTCATGAAGAACATCAAATCAAAAGAGGGGAGATGGAGACTGGTACCTGCTGTGAGAAACTGCAGAAAAGCTGTGTGAGTGTGAAAATCTATTACAATATGAACATCTTGTGAAAGTTGTGATTGAGGTTTGATGAGTGTTTTCTGTGTTTGTGTTCACCAGGATAAAACAAACTTTTGCAGCTAAATGTTGTTTTAATTTTCAATCAAATGATAATTTTATGAAATATATGTGTACTTTGATTTGTACTAAAAAATAACCACCCTTACAGCAAAAATAATAATAATAATAATAATTTCCCATGTTTTCCATGTGAGCACAGATTTCACATGGGAACTGTTAAAAAAACCACATGATTCCCATGTGCAAAGTAAGTGATTCACATGCAAGCAACCAGGAAAACTAGACTATTTCTAAGGTTTCTAGTTCATGTAATAATCATTTCTATTAGGAAAACATTTTTTTTTTAATGTAATGACACTCTGCCTATAAGAACATAATAAAGTTTTGTACAAAGATAAAGCAGAATTTTCTGAAGTGTCAAACACATACTGGCCATAAAATATAGCTTTTTGTTAAGTCATCTTTATTTCATTTGTTTGACTTTTTCCTGCTGTAAAGACCTGATAGTGAATGGTCAACCATCTTTTCTGGTGAAGTTAATCAAGGAACTCTTGCAACCTTATGGACCTTATGCACCAGCATCCCTTTTTAAGCAGAGTTCTCCTTTTTCAGATTGGCACACTGTAATCTCACAGATCAGCACTGTGAAATTGTGGCTGCCGCTCTGCAGTCAGCAGACTCTCCCCTGAGAGAGCTGGACCTGAGTAACAATCGCCTGACGGATTCAGGAATGAAGCTGCTTTCTGCTGGACTGAAGAGTACAAAATGTCAACTCAACGTACTGAGGTTTGGCTTTCATGTTGATTCATTCAATTTGTAAATGTGCAAGTCAAGTCAAGTCATCTTTATTTATATAGCGCTTTTTACAATGCAAATTGTGGCAAAGCAGCTTTACATTAATAAGAAAATGGTGTCATTGTGCAGCTTATTCTATATATTATTGATTCATTCCGTTGCAAATATCAGTAGTTATTAGTCTAGTTAATTTAGGTATAGCAGCACTGCAGAAAACAGTGACGTAATCGTCCGGCTCAGATCAGTTCGCATACAACGGCGCCAATGCAGGCATATCAAAAACACTGCTGAATATCAAGCAAGTGTCCCCAACTTAAGCAAGCCAAAGGCAACAGCGGCAAGGAACCAAAACTCCAACAAATGGAGAAAAAAACCTTGGGAGAAACCAGGCTTAGTCGGGGGGCCAGTTCTCCTCTGGCCAACAGTGAACACTCAAACAAAGATAAAAAAAAAGAAGGTGACGCCAGCCTGAGGGCGGGTATAAATGCACATAAAGACACTTGTCCGATACTCAGGCAGAGTTACAGGTCATTAAACCGATTTGGAATCGCAACAGTCAAAATATTTAATCTAGTTCCATCTAGTTTAAGATCTTTTTGATCACGCCGGTATGGGACGGTTTAAACTGGATGGGTTAAATGCAGAAGACAAATTCTGAGTATGGATTACCATACTTGCCCTTTACGTCACTTTAAGTGTTTTGAAAACAGTTTCCATATAAAATCATTCCTTATTCATTTGTCCTGTTGTCAGAAGTAGCTCAAGCATGGGGAGTATGTCAGAAATAAAATGGGCATCTGTCTACTGTCCGCATCCAATATGGACTGCAAAATTGATTCTAAAAGGTTTATATTTGTTTTTGACAAAATGCGGTACAACACCGTTCACGTTTGTGTTTGATAGGGTGTCATTTTCAACATCCTCAAGATAAGCCAGATGAGCACAACATTTGGCAATCTTCCCAACATCTTAATCTTTGTTAAAAACTAGTTTAGAAGATGCAGCAAGCTTTAGGTGGCTTGTTAACCTGAGTCCCTTTCTGCTCTTGACTGACCTGCCCTCTCTCTCCCTCACTTTACTCACTGCTGCTGTGCTAATGAACTGATGAGGTAAAGTTGTCGCTCTTGTGGAGCAACAGTGTAAAATCACAATATAGTAGAAATTCAAAACGAGTAGTTTTGTCTAAAGTCGCCTTATTTATACTGCACACATATGTTTTCATGTTTTACCATGGGTAAGTTATGTTTTGTCTGGTTTAACTATGTTTATTGTTGTGTTTATTGCTATGTCCTACTTATTTGTGCTGTAGCCAACAAAGTTAATACACGTAAAATTCTATTTGTTTAATTTTAGTTGTTTAAATTACTTTCTTAGATATCTTATCTACAGTGGGGAGAATAAGGATTTGATACACTGCCGATTTTGCAGGTTTACCCACTTACAAAGCATGTAGAAGTCTGTAATTTTTATCATAGGTACTCTTCAATGTGAGTGACAGAATCTAAAACAAAAATACAGAAAATCACATTGTAGGATTTTTAAATAACTAATTTTCTTATATTACATAACCTATATGTGGGCGTTTTTGTCATTACATGTAACAAGTTGTACCTGTGTTGACCCGCATCAGCTCTGCTTATTTGTGACCCGACACTAATTTTCACTGCTCTTGTTATATTGCGTTGACCACTATGTAAATTATTTGACTGCTTCTCTGTTCTTTAATTTAAGCATCAGCAGTAAATCACATGCAGAACTTGACGCACACATTGGCGCATTTGTGGAATTGATTTCTCACACTAATTTGCCCGTTTAGTAAATCTGGCCCTTAGTAACCTTGCTTTCTTGGTAGGCTTCAGTAAATTATCATAAAAATATTCATAAAACATCACTTGACCATATGATTACTTTCAATTTCATATTTCCAAATTGATATATAAAAAATAAAAATGAAGATATTGTTCACCCAACAATTTAAATCCAGTCATCATTTACTCAACTTTATGGTCCAAAAGTTTGTGTAATAAATTCTGTTGAATCAAATAAAATATTTCTTGCTGAAGCTAGTTTTTGTAATGTCTATTTCATGCGTTAAACAATAATGACTTCAAATGATCTTTTGGGGATTTGATGTACGATAAATTTGTGATTAATTAGAATAATTAATCGCCAAGTCATGTAATTAATTAGATTCAAAATTTTAATCGCTTCCCAACCCTAAAAATATATATTCTGATTCACTTTGTGTTTCAGAGTAAAGTTTGACACCATGTTCTTATACACGTTTCCAGTGTCCTGAAGTGAAGTAAATGCTTCTCCACATGAATTATATCTCTGCAAAAAGTTTCTGAGTTTGACTCGTTTATGAAGTACATTTGAAAATGCAACATGAGGCAACCGTCTTCTGAAATTTGTAAGAAGAATCCATTCTAAGAATTTGTTGTCAACAAAAATGAAATTTTAAATTCTCTATGTGGTTTACCACCAATATGAAAGCTAAATGATTTAACATTTGAAATCACAGAAATTGTTATTGTTTTATCATTTAAATGGCTTAGTCAAAACATAAAATGTATTATTTGTTTCCGAAACTTTTTGCCGTGTCCCATATCCTGTTTTCCTGCTGCTGTATCACAAATCCTAGGGAATAAAACGGTAAGAATAAAGCACACTAACATGAACACTTGTTGTTGCAGATTATCTGGCTGTTTGGTGTCAGAGGAAGGTTGTGCTGCTCTGGCATCAGCTCTGAGTTCAAACCCTTCACACCTGAGAGAGCTGGATCTGTGCTACAATCATCTAGGAAAATCAGGACGGAAGCTGCTCTCTGATACACTCAAACATCTGGACAAACTCAAGTATGTTGAACAGAATGTGTTAAGAATCATACTTTCTGAAGTTTATTATTTTTTTTGTATTTTAAATGCTGCACCTTCCTCCTGTAAAGAACAGAGAGTGAATTATCTTTTATGGTGAAGCTCTTTAATCAAGGATGTGTTTAAATCTGATGTGGACACCAGCATGCCTTTTAACCAAAGTCAAATTTTTCAGATTGGCAGGCTGTAATCTCACTGATCAGCACTGTGAAATTGTGGCTTCAGCTCTAAAATCATCAATCTCCCACCTGAGAGAGCTGGATCTGAGTAACAATGACCTACAGGATTCAGGGGTGATGCTGCTCTGTGCTGGACTGAAGAGTCCAAACTGTCAACTCAACATACTGAGGTATTTAAGGGGGTATTCAACTCATTTTTGTTAAGTACAGTGGGCAGCTTCCCTTTTATCATTTATCTGGATACAGAAGGTACTTGAAATGTTAAGCAGTACATTTAATCATGTCCGCTGTTTTTTTTTTTTGTTTTTGCTGTTTGCTGTTGAGCAGTCTCAGAAAAGGACTGCTTAAAAAGCCCAATTTATATTTATAATGAAAAGCCAGTAATTTAACAGTGATTTACATGGCTGAGGGTGCTTTAATTAAAAAATAAAAAAACCTGCATGATGATATATCACACAAAAATATGTAATATATCAATATTTCATGGAGTTGATGCTTTTGTGGACAAAAAGTGCCGTTTGATGTTTTCCACTGGACGCTTTCATAGACATTTTACCCAAGTGCTACAGAAGTGGATTCATCTCACGATTGCTTTTTCATAAAGAAGGTATGACGTCCCGCTCTCCATTTTGCATGTTTTTACCTTTACTCCCGACACAATTTACAATCGTAAAGCAAAGTCAGTATATCGACTCAAAACCCTTTGATCT
Organism: Zacco platypus; assembly: GCA_038088235.1. Taxonomy (NCBI): domain Eukaryota; kingdom Metazoa; phylum Chordata; class Actinopteri; order Cypriniformes; family Xenocyprididae; genus Zacco; species Zacco platypus. The sequence continues at coordinate 34,997,610 of CM076083.1, read as the reverse complement.
TTCAGAAATTGTAAAAATTGTATATATAATAATAATTGTATTATATATATATATATATTAGACCGTATTTTCTATAGTAAATGTAAACAAAGTGACGCCAGCCTGTGGGCGGGTATAAATGTACATCAAGAGATTAAATATATAAAATAATTTCACATTTAAATATATTTTAGTGTGTTCATAATCATGTTGTTGTTATTATTGATATTATTATTACTAGTCTTTTTCACCCAGATAATGAATGACCATTATTGTCTCAAATAATGTCTCAAGCACCATCAGCCACCAATTCTCCAAATTATGTTTAAAAAAAAAGCATTTTAATTCATATATGGTTGCGTAAACATTTGGTCCTATTTTTTAAGTGTTCTTGTTTAAAAAAAAAAATACTTGGTTGATATTTAAAATGGTCTAGTATTGTGAAGAGAGGCTGATGAGCTTCAAATAATGTCTCTGTGAACAAACCCCATTTCCAGAAGAGTTGGGACATTTTGTAAATGAAATAAATCAACAATTTATTTGTTGATTCTCTGGAACCTCTTAACTAACCCCTGGAACTATTTAACTGACAAAAGTACAAAGAAAAGATTTCCAATGTTTTCACTGAACAACTTTATTGTATTTTGTAAGTGTAAACACTGATTTTGATGACTGCAACATCAAATATCTTGCCCTATGCAGACTGAGATTTCTCTGGTTTTCCTGATTCTTTTTGCAATATTATGTATGATATGGTGAAATACATAAATTCTTTGCAATCTTGCATTGAGAAATGGGATTTTTGAATTGCTTGACAATTCTCAAGACATTTGGCACAAAGTGGTGAGTCATGACCCATCTTTTCTTGCAAAGACTGAGAAGCTTTTTAACATACAAACACGATGCCATCACCTATTAGCATTTCACCTTCTAATTGTGGACTGTTTAAAAACAGTTTAAATGGGATATTATATAATCTTTTCACTTTTATTTTGCCTCTGTACCAACTTTTTTGGAGTGTGTTGCAGCTATCAACATTATGAAGCACACTAACATGAACACTTGTTGTTGTAGATTATCTGGCTGTATGGTGTCAGAGGAAAGTTGTGCTGCTCTGGCATCAGCTCTGAGTTCAAACCCTTCACACCTGAGAGAGCTGGATCTGAGCTACAATCACCCAGGAGAATCAGGACTGAAGCTGCTCTCTGATACACTCAAACATCTGGACAAACTCAAGTATGTTGAACATTAACAATCATGTCTGATGTGTGTTTTTTTTGATTCTCGCAAAAAAGACTGCTCAAAAACACCAACTTATATTTATAAAGAACAGCCAGTAATTTAACAGTGATGCACATGGCTGACGGTGCTTTAATTTAAAAAAACAAAGTGCATGTGGAGAGAGAGACAGTTCTTTAACAGTAATTTGCATACTGTCTTTTGTAAATATACGTAAGAGATAAACCATGAATATGTGTGCATTACACAATTTTAAGGCAAAGCACCACCTGACACGAAGCAAAGTGCATTAAAATTGTATAATGCACACCTAGCCATGGATTATCCTGCTTATATCCGGTCTAGTGTTGCACAATGAACTGGTACTGATAGTTTAAGAACGACAGGGTTATAATTAGAGCCGCATTTTGTGTGTTGCTTTGTGTGAAGCGATTTGTTTGCAATTCCTGTCAGGCACACTGGACATGCAAAACTGCTTTTCTGAGAAAACAGGATGTGCTTGATGTTAAAAAGTGGTATTGAGATATTTTAGTCTGGTATCATATCGAAGTCAAAACTTTGGTATTGTGACACTATGGTCACTTGCCAGCATTGGCGAGTTAAAGTTGTCAATGGTATTTGCACACACAATTTGACTGGAAAGATAAAAATGTCATTTTTGTTAGTTATTTTGGCTTTTAGATCTTGCATTCTGCAGGCTTTAAATCGGACAGAGGTAAAAGAGTGCGGTAAGATGAAGTTTACATTTATATTTGATATATGAATTTGGCAGATACTTTTATCCAAAATTAAGGGAGAGAGACTGTGCATGTGTGGATTACTTCCATCTGTGATGCATCTCCCTGCTAATAGTAAATAAAATTTTTTTTTAATTTCTTCAAAAACAGTGACATTTACCACCTCGTTGTTGAAAGATATAATGTAGCTATTCAGCTGTTTTATTAACAAAAGTCAGATGTTGGTGTTCTGTGCTCCTGGATGTTCAGGGTGTGTGTGCATGTTAGCATCGGTTTCCTCCTGGTGCTCCGGTCTCCTCCACAGTCCAAAGAGATGCAGGTTGGGTGAATTGGAGAGTCAAAAATTTCCTCTGTGTGTGTGAGAGCCTGTGATGGACTTTCCCCTGCCTCTGGCCCAAAGAAACTGGGATAGTCTTGTGACCCTACAAGGTCGGATAAGGAGAGACAAAATGTGACTGTTTAATTGTAGTTTGGGAAGCATCTTTTATAAACCACAGTAGATGTCCGTAAAGTGGTAGTCAGTAGAGGAAATACATAGTATGCAGCTCCTTGGAGTGTTGAATTACAAATTAAAACGAACATAATCATCAATAAAGTAACTCTGACTAACATAAGAAACAAAACTAACAAAAAAGAACTAAAATATACAGACCCACGAGAAGAGAAATTAAAAACCCACATAAAAAAGGATTTAAAAAAAAAAAACTTTAAATTTTATTGCTCAGTACAAATAATGGTAATCGTGTCACAAATGACATCAGCCTGACAGGTGAACCGTAATGTTTGATTTAGTTCAGGAATCAATTGGCACAGACGGACTGCAGTGTGAGCTATTTTTTTTTTTTTTATGAGACTGTTAATTTTAAACCGTTGCTTTCCTTTATCCATGGCCACATATCTAGCTTGTCATATGACATTCGCAGTCATAATGGAGCTGTATGACTGATATATTCCTTTGATTTAATTTTTTCTTTTTATTCAAATATTCATAAACTTAATAAGATGTGAAAAATGATATTCTAATTCTCAAATATGAGTAAGTAAATATATTTTGTGTTTTAAATACATTTGTAATGACACAATCATATGGTGTTTCCACACATACAGCTCTTTCTGGAAAATGACTGGTAAATTATCGTTTAGAGATCAGAATATTTGATTTCAGGACGCGCTGACGTATTAAGTCTATGATAATTTTTAATTACCCTTTGCTGTTTATAGTAATCAAAAGTAAAAATGTGATATAAAATCGGCCCCTTACTCGTGTCACATTTAGAAATCACAAAAAATGTTTCAAATTTTACAGATTCTCAGTTCTGGACAGATGAAGAAAACGGTGCAGCATTTTAAGGTTATTTCTGATGACTTGCATCACAAAATATTTTGGTATTTTGGTGCTGATGTGTGAATGGCATCTTAACGAAATAATAAAAAGACGAAAAGCCATTACTTGTGTGAACAGCAGATCTCAAGATCCCAGCAGAGGTTGATTAAACACAAACAGCATTACCAGCTTTACATATTACTAGTTAGTTTGACTTTATTTCTGTCATACTTCTAATGAAGTTCTTATTGATAATTATCAGAGGACACATGTTGATCTTTTATTGAAAATAATGGTCTTGTTTGAAGTCACCATTGTGGGGAACAGTGTTTGCTTTTGTTGGACTCTTGAGCCTTTTCAATGTCACTGTCTTTGACTGATTGTGTTTTTAAAGCGCATTTGTCCAGAAAAGTCAAGAGAAAATGCAGCCAAGTGATGTTGGTCATGTGCTGACAGTGAAATAATCATCATTGAATGAACAGATTCACTGATCTTATCCAGAAACTAGTTCACATAAAGTTTACATTTTTGATAGCCATGGTTTTACAGCTCGAGATCCAGCAATATTGTGGTAATGAGTTATGAAGGACTCTAAACATATTATATCAAAACATTTTGAACTGCTCTAACATTCAGACACACACAGACATCAAGTCACAATGCATGCTGGGTACCAGCACAGGACACAACTCACCCATGACTCCCAGCATGCATTGCAGCATGAATAATTTTAACCCCATTGTTGAGATTCAGATGCTGATTCTTGATGTCTGTGTGTGTTTGCCTGACACCTTATTTCAAATCTTTTTGTGAACAATGTGTTTGGAAATTCTTCATAATTGACTGGTGGAGTCACATGTGATAATGTGACGTTAATAACAAATCAGACACTGGATGAGATCAGAGAATAAAGCTACATATGCTGATTAAATCATCGTCATCAATGACCCACATCACAATCACATGTTTTTTTTGGCTTTCTTGTTTTTGCTGTTGCAAGCATGTCTCATAAAAAAAACATCTAATACTAAGAAATCAAGGGTCAGTTGCTCAACTACAACAAACACTGCTCACCATGATGGTAACCAAACATTTTCAATAAAACATCAACATCTAACTTTATTTGTCAGTCTGTAGACATCTGAGAGAAATAAAGTCAAACTGTGGGTTTCTTTTCCCAGAGTCAACTATGGTCACAAGTTTTGTTGTCACCAATGGAGTTCAGTTTGGCTAACGATGCTTTTGGGAAACGCACCTCTGGTTAGTAATAAGTGAAGCTGCTGATGCTGTTTGTGGAGTTTAATCCTCTGCTGAGATCTTGACAGATTTAATGTGTTCTTTTATAGTCAGTTGTAGTTCTTGTTTCTTCTTTCCTTCAGTGATTCTGCTTGTTAACTGCTCATGTTCACTAATGCATGTAATAACAGGGGTGATCTGTTTGTTTAATGTTTTATGGCAGAATTGAAAGGGTTTCTGTTGTGTTTTGTGATGTTACCGTTGTGCTGAAGAGTCGAGTCTGTGCTCCAGTCCAGCAGAACACCAAGAAACACTGATGTTACGCTGCATGTCCGTTTCTGCAAATGAAATGAATTAACTTGTTTTAATTTAGTGTGACTGTGCTGCCAGCATTTTACAGAAATTACAGGACAATACGGTAAAAAAACTGTAAAATGACACTTTGTAGGTGAAGCTGTTGTCAGTTAATTACTGCAAATATACACTGCAAAGTTTTACAGTGTGTTATTTTATAATAAATTACTTTAGTCAGAAATGTACTGTGAAATCAATGCATGCTGGGTAATTTTCTTACCATTGACTGTGATTTAACAGCAGAAAGATGCAAACATCACAGTAATTCACTGCTTTAGTTTTACTGTGAATTCACATTATAAATTTCTTTAACCGTGTCACTGTCAGAAATGTAATGGTTTACTGTAATTGTTTTGAAGTCACAGTAATGTTAACAATTGTTAAATCGATAGCAAGCTAGAATATGAAATAAGATAAAGGTCTGATTTTAAGTTCATCAAACTATTCTTAGCATTATTTAATCATAAAGATGAACGATTAATTAAATGGCCATTTTTTACAGTGTGATTTGAATTTAGCAGTATGATTGTCACACATTTAACACTGTAATCACAGCGATCTGATTGTACATTTATTTGACGTTTTAAATGTCAAATAATGTTCATTTTTTGTCTTATTTTACTTACACCGTTTCTGTGTTCTGAACGTTTAGCCTCTGTGATTGTGACTCATGCAGTAGCCGTGCTCCACAGGATCCTCCAAAAACTTGATGTGGATTTAGTTTAATGTTCATGTTCGGATGTTAAAGTCGTCTTCATTTATATAATGCTTTTTACCACACAGATTGTTTCAAAGCAGCTTCACCGTGATAAAGTTAATGGACCGAGATTGTTTTGTCTTTACAGCAGCTCTAAGAAAAAGTTATTATTGAGCTAAAGTTGATTTTTAATTGAATCACTTCCAGTGTAAAAATTAATGACACCTTTTTAACTGAAAACAGAAGATTTTTAATGCGGTCTTGCCGTTCATTTACACATTTAGTCTACAGGTTTGTGTGTTTGAATGTGTATGTGGACAGACGTTTAGTCTTTTTTACAAAGTGACATTGCCAAATTACTTGTCTGGTCCACATAATACAGAATTATTAGTCGTTTCCAGAGATCCATGTGAACTGGAATCATTTTGATAGTTTTATCTATACATGGGGAAAGGAAAGTGAAGGATCGCAGAGGATAGTTTAGTCGACCCTTCAGGGCTGCGCTGTTGTCGTGTAGGAGCAGGTCCTTCATCTCATCTGGATACGGCCTGGATCTGGAGACTATGACAAACCTCGGGATAAACAGAGAGAGACTAATATTTGCGTAGACGCCATTCTTCTAATGATGTAGTGAGAACATCAGGTGTTATGGGAAGTGTTCCCGGTTCCGGCTGACCTAATTTATGCAGCCGAACATGATTTACATGATTTGAATTATAGAAGTAGATCATGTGTTGTGTGTGCAGGTTAAAGAAATGTGTTTTAGTCTAGATTTAAACTGACAAGAGAGTGTGCGCTTCCCAAACAAAGCTAGAAAGACTTTTCCAAAGTTTAGGTGATAAAATTGATATTGATAAATCGATAAAATTGATATACTTTTATTATGAAATCACACAGTGATTCACACAATCACACAAACTGGTTATTTGTTTTATTTAACACAAAATTATTTATAATACTTCATGCTCAGTTGTATTTTCTACAGTTTGCTGCTATAAACCTGTTAAATAAACACTTCACAACATTCATCACATATTATAAACACTTATAAAAACATTCATCAAATATTATAAACTCATAACTGATAGTTACTGTCAAACAGAACAATGTCTGAGACCGTTTACAACATATAAATTACCAGAAAGTTCTCAACTTGTTCTCTAGTACACAAACATGTTACTTTACCAACACAAAAATAGTTATTGTGAACTTAACAAATGTAGTGAAAGAAATGACCATCACACACATGTAGTTCATGCATTGATCTATTCACCTTAACAAAACAAATCATCATTAAAAACCTTGACAAGATGGACAGAATGTCTCCAACAAATTAAACTGATAGTTTCAAATACAAGAGATACAATATCTAAGGATCTGTAACCATTAAGTCTCCAGGCAGCTTTACATTGTCAAAATCTTTGGCTTTGATGACATTAAAGGAAAAAAGGTGTTCATGAACATATTTAACTCTCACGAACATATAAGTGCACATTATCTTTCATTTTGGGGAATTATAACATCACCAAATAAAGGTTTCTCCCCTTTCATTTGATTTTAAAGGCGAATGCTTCCTGTCCTGAATGTTTTCCCTAAGAAGCTGATATTGTTGGTCACAAAATGGACAGAGTCTCAAAATGAAAGTCTGTCTTCAGTTTGTCAAGCAATTTGTCGCCCTTGTACAAAGATACAGTCACAGCTGGGAAAGCTTTTGGGACAGTCCTTCCAAAATTGAGTGTTGAATTTCCAGTGGTGCATCTGCAGAATCTGAAGCTCATGAGTTTTTGAAGTATTTCTGAAGTTGAATTCTACTTCGGTCTGTCGCTTGAGGTGATGTTTTGCTTCGAACCTCAACTTGGAAAGAGGTCTAAACAAAGTCATAATACTCAGATAATGTGTCATAAAATGGTGTTTAGGAATAATATTCCTGTCAGGAAGGATAAAGAAACTTAAAATGTGTGTGGTGATCTATTATCATTAGTTTAAGATGAGCATCAAACACTTTTGTCACAACGGGTGTAAAAACTGTGACAAACGTCCCTCAAAAGCAGGTCAGGATCACTGTGGGCTGTTAGGATCAATGAAATCACCCAACAGAAAATCTGAAGTGTTTAGTTTGTCTCAAGTCCCATTAGATTACATGGAGAGGGTTTATGAGCTGCACTGGATCCATTCCTGGAGCCACTGGGAGCGATTGAGACATTTTGGCTCCACTTTTCAGGACTTGAATGTCACACTTGAGCCCCTACAGGCCTGTTATGTGAAGTGTGGGCTGACAAGAACACGCGAAATGGTGACGAGAAAAAACTTTATTATATTACCGTTTTTGATAATTATGCAGCAATAGTAGATTATAAATATATATTTTGGACACTATTACTATTTTAGATGTTTTTTTTATTAAAGAAGTCTCTCATTCTCATCAAGCCTGCATTCATTTGATCAAAAATACGGATAAAAATACTACAATTTAAAATAATGGTTTTCTATTTTATTATGCTTTAAAATGTAATTTATTTCTGTGATCAAAGCTGAATTTCAGCATCATCACTCCAGTCTTCAGAGTCACATGATCCTTCAGAGTCACATGATCCTTCAGAAATCATTCTGATATGATGATTTATTATCAATGTTGGAAACGGTTGGAGGTTTTTGGAACGTTTGATACTTTTTCCAGATTCATTGATGAATGCAAACTTTAAAAGAACAGCATTTATTCAAAATAGAAATTCTTTTATAAGTTTTTATAAAGACTTTTGTCAGTTTAGTACATTCTCGCTGAATAAACTTTTGTGCAGAATTATTAGGTTGATTTTCTGATCATATTTTTTTTCAAGGCACATCTTACCAATTCCAAACCACATTAATCTTAATAAACAACATTAATTTTGTATTTAATCATTTATAAGTGATAAATAATTGTCCATGAAGGCTGGAAATGAAAAATGAAAAATATTCAGGAGCAGAATTATTAGGGACAAGGAATTATTGTTTATTAAGATTAATGTGGTTCAGAAATGATCATATTTTTTCTTGGAGAAAAAATATGATCAGAAAATCAACTTGCCTAATAATTCTGCACAAAAAAGAGAGAAAATTACTGACCCTAAACTTTTGAACGGTAGTTTATATTGTTACAAAAGGTTTCTATTTTAAATAAATGCTGTTCTTTTTTTAAAAATTAATAATATCAATGAAAGAATCCTGAAAAAAAGTATCAATGGTAAAAGTATATTAAAATATATTCTCTCTATACATATTCTCTATATTTTAAATTGTAGTAATATTTCACAATATCACAGTTTTTTTCTGTATTTTGATCAAATAAATGCAGGATGAGCTCGAGACTTCATTCAAAAACATTAAAAATAATAATGTGTCCAAACTTTTGACAAAATCTCATGGCAACATTCAAATCCAGAGAGTCATTATTTCAACCTCATGATATCAAATGTTATTTCTGATTTGTTGGATCTTTTATTGAAGTTTCCTGTATTTTCCTGTCGAGACGTTCCTTCTCAAGCTGTAAGAGTGATTGTGTTGTTCAGGATTTGCACAATATGCAGTATTGTTGTGATTCCTCCAGGTGGCGCTAGTGCAGCACAAACTGTGCTTTAAACGGTGAGGAGCCTCGGCTTAGTAAAAGTCTCAGATCTAAATCAGAGACGAGAAATAAACACTGAGATCAGACAGAACGTGTTTTTTAGAAAACAATAAAAAAGGCGCCTCTCACTGCAAAAACACGTTCAGTCTGATCGGGGCCTCAGACAGTGTTTGTTTAAACGCAAACCAGAAGTATATTATATTACCAACTGCGTCAGTGACTTCAGAGACACTTTCATGTCCTTCACACTGGCACCAACATACAGAAATGAAACAACGGAAAGCGTCAGAAAATGTTCTTAAAGACACAGTAGAAACGCAGACCGGCACCAACTTCAACAAGTGTGACTCTTCTCCCAGATGAGGACAGGCAGTCACTGCTGTGAGTCATGTGACTGTCAGAGAGCCAATGACGTTCTGGTGCTGAAATATGTCTTATTCATGATGTTATGCCGTTGCTAGGGTGCTGTAAATGGTTGCTAGGGTGTGGCTAGGACGTTGACAGGATTCCTGCTGACAGCTGGAGTCAAAAGAGCTCGTCCACATGTCTCTAATGTTCTGATGCTGAGAAATGACTGATTCATTTCACTACACGGTTGCTAGGATACTCTGTGTGGTTGCTAGGGTGTTGCTAATGTGTTCCAGGTGGTTGCAAAGGTGTTGTTTTTTTGGTTGCTAAGGTATTCTGAGTAATTGTTAGGCAGTTGCTTATTGGTTGCTAGGGTTTACTGGGTGGTTGCTAAGGCATTGCTGGGTGGTTGCTAGGGTGTTGCTAGGCAGTTGTTGGGGTGTTTTGGATGGTTGCTAGGTAGTTGCTAGGGTAATTTTTGTGGTTTCTAGGGTGTAGCTAGGCGGTTGCTAGGGTGTTCTGGGTGGTTGCTATGGATTTGCTTGGTCACTGCTAATGTAATCTGGGTGGTTGCTAAGGCATTGCTAGGCAGTTGCTAAGGTATTGTTGTTGGTTGCTAGGGCTTTGTTAGGCGGTTGCTACGGTGTTGTGTGGTTGCTAGGGCATTGCAAGGTTAATGCTAGGATGTTGCTAGGGCAAGGCTGTGTGGTTGCTGGGATGTTATGAGTGGTTGCTATGGCATTGCTTAGTGGTTGCTAGGGTGTATTGGGTTATTGCTAGGCTGTTGCTATGGTGCTCTGGGTGGTTGCTATGTGCCACAGATAGTTGCCATGGATTTTCTAATACATCATTAGAACATTCTGCTGCTGAGTTATGGCTTTTCATGTCCCTGTATGGTTGCTAGGGTGATCTGGATGGTTGCTATGGTGAGCGAAGGGTTAAACTGAATCTGTGATGATCAATATTGATCCTCATGATTTGACGCTTCATATGGAGGAATAAAAATAATAAAAAATAATAATGTGAGATTCAGAGATGATAATAGTGAGTAAAACACCAATAATAATAATATTAATAATAATAATAAACATGGAGAGAAAATGAGAATGTCTCAGTGTAATTCAGACTCTAATAATGTTTGTGTTTCTAGTGTGGATCACGGAGGAGAGTTCAGGATCACTCCAGGACCACGAAGATGTGAGTCCAGAAACAGTTTGAGTGTTTGTTGTTGTAAATGTTGCTCTTGTAATGTGTGTTCTTGTGTTCAGACGCCTGTGATCTCACACTGGATCCAAACACAGCAAACATTGCACTCGTTCTGTCTGAGGAGAACAGAAAGGTGACGAATGTGGGACAGAATCAGTCGTATCCTGATCATCCAGAGAGATTTGATGTGTGGGAACAGGTTCTGTGTGGAGAGAGTCTGACTGGACGCTGTTACTGGGAGGCTGAATGGAGTGGAAATAATGCTGTAATATCAGTGGCTTATAAAGGAATCAAGAGGAAAGGAGGAGGGAGTGACTGTGTGTTTGGATGGAATGAGAAGTCCTGGAGTCTGTTCTGCTCTGGTCACAGTTTCACTGTCTGGCACAATGATAATAAAACTGTCGTCTCTGGTTCAGTCAGTCAGAGAGTAGGAGTGTTTGTGGACGTGTCGGCCGGCACTCTGTCCTTCTACAGCGTCTCTGACACACACACACTCACACACTTACACACATTCACACACACATTCACTGAACCCCTCTGTGCTGGATTTAGAGTTCCTTATTCAAACTCTTCAGTGTCTCTGTGTGACATTAAACACTGACTGACACATTAAATATCTTTTTTTATTTTTTTTATTTACATATCTCTCATGATACATTTTTCAAAATGATGATTTAATGCTTAAGAAACATCAGATTATTTTGCTGCTGCAGATTTAAACCATGACACCATTCAAACATTTGTGGTAAGAAATTAATACTTTATTCATCAAGAATGAATTAAATTGATCAAAAGTGACAATAAATGCAAATAAATGCTGTTCATTGAACTTTTTATTCATCAAAGAAAAGTTAAATGTATCATGATTTCCACAACAATTTTAAGCAACAGTTTTCAACATTGATAATCATAAATGTTTCATGGATTTCTGAAGGATCATGTGACTCTGAAGGATCATGTGACTCTGAAGGATCATGTGACTCTGAAGACTGACGTAATGATGCTGAAAATTCAGCTTTGATCACAGAAATAAATACATTTTAATTTGCAATAATATTTTTCAATTGTACTATTTTACTGTATTTTTTTATTAAATAAATGCAGCTTTGACGAGCATAAAATACTTTTTTCAAAAACAAAAGGTTGTCAATCAGCGCTGCATTATTCATATAATTTACTGTCAATAAATACCTTGAGATGTCTTAAAAAACACAAATAAACCAGATCTTGTCTCAATTGTTTATTGTCTTCACGTTTCATCAGTCAATAAACAGCGAAAAGCTGAATTACTTCTACGAAACTGTTTTAGTCTTTCAGTGAGAGAGCGCCCTCCAGCGTCCAGTGTGAATGAATATTAATATGAATAATACACGAGAGTGTTTTAGTGCTCAATGTTCAGATCGCCTCATTTTAGTTAAGAATAAAAGATCAGGTCATGCATAGTCTAAGCAACTGCGTTTTGTTCTCATCCAAAACCAGGCGATCTGAACATTATGGAGCGCTAAAACTCTCGTGTAATATTCATATTCATATTCTTTCACACTGGACGCCAGAGGGCGCTCTCTCACTGGGAGTCATAAACGGTTTCGAAGAAGTAAAGCTTATGACGTTCCAGGAAATCCCTTATATGGCACTGAAGACTGGAGTAATGATGCTGAAAATTCAGCTTTCATCACAGGAATAAATAATATTTTACAATATATTCACATAGAAAACAGTTCAAATTATAATACTTTTCCCACAACATTACTGTTTTATTTCATTTTTTGCTTTAATAAATGCAGCTTTGGAGAGCAGAAGAAACTTTTAAAGCTACTTTATATTTTCTGCCTTAATCTTTGATCATTTGTTTTACGTTATAAAATCCACGAGGACTAAATTCACAAGTGTTTGTAACACATAAAGCAATCATAAAATTGTCATAAAACAGAGATAATATTACAGATATTAGTGGTTGTTGTTCAGCAGCGATTTCTAATTGAACTAAAAGCTGAGATGAGATCAGAATAAAATCAGTCAACCAGACAAAGTTCAGATAAAAGCTGCTGTTTCTCCTGACGCTCCTGATCTCTCGTGCTGAAGCTTCAGTCACTGTTTCTCCTGACGCTCCTGATCTCTCGTGCTGAAGCTTCAGTCACTGTTTCTCCTGACGCTCCTGATCTCTCGTGCTGAAGCTTCAGTCACTGTTTCTCCTGCACTGATTCTTGCTGTAGTAAGAAAGCATTAGCCATGACCAGAAACTGTCACTCCTGCTTTCTTCTCCAGAATGATTGTCTCCAGTGTGTGATCTGGCTGGAGGTTTGATCCTCTCAATCCAGCAGAGGAGACCAACATCATTCAGACAGAAGCTCATATAGTGACAGAAATCATGAGCTCAACTGACCTGTGACTGAAATCCTCTCGTTCATGACTAGATCTGCTGTGTCTGGAGAAACAACACTGTTCATTCACACACAGCTGTGAAATATAAACGCCTCCATCTCCTGCAATATTGGGGATGAAAAGATGTAAAGTAAGATGAAATAAACAGATTCACGGTTTAAATTCCCTCAAGAGTCAAACTCTAGAGCTTGTCGATGTGTAGAAACAGGATTTTAATGTCCCATTCAAGCAGGTCAACATCTTGAGATGAAAGTGAGGGGAGAAGATGTAGGTGTGACCAGAAACATTTCATAATCATTATTATTATTATTTTGACTGTTAACTGAAACTAGATTTGGGAGGTTTCATATGATCATGTTTAATCACAGAAATCACAAACCCAGTGTCTGCCTAAATAAAACAGCACGAGTCTGACCGTTCAGATGAGACTGAGAGAAAACCAGATGAAAAAGAGGATGAGGAACATTAAAAGCGTCTTAATAAACATCCCAGTCTTATGATGAGGTTATTAAAGGGCTCTAGTGAACGTAAGGCACGATCTGAATATTCGAACTAACTCGACTCAGCAGCTTTGCAGCTTTCGTTGAATCTCTTTAAAGAGGTGAACGTGTGTGAAGATCATGTTCAAGCTTGAGCTCCTGTATATGGTGTGTGTGTCGCAGTGGAAACTCGCTCAATAAACGCTATAAATGTGGAGTGTTGCGGTGAGCAGCTTCTGACAGACACACCCTGGAGCTCCTCCATGTTCTTCTCCTCGTTCACTCAACAGTGAGCTGCTGCTTTCTTTAGACTTCATGTGTAAACCCTCTTCAGACTAACAGACCCAACAGAGCAGGACGAGACCACAGTTAAACACCCTGTGAAATACAAACTAGAGCTTTGTGGCTTTTAGTGTCACTTTTACAGCAATTGATATGCTGGTGTTCTCCAAAACACTGACAAAATCATCTTTGGCACACATATATCACTATATATCACCACCCAACTTCCTGTTCAATAGGAAACACATGAACACGAGACAGAAAAACACAGTTTACCTCTTTTCTTTAAAAAAGAATCAAAATAATATTTATTACACTTGTACAATAATACATAAATATTACAACCGATGGATCTTTAGCGCCATCATGAACAGACTCAATATAACACTGTTTCTCTGGCGCTGAGGGAGAATATCATCATTGATCATCAGGAAACTCACAAGGAATATCAATATGAAATATGAAATGTCATCAATATGAAAACGGTACGAGGATAGTTTCATAACATCAGCAACTTTAATAGTGATGCTTTGGATAAATAATAAAAACGGACTAAACTAATGTCGTTCTCACTGATATTTACAGTATTTGGATGTTCTGGACAGAGAATGAAGCTGTAATTCTTTTTCTTCCAGTTTGAGCTTTAAGGAAACTGAAATAACCCTGTCTGGACCACAACTATTTCATGAAAGCAGAAAATGACAGACGGACAGATACTGAACAAAAATAAAACGATGGTAAACAATGGTTTAAAACATCTGGTAAACTTACATTGAAGATAGAAAGAAAAGTGTGAAATAAATGCTACTATGAATGGAAGATATCAACATATTATTCTGACTTTGAGACAAAGAGAAACAACAACAACTTAAATAACATTAATGAATGCAGTTGAATTGCCTTTACTTTGGTTTCAGGAAAATATCAGAGTTCCAGATTTGGCTGAAAGGATCAATGAGGAAAGATCCGCTCAATGATTCATCAAGCGTCCAGGCGAGTCGCTTTTGTTTCTCAGCATCTGGTGATGAAGCTCCTGGATTCGCTTTTGGCCACCAGTAATCGGAGCGAATCGCTTGACGTCCGGATGAGTTCTCTTCCACTGACAGGAAAGACAGAGCAGAGGACGATTATTCATCCGTTTCAGTGTCAAGAACGTCCATCATCTCATCTGTGAATCCTCAGACGTCTGTTAAAACTCATGAAGTGAGTCTGATCTCTTTGTGACAATATTCAATATATTTGCTCTTGACCCTTTCGCACGTAAATTTAAAATATTCTGGCTGAGCGCCCAGCGTGAGTTTTTCAAGGCGACCGTTATTTTGAACTTGCCACTTTACTGTTTCCATGGTGACACGTCATTGCTTGTCACGAGACACAAGGCAACCTCAATAGCGCTGTATGACTTAAGATCTGCTTTTATTTAATTTTTCCTTTTTTATTCAAAATATTAACAATTTTGATGACTATAACATGAAATATTTGACATTCCGATTGTCAAATTTGTGAAAGTAGATGTGTTTTGCTGTTTAAACACCTTTATAATGATCGCGTTAGTTGAGATATTCGCGCGATTGGCGCCGCCATGTTAGTTTGCGCCGCAGTACAGAGAATCGCGTCTGTTGGAATTATAACACGTGAATTCATCCACTTCTCCCGAAATACACGAAAGTAAGTGAGCCGGTGAACTGAGAGAAGAAGAGAGTAAACTTTAAAGTTACTTACACAATGTGTATCTGATATGAATAAAACGTGCTGTCTAATTATTATGGAAATGATTGTTATTGCCGCTTCCATAGACATCAGTGTGTACAAACAAAGTGTGTTTACAAACTCTAAATGTGTTGATTTGTTAGTACTTATGTGCATTTAAATGTCTGAAACCTAAAATAAACATTATGTGGTTGAAAACACTGCATATTTGTGATATATTGACAGCGCTGCGCGCGTCTGTCACTGGCTCAGCGCCAGAGAACGCGCACAAGCACTTTTGAATTTGGCAGTTGATCACGTGATGCACTGAACGTTCTAATCACACCGGTGTGATCGTACGCGTCAAAGGGTTAAATATCTTATAGTTGCTTTTTTCAATCAGAGGATCCATTATTTCAGCCAAACCAGTAAAAATATAGTTAAAAATAATGTTTTTTAGTCAATGGAGACAAAGAGGAAGTATCTGAAGGTAAAATGTCACCCTTCAGCAGCATGTTGTTCACCTGTGGTAATCCATGGCCACCAGACTGACTCCATTCACAGCGAGGATTCGGTCGCCCACTCTGAGTCTCTGGCTGAGGGCTGCTGGGGAATCTGGCACCACCGACTTCACGTAGATCCCACTCACTCGCAGGGGAGTTTTCTGTCACGAACAAGCCAAAACAAAGACAAGACTCAAGATGAGCGACGACTGGATGAGGATCCGCAGCAACAGGAAATGAATGATCTGTAGTGGCACTGATGCTTTTGTTTGAGAGCGTCCTGAGTCACATGGAGAAAGTAGATGTTTGATTGTCTCTGAAGACTCAAAACCACACAGTCATCAGGTTCTCACTTCATCTTATTGTTAACATCAACCTCAATGTCACTGCAGTTCTGGGAAACACAGGAAATCTTCTCACATTCAGTCAAGCGCTGGACTCATTGTTGGCATGAACTAAATCAAATGCCACTGAATGTCCTGGTCATTCATCACCCCAAATCAGAAGAAAAAAATAAGAAGTTATATTTTACATAAAGAAAATGAAGGTTGTTTTAGGAATACCAACATTATTATCATAGCGTTTATTTCTAGACAAGTCACTTTGAGATTTATTATTATCATTATTATTAGGACTATCTGCCTTGACTTTGTTATATGATTGTCATCTGCCTGTATCACGACCTCGATTCTGCCTGTCCTCTGCTGTTCCTGCATGTTTGCTGTCGTTTGACCATTTCCTGTCTGACCACTGTGCAATAAAGCCTGCTTATGGATCTCACTTCGAGTGTGTTCCGGCCCAAGTCTTTCTATGTATTTAATGTGGTGAGATTCTCTTTTCTGTATTAATTTGGTTCTTTCTCTTCTCCCGAGGGTAAGCCCCACCCCTGCGCACCTGCGGCCCGTTCCTTTACGACGCGCTGGGCTGCATATAAGAGGGGAGAGTGAAGACGTGCGGGTGCTGTTGAGTGTCGAACTTGTGCTGCTTCCATCAGAACTCCAGTCTCCAGGTCGCCACTGCCACTGTCTTCAGCTCGATGTGATCGTGGCGCTCTCTTGAGGAGGGCTCGTGTGGTAAACCGACGCGGACGATCAGCTGCGCCCAACGAGTTCGGTGTGATCCTGATGACCCGTGGTTGTTGTTCAGTTGTGTTTTGTTTTTGTTGATCTGTGTTTCATGTTTCTTGTGTTAGAGTGCTGATAGTTGCCTGTGACATGCGAGTGCTGCGGCACCAATAAACAGTGAAATTGTTTCTTTTTGTCCTTTTTATGTTGCTTGCCCTTCCCTAGCGAGCTCTTTGAGAGTGGGGTTCGGAACAAGTGACAAATCATTACACGCATTTATTTTATGGTATGTCAAATGAACATGATTTTTATATGTTGCATTTATGCTTTTTGTCACGTCACTTCATGTTAATTTAACATGACTTTTGTCTAAATGAAGGCTTTATTCAGTGTATGCAGTGGTGTTTCAATAAATAAAATCATAATGAAATATTCCTGATAAAAACTGATCAAATTAATCGCAAATAAAATTACATTTCACAGTTTGGAAAACTGTAAGTTGACTTTTTATATATACATTTTTAGCAACGTTAAAATTGTAGATTTTGTAAGGCAATAAGCAAAAATATTTCTTAAAAAATACTGCATTTATTTTCAACATTACAGAACAATCCATACTGATTACAAACATACATTAAGAGAAGCATGTTACAGTTCATTTGTCTGAAATGCATCTGTTAAAATTTAATACCACAATCCAATATAAAAGCAAAAAAATCTCTAAGAATAAAGACCAAATATACTTCGGGTTTTACGCAGACATGAGGGTCCATGTACTGTGTGTGATACAAATTTCATCACCAGAACAGTTTGTTGTTTCACAGTAGAAAACGAAACTAGAGAGACTTGTTTGCTCTAAACATAATACAATATTACAAAATAAGAACAATATCAGTATAATAAATGAATTTAAAGCAAATTTAAACATTTTTAAGAGACTTTCTTTGAAAGTGTGCTGCCTTTAAGGTCCAATTTTCTCCTCAAAGGTTCTTCAGTTCAGGTGGGTGGATGAATTTCATAGTAACTAATGGCAAATTATCTAAATAACTGTCAGATTATCTGGCCTTCAATGACAATCCTGATGTCCCGCAGGGGCGAAGCACAAGTTCCCGGGCCCTATGCAGACAGTCCTGATGGGTCCATTTTAGTTTTCTAATCACTACATGAACAAACTGTATGATAACCAAACAAGACTTGATTCAGTCATATTTTATTTTGCTGAATGAACAAGACATTACATATTTACATTACTTAGAACATTTATTTGAATTATGCTTTATTACTTCAAGGCATAAATTAAATCTTAAATATGCCATTTCTCCATTCAAGACAAACAAAACTTGTGTCACTAGTTTTTATCTGGAGAAAAAAGGCAAAACGAAACAAATGCTATTGCTTACATGCTACAGCTTCCTCAAATGTACAGCTTATACTGAAGTTTAAATGCCCACTGGCTTGTCTTTTTGCTGGCGAAGTCATTGATGAGGTCCTGAAAGTCCAATTTTTTTGCCAATTGGCTTTCAATGGAGAGAAGAGCAAGACTGTTGAGCCTTTCCTGGCACATTGTTGACCTCAAGTAGTTTTTAACTGATTTCAGTTTGCTGAAAGCCCGTTCACCACTAGCAACAGTGACAGGTAGGGTGCAGAAAATCCTCAGAGCAATTCAGATTTGTCCAAAAATGCTCTGTAGCTGCAGCTTGTAAATGTCATTAAGGAGCTGAAGAGGTGACTGATTATAAGGAAATGAGGCCTTATGTATTGCTTTCAGGTGCAGCATCTCATCCTCAAATTCAGCTGTGAGGTCTTTGTGGTATATTCTTGACAGAGCCCGGCATGTTACTTTCATCTCTTCTTCTGACACATCTGCTAACTTCAGAATCGCTGCAAATGTTTCACATATGGTGGCTGTTGTCTGGAACCTTGACCCTAAATCACTGATTATTCTGTCCATTGTGTCACACGTACCGGCTGGTACCACATAAACAGCTTATGCTCTCTCTGGAAACAGGAGAAATAAATGACACAAGGTAAACACTGCGTCCGTTTTTCATCTCGCTCAGCAGAAAGAGGAAAACCGCAAAGCGGACCAAACTGACGCAAAGCCCCAGGGAGCACAATCATCGCCACACTACCCTCTGCTGGCGACCTCCATAATTACTCCTGATTTTAGTAAAAGGATGGTGGAAACAGGATCATTACACCTGAACAAATACTCAAACATTAATTATAAAATTACAGAAATTACCACAAATGTGATACCACTTTAGTGGGCATCACAATTGCAACAAAAAAAGACCTGGTTTCTGAATACAGTTGCAGCATCTTCAGTTTCATCTTCTTGACTCTCATCTGGCGTACATCTCCTACCTATGACACTGATTAGCCTATTATTGCTAATTTTAGATATTATAGCCTATTCATTTAAAATTAACATGTTTCAAATTAGGCTATTATAACGGTGTTTTGTATGCAAACAACATTGTTAGTATACAGTTTATTTAATTAGCCTTTCACCTCAAATTGCATGAAGCCTAAAACCAAATGATCATCTGAAAGTGTATGTTCTGCTTTTTCATTGGGTTGTCTCAGTTAATTTTTAGCACTAACAATCGCGGGGATATTCAAACAGTTTAGCACTATAGATTTCCTTTGTTTTTTGGTGGCCTGATTCAGCTTTCTTTGAGAAAGACATTTCAACCGCACGGCAGAAGTTTGCGCTCCAGTAGACGCTCAACTAACATAAACAAAACTCAACTAACATCATCTGCGCGTGCAGATGAACTAAACCATTTGGCGCATTAGCAAGGGGTGGGACCGTGAGACTAGTCTTTACTTATACAAAATGTAGTCAGTCAAACCGTTATTCAGCCAATACACTAACTTTACATTTCATCTGACATACATTATGAAATTTAATTAGGAAATGAAAATATCCAGGCAAAATAAAATATATTCCAGACTTTTCAAGGGCCCTCGGTAATCAGTGCTGGTTTTACCCCCAGTCCACCCCCTGGTCCCCCGGTCTGTCATGGGCATCCTGGTGTTTGAGAACATCACTTCAATGGATCCTGGGATGAAGGCTTCATTTGCAGCCTGGAGAAACACAAAATGAGATTCAATACTAATCTGTGAATATCAAATGTAATTTCAATCATTTAATAATGTCAATATCACGAGAAATGAAAACATGAATATAATGAGAACCAGTTCTGGTCAACAAAGACTGAATACAGACACTGTTAGACCTCAGTTCGAGGATAGTGGATGTTAGGTCTCCTATTTTAGAGCCAAGATATCCAACAGAGTCTTCCTATAATAATCTGTACAATTATATAGTATACTTTGAATACGTACATGAATGATTCAGTATAACTGCAACTCTGGAGCTCTTTTTACACATTCACTGGACAGTGAGAGAGAAATCACAAAATTCTTTTTAACATTTGCAACATCACATCGAGGGATTTTAAAAGTAGCAAAATGTGATTCAAACAGATCAACTAAACATATTGTTTAAAAATGCTCGATAATGAAGGGGGTAAACAACATAAGAATCGCGAGAGAAAGAGGCAGATTAACTCTTTATTAACACTGCAGCATTCACGTGTCTCCTTAATCAGCAAACAAGTAGAAGTTTGTGAGAATCGAGTTAACGTACTGACAAACAATCAAAACAAACAAACAAACAAAAACACAGATCAACAAGAACATCCAAGACAGCATAACGAGGGAACAACGCCTGTCAGCGACTGGCTGGACATCGGGACTCACGAAGCGTGGTCGAAACGATCCTCAGACATCCAGCACTCGAGTGCATGCTAAGATGAAGCTCATGTGTAGATCATAAAAACAGTGACTGTGGCGGTCAAGCAGCTGAAGAATACAAGCAGCACCAGACTTCCTCGTGTCCACACTCTCCCGTCCATATTCAGCCCGAAGAGTCATCAACAAACAACAGGTGTAAAGATAGATAGATAGATTACCCTCGGGAGAAGAAAACCAGATCAATACAGAAACATAAATATACATTAACTGACAGAAGGTTTAGACCGTAACAATATTACAACACATTTTAATAAATACTCGCCACTGTAGAGCCTTTGGATTGACAGTAAAGCGCATGTCAATAAGTGCATTTGTCAGGAGAAACACCAGATCTCTGTAAAATATCAACATTATGCATCAATTTTAAAACAATTAACAACCAGTATAATTAAGACTTTCTGGACTATTCTCAGCAAATTATATGAAGATGTATATCATTCAAAGCAGTCATCAGAAACACACACGTGTGAAAGAGACCACTTAAAATAAGTTAAAAGAACTGAATAATACTCCAAAAGTGAGTAGAAAACATGACTAATTTTAATGATTGAACATCCTTAAACAATAGATAGATTGTACAAAATTGAATTATGTTTAGATGAGAAACAACTTAATCATGTAGGAAATACGAATACATATTTAAAAATTCAACAACCTCATGATTTTTTTATGTGTCTATCTATCTATCTATCTATCTATCTATCTATCTATCTATCTATCTATCTATCTATCTATCTGTCTGTCTGTCTGTCTGTCTGTCTGTCTGTCTGTCTGTCTGTCTGTCTGTCTATCCATCCATCCATCCATCCATCCATCCATCCATCTATCCATCTATCTATCTATCTATCTATCTATCTATCTATCTATCTATCTATCTATCTATCTATCTATCTATCTATCTATCTGCAGATCACCCAACATCAGGTTTGCTATCTAGTTTATTATTTTATTCATTTAGTGTTTTTAACATTCAGATATAATATTAAAACACTTTATATCACGTGAGGATGATGTTAATCATTGGTGGTGGTCGGATGTGAGAGGAATAAACATCATTTCAGCCTCTGTTGTGACTTGAGAAAATTTGAAAGCGAGGATATCCTGTTGGTACATTAGAAAATATGTGGATGAAAATCCTCATCTTAGATACCAGGCTCATATTGAAGACAAATAAAGGCAGAATTAAACCCACAATGCCTGAACAGATTCTCCCTCAGTGATTTATTTCATGATCATGTTGTATAAGTTTTTACATCAACCATCTAAGTGACCGATCTACTGCTTAGCAACAGCCTAGCAACCACAAAGGAAACCCTAGTAACCACTCAGCAACTTCCAACAATTCCTAGTTACACAAAACTCTCTTAAGGTGATGATACACGGGCAGCTTTATAGACAATGTTGCTTGGGCACTTTCCTATTAACTGATAAACACTTTACAATCCAGCTGTAATATGGTAATATTAACAAATTAACCAGGTTTTACTATGAAAAATAATAATAATAATAACATGGTCACTGTAGTTATTCCAACGTAAGCACAAAATTAACATGGTTTTGCTTCAAAAACAATAGTTTCACTCTGTATTTGTGTGGTTATACACCAATAAACAATGTTTTACTATAATTAAACCATGGTTAATTTAAAGGCCACTGAAGTGTCTTGGAGCGCGCAGCATTATTCAATGTGTTGATGTAATTTCAGCTGAAACAGGAAGACAGGGTGGGACATATCGAACAGCTCCTCTTAAAAAAAAAAATAAAAAAAAAACAGCCAATAGCGTTTAGTTTTTATCAGAGCTCGTTAAAACCTCAGTTTCCTTCCAATCTCTAACCATTTCTCCTCCTAATCTCCTCCATATCACTTTAAAATACAGCATTCTATGCAGAATTCAAGTGGGTCTGATATGTTTTGAGATCTGCACCGACTCACTCATATGATTCGCTCTCTGCTCTCGTGTCTCTGGACCAGAGCAGACTGCGGCGGTTCACGTGACACTAACGCCAAACCAGACTTCATTTGTCTCAATGGAAAGCATATTTACGTTTTAATTGTTCCCATATCCTCTATATAGTGCACTATGTGCCATTCACCATGTAGAAAATAGTAAATGTGTGAACAAGGGAGAGATTTCAGCCATAGATTCGGCATCTATTTGGGCGGCACGCTTTAGATTCTATAGAGCGTTTGATTGGACCGAAGATCTGATGAGAAGCTGAAGTCCGCGGTGATGTCATGAAAACGCATGATCCATTTTAGCGGAAGTGAGAGACTAAGTTTTGAATGGTTATATCTCCTAAATGTGAATTTTGTCATTGTTTTGGAACTTATTCATAACCTTAAGGCTAACATTGATACTAAAAAGCTAAAAAAAAAAATAGCCTATAGTATGACCAGTCTATACGTTTTTATTTCTGTTTGTTTGTTCATTCATTCATTCATTCATTCTGTTTATTCGTTCATGTAGATTGGCTACAAATTATGGAAGCCCGTTCCCGCCACTGTTGAGAAAAAAAAAATTCTGTAAGTCATAATAATGAGAAACTTTCTCATAATAATGACTTAGTATCTCATAATAATGAGAAACTTTTCTCATAATAATGAGAAACTTTCTCATAATAATGACTTAGTATCTCATAATAATGACTTAGTATCTTTAACTTAATCAAAAAAAATGTTTTTTATTTTTTTTAGAAACTTTCTCATAATAATGACTTAACATCTCATAATAATGACTTAGTATCTCATAATAATGACTTAGTATCTTTAACTTAATCAAAAAAAAATTTTTTTATTTTTTTTTAGAAACTTTCTCATAATAATGACTTAACATCTCATAATAATGACTTAGTATCTCATAATAATGACTTAGTATCTCATAATAATGACTTAGTATCTTTAACTTAATCAAAACATTTTTTTTTTTTTTTTAGAAACTTTCTCATAATAATGACTTAACATCTCATAATAATGACTTAGTATCTCATAATAATGACTTATTATCTCATAATAATGACTTAGTATCTTTAACTTAATCAAAAAAAATTTTTTTTATTTTTTTTTAGAAACTTTCTCATAATAATGACTTAACATCTCATAATAATGACTTAGTATCTCATAATAATGACTTAGTATCTTTAACTTAATCAAAAAAATTTTTTTTTTTTTTTTTTAGAAACTTTCTCATAATAATGACTTATTATCTCATAATAATGACTTAGTATCTCATAATAATGACTTAACATCTCATAATAATGACTTAACATCTCATAATAATGACTTAACATCTTTTTTTTATTAAGTTAAAGATGCTAAGTCATTATTATGAGATGTTAAGTCATTAGTTTCTAAAAAAAACAAAAAAAAATTTTTTGATTAAGTTAAAGATGCTAAGTCATTATTATGAGATACTAAGTCATTATTATGAGATACTAAGTCATTATTATGAGATGTTAAGTCATTATTATGAGATACTAAGTCATTATTATGAGATGTTAAGTCATTATTATGAGATATTAAGTCATTATTATGAGATGTTAAGTCATTATTATGAGATACTAAGTCATTATTATGAGAAAGTTTCTTATTATTATGACTTACGGAATATTTTTTTTTTCTCAACAGTGGCGGGAACGGGCTTCCATAACAAATTAAAGCTTAGGGTCCCAAAAAGTGAAATTCATTTATATTTGTACTTCTGAAATGTACTAAAAGTACTAATTTCTTTATTTAATTTTAAATGGCACTTCTAGTGTCTAGTCCAGTGTAGAATGCAGTAGCGAGAGCAAGTAGCCCAATGTCTTCATGTTCAGTCCAGTTTTGTGCGGGGCTGGATGATTTTCACTGAACTCGCCTGACGGACCCTAAACATAAAAAGCATTACAGTCGATGGCGTCTGTCAGAGAAGAAATGCTTATTGAACTTCATCACAGTTTGCTAAGATTACATCAGGATGGCACACGTGTTCCTTTTTGTTGGGTGTGAGCACATGATGGAGTGAAAGGAAATGAGAATGCAGACAAACTAGAAAAAGAGGCATTACAAAAAAAAATAACATTTCCAATTCCACTTGGAAAAAAAAAATATAATGACAAGACTGAGAGTGGATCACAGAGTGGACTGAATGGCACCTTGTTTTTAATGGGGAAAAGGACTATTGAAAACTGAACGCTGTGGGGTTAAAGAAAATACTGAACATGTCATATTGCACTGTATTTTATATAAGGTGGAAAGACGGTGTTTCAAGCATTCAGGAGGCAGGGCGGGAATGGAATCTGATGGGGATACTGGACACAGAAGGAGAGGGAGAGGGGATAAGAAATACCAGGAAAGCACTATTTAAATTTCTTAAAGACACAGGGTCGATGAGCAGAATATGACAACACCTTAAATGACATGATATTACACACACCTGTACAGTAGGTGGCGGTATGCATCTTAATGTTTGCAATCCTCCAATAAACAAGAGAAGAAGACGCACCTGAAACCGAAAGCGCTGCAATGTAATCCGACGAAAAAAGACGCCATTATAGAGAATTCAACTTCAGAAATGGCTTCCCATGTCACGGTAAGTTTGTTGAAAAAAAGTTTCATAGCTATAATATCAACAGCAGTGTCAATAAAATCAGTTTAAATCAATAGCATCAAACTATATATCGAGCATTTGCGTCTAAACGTCGAGCAAACACGATAAAGCTGATCGTTACTTTAGAAACTGTGAAAAGATGCTCATGAAAATCGATAAACTTACACAGATTGTATTCCTGATTTTATCTTACTGTGCTGTTACCTACTGAGACCCTAAAGGGACATAGTGGTGGAAAAAATATTGGACAGGAGGAAAAAATATTTTTCAAAGCTTTTGCGTTCCCCCTAGAAACTCTTCTGTTTACTTTCACGCTTTCCAACAATGGAGCGGTTCATAGAGATTTATTTGAACTTGGACTTCAGTACAAAGATGTTCAGTGCAGTTCAGGCACGGTTTTGACGTAACGAAGTGCGAAAGACACCTGAAATGGACAAGTTCGGTAAAGTTGGCAAAGTATTTGCAGATTCGAATATCCCGGATCAATAACCCATGAGATAAACGTTGTTAAAACACAAATAACACATTTTCCAACCGTTCCCCGCGGGTCTCCCGCTAAATTTTCTGACCGCTCACTCCCGCCCGCAGCAAAGGTAAAACCGCCCGCTCCTGCGAGATTTGCATTGGGTCCCGCGGGAGCCCAAACCCAATACAGCTCTCTATTACACACTGTAGTGTCACGAACTTCAGTTCACACATCACTGCTGTTTTGAAGGTTACTACAACACGTATTTATGATCACATACTGTACATAAACAATATCAGTATTGAAAACACAGAATTTTACCACACAATGTACAATAGTAAATGCATTAAGTCAAACAGTCCAAGTTTATGAAATTCGAATTTAAAGTTTCATTTGAATTAAATTGTCAAAATTCAGTGTATTATTCCTGTTTATTTTTGTTGTTGTTTTTTGCTACATACAGGCCTGAAATCAAACTGGCCATCTAGAGAGAAGAGAAGCAGAACCTGCTTGTAAAATGAGTGTGAATGAGGAGAGAGAGGAGGAGGAGTCTGTTCACACTCAGAGAGCAACATCTCCTGGATTCAGTTACGTGTCTATGAAGAGTAACAACTCCATGTTTGAGCCCCATAATTTCAGCAATGAACCATCTTCAGGATTCAGTTGTGTGTCCATGAATAGTAACAACTCCATACATCTTCCCCCTTATCTCAGTGATGGACCATCTCCAGGATTCAGTTGTGTGTCCATGAAGAGTAACAACTCCATACATCTTCCCCCTTATCTCAGTGATGGACCATCTCCAGGATTCAGTTGTGTGTCCATGAAGAGTAACAACTCCATGATTGAGCCCCATAATTTCAGCAATGAACCATCTTCAGGATTCAGTTGTGTGTCCATGAAGAGTAACAACTCCATACATCTTCCCCCTTATCTCAGTGATGGACCATCTCCAGGATTCAGTTGTGTGTCCATGAAGAGTAACAACTCCATGATTGAGCCCCATAATTTCAGCAATGAACCATCTTCAGGATTCAGTTGTGTGTCTATGAAGAGTAACAACTCCATGTTTGAGCCCCATAATTTCAGCAATGAACCATCTCCAGGATTCAGTTGTGTGTCTATGAAGAGTAACCACTCCATGTTTGAGGCCCCTAAATTCAGTGATGGAGCTGCTGTGACCTCTGACCCTGTGTGAGTATCATTTACTATCTGCTAGAGCTGCACGATTCTGGATAAACTGATAATCATCATTTTTGTTTAAAATAGAGATCATGACTCTCCCACAATTCTGAATAGACAACAACAACAACAAAAAACATTTACTAGAGGCTCTGACAGAATGTTAATTGCTGCAGTCTATTTAAATATTTCTAATTAGATTTTTTCAAATCAATTTGAATGAATGATTCAATGACTCAGTCATAAAGACTTCACTTGTTTCATTACTGAACGAATCTCTTGAATTAGTGATTCATATAACAAATGTGTTTTAACAATCTCTTTTCGCCACTTACTGATGTGACAATGTAATTCATTCAATTTTTATTTGAAGTGAAATACTTACATTAAGTACTTGCATTTAAGGTATCAAGTGAATACTGTTTGGTTTGTTGACAATTAAAACTACCTTGGAACTCTGTTTTACCATGGTGATTTTTGGTGACATAACAAATTTATCTAAATTAATTCAAACAAAATGGAATAAAAAACAAACAAAAAGCTCTTTTTCCTACCTTACAACAGAAATCCACCAATGGGTAGCAGCAAGTCACGTCTTATTGAGTCATTGAATCATTCATTCAAATCAATTAGTTCAGAAATGTTGATTCAGTCAGGAATGAAACTCCTGACTTTTTGGGAACTGTTTTTGTTGAAGGAAACACTACTGTGTCTAAAATAGTAAGTTATCTAAATTATTTAATATTAACTTCTTGTTTGTTGAACTGTTCTATAATCTCAATATCACATTTGTAATATTTTCAGGGATTTCAGCACTGTTGCTTAACTATTGTTGGAAATATAAAAATCTGGAACTGATTATTGGGCCTTTTTTGGCCCATATAACTTCTGCCACAAGCCTCTGTTCATTTCAGACCCTGTGTGTGTCAATCAAGATCCAAGAGGAATGAAATGATAGACTACTATCCCATTTCGAGAATTTGCGTTGTGTTTATAAACCGGAGAAAATAGTTTTCACTTCAGCTAGCGTTACAAAGAGTCTGCATATTTGAAAATAATATAATTCAAATAATGTAAGTCATAACATTCATTGAATAAGGAAAGCCTATTTTCAGACATATCTACTGTAATCTTCCTCATTAGAAAATTATTTATCAGGACAATTTTACTGGAGCACAGCAAGATTTTACTGGGGCTCGAGCAAACTAAAAGTCAACATGTAACAGAAGTTCAGGCCGACTTGACTTCTGTTTTGTGACAAATTCCTTAATGAAACAGCTTTTCAAATGTGAAAAGTATTGGCCGATGCTGTTCATATGAGCAGCACGACGGATGCGTTTGATGCTGACGCAGGAGCCGGCCAATAATGAGCCGACATTCAGACGTGAACACGGAAGAGCTGAACTGCGTTCACTGTGTAGAAGACTGACAGGGTGGGGAAGGAGCGGGAACTTTGAAACGGCACGAGTGCTGAATTGAGTTCTGTTTTTCGTCTTCTTAAAATCACTTGAATGTTTAAATTGGCACGACTTAAAAACGCTTTCAAATGATAAACTTTCACCCTATGATGGTTAAAGATTGTAAAAAATGTGTGATCTGGTCTGTACATCTGTTACACCCCTATCCATGACGTACTGTAGCTACGTCACAATGAAACATATTTGCATAATTCCCGCCTGTTGGCTACTTTGGCTCACCCTCAAAAAAAAGGTCATGAAGAGACATGGGCTTCCAAAGACAGAGTAATTGAAGAATTAGGGGTCAAACTTTATTTTCAGTACTTCTACTTATCAATACAACCTCAACCTTTTGTTTATAGAATTTGTTTTGCATTAATAGCAACTAGTTTAGTTTAGGCAACTGTGGTTTATTTTCTGGCTTCAGAAATATTCTGAAATATATCTGTTTTTTTTCAGCGGGAAGAGAAAGAGAGCAGCATCTCCAGTATCCAGATGTGTGTTTATGAAGAGTGACAGACACATTCATCATCCCATGGATCTCCATAATGAAGCCGTGCCCTTTGACCCTGTGTGAGTATATTCAAGTACACTTAAAAATTAATTCATTTTCATTTTAATTAATTTACGAACGTCTTTAAAAAATTTGATTTACTTCAATGTAATTTCAATGTCATTCAATGTTGGGTTAACACAGTTTAGTTGCATTAAGTCAAATGTAATGAACTTTATTAGGTTTGTCAAACTAAATCTTCTTTCATTATTCAACTTTATTTACTTAATGTACTAATGCTAATGTATATTTAATTCATTTTATTTTGTTGATGCTACTAAATTTAATCAATTTACTATTCAATTTACTAATGTCCAACTTACATTGTTCTATTAATTTACTAAGGTTTATTTAATTGTCTTATGTTGGTCTGATTTAAATGAATGTATTAATTAGTATAACTAATGGAATTATGACCATTTTAGTAATCATAATAGAAACTGAATTACTGAACAAAGTATTACATTTTTTTCTGGTTTTATAGCATGCAACATTCACAAAGAACATTCACAGGTTATAGTTGTGTTGTGGACTCCGCTATTCTCATATAGATGACCATAACTTTATAGATATTGTTTATGACGTGAAATGGCCTTAATACTGTATTTTTGAACAGGTTTTACAGCAAAAGTTATTTTCAGCACAGTTATATTTCACCAAATTAGAGAAGTAACATTAATGGCTGCATATTTCTCACAAAAACCAGATAAAGAGTTGGTGTCATTAGGTCATTTAAGCAGAGATCCACACCTTATTATAAGTTAAAGCACCTGAGCTCATATTTTAACTGAACTAAATAAGCAAAATATACCTTATTATAATACACCTATATTACATTTCAAAGCGACCGCCTTCTCCAAAGTTCACACTCATGAAGTCGCCTCGAGAGATTGTGTCACGACACAACAAACACCTGCGAGACTTGAATAAAACTTAATTTATTTTTATTGCTATATTGCATTTTCTTTTAATTGATTTTGCACATGGTGTAGTTATTTCAACTGAAGTTGTTTAAATTGATCTACAAAATTGATATTTTCAATTAAATTAGAAATAATTTATTTTCTCCGCACCTACAAGTGCAAATGCTTATGTTTTTAAGTATTTTTATTCAATTGAAAATACTTGCATGTATTTTTTTGAGTGTACAATGAAACCTTTAACACAACAACACAATATACACAGAAATTATAACTGTCCATTTTTTTTTTGCCAATCATAAACTGAAATCATGTTGTCAATTTTGACAACAAATACAAGACAGAAATTAAAATCTTGATGTAAAGAAAGAAAACTATAAAGAAAGATTTAGCAAGGCCTTTGTAATCTAGTAAATATAGTTTCCCAAGTTCACTTGCCCATTATGATGAATGAATTTGGCTTGACGTCTTAGAAAGAGGGACTCAGTCCCGAGTGTCGAGCTCCTCTGGTAGATTTAGGAACAGTAAACCAGGTATAAATTTGGCGATAGGAAAGCTAGATCTTGACTTAATGTGAGGTATGGGGAAAAAAAGTACGAAATTCCTTAATATTAACGCCACAATAAGTGAAAAGTATAGTTTGCTATAGTTAGCCCGTGAGGAGAACAAAATAGTAATATTTTACTCATCATTATATGTTGAATTAGAGCTGCACTATTCTGAATAAAATGACAATCACAATTTTTTGGTTTCAAATAGAGATTGTGATTCTCCCACGACTCTGAATAGACAAAATAACATTATTTACTTGAAGTTCTGACTAAATATTAATTACTGAATAAAATGTTTTGTTAATTTGAATGAATTATTTAAAAAATGGTTTTGAATGAATTCAATCAATCATTAATATTTGTTTCATTACTGGATCAAATCAGCATTTTTGAATGAAACTTTTGAATAAATTGAATGACAACATTCCTCAGGGATCCGTTTGAGCTCCTATTCCTTTTTCATTTGTTGTAATGTTTTGTTGTAATGGTTTGGAGGCACTCATGACTTGTCTGATGTGAAAGCCTGATTGTCTTTAAATTTTCTTAATTTTAATGAGAATAAAAGTGAAATAATTGTGTTAAATCCAAGTTAAAAACTAATATTCAATGATGAACTTTTATTTGCACTTACTGTTTTTAGTAATTTTATTGTATTGTCGCACTCATTATGTTTTTCTATTGTGCAGCACATTGGTCAACCCAGGTGCTTGCAGTTATAATTGACAGGACTGAATGATTACGCTCCTCCCAAAACTACATTTAGAACTTTTTTTTGAGTAGTGCTTTCTTATGCATCAATCATTGTGGATGTCCTTTTACACAGAGATTAAATGACACATTGGATATTTGTCACATGGCTTTTCTGCATTGGAAGTGTTATATTGACAGTACTCCTTTAAATAACAGATCTGCATCTGCCAGTGTTAATTTTGATTTAGTTTTAGTTAAAGTCTTTTGACTAAAATGCCATTTAGTTTTAGTCATATTAGATTCATCAGAAATTGTTTTAGATTTAGTCTAGTTTTAGTCGACTAAAACTAAAATCTGCAGTAGATTTAATCAACTAATATCTAATAGAGTTAAATTGTAATGCATTAAGTAAGCATTTCTCTAACAATACACAGATCCAATACACTAATATACATCTGATATTCTCCGAACTGCTTACGTTCACTTAAGAAAATCAACTGTACTTTACTTGCCAAAGCAGACGGTTTTTGACTGTTCAAGTGCATTGACTGCTCAATTCAGTCCTTGTCAGGGATTGACACACTTTTCATTGAGGTACTATTATAGTTTTTGTTGAAAATTGATTAGATTTTTTTTGTTTTTCCACTTTCATTTGTAATTTTATTAAGTTTTAGTAATTTTTGTGTTTTTATGTCTTTTAGTTTTTTAAATGGAATTAAATTAAACACAGTTTATTGTGTGAACAAAATGACAATAATGACCAGGAAAAAATAATGATTATAAACCATCCTGAAATACACTGTGACTCTTATTCTGAAATGTCTGCAGTCTAGTCTCTGTGTCGGGCTGCTCATCTAAGTTCAGATGAGGGAGATAAAATATGCATTCTTACAACTGTCTAAAACATATTACCATATAAACATTGTATAGTAAACAGTGTCATAATGCAACAATATTAGCTTATAAGCAATCTCTTGGCATAAATGTGCACTATTTATTAATTGCACAGCAGTCTGAAGTGCTGCTGGGTGAGTCTGTAGAAGCGCAGCACCACTGTTAGATCCACACGTTACACTTCAAATGAGAGTATCTTCCACACAGGACAGCAGCCCTGACTGGATATCTTCCCATATCGTGCCTCTCTATCATTTTCGTCTTGTTTTTATTCATTGAGGAAAATTAGAGTAGATTTTCATTTCATTTAGTTTTAGTCATTCAAAACACATTTTTATTTAATCATCATCTTGTTTTCGTCCGTGAAAAAATTACATTGATGAAGAAATTAACATTAGTTTCTGCCCCCAAATGCCTGCTGTGCATCATTAACCTACAGCAGTGTTTATGATGTTCTCCCTCTCTCTTATCTGACACATCCAATTCAGATACTGAAGTTTCTTCTAATGACCTGATAAGTTGAATCGAGTGTGTTTGATTAGAGAGACACACAAATTGTGCAAAACTGAACAGAACCTTGAGGAAATATGTAAAATTGGTCAATTAAACAAACACTTCTTTATCATTGTGGTTGTGGTATGATTTTAAATAAGATCTTTCAAATACATTTAAATATTTTCTTTACTTTGATAAAGGTCTTTTCTGTCTGTGTTAATGTCTTTTCAGTGGTGGGAGAGCTGACCAGATCAGATACGTGTCCTGTCAGAAACACATCAGTCATCATGACACAGAAGCAGCCCTGCAGCTCGATTCTCACCAACCAGTGCATCACGATCTTCAGAGAGTCAAAGATCTGCACAAAACCAGCATGAAGAACAGATATGAGAGTGTATTTGAGGGAATGAAACTACAAGAGAATCAGACCCTCCTGAACAGGATTTACACACAGCTGTACATCATAGAGGGAGAGAGTGAAAGTGTGAATGAAGAACATGAGGTGCTACAGATGGAGAAAAGTTACAAGACACTGCAAGACACTCCGATCAACTGCAATGACATCTTTGATCCTTCACCTGAACCAGGATATGAAGAGAAGAGAAGAGAGAAGAAAGACCAAATCAAGACTGTTCTTACTAAAGGCATCGCTGGAATTGGAAAAACCGTCTCTGTGCAGAAGTTCATTCTGGACTGGGCCGAGGGAAAAGCCAATCAGGATGTAGATTTCATGTTTGTGCTTCCATTTAGAGAGCTGAACTTGATTAAAGATCATCAGTACAGTCTTCACAGACTCCTGCTGGACTTTCATCCTGAACTTCAATATCTGGACTCAAAGATTCATGATGAATGTACAGTTGTGTTCATCTTTGATGGTCTTGATGAAAGCAGGATTACACTGATGTCTTCAGACTGTGAGAAAGTTTCTGATGTGACTGAGACTTCTTCAGTGGGTGTGTTGATGTCAAACCTCATGAAAGGAGATCTGCTTCCCTCTGCTCTCATCTGGATCACCACCAGACCAGCAGCAGCCAATCAGATCCCAGCTAACTACATTGACCGTGTGACAGAAATCCAGGGATTCAACGACCCTCAGAAGGAGGAATATTTCAGGAAGAGAATCAGTGAAGAGCATCAAGCCAGCAGAATCATCTCACACATCAGAAGAGCAAGAAGCCTCCACATCATGTGCCACATACCCGTCTTCTGCTGGATCTCAGCCACTGTGCTTCAAAACATCCTGAAACAAGATCTCAGTGCAGAAATCCCTCAAACTCTGACTGAAATGTACATTCACTTCCTGCTCATTCAAACTCATATGAGGAGCCAGAAGTATGAAGAGAGAGATCCAGAGAAACTCCTGCAGTCCAACAGAGACGTGATCGTGAAACTTTCTGAACTGGCTTTCAATCAGCTGATGAAAGGCAATGTGATGTTCTATGAGGAGGACCTGAGAGAGAGCGGCATAGACGTCACTGATGCCTCAGTGTATTCTGGGATTTGCACTGAGATCTTCAGGGAGGAATCTGTGATTTATCACAGGAAGGTTTACAGCTTCGTACATCTGAGCTTTCAGGAGTTTTTTGCAGGACTGTATATGTTTCTCTGCTATTTACACAAGAACAGTGAAGTTCTGAAAATGTTCCTGACAGGAAAGTCCAGAACTCAGTGTGAGAATGTTCCTCTGGATGTGTTTCTGAAGGGAGCAATGAATGAAGCCTTGAGCAGTAAAAATGGACACCTGGATCTTTTCCTTCGATTCCTTCATGGCATCTCACTGGAGTCCAATCAGAGACTCTTACAGGATGTGCTGATTCACACAGAGAACAACCCAGAGAGCACCAAGAAAATAGTCCAAAACCTCAAACGAGGTCAAAAAAACAATGTCAGTCCTGAAAGATGGATGAATCTGTCACACTGCTTGACTGAGATGAAAAATAGTTCTGTTGTTAAAGAAATGCAGGCATTTTTAAACTCTGAAACAAAAAGAAAAAGTCTTTCACTTGCACAATGTTCAACATTAGCAAACATGATCCTGATGTCAGAGGAGGTGATGGATGAGTTAGACTTCATGAAGTACAACATCAAATCAAAAGAGGGGAGATGGAGACTGGTACCTGCTGTGAGGAACTGCAGAAAAGCTGTGTGAGTGTGAAAATCTATTACAATATGAACATCTTGTGAAAGTTGTAATTGAGGTTTGAGTATTTTCTGGGTTTGTGTTCACAAGGATAAAACAAAGTTTTGCAGCTAAATGTTGTTTTAATTTTCAATCAAATGATAATTTTATGAAATGTACTTTGTGTACTTTGATTGTACTAAAAAATAACCACCCTTAAAACCACCTTAAAAAAATTATAATATTAATAATAATTTCCCATGTTTTCCATGTGAGCACAGATTTCACATGGGAACTATTCAAAAACCACATGATTCCCATGTGCAAAGTAAGTGATTCACATGCAAGCAACCAGGAAAACTAGTCCTTTCTAAGGTTCTAGTTTATGTAATAATCATTTCTATTAGGAAATCATTTTTTTTAATGTAATGACACTCTGCCTATAAGAACATAATAAAGTTTTGTACAAAGATAAAGCAGAATTTTCTGAAGTGTCAAACACATACTGGCCATAAAATATAGCTTTTTGTTAAGTCATCTTTATTTCATTTGTTTGACTTTTTCCTGCTGTAAAGACCTGATAGTGAATGGTCAACCATCTTTTCTGGTGAAGTTAATCAAGGAACTCTTGCAACCTTATGGACCATATGCACCAGCATCCCTTTTAAGCAGACTTCTCCTTTTTCAGATTGGCACACTGTAATCTCACAGATCAGCACTGTGAAATTGTGGCTGCCGCTCTGCAATCAGCAGACTCTCTCCTGAGAGAGCTGGACCTGAGTAACAATCACCTGACGGATTCAGGAATGAAGCTGCTTTCTGCTGGACTGAAGAGTACAAAATGTCAACTCAACATACTGAGGTTTGGCTTTCATGTTGATTCATTCAATTTGTAAATGTCCAAGTACAGACATTCCCTTTCTAGAATGTTTAAGAAGAAAAAATAATTATTCCACTGACAATACAAGTGTCCCAGTATTTTCTAAAAGAAAATGGGCTTCCCTTTATTTTAACTTGGATAAGAATCATAAGATTTCAATAATGGTCTAATGTAAGGTTATATGGCATTTGGAGCCTAAATAAAAATGGTCATGGCATAACTTTATTTTTTAAAAATGTTGTTTGAGGTTTATCTTGTAATGTTTATAAAGTTAAAAAAGTCATATATTTGCAAAACATTTTTATATTATGTTAAACAGTTAAATGCTGTCTAAAATGCTCAGCTTGAGTACCGTGACTCCTTTAAAAGACTGACCTAATTGTTAGATAGTTGTACTTGTAACCTGAAGGTTGCAGGTTCGATTCTCAATGCAGAAAATGACTGAGGTGCCCTTGAGCAAGACACCTAACCTCCAATCGCTGCCCAGACACAGCAGCAAATTGCTGCCCACTGCTTCAGGTGTGTGTGTCCACAGTTTGCAATATGTGTGTGTTCACTACTCACTGCACCTAAGGTAAACTGGATGGGTTAAATGCAGAAGACAAATTCTGAGTATGGGTTACCATACTTGCCTTTTACGTCACTTTAAGTGTTTTGAAAACAGTTTCCTTTATAAAATCGTTATTTACAGACAAATCATTATGAATTTGTTTACTCACACTTTGCAATATAGTTCCTGTCAGATCCAATACATTTGACTGCTTCAACTTAATACATTTTCTTTGTGCACTCTCCATTACACTCTGCCTTATTTACAACAAACAACCTCCAGTGAAATAAACAAAATACATAATTCTGTGGTACAATCCAGGACATTAAAATAAACAACCCACTCTTCATTACGCTGTACAGACACACAAACATGTTTAAATCAGACACATAGAGGGGACAGTCCAAAAAGATCACCTTCATTCCTTATTCATTTGTCCTGTTGTCAGAAGTAGCTCAAGCATGTGGAGTATGTCAGAAATTAAATGGGCATCTGTCTACTGTCCGCATCCAATATGGACTGCAAAATTGATTCTAAAAGGTTTATATTTGTTTTTGACAAAATACGGTACAACACCGTTCACGTTTGTGTTTGATAGGGTGTCATTTTCAACATCCACAAGATAAGCCAGATGAGCACAACATTTGGCAATCTTCCCAACATCTTAATCTTGTTAAAAACTAGTTTAGGAGATGCAGCAAGCTTTAGGTGGCTTGTTAACCTGAGTCCCTTTCTGCTCTTGACTGACCTGCCCTCTCTCTCTGTCACTTTACTCACCGCTGCTGTGCTAATGAACTGATGAGGTACAGTTGTCGGTCTTGTGGAGCTACAGTGTAAAATCACAATATAGTAGAAATTCAAAACGAGTAGTTTTGTCTAAAGTCTAACGCCTTATTTATACTGCACACGTATGTTTTCATGTTTTACCATGAGTAAGTTATGTTTTGTCTGGTTTAACTATGTTTATTGTTGTGTTTATTGCTATGCCCTACTTATTTGTGCTGTAGCCAACAAAGTTAATACATGTAAAATTCTATTTGTTTAATTTTAGTTGTTTAAATTACTTTCTCAGATATCTTATCTACAGTGGGGAGAATAAGGATTTGATACACTGCCGATTTTGCAGGTTTACCCACTTGCAAAGCATGTAGAAGTCTGTAATTTTTATCATAGGTACTCTTCAACTGTGAGTGACGGAATCTAAAACAAAATCCAGAAAGTCACATTGTAGGATTTTTAAATAACTAATTTTCATATATATATATATATATACATATATATATATATATATATATATATATATATATATACAACATAACCTATTTGTGGGCGTTTTTGTCATTACATATAACAAGTTGTACCTGTGTTGACCCGCACCTGATGAGCATCAGCTCTGCTTATTTGTGACCCGACACTAATTTGCACTGCTCTTGTTATATTGTGTTGGCCACTATGTAAATTATTTGACTGCTTCTCTGTTCTTTAATTTAAGCATCAGCAGTAAATCGCGTGCAAAACTTGACACACCCATTGGTGCATTTGTGGAATTGATTTCTCACACTAATTTGCCCGTTTAGTAAATCTGGCCCTTAGTACCCTTGCTTTCTTGGTAGGCTTCAGTAAATTATCATAAAAATATTCATAAAACATCTGTTGACCATATGATTACTTTCAATTTCATATTTCCATATTGATATATAAAAAATAAAAATGAAGATATTGTTCACCCAACAATTTAAATCCAGTCATCATTTACTCAACTTCATAGTCCAAAAGTTTGTGTAATAAATTCTGTTGAATCAAATAAAATATTTCTTGCTGAAGCTAGTTTTTGTAATGTCTATTTCATGCGTTACACAATAATGACTTCAAATGATCTTTTGGGGATTTGATGTACGATAAATTTGCGATTAATTAGATTAATTAATCACCATTAGATTCAAAATATTAATCGCTTCCCAACCCTAAAAATATATAGTCTGACTCACTTTGTGTTTCATTTTGACACCATGTTCTTAGACACGTTTCCAGTGTCCTGAAGTGAAGTAAATGCTTCTCCACATGAATTATATCTCTGCAAAAAGCTTCTGAGTTTGGCTTGTTTATGAAGTACATTTGAAAATTCAACATGAGGCAACCATCTTCTGAAATTTGTAAGAAGAATCCATTCTAAGAATTTGTTGTCAGCAAAAATGAAATTTTAAATTCTTTATGTGGTTTACCACCAATATGAAAGCTATATGATTTAACATTTGAAATCACAGAAATTGTTGTTGTTTTATCATTTAAATGGCTTAGTCAAAACATAAAATGTATTATTTGTTTCCGAAACGTTTTGCCGTGTCCCATATCCTGTGTCCCAGCTGCTGTATCACAAATCCTAGGGAATAAAACGGCATGAATAAAGCACACTAACATGAACACTTGTTGTTGCAGATTATCTGGCTGTTTGGTGTCAGAGGAAGGTTGTGCTGCTCTGGCATCAGCTCTGAGTTCAAACCCTTCACACCTGAGAGAGCTGGATCTGAGCTACAATCACCCAGGAGAATCCGGACGGAAGCTGCTCTCTGATACACTCAAACATCTGGACAAACTCAAGTATGTTGAACAGAATGTGTTAAGAATCATACTGTCTGAGGTTTATCTTTTTGTATTTTAAATGCTGTACCTTCCTGCTGTAAAGAACAGAGAGTGAATTATCTTTTATGGTGAAGCTCTTTAATCAAGGATGCATTTAAATCTGATGTGGACACCAGCATGCCTTTTAACCAAAGTCAAATTTTTCAGATTGGCAGGCTGTAATCTCACTGATCAGCACTGTGAAATTGTGGCTTCAGCTCTAAAATCATCAAACTCCCACCTGAGAGAGCTGGATCTGAGTAACAATGACCTACAGGATTCAGGGGTGAAGCTGCTCTGTGCTGGACTGAAGAGTCCAAACTGTCAACTCAACATACTGAGGTATTTAAGGGGGTATTCAACTCATTTTTTAGTATTTATATTTTTTAGTACAGGGGGTAGCTTCCCTTTTATCATTTATCTGGATACAGAAGGTACTTGAAATGTTAAGCAGTAACATTCATCATGTCTGCTGTTTTTTTTTTTTGTTTGTTTTTTGTTTTTGCTATTTTGTGAACAGTCTCACAAAAAAACTGCTTAAAAAGCCCAATTTATATTTATAAAGAAAAGCCAGTAATTTAACAGTGATTTACATACCTGAGGGTGCTTTAATTAAAAAAAAACAAAAAAAAAACCTGCATTATGATATATCACATAAAAATATGTAATATATCAACATTTCATGGAGTTAATGCTTTTGTGGACAAAAAGTGCCGTTGATTGTTTTCCACTGGACGCTTTCATAGACATTTTACCCAAGTGCTACAGAAGTGGATTCATCTCACGATCGCTTTTTCATAAAGAAGGTATGACTTCCTGCTCTCCATTTTGCGTGTTGTTACCTTTACTCCCGACACAATTTACTATCGCAATTACTATCATAATTTGTGTATCTGTATCGCATATCGTAAAGCAAACTCTGTATATCGACTCAAGATCTTTCCTTAGATCTTTCAGAAGTTGTATGAATTGTTTATTTTTACAGTGAGGGAAATAAGTATTTGAACACCCTGCTATTTTGCAAGTTCTCCCACTTAGAAATCATGGAGGGGTCTGAAATTGTCATCGTAGGTGCATGTCCACTGTGAGAGACATAATCTAAAAAACAAAATCCAGAAATCACAATGTATGATTTTTTTAACTATTTATTTGTATGATACAGCTGCAAATAAGTATTTAAATGCACATCAAGAGATTAAATATATTAAATAATTTCACATTTAAATACATTTTAGTGTGTTCATAATCATGTTGTTGTTGTTGTTGTTATTGTTATTATTATTATTAGTCTTTTTCACCCAGATAATGAATGACCAATATTGTCTCAAATAATGTCTCAAGCACCATCAGCCACCAATTCTCCAAATTATGTTTAAAAAAAAAAGCATTTTAATTCATATATGGTTGCGTAAACATTTGGTCCTATTTTTTAAGTGTTCTAGTTTAAAAAAAAAAAACTTGGTTGATATTTAAATTGGTCTAGTATTGTGAAGAGAGGCTGATGAGCTTCAAATTATGTCTCTGTGTACAAACCCCATTTCCAGAAGAGTTGAGACATTTTGTAAATGCAATAAAATCAACAATTTGTTATTTGTTAATTCTCTGGAACCTCTTAACTAACCCCTGGAACTATTTAACTGACAAAAGTACAAAGAAAAGATTTCCAATGTTTTCACTGAACAACTTTATTGTATTTTGTAAGTGTAAACACTGATTTTGATGGCTGCAACATCAAATATCTTGCCCTATACAGACTGAGATTTCTCTGGTTTTCCTAATTCTTTTTGCAATATTATGTATGATATGGTGAAATACATAAATTCTTTGCAATCTTGCATTGAGAAATGGGATTTTTGAATTGCTTGACAATTCTCTCAAGACATTTGGCACAAAGTGGTGAGTCATGACCCATCTTTTCTTGCAAAGACTGAGAAGCTTTTTAACATCCAAACACGATGCTTTCACCTATTAGCATTTCACCTTCTAATTGTGGACTGTTTAAAAACAGTTTAAAAGGGATGTTATATAATCTTTTCACTTTTATTTTGCCTCTGTCCCAACTTTTTTGGAGTGTGTTGCAGCTATCAAAATTACAATTTGTTTATATTCACAAAATACAATTATGTTGGTCAGTGAAAACATTGGAAATCTTTTCTTTTTCCTTTTGTAAATTAAAAATAATGTTCAAGAGAATTAACAAATCACAAATTGTGGTTTTTATTGCGTTTTACAAAAAGTCCCAACTCTTCTGGAAATGGGGTTCTGTTTAAATCAAATCCAAACCTGATTTAACACACCTGTCTGTAATTGTCAAGTGTTCTTGAAGATCTTTGGTTACATTTATATGACAATGATGTACTAAAAACAAAAACGTTTTTTTATTTGGTCAGATGACAACGTTATCAAAACTCTCCTTGTTCACACGAAACACTGTATTATGGCAGACAAGTATTGGCGATGTCACTTTGTAAAGAAAGACTTCGTGCCTGCGCACATATGCATTCTTTCACAGAGCACTCGCCTCATGCATGCCTACACACAGTATTTTTACAATTTACTGCACTTTGATATTCTTCTTGTTATTTCCCTATGGAGGCTAATAAATCGGAAGTCTCGCACATTCACAGAAAACACCTTATTTTTGCGTTTAAAAAAAGGTGGAAAGGCTAAACACGTAATGGCATTGTGCAGGCCGTCAACGTTTTCACAGGCTCACGTTTTTGCAGTTTACACGGAGATGATAATGGTATCGTTTTCAAAAACTTCCACTTTGTCTTTTCAGGCCACCAAAATGCTGTTGTCATGTAAATGAACGTCCAAAACGTATAAAGTTTTCTGTTTGTATTTGAAAATGTTGTTGTGTAAACGGTCCCTTAATCAGCTGGTTCAGCTGTATTTGATCAGGGTTGAAGCTGAACTTTGCAGGAAGGTAGATTTCCAACAGGATTAGGCACTATTGCACTACACATAGTGTTACGATTTCCAAGTTTTAGTCTAGGGTTAGAAGAAGCAACATTGAGGTTGTGGTTGTTATTACCGGTGGTGATGGTGGTGCTACACAAATTGCCCAATTTTATTTTTGTTTTATTTTACAAACAAAGTCGAGAAAATAAGTGATAAGCATAATAAAGCTAATGCAATAACATATGAAAAAATATATATACAATATTTACATAAATAGAAATAAAGACAAAGATTATAAGCCGGGGGAGGACACAAATGGCACAAACTAACTCAAATTAGTCACCTAACCTAACTAATGAAAAGACGGTCTTTGGCGTTGCATGCCCTAACTTACCTATTCTAACTGATGAACAAAAACATTTGTATACTAATGTATCTAAACATTTAATTCACTGGGTGTTGCAATATGTACGTCACGTGACATAATACCTGTCCTCTCCGCATGAGGTTGTCAACAATCTTGACGATCACCAGTAATACAGAACAAGTAACAAAACATAAAAGAACAGATCAAAACAATGACAATGGAAACAGGAAACGAAGAGCTCTGCTTCACGGTCGCTCTTTTAAACTGTGTGTGTCCGATGGGATTGGCAGGCAGAATCATGACGTCACGCCAGCTGACTGTCATCTTCCTGCCCAATTGTCGTCCCGTATAGGCGGCCCTAAGAAATTAATTGGAAGAAAGGAGAGCAGCACAAAGGCACCACAACTAGCGGGACGTGACTCATAGACACATTTATTTGTATGTGTGTGCACATGTACGTGGGTGGAGTAAATTCACAGTACACCCACCACCTAAGTCACTACTACACCACTGTAAATGTTGTAAAAATAATGTGATAATCTGTTTGTTAGTTAAACAGTTTTATTTCTTTTATTATCTTCATCATTTATAAATAATATAATTTTTGTACTGTGTGGTAGTGTTATTGCAATAGTATTTCTTTATTGGATTTACATAATAATACAATAATAATAGTTGTTGTTGTTGTATAGTAAGTTTGAATGGTGGAAAAAAAAATTATTCTTTTCCAACTTTAGCTGATCATATGCCTGCATATTGTTGAGAACAAAAAATCTAAAATTGTATTACTAACTAACAATTAACATTTACATGCCTTAATCAAAACAAAAAATTTATTGATTTGTTTCCGAAACTTTTTCCGTGTTATATTTACAGTTCTGTATAACTGATGCTGCAGGACCCACAGCATCCCATATCCTGTGTCCCTGCTGCTGTATCACAAATCCTAGGGAATAAAATAGTAAGAATGAAGCACACTAACATGAACACTTGTTGTTGCAGATTATCTTGCTGTTTGGTGACAGAGGAAGGTTGTGCTGCTCTGGCATCAGCTCTGAGTTCAAACCCTTCACACCTGAGAGAGCTGGATCTGAGCTACAATCACCCAGGAGAATCAGGACTGAAGCTGCTCTCTGATACACTCAAACATCTGGACAAACTCAAGTATGTTGAACATTTAAAAATCATGTCTGATGTGTGTTTTTTTGGTTCTAGCAAAAAAGACTGCTCAAAAACCCCAACTTATATTTATAAAGTACAGCCAGTAATTTAACAGTGATGCACATGGCTGACGGTGCTTTAATTAAAAAAACAAAGTGCATGTGGAGAGAGAGACAGTTCTTTAACAGTAATTTGTATACTGTCATTTGTAAATATACATA
The DNA here is from genome assembly GCA_038088235.1 of Zacco platypus. Classification (NCBI taxonomy): domain Eukaryota; kingdom Metazoa; phylum Chordata; class Actinopteri; order Cypriniformes; family Xenocyprididae; genus Zacco; species Zacco platypus. The sequence continues at coordinate 34,954,047 of CM076083.1, read as the reverse complement.
AGAGATAATCCACGAATATGTGTGCATTACACAATTTCAAGCCAAAGCACCACCTGACACGAAGCAAAGTGCATTAAAATTGTATAATACACACCTAGCCATGGATTATCGTGCTTATATCCGGTCTAGTGTTGCACGATGAACTGGTACTGATAGTTTAAGAACGACATGGTTATAATTAGAGCCGCATTTTGTGTGTTGCGTTGTATGAAGTGAAGTTTCCTCCTGGTGCTCCGGTCTCCTCCACAGTCCAAAGAGATGCAGGTTGGGTGAATTGGAGAGTCAAAAATTTCTCTGTGTGTGTGAGAGCCTGTGATGGACTTTCCCCTGCCTCTGGCCCAAAGAAACTGGGATAGTCTTGTGACCCTACAAGGTCGGATAAGGAGAGACAAAATGTGACTGTTTAATTGTAGTTTGGGAAGCATCTTTTATGAGCCACAGTAGAAGTCCGTAAAGTGGTAGTCAGTAGAGGAAATACATAGTATGCAGCTCCTTGGAGTGTTGAATTACAAATTAAAATAAACATAATCATCAATAAAGTAACTCTGACTAACATAAGAAATAAAACTAACAAAAACAACTAAAATATACAGACCCACGAGAAGAGAAATTAAAAACCCACATAAAAAAGGATTTTAAAAAAACCTTTAAATTTTATTGCTCAGTACAAATAATGGTAATCATGTCACAAATGACATCAGCCTGACAGGTGAACTGTAATGTTTGATTTAGTTTGTGGAAAAAATATTTACATTGTCATTTGTGGTGCAGGTCAGGAATCAATTGGCACAGACGGACTGCAGTGTGAGCTATTTTTTTTTTTTTATGAGACTGTTAATTTTAAACTGTTGCTTTCCTTTATCCATGGCCACATATCTAGCTTGTCATGTGACATTCACAGTCATAATGGAGCTGTATGACTGATATATTCCTTTGATTTAATTTTGTCTTTTTATTCAAATATTCATAAACTTAATAAGATGTGAAAAATGATATTCTAATTCTCAAATATGAGTAAGTAAATATATTTTGTGTTTTAAATACCTTTGTAATGACACAATCATATGGTGTTTCCACACATACAGCTCTTTCTGGAAAATGACTGGTAAATTATCGTTTAGAGATCAGAATATTTGATTTCAGGACGCGCTGACGTATTAAGTCTACGATCATTCTTAATTACTCTTTGCTGTTTATAGTAATCAAAAGTAAAAATGTGATGAAAAATCGGCCCCTTACTCATGTCACATTTAGAACATCACAAAATATGTTTCAAATTGGACAGATTGTCTGTTCTGGGCAGATGAAGAAAACGGTACATCATTTAAAGGTTATTTCTGATGACTTTCATCACAAAATATATTGGTAATTTGGTGTTGATGTGTGAATGGCAACTTAACAATAAAAAGACGAAAAGCCATTACTTGTGTGAACAGCAGATATGGTGTGTTTATCGAAAGTCAGTCCAACAGTTTTACAGTAATTAGAGTTTAATTTATGAAGTGGCTTGTGTGTGAACAAAGCATAAGTTTACTGGTATGAGCATATAGAGGTCAGGAAACACAATCATAAAGTTCTGACATCATTACTCTGCACTGTTTACAGTAATGGCTATTTCACACAGAACATTTTTTGTGTTCCACTGCTTCTTAATTTTTTTTCTATATAATCATGTGGTAGTCGGACGTTTTTACTGTTGTGCCACGTCTCACTGCTTTTTCAGCATTATGTGCATGAGCTTCAGCTCTGCAGTTACATACTATGATCTCACATTGTGGACAATGTGTGATTGACATGAACAAAACACATCAAATTAAGTTTGAAACACTGTAAAAGAATTGCCTTGAATTTACAAGATTAAAAAACACACTGTAAAACTGGTGTAAAAAAAGGCCAAATTCTAACATATTGTTTTCTATTAAAACAGTAATACACCATGGAAAGCAATGCATTCTGGGTAATATTTGTTGTTTTCGATAAAGTAGCCAACTGCAATATAACTGAAAATCACAAATCACACCCTATATACTCATTTACTGTTCACTACACTAGTTTACTGATATAGTCCACTTGACAGAGTGAATCCAGACACTGATGAACACCTGCTGTTAACAAGCAGAATCACTGATGGAAAGAGAAACAACAGTAACAGAAAAAAAGACAAACGCATAAACAACAACTGACTGAATATAAAAGATATTAAATCTCTCAGGATCTCAGCAGAGGTTGTTAGTCAGCACACCCGCTTTTGAAAAATCCCAAGAAATGACTAAAACAGATGCAGTTCATGAACCCTTTGCACTAAAAGCATAAGTATGGTCTCATTTCAAAGCAGACACTTTGCAGTTTATTGTAAAGTCATACTTAATTATTGTCATAATTAAAAAAATAGTTATAAATAGCTTCAAAGTTTTGTAAAGTTATTAGATATTTGTTATTATGAAAAATCTTTATGAAAATAAAATTGAAGTCGGCCTTTCTGCAATCTAGAAATGCACTCCAGCTAAAGCCACATGTCAAAAAAGCCAAATGAATAAATGTAAATGTAAAAATGTATCAAATGCCCTTCATTGAAAAAAGAAACATTTCAGAGAGCTTTACATTTAAAAATTATTCGTTATAACAATTAGGTGGCAGCAGGACAGTTGCATCTACTAGCATGTAGCTTAGCACACCATAAAGTGCAATTTATGAGATATAAACCAAGTTTTTGCTCCAAACTTACTTTATATCACAAGTCGAGTGTTTTAAACCTTCTGTGATGTAATGTGGCTTCAGATCAAAAAATCTGACCGAAAATATCATTATTTGATGGTATTCTGTGCAATGAGCTATCCCGATTAGCATTGCATTATAAATATAATCTATTATTATAAAAATACCATGTCAATATCATGAAGGACACAGATAGACCATATTTCGTGTTTTCAAAAGCGTCTATCTGCATGTTATAGCGATCTCGGGAAGCCTCTGTTAGTTCCTGGACTGTCACATGGTATGCCTGTTCTTCTTCAATTACATTTGTAGACTAAATGTGCGCAGAGCGCCCTCCGGCTGTAAGTATGAATCGAAAACACAGTACATCAGAGTATCCAGCGCTCATAATGATTACAACAGCACTTTTTGGGTAAAAAATTGAATAAATATTACTCCTCTGTAAAGAATTGTGAGATAAACATATGAAAATCCATCAATATTTCATCAAATGTACATGCTTTTGAGCTAAAAGCCCAGAGGGATGTTGTTTTGTCAAGCGTTTTCTTGACGATCTCACAGGATTTTTTTTTTTTTCTCAGTGGATGTGGCTAATGGTCCTATTTCAAAGGTATTCATTACGATCGCTATACAATATTGAGAGTAAAGCAGAGATTAAAAATTGAAGTTTTAGATCTTTTTAATGATGTATAGTTTGTCAATGTAATTACATTGCATGTAACAGTAAATTTGAGCTAATTTAAACAAAGAAGCAAGTTCGTCCTCGTCCTGGCTCAGGTTAACAGCTGAACAAAGTTTGACTTTATTTCTGTCATACTTCTAAAGAAGTTCTTTTTGAGAATTATCAGAGGACACATGTTGACCTTTGATTGAAAATAATGGTCTTGTTTGAAGTCACCATTGTGGGGAACAGTGTTTGCTTTTGTTGGGCTCTTGAGCCTTTTCAACATCACTCTGTCTTTGACTGATTGTGTTTTTAAAGCACATTTGTCCAGAAAAGTGAAGAGAAAATGCAGTCAAGTGATGTTGGTTTTGTGCTGACAGTGAAATAATCAACATTGAATGGACAGATTCACTGATCTCATCCAGAAACTAGTTCATGTCAAGTTTACATTTTTGATAGCCGTGGTTTTACAGCTTGAGATCCAGCAATATTGTGGTAATGAGTTATGAAGGATTCTAAAAACATATTATGATCAAAACATTTTGAACTGCTCTAACATTCAGACACACACTGACGTCAAGAACCAGCAAATGAATCTCAACGATGGTGACATTAAAAGTTTCATGTCACAATGCATGCTGGGTACCAGCACAGGACACATCTCACCCATGACTCCCAGCATGCATTGCAGCATGAATAATTTTAACCCCATTGTTGAGATTCAGATGCTGATTCTTGATGTCTGTGTGTGTTTGCCTGACACCTTATTTCAAATCTTTTTGTGAACAATGTGTTTGGAAATTCTTCATAATTGACTGGTGGAGTCACATGTGATAATGTGACGTTAATAACAAATCAGACACTGGATGAGATCAGAGACTAAAGCTACATATGCTGATTAAATCATCTTCATCAATGACCCACATCACAATCACATGTTTTTTTTTGGCTTTCTTGTTTTTGCTATTGCAAGCATGTCTCACACTGAGATCAGACAGAACGTGTTTTTTAGAAAACAATAAAAAAGGCGCCTCTCACTGCAAAAACCGCGTTCAGTCTGATCGGGGCCTCAGACAGGTGTTTGTTAAAGACACAGTAGAAACGCAGACCGGCACCAACTTCAACAAGTGTGACTCTTCTCCCAGATGAGGACAGGCAGTCACTGCTGTGAGTCATGTGACTGTCAGAGAGCCAATGACGTTCTGGTGCTGAAATATGTCTTATTCATGATGTTATGCTGTTGCTAAGGTGCTCTAAATGGTTGCTAGGGTGTGGCTAGGACGTTGACAGGATTCCTGCTGACAGCTGGAGTCGAAAGAGCTCGTCCACATGTCTCTAAAGTTCTGATGCTGAGAATTGACTTATTCATTTCACTACACGGTTGCTAGGATACTCTGTGTGGTTGTTAGGGCAAGGCTGGGTGGTTGCTGGGATGTAATGAGTGGTTGCTATGGCATTGCTTAGTGGTTGCTAGGGTATATTGGGTTATTGCTAGTCAGTTGCTATGGTGCTCTGGGTGGTTGCTATGTGCCACAGATAGTTGCCATGGATTTTCTAATACATCATTAGAACATTCTGCTGCTGAGTTATGGCTTTTCATGTCCCTATATGGTTGCTAGGGTGATCTGGATGGTTGCTATGGTGAGCGAAGGGTTAAACTGAATCTGTGATGATCAATATTGATCCTCAATGAGCCGCATGATTTGACACATCATATGGAGGAATAAAAATAATAAAAAATAATTATGTGAGATTCAGAGATGATAATAGTGAGTAAAACACCAATAATAATAATAATAATAATAATAAACATGGAGAGAAAATGAGAAATGTCTCAGTGTAATTCAGACTCTAATAATGTTTGTGTTTCTAGTGTGGATCACGGAGGAGAGTTCAGGATGACTCCAGGACCACGAAGATGTGAGTCCAGAAACAGTTTGAGTGTTTGTTGTTGTAAATGTTGCTCTTGTAATGTGTGTTCTTGTGTTCAGACGCCTGTGATCTCACACTGGATCCAAACACAGCAAACATTGCACTCGTTCTGTCTGAGGAGAACAGAAAGGTGACGAATGTGGGACAGAATCAGTCGTATCCTGATCATCCAGAGAGATTTGATCGTCCTCAGGTTCTGTGTGGAGAGAGTCTGACTGGACGCTGTTACTGGGAGGCTGAATGGAGTGGAAATGCTGTAATATCAGTGGCTTATAAAGGAATCAAGAGGAAAGGATTGAGTGATGACTGTGTGTTTGGATGGAATGAGAAGTCCTGGAGTCTGTTCTGCTCTGGTCACAGATTCACTGTCCGTCACAATAATAAGGACACTGTCGTCTCTGCTGGTTCAGTCAGTCAGAGAGTAGGAGTGTTTGTGGACGTGTCGGCCGGCACTCTGTCCTTCTACAGCGTCTCTGACACACACACACTCACACACTTACACACATTCACACACACATTCACTGAACCCCTCTGTGCTGGATTTAGACTTCTTTATTCTTCAAACTCTTCAGTGTCTCTGTGTGACATTAAACACACTGACTGACACACATTAAACGCACAAAGTGTTCTTGTTGTTCTCTTTCATCATCTCGTGTTCGAGATCCACCTATGGGAAGGGCATCTGTACCTGACCTCTGCAGAAGCATCCAATTGCACCAAGTCTGGCTAGACAGACAGAAGCGCACAGCCAATGCCAGGTAAGGCGTTCCGTTATTCCTCAGTCAACATTCGCTTCTCGCGATCTCTGCACAGCTCGGGTTAGAAAATCTGTTCACCTTCGTGTCCTCAGGAGGACACATCGTCAGATCAGCCTCCGCCGGACGTGTCAGTTTTTTCTTCAGCCCTACAAGCTGTTCTTGCGTCCTGAGCCGCCCACGCTCTATAACTGCTCTCACCTGTCTCCCTTCATCTCCACGGCTGCCCGCCACGGTATGTCTCACTCCAAACCGCCCGCATCTCCCGGTGGCTGCGCATCACGGGCCTGCCCGGCCGCATACGGCGCGCTTATCGCCGCCAAGGATCCGCACCCCTTCTGTGTGGTCTGCTTGGGCCTCAAGCATGCGCAAGAGGCCTTGGAGATCCCAGAAAATTGTAGCCATTGCCTCTTGCTGCCTAAGAAGCTCCTGCGGCGCCGTCTTAATGTTGCCGGGACACAGTGCGTCGATCTCTGCCTTTCTGACTTGGATGGAGGACAGTGTGATGACGCTGCACTACCAGGGGCCTCCTGGGGCGCAGCACCATTAAATTGGGCTGACCAGCCCAATCCTGCGTTTCCCGAAGAGGACATCTTCGCGGATAACCTTCACATAAAGGGACATTTATGATGGCAAATTGCTGGGACCGCCACCCGGCCCAAGGAAATAGCTCTTTCCCGTCCTCCCCACGTGAGCGAAACACATGAGGCATTACTGGGGCGACCCCCTCCAACTCAAGCACGGTCTCTCGGGTCTCGAGGTACAGGATATGGCGGCTCTAGGCATGGGTGACCCCCCCGCCATCGAGCCCTCAATTGCCAGGCACCTAAACCCTGTCCACCTAACCCTCCTGTTGCGGGACGACCGTTAACAAGCCCCCCCCCCCCCCCCAGAACAATCCACCTGCGACGGGGGAGCCCTCTAACCAACCCCCACCCGACCCGAAACGCAAGCGGCCGGCCTGATGTCGGATCGAGGGGGGTGCCGAGTCTATGTTCTCGAGCCGCAAGCTCTTTAGACTTCCGTCAGGCCCCCGAGCCCCCGTTCAAGAGACGGAGGCTCTCGCATGCACAGGGCGACAGCCCTCTGCCCGCAGCTGCCCAGCCCGTGTTTTTTCCCCCCACGTTCTGGGGGTCTGTTGTGAGGAAAAGTGCACAAGCAGTGTTGCCCAAAAGCACATTCTCTGTTCCTCTCACCCAGTCAATAAAGGCTTCGGCCCCTGTGTGCCCCACAAAAAAATACACAAAACACAAAACAAAACTAACAAATCATATGAATTTGTTTCAGGGAGAGTTCATCTCTCTGCAGAGAGATCACCTCTCTCTGCGGGGAGAGAACATCTCTCTGAACCCCGGCATGCCACCCCTAGTGTGTCCATTGCATTTCGAATGAGCCAACAGGGCTCCCTCGGCTCTGGTGGGGACACTCGTGAGCTACGAGTCAGCCTGGCAGGCTGTTTCGGCCCCCGAGTGGGCAATGCGCACAATACTGCAGGGCTACAGACTGCAGTTTGTCATGAAACCCCCGCGGTTCAACGGTGTCCTTTCCTCTCACACGGAGGAGAGCGCCACTCACGTCCTGAAAGAGGAAATCTCTTCCCTTCTAATAAAAGGAGCGATTCAGGTGGTGCCCCCCACTTTGATAATTCAGGGTTTTTATTCTCGTTATTTCCTGGTTTCGAAAAAGGACGGTTCTCTCCGCTCTATTTTGGACCTACGAGTGTTGAACAAACATTTGAGGAAATACAAGTTCAGAATGTTAACCCACGGCACTCTGACTCGCGTCATAAAACAGAATGACTGGTTCACATCGGTCGATCTGAAAGACTCTTTTTTCCCCACATAAGCATTTATCAGCCACACAGGAAGTTTCTTCGTTTCGCCTATCAAGGCACATGTTACGAATTCACGGTCCTCCCGTTTGGGCTTGTCTTAAGTCCCCGGACCTTTTGTCTGTGTGTGGAGGCGGGCTTTCTGACTTATATAGACGATTGGCTCATCATAGCCGAATCGAAAGAGAAAGTGCTGCAGGACACCCATCATGTGCTCACACACATCACTTCTCTCGGGTTCAGGGTGAAAGTGAACAAAAGCAACCTTTTACCCAGTCAGAATGTGATTTTCCTGGGCTTGGAGCTGAACTCAGTCTCCATGCGAGCGCGTCTCTCTCAGGAGCGCATTCTCTCTCTAATGAATTGTGTGTCACAGTTCAGGCAGGGAGCGAGAGTGCAATATGTCTCAGACTGCAGGGTCTTTTAGCTTCATCTATCCAGGTTTTGCCTCTGGGACTTCTGAGAATGAGGGCGTTCATGAAATGGATGTTGTCACTGCATTTCAGCCCGTTACGCGATCTTTGCCGCTCTGTAACAGTGACGCGCGCCTGCACGGCAGCTCTGCGCCATTGGAGGAGCGCAGGCTTTTACGCACAGGGAACCCCTTTGGGGACGGTGATGTTGCGGAAAGTCGTGATGACAGACGCGTCCCTAACAGGCTGGGGTGCCACCCAGGAGGGCAGAACGGTGAACGGTTTGTGGCCAAACACACTACGTTCAGTGCACATAAATTATTTAGAGCTCATGACCATTTGTAAAACTGGCCTCTGCCTCGTCTGCAGGGACATCATGTGCTCGTACGCTGCGACAACACCGCAGCAGTAGCATATATCAATTGCCAGGGCGGTTTGCGCTCTTCGAAGCTCCATGCTCTAGCTCGCAAGCTCTTAGTGTGGAGCGGGCGGTTCATCCTGTCGTTACGTGCGACTCATGTTCCGGGGATTCTGAACAGAGGCGCGGACCTTCTATCGAGGGGGCGCCCACTCTACGGAGATTGGCGTCTCCACCCTCAGATAGTGGGTTTGATATGGATGAGATTCGGACAGGCAGCCGTAGATCTATTCGCCTCGCGCGAAAACAACCACTGTCCTATGTTCTTCTCGCTAAAGGACGCAGACACGCCCCTCGGGGTGGACGCGCTGTCCCATCCATGGCCCGAAGTGCTGCTGTATGCTTTTCCTCCCCTGTGCCTGATAATTCCTACGCTGGTCAGGGTGAGAGAGCGGGGTCTGCCTCTCATTCTGATCGCACCCAGGTGGACCAAAGCGCCATGGCTGGCAGAGATAATCCCTCTGTTATATGCCCAGCCGTGGTGCCTTCCCCTCCGCACAGATTTATTGTCTCAAGCGAACGGGGAAATTTATCACCCACTTCCAGACAAGATGGCTCTCTGGGCCTGGCCCGTGAGACGGCAAACTTAAACGCGCTAGGGCTCTCCCAGCGTGTGGTTGCTACTATACAGAATGCCAGGGCCGTTTCCACACGGTGCCTGTATGGTTGTAAGTGGCAAGTGTTTGAAGGGTGGTGTGATGGGCGTGGTCTCACATCGTATCAGTGTTCAGTTCCTAATAATTTGTGTTTCCTGCAAGACCTTATGGATAAAGGCAGGTCTTTTTCCACTATTAAGGTCTACCTGGCGGCTATTTCTGCCTGTCATGTGGGTTTTGAGGGCTCAACGGTCGGGCAGCATCCTCTAATCTGCAGATTTATGAAGGGTGCCAGTCATCAGGAGAACTGTTCCTGAGTGGGACCTCTCCGTGGTGCTCTGTCTCAATTTCCTTTTGAGCCCCTGGGAAATATTTCCCTGAAGCTGCTGTCTTTCAAGACGGCTTTGCTCTTGGCCTTGGCCTCGGCCTCAGCCAGACGTGTCGATGAGCTGCACGCACTCTCAGTTCATCCCTCGTGCACTAAATTCTCTCTTAGCGGAGATAAGGTTTTTCTCAGGCCTTTTATGCCTAAGTGCTTCCCTGCATTTACAGTGGAGGTGTTGGAGCTGTCCGCCTTTCATCCTCCACCTTTATCCTCTACGGAGGATCAGAGGTTAAATGCTCTGTATCCTGTTCGCGCGTTAGAAACGTATATAGCTAGGACCGGAGTTTTCCGCAGGAGCGACCAGCTCTTTGTTTCATGGGCACCCCCCCGCCAAGGGGGTCCCATATCTAAGCAACGCCTTTCACACTGGCTTGTGGAGGCGATTGCTCTGGCATACGAGTCGAGGGGTGTGCAGCCCCCTGAGAACATCAGAGCTCATTCCACGAGGGGCTTAGCTGCTTCTTGGGCTTTGTTCAGGGGAGTTTCATTGCAGGACATCTGCTCTGCTGCTAGGTGGGCTTCTCCCTATACATTTGTGCGTTACAACCGTCTGGATGTCACCAAACCCTCGGTAGCACACTCTGTCTTAGGGGTGGGGTCTTCATAGCCCCCGGTTACCTCCTCTTCTTCTTCCCTTTCAGTGTCACCGCTGTAAGGATTCGGGGGGAGAGCGGACCGCACATGTTCGTGTCACCAAGCATGCATTTTCATTCCTGCCCGGATGTTTTTCACATGGGTTGCTGGGTGCATTTACATGTGGGTGCTTCACGCATTTTCATGCCCTGTATGCGCACTACAGGGATGCGTGTGTATCAGGGTTGCTTGGTGGTTTATTATGGGACGAGTCAGGCACCGCCCCTAGGGGTGACCGTCCTTTTTCTGGCATGCAGAATCTCACTGTGAGTGTATTGGGCAATCGGGGAGCTGTCCATGTCTCTCCCATAGGTGGATCTCGAACACGAAATGATGAAAGAGAACAATTGGTTACTGTCGTAACCCCGGTTCTTTGAAACATCGAGTGGAGAGATCCACCAGCTTTGCCCCGCTTGCCGCATGAGAAGCGAATATACTTGCTGAGGAATAACGGCACGCACAGCCCTATATGCACCCAGGTAAGGGGGTGGGGCCTTACCTGGCATTGGCTGCGCGCTGCTGTCTTGTCTAGCCAGACTTGATGCAATTGGATGCTTCTGCAGAGGTCAGGTATGCCCTTCCCATAGGTGGATCTCTCCACTCGATGTTTCAGAGAACCGGGGTTATGACAGTAACCTATTGTTTCTCTCATGATACATTTTTCAAAATGATGATTTAATGCTTAAGAAACATCTGAATATTTTGCTGCTGCAGATTTAAACCATGACACCATTCAAACATTTGTGGTAAGAAATTAATACTTTATTCATCAAGAATGAATTAAATTGATCAAAAGTGACAATAAATGCAAATAAATGCTGTTCATTGTACTTTCTATTCATCAAAGAAAAGTTAAATGTATCATGGTTTCCACAACAATTTTAAGCAACAGTTTTCAACATTGATAATAATCATAAATGTTTCTTGATCACATGATTTCTGAAGGATCATGTGACTCTGAAGACTGACTTTGATCACAGAAATAAATACATTTTAAAATGTACTCCCATAGAAAGCAGCTATTTTAATTTGCAATAATATTTTTCAATTGTACTATTTTACTGTATTTTATTAAATAAATGCAGCTTTGACGAGCATAAAGTACTTTTTTCAAAAACAAAAGGTTGTCAATCAGCACTGCATTATTCATATAATTTACTGGCAATAAATACCTTAAGATGTCTTAAACACAAATAAACCACATCTTGTCTCAATTGTTTATTGCCTTCACGTTTCATCAGTCAATATACAGCGAAAAGCTGAATTACTTCAACGAAACCGTTTTGGACTTTCAGTGAGAGAGCGCCCTCCAACGTCCAGTTTGAATGAATATTCAATAATATAGTTAAAAATAATGTTTTTTAGTCAATGGAGACAAAGAGGAAGTATCTGAAGGTAAAATGTCACCCTTCAGCAGCATGTTGTTCACCTGTGGTAATCCATGGCCACCAGACTGACTCCATTCACAGCGAGGATTCGGTCGCCCACTCTGAGTCTCTGGCTGAGGGCTGCTGGGGAATCTGGCACCACCGACTTCACGTAGATCCCACTCACTCGCAGGGGAGTTTTCTGTCACGAACAAGCCAAAACAAAGACAAGACTCAAGATGAGCGACGACTGGATGAGGATCCGCAGCAACAGGAAATGAATGATCTGTAGTGGCACTGATGCTTTTGTTTGAGAGCGTCCTGAGTCACATGGAGAAAGTAGATGTTTGATTGTCTCTGAAGACTCAAAACCACACAGTCATCAGGTTCTCACTTCATCTTATTGTTAACATCAACCTCAATGTCACTGCAGTTCTGGGAAACACAGGAAATCTTCTCACATTCAGTCAAGCGCTGGACTCATTGTTGGCATGAACTAAATCAAATGCCACTGAATGTCCTGGTCATTCATCACCCCAAATCAGAAGAAAAAAATAAGTTATATTTTACATAAAGAAAATGAAGGATGTTTTAGGAATACCAACATTATTATCATAGCGTTTATTTCTAGACAAGTTACTTTGAGATTTATTATTATTATCATTATTATTAGGACTATCTGCCTTGACTTGGTTATATGATTGTCATCTGCCTGTATCACGACCTCGATTCTGCCTGTCCTCTGCTGTTCCTGCATGTTTGCTGTCGTTTGACCATTTCCTGTCTGACCACTGTGCAATAAAGCCTGCTTATGGATCTCACTTCGAGTGTGTTCCGGCCCAAGTCTTTCTATGTATTTAGTGTGGTGAGATTCTCTTTTCTGCATTAATTTGGTTCTTTCTCTTCTCCCGAGGGTAAGCCCCGCCCCTGCGCACCTGCGGCCCGTTCCTTTACGACGCGCTGGGCTGCATATAAGAGGGGAGAGTGAAGACGTGCGGGTGCTGTTGAGTGTCGAACTTGTGCTGCTTCCATCAGAACTCCAGTCTCCAGGTCGCCACTGCCACTGTCTTCAGCTCGATGTGATCGTGGCGCTCTCTTGAGGAGGGCTCGTGTGGTAAACCGACGTGGACGATCAGCTGCGCCCAACGAGTTAAGCTGGGGAACAATAGTCTGTTAAGGGGGGGGGAAGAAAAGGAAGGAGAGGGAAGAAGGGGGAAGAAGGGAAAAAGAGGAAAAAAGAGAGAAAAATGAGAAGAGTTTTATTAGTAAAAAATCACGTAAATGGTGACCATGTTATTGAAATTATTTCTGGTGTGCCATTTTGATATATAAGTGAACATTGTAATGATATATTACTGATTCTTGATATTTACAATTCTGAGTTTGTGCACTTTTAATTTTAAATATATTTCTGCTCCAGTTGTTTTCTAAACATTATATTAATCCTATAAATATAACATAAAGCATCATGACATTACAATATTTTTCACAAATGCCTAATGAAAGTTTTGAATGATACTATAGCAAAGCAAAACACAAAGAGAGAGAGTTATTTAATCATGACCAAACTTTTATTGTCAAACAACCATAGCCAATCATTCATTAATTCCTTGATTCATTCACATTTTAATTCTTTTAGTCATTATTTTGCATGTGCATATAGGAACAGAAAACAAAACAATACACATAAATAAAAACTTTAAAATGTCCACGGCTCTGGTGCAAAAGAACAGTAAAAACACAGAACTATACACAGAAATAAAGCTCTCCAGTGTCCACGGCTCTTGTTAAGTCTTTGCAAGTGCAAAAAAGAAGAAAAAACTATACGCATAAATAAGAGGTTTTTTTATTTTATTTGTTTTTTATGTGTGTAAAATGTGAATGGCCTGACTGATCAGTCTGCATGAGCCATTCTGAAGTTGGTGGGCTGTAGATCCTACCAAACAAATAAATAAGTAATCATTAATTACAGACAGAACATTCACCATTGACAAACTAGGAAAGGGCCTCAGGAATGTCCTTGGAGCAGGGGCCGTGCCTGAAGCTTCAGACTGCTAAAACAACAGCAGAAGGGCATAAGAAACAGCATTTTAACAGATATGTGATGCAACATTAAATGTCATTTTCAAATAGATCATCTTACTGGTGTGGAATCCACGGTTGCATGGTCCCTCTGTCCATGGGCCTGCATGGGGCATTTCTCAATCTGAGAAGAGAAGATGTAATTTTCTGATATTGTCTGCACCGTTGTCAGGTGACCTGCATACTACATACTGCGTTATGAGATACAGGTAACTTTGCTTTACCTTCGGATAGAGGTCGTACCACTTCCACTGCCTTTGGGATGATCTATTTCCTCCTCCAGAAGACCAAACTCCAGAGCCGGCTAAAGCCCTCAACCTCGCCATCCGCTCGCCATCTCCCATTTCCTTTCTTTGGCTTTGTGCTCATCTAAACATGACATGGAAATAATAGTAAACAAGTGTGTTTTTGCAAGTACTGGACAACTACACTTTTTCTTTTCCCCCTCCATAAAATTATAAAGATACAAATATAAATTGGTAACACTTTATTTTAGGGTCTTTTAACTAGTTGCTTATTAGCACGCATATTACAAGAATGTTGACTGTTTATTATAGTGATTATTAAGCTCATATTAATGTCTTATTCTGCATGACCATATTCTACATTCATAATCCTACCCTAAACTTAACAACTAACTTACTAACTATTAATAAGAAGTAAATAAGGTGTTTAATATGTGAAAAGTCATAGAAAATAATGAATACATGTTCCCTACACTAAAGTGTTACCAAACAAATTCATTGAAACAAAACTGCAAGCTAAATAAATGATGGTAAATTAACCATGGTTTTACTACAAATAACAATTAAAAACCATGGTTCATATAGTTAAACATTTGTTACACTGGGCATAGTTTAACCATGGTATTCATAGTAAAAACTGTGTTTATACAAATGGACTTCAATCCACCAATAAAAAAAACATGGTTCCTACACTTTTACCATATTAAAACCATGGTTTTTATAAAGGATGACAATATCTACAACTATAACACTGTTTTTTTATACAAACCGAACTTCAAGCGACTAAATGGTGTTTAAAATGTTAGATGACATGCAACTCGTCATAACGTGACCACAGTTTATGAACAAACATTTTTACCATAGTAAAACCACGTGACCATCGCGACAGACAGATCTAACCAACAGAACACGGATTCCTACTAACATCTGACAAAATAAAGTCTGAACATGAATTTAATGAGGATTTCATTCAAAATGAAGCTGAAAAAAGTTAGGTTATAGAACTAGCGATTACTAAAAGGAGACACTCGACAAAACGATGAAACGTAACAAATATATTGCCATATAATATAGTGAACAGAAGAAGAAAATGAAAAATATTTTACTTACTTTGCTCAGTTATAACGGAGTATTTTTCTGTTCAGTGTCGTCATCCAATCTCACAATGGAGAGCGGCGAGGGATTGTCCCGCCTGGATGTAAGGTTACTGTGTACGGTAAGTTATTGCTTTTTTGTAGTAATTTATGACAATGTATAGCTCCATTAGAATTTTAAAAGTCCGATTGACTTTGTTGTGTAACTCTAGTAATGTTAACTCGAGGTTACATTAACTTAAATTGCATTTTCCACCGCAGTCCATGAATCTCTAGTCTCATACAGAAGTCAATTTAAAACCAAAGAAATTTGTGTTAGTGAATTATGTTAAAACACGCTGACTCGAAATTTGCATTAGGAAAAGTTCAGACATAATTTGCCACCCGCCTCATTTATCATTGTGATCAGGTTACACTTACCACAACATGACATGAAATGAATCGCGCTGAGTGACACGGCAATAAAATTGTGCGAAAACGGTTCAATAAACTACACATTTCGTGACTATAACACGATTTACCTTGAGATTATTGGACCGACCAGAATTGCCCTAAACGCATAATGTTACAAGGAGCTGCGTTTTATTTCTGGAAGAAAAGCACAATAACTTTTATACCTTCTACAGTTCACGGAAATCTGTGGATTACACAAGCGTTTCTTCTCAGATATACTACAAAACTGAGAATAAAAAATGACAAAAGATTTGGTTAAACAATGTTAAAAAATATTGGTGATATCTTTACAAATAGTAATAGTGTACAGCAAATACTTCAAAATTTGGCAGCATCATCTTAATCATAATATAACTGGAGATTTAACTATTGCAATAGGTTGATAAATTTGTTCAGGCCAGAAAGTGTCTGAAAAGCTCTGATATTGACTTGCGTGTTTAAATGAACTCATTTCATTGTTACCTAGACATTATGATTAACAAGCATCACATCAGAATACAACTCCAGCTTATATTTCAGCTTCTGTTTATTAATTAGTTCTCATGTAATTTTATACTTAAATGTAATGTATTTTTATTAATTCTGTTGTTTTAATATAACTAATTGTGTTTGTTCATTTACAGGTTGCATGTAGGAAATCTTCCAGACGGATGGTTTTCAACCCTGGTGTGTCATCAAGGATAAACGGTACACTTTTATCTGATGTCTTTGCTTACGTCTTAATTGCTGCATAATGTGTAACATATGTAGTGTAGATATATTTAGCAGTTTAAACAGCAAAGAATGGCAACAAAGTAAATATTTTGAAAAAAAGCTTAACACAAAAGCAACCACCAGACAGACTCCATCTTTCCAGGCTTTTCTCTTGTAGTCTTCGCTCAAATCTCTGCTTCTTGCATGTGTGTGCCATTGTATTATCACTTGGTAGTTAGTTTTCTATGGATATTGGTTATCTATTGAAAATAATTATCTATTCACAGAACCACAACATTGAGATGACGTGTGAAGCTGTTATCCGGAGCCTCATACTGTGCCTTGGCGAGAAAGAAGAGGAACTGTTTGAAGATTGCCAGGTAAAGCGTTTTTGATTCAATGTCATGTTAAAAATGTTAAATATGTATTAACGTAACGTACACCAGTGGTGGGGAACCAATGCTCCTGGAGGCCCTGCTCATTCTCCAACTCTCCCAGAGTTAAAAAGTTGAGTTTTACCGTTTCTGAATCCCTTCAGTCGATTTCCAGGTCCGTCAACAGCACTTTTAGCATAGCTTAGAATAGATTAGAGCTTCCCAAACTTAAGAGGGGTAAAAAATATATACCGACATTTACCTACAAATGCATTTATCAACCAGTTTGTAAGAATTTCATGTGAATTATGAGAACTATGATGTAAACATTCTTTACAAATATATTTAAATCCATAACACTAACCTTACATACTTTCAAAAAAATCACATTTTAGAACAATTGGAATATTTTAATTATTTTAATATATTGATTTGGATTAGCTACGGCCCACAGTTTGGGAAGCACTGGAATAGATCATTGAATCCAATTAGACCAAAAGCATCGCATTCAAAAATGACCAAAGAGTTTTGATAATTTTCCTATTTAAAACTTGACTCTTCTGTAGTTATACTGTGTACTAAGACGGGAATGAAAATGAAAAGTTATGATTTTCTAAGCCAATATGATTAGGAACTAAACACTCATTCCAGCGTGATGATCCAGGAACTGTGCTGCCGTAAAACGAGCGCAGCAAGCGCAGTGATATCACGCAGCGCGTGTGGAAATAGTTCCCAGCGCTCCCTGTGCAAGCAAGAGGGTCTGGCTGTTTTCAGGTGCTGCGTGATATCACTGCGCTTGCTGCGCTCGTGTTACGGCAGCACAGTTCCTGGATCATTACGCTGGAATGAGTGTATAGTTCCTAATCATATTGGTTTAGAAAATCCTAACTTTTCATTTTCCGCCGGTCTTAGTACACAATGTAACTACTGAAGTGGCAAGTTTTAAATGGGAAAAATATTGAAACTCTTTGGTCATTTTTGAACGCGATGCTACTGGTCTAATTGGATTCAATGATCTATCCTAAACTATCTATCCTAAAAGTGCTATCAACAGACCCGGAGATCGGCTGAATGGATTAAAGGTAAAACTCAACTTTTTAACTCTGGGGGAGTTGGAGACTGAGCCTATTTCCAAACAAAGTGGAGTGTTCTTTTAATCAAATACACCTGATCCAGGAAAATCAAGGTTTGTTGGAGCTGGTTGGGGCTAAACTCTGCAGGACACTGACTCCAGGACCAGGGTTCCCACCCCTCATGTACACGGTAACCTTAAAGCAGGGGTGTCCAAATTCTGTTCTGGAGGGCCACTGTCATGCAGAGTTTAGTTCCAACTGGCCTTAATGCACCTGCCTAAAAGTTTCTAGTCCATCTAGAATATTAATGAGCAGAATCAGGTGTTTGATTTGGGTTGGAGACAGACTCTTCAGGAGTGTTGCCCTTTAGGACCAAAAGAGCCACAGTCAAGTAGTAAATTCATGGCTAATGGTAACATCAGTGGCTCTTATGTTATGTTTGACTAATGTTTTACTAAACTTGGCTCGCTGTAAAATCGGTTTGACTCAGTTTAGCGTAATCTATACTGTATTACTTCAGTTGAGCTTTTTCAGTAAAATCCAAGTAATTTAGTTTGTCTAAATTTTGCAGGAGGACAACCACAGTGACACAACACAACACACCCTCAATATTCTGCTTGTACATGGAGCTGAGGGAAAGGATCCAGTGGATGTATCCATTATTCTAGAAGGCAAGGAAATCTTGCCACAATACTGCTGAAGCTTGTGCCCTGCTAGTGCCCTGCACTCATTTATACCCCAGAGAACTGCGTTACACTTTCAAGGAGTTTCAGAAACTTTTTCCAGAATTGGATGTGATTATGCTGTCTCCAAAAGTACAACTTGCCTGTCAGAACTGTTTTCAGCTTTGTGCCAACTAAGGCATCTGGTCTTTTTTCTTTATCGTCATGTTTAGAGCACTAGTCTAGAGTGCCATGTTAATAGTTTAAACTTTGTTTGGGACTATTTCAAATTTAACTGAATTCGTAAAAGCACTACTCAATATCTGTTGGATGCAGAAGCTGTCTCTTATAAGAAATTTTTTGACATTAATTTGGCAACATTGCTTTATATAGAAATATTTGTCTTTAACTGTTAATCAAAATATTTTTATACATTAATGTTTTATATTTTATGCATTTAATGTTGTAATGTTTAAAGCACAAGTGCTATATTGAATGTTGAAACTGCACTATTTGAGAGGATTGCTACTTTTATTGAAATAGTAAAAATTTTGTATCCATGCATAATATCTATGATGTTTAAACCTCATCCCATGTTTTTGTATTCCTTGAGGTTGAAACACTTTCAGGCCTTGACAAATTTAGTTGTTTTGAGGACTCCAATCCCTAGGGAAACAGTTGTCATTTAAAAAAACTTAGGTTTTGCTTTATGTAACTTTAAAAATAATACATGTGTATGACAGTCATTGTTTAATGTTGGAACAAAATAAATGTTGATTGTATCTATGCTGTGTTTTTTTTTTAAATGCAGACAAAATGATATTTTTAGTAATATTTAATTACATATGTTTAATAAATTAATTGAAATATTAAATAAAACCTACCTCATAACAGTAAATAAAATTTAATTAATATTTTAAGGACAGCTGTGTGTTAGTATTTAAAAATATATAGATATAGACTTTATCTAAATGCTTAGAATAAATATAAATCCTATCTTAAATAGAATTTAGTAATATTTACTCATATTTAATATTTTAATAAATGTTAAAGTCAATTAATACATAGATTTTACTTGATTCTGGAAAGTGTGTTTCACCAAAAATTAAAGCAGTAAATTTTACTTAAAAAGTGTTAGTGCAAATTGTTTTGAGAATTTTAAGTAAATTTTACACGTTAGTTTTTTCAGTGTATTGGACGCGTCCGGTAGTTTTCCGAACACTCCAGCACTCTCCGTGAAATTCCACAAGGGGCGCTAACAGTCCGGAGTCATTAAATTTGTTTAGCTCTAATTTAAACCCTTAATAATGTAATTCTATTACCTGAAGTGAGTTTAATAAAAAGCCCTTTGTAACAGGCAGTAAAACACACTGAGGTCAGACACACACACACATTCACCTGCTGTGGCACATCCACACGCATCTTCCTCGAATACTATCTTTATTTGTTCTTCTTCAGTCGTGGCGGTAAAGTTCTTTATTGAGTTTATGAATTTGTTTAAGTAGAGATCTCTTATAGATGTGTGTTTGTGAAGGAGGAAGCGCATCTCTGTCTCGATCAGTGAACACACACCCTTTGCTCTCTGTTTAACCAGCTCTTTCTGTGTCTCGATGGCGTCTCTGACACTCATATTCTTACAGTTCATAATTTGATTTTAGAGTTCGATAGAATTGCAATTTACTTTGTGTTTTAGGGTGCTTTCACACCTGCCTCATTTAGTTCGGTTGAATCGCACTAGAGTTCGTTTGGGCAGGTGTGGATGAAGCACTCACACTCGGTGGAAATTCAAATCCAAAAGTGGACCAAACAAGGGTAAGCCGTTCAACATGCTACAGTTTTGGTTGAGTGTTGAATGTGTGCGTTCTTCGCAACATGGCAATATCAATCAATCAATCAATCAGTCAATCAAACTTTATTACAGACTCAAGGTCCAGAATTAAAAACAGGACAATAGACAACATATACAACCCATAGCATCTATCACAAGCATAAAGGAGTTACAGAATACAACAATACCAGTGTCTCCACAACTTTGACTGATACCATGTAGTACTAACCCCTATATTTGATAGACCCACAATAATCTCATTTTTAGAAGCATTAAGCCGGCAGATGAATCTATACATAAGATTTCGTAACAGTGCTTTAAAAGTGATCATTCTTACACTCACAAACATTTCACTTGCACTATGCCATCTAGGTCTCCGTAGTAAGATTCTCATTGCATCATTATAAGCTACTTGCAACTTCTGTAGACTAGATGCTCTGTAGTTACACCACAAATGAGCAGTATAAAGTGTTGTACAATATGCTTTAAAAAGTGACACCTTCACCTCATCTGAACAAAAACCAAATTTACATAAAAGTATGTTCGCCTGCATATACATCATACGACGTTGTCTTTCAATATCTTCATCATCTGTCATACGTTCAGTAATAAAATGTCCAAGATATTTTACTTTCTCACACACAGTGAGGCTCTTATTAGACAACTTAAAAACTGGAAAATTTATACTTTTATCCTCCTTAGTTCTACAAATCATTACCACACTCTTAGCAGGATTATATAAAATGTCATGTCCAAGACCATAATCAGAACACAAAGTTAAAAGCTGCTGAAGACCAGCACTGCTAGGACTAAACACCACAAGATCATCTGCATACATAATATGATTCACTAGAATATTCCCAATCATACATCCAGTTTTACAGACACTCAAATGTTCAGATAGCTCATCCATGTAAAGATTAAACAGAATTGGGGACAAGATCCCTCCTTGTCTCACACCATTACTAACCCCAAAAGGGGCAGATTGCCCCATTTTACTCGCATCATCTGGTGACCATACCAATAAGCCAGGATTCTCACAATGTATTCTGGCACCCCTCTTTGTCTCATTTTAAAAAATAACTTAGCATGGTTAACCCGATCAAAAGCTTTAGATGCATCAATGAAACACATAAAAACTGATGAATTTTTATCTCTGTACTTGTTTACTATTTCCTTTAATGCATAAATGCAATGATCTGTACCATGTTTAGCCTTGAATCCAAACTGGTTGTCTGTAGAGTTAATAAACACATTTACCCTATCCAACAAAATGTTTTCCAGCACTTTAGACAGGATACTAGCCAAAGCTATAGGTCTATAATTATCTAGGTTACCTACCATTCCAGCTTTGTTCTTAATAACTGGAACTAAAAGAACAGACAACATTGAATCTGGTGTTGGAAATCTTTTTCCTTGTCGAAGTAAAGACCAGGAGATCTTGGGATATCTTTTAAGCAGAAGTTGCTCTTTATTGAGAGAACGTGCGTTGCGTTGCTGTAGTCATCCAAGACTCTCTAAGCTAGTGTACATTGCAGTTTTAAATACAGGAAGAGATACATACAGTGTAGGTGGAGACAATGGGTGGAGACAAATGTCTGTTCCCAGCATTTCCCAAGCCCTGATCTAATCAGCATAACAGTGTCATTCAGATGCAGGGGGTGCTAATCAAATCACTCTGACAGTATTGCCCATACCTTTATATTATCATAGAGACAAAGACACAGTGCCTTAAGCTTGTTATGCCACATAGGCAGGAAGAAACCTACAGACCAAATGTTAATGTCTCAGACACCTGGGCTGCCTGACGTAATCTCCTTAAACTGCACCTCAAACTGTAAAAA
Organism: Zacco platypus; assembly: GCA_038088235.1. Classification (NCBI taxonomy): domain Eukaryota; kingdom Metazoa; phylum Chordata; class Actinopteri; order Cypriniformes; family Xenocyprididae; genus Zacco; species Zacco platypus. The sequence goes on along the minus strand of CM076083.1, from coordinate 34,931,990 downwards.
CGCCATGTACATAACTTTTTATAAATTTGTAATCCCACACTGGTAACACACTATGAATCAAAAAGCCAGTAAAACAAACAGCTAATAGAGGGGCTATCCTCTTACTTCCATACTTAAGATGTTCAGCAGAAATATTATCTAGACCACTAGCTTTATTTTGAGATAATTTGCTTATAACTTGATCCACTTCATGTGACATAATCACTATCGGATCATTAACTTGAATATTGTCCACATTATACAATTCATTTTGAATGCAATTAAAAAGACTACAATAATGTTGTTTCCATAATTCCGCAATATTCTCTGCCCCAGAAACTCCATCTAAAGAACAAGGAAGAGATACTCTGCAACTATTAACAGTTCTAACTTCTTTCCAAAAATCAGTAATATTATGATTTAGCAGCTTCATAGCCATAGAGTCAGCCCTTAAGGTTTGCTCATTTTTACAGATAAAACGAATGGCATACTTATATCTTAAATTTGTAGATTTCCTATATTCAAGCTCAGGCCCTTGCCTAGGTCTACCTGCCATAACCCATAACTTATGAGCTTCCTGGGCTTCAGCCTGATATTCAGCTACATATTTACTCCAACCAGGCCTAGTCTTATTCATTATACCCTTCGATTTAATAAATGGCTTACTACAACCATGCAAGGCATTAACTATATCATTATACATTAAACAGATATCCTTTTGATGATTTACATCTTTACAGTTAACATCACTACACATCATTGCATCCCTAGGTAGACAAATATTACTCAGGCATTTATCTGTACTCACATAATAGGCTAAAAGGTCCTCCTTTGTAAGTGCTGACCAATCCATTTTTACTTCACTGATATTACTTTCATTATTAGACATCGCTATGAAACAATCAACATTCATCACCATAGACACAGGTATATGATCAGATGTTACTGTATCATATGAGATACTCATATTCCTCAGCGAGGCATGTGCATCTGCTGTACTAATACAATGGTCCAACCATGATGTAGTATTCCAAGCCTCACTAATATAAGTATAGCTATCTACAGATAAACACACTTCACTTGACAAAATGAGATTATTCTCTTGACAAAACTGAACAATATGTCTAGAAAATAATGAATTACTATCTGAAATATCCGCATTCATATCCCCAATGACATACACACTGGAAATAGTAGAACCTTCAATAAAAGAACTAATAAAAGCTAGTCTATTTAAGTATTCATCTTCATTATGATGGCATTCGTAAGGTGTATACACATTTAGAATAATACATTTCTTATCTTGGTAAGTAATCTGTATTGCAATACACCAATTAAGATCCAGTCTAACCACCTTAACCAGCGAGTCTAACTTTTTTTTCCACAGTATGGCTACACCCCCAGATATCCTACCTTTAATTAAATCCATACTAAGATCTGTAGTGGATTCACCAGCACCATTAAAGTCATCATTACGAGAATTCAATTTATCCAAATTTTGCATTGCTAAAAATGTCTCTTATAAGCACAGAATGTCACAATTCTCCAAAAGACTGTCCACAACCATACGGCGAGCTTTATCCCCATCACTCTGGCCCACGCGCAAACCACGACAGTTATAAGACACAACTCGAATGTCCATGGGGGGCACCAATAGTTACTTATTCTACCCGAGGGAGCACACTTTCCCCAGCGACTGGTGCAGAATTAGACCCGATAACTCCCACCCTACACGGCTCATAATAGCGTCTAACAAAAGCCCCTTCAGGCCAGAGCTGTGGGTCATACATTTCACTGACTTCATTACATTCAGCAGATACTTTAAATGAACTGTATCTGCTTTGAGCAGTTTCAATCTTCTGACAAGCAACATCGCGACCAAGCTTTTCTTGCAGATACTCAGCCAGATACTTTCTGACACAAAATTAAAAGAGTATAAAAGATAATTGTGACTTTTAATCACACAATTCAATGTTTTTCTTGCAATTGTGAGTTTACACCTAACGATTCTGGCTTTCCCCCCCTCAGAATCGTGAGAATTAATCTAGGAATTGAGAGGAAAAAAAGACAGAATTGTGAGATAAAAAGTCACAATTACCTTTTTTTTATTTTACATTCCATGGCAGAAAAAAGCTTTTATTGGTTCCACATAAGAGGGAAAACCAGATGCACAATCCAGGACACATTCTTACTCCTCATATCTCTTCTTCTCCCTTGTCCTGATTCAACTTTTCCTTTATTTTTTTTGACTCTCTGCTCTTCTGTGTTGTTCTGCATCCACGCTGAACAAAACCTCAGTTCGAGGATAGTGGATGTTAGGCCTCCTATTTTAGAGCCAAGATATCCAACAGAGTCTTCCTATAATAATCTGTACAATTATATAGTATACTTTGAATACGTACATGAATGATTCAGTATAACTGCAACTCTGGAGCTCTTTTTACACATTCACTGGACAGTGTCACGACCGGCTCAAAGCCGTGACAAATAAGGAGGCCTTGTGGTTGGCGAGGTTGAAAAAAGATATATTTAGAAAAATATAAATAACAGAAAATCAATACAAAAATGAACTCCAACTCCTGTCTGACGCATGATGGCAAAAACGGCAGACAGAACCAAATTCTAAACGGAAGCAAACAATTCTTAAACCGCACTGATCATGACCACTCCAGGCTCACAAATTCCCTTTTATAAGTAAAGCACAGGTGCAGTTGTCATCTGGACTGGAGACCTGAAGGCGCCTAGGCCTGACCTAGAAGGACATTCTGTGCCTAACTTCAGGGTCTGATCGTCAGCATCATGATGAAAGAAGATATGCTTCTGACTATCTGTCCATGAGGAAAATTACCAGTTTTGTCTAGTGTTCTTAACCAATCAGAATCGTAGTAATGAGTGGACTCTGTTAGAGTATAATTGTTCTGGAAATGTGAATGTGAGAGAGAGCGAGTGAGAGCGGCCTACGAACTCCTTGTGAGACTTGAAGCTGCTTCTGCTGATGAAACTGCAAACTATTCTTCAGTAAAATTTTCTTCAATTTATTTTTTTAAACTCTGACTCCGGGTCTTCATTTATCATATCTGGTCTTTTGGGTCTTTAACTGTAAAATCCCCTACAAGATATATAATTCGATAAATAAACATTATTCTGAATATCAAAACAAGCAGAAAAAACTTTCCTCCCAGCGCGCTCTCGATAACGTGCACGAGCGCCAGTGCCAATATGATGTGAATAACCAGCATTTCTAAACGGTTTCGAACAGATTTCACCTTCTTTAGCTTTTCGTCAGAATTTACGCGATTTGTGTACATCACGCAGCGCAATGATAACCACACCCTCTACGATCACAGGATCTGCTGTAACACCTGTTTATTTTTCTGTTGATATGAAAAACCCGGTATATTTATCAATATGGCGGGTGTTTGATGTATATGACGAAGTTATGCTTTCTCTACTGACCTTCTGATCAGTTCAAAGCGTTCGTGGCTGTGATTGTTAGAAGGACTGAGATTGTTAGAAGCACTGTGATTGTTAGAAGGACTGTGATTGTTAGAAAGCAGCTGTCTGACCCCTGAATGTGAACATGGTTTGTGTAACATTAGCAGCACATTATTAGCTGTTTGATAACAGTCAAGCAGAACTCTCTTATTTACCACTATATGTCCGCTGTAAAAAGAGATTCCTTTGTGCGGCATTTACCTCAGTAAGTTGAAGGAGTGGATCTCTGAGCTCGTGCGTGTGAGAGGAGGCGGGGCTAATTAGCATATTCATCGACCATGTATATTAAATGAGGCAAGGGTGTAGAGTTATATTCAAGCTATTTTAAGGCATTAATATTTTTTTTTTACTGAAAAAATATTTAAATATGTCAAATATGTATTTCAATTTTAAGTGGCACTTTCTGGTCCAGTGCAGTAGCAGCACGTAGAGAGCACGAAGCCCAACGACATCAGGTTCAGTCCAGTTTGGGGCGGGGCTTTATGTTATTAGCCGAAGTCACGTGTCTGATGGAGTGAAACCGAAAGCTGTCGAGTCAGAAGAACAGACGCCATTTCAGAGAATTCTAGATGGTTTCACATGTCACGGTAAGTTTGTTAAAACGTTTCATACCAATAATATCAATAGCATTAACAATAAAATCAACGTAATATCTTTAGCATCTATCGATATATTGAGCATTTGCGTCTAAACGTCGAACAAACACGATAAAGTTGATCGTTACTTGTGGAAACCAACACCCATGAAAATACATAAACACACAGATTGTATCCCTGATGGTAGTTTACTGTGCTGTTACCGACTGACATAGTGGTGGAAAAAATATAGGATAGGAGGGAAAAATTATTTTCAAAGCTTTTGCGTCCGCCGAGAAATGTTCACTCTCCACGAGAAACACTTCCTGTTTACTTTCACGCTGGCAGTGGTTCAGACAGCTCCGTGCGTTTACAATGGAGCGGTTCATAGAGATTTATTCTGAACTTGGATTTAATTTAAAGAAACATGTTCAGTGCTCAGTTCAAGACACGGTTTTGGCGTAAGTGAAAGTCACCCTGGACAAGTTCGGTAAAGTTGGCAAAATATTCACTGATTCGAACTTTCCGAATCAATAATGTGAGATAAAAGTTGTTAAAACACAAATCTAGTAATCTAGTAACGTTGACAACGAGTTACAACATCATTTTAATGTCCGCTCAAAAAAAAGGACTTCCTCCGCACTGCAAAAAAAAATAAAATAAAAAAAGTATATATAAAAGTATATATATATATATATATATATATATATATATATATATATATATATATATATATATAAAATGAAATAAAATCAGTAACTTCACTGTAAAACACTCTACTGTTGCCAAATTCAGTTCTCACATCACTGCTCTCCTGCTGGTTATACTAGAGCTCTTAGTTGCTTTTGCATCATTTTTTATTGTTATTAGAAAAAATATTCGAAAAAGTACATTTTATCAAACTATGTGTTGTAGGGTAACCAGTGATGTCTGAACTGAAGTTGTTGTGTGTATTACCATTTGCTCATGTAACGCCCATTACATTTCAATGTAATTCATCAAATCATTTAATCATTAGTTTTTGGTTAGTGTTTATTTATAAATGACTCTTTTCTGTGTTTTTAGTGATAATTCTTTTTTTATCTTGACATACTATTGTCTACATCATTAGAACTGTCAATTTTTGACCTGGTTTGTTCTAAATATCTTATAGCGACAATAATTTCTTAAGCAAAATTGGACCACATGCCTTTAAAATTAGCCTCTTATGCGTCCACTAAAGCCTTGTTTCCACCGCAGGAACTTTCCTCAGGAACTAGGGACTTTGGGGTGGTACTCTGTGTGTTTCGACCGCAGGAACCAGGGTTTAAATGAGGTTCCGGGTAAAACAATTCCCCCTCAGAAAGTACCTGCTTGCTAGGTTGTACTTTTCCAAAGTTCTGGAACTTTCAGGGGTGGGACTTGAGCGCTGAACATGGTGATTGCTTGAGTTCATGCAGCATTTTGATTGGTTAACTCCACTCAGCATTTTATTTCAACCACCGTTTTTAAAAATCTGCAGCATGCAGGAAGAGTTGTTTGCTATGCGAATAAACAATGGAGTTTAAAAAATACGGCCAATGGATCGACGACGAGGTTCTGGCTTTTTTAAGCTTATATGCAGAGGACGAAATCCAGCGGGAACTGGAAATCTTCACGGTACTTAAAACCGCTATGGAAATGCAGCTAGCAATAGTTCTGGGGGAAAAAAGCTCATGGGAAAAGAATTCCTGGGACAATTTGTTCCGGGTAATTTCAGTGGAGGCGCGACATAAGTCAAGAAAACCTCCTGTACACTTCTCATTAGAGCAATTTATAACAAAGTCCCTCAGGGTTTATAGTGCAAAGGTGAAAAATTCTCAGATGCTTACCTCAAATTTCTACAGAGAGAAACTTTTTTTCTTAAATTTTTACCCAAACATGGCCATGTGAGCATTATGGAGCACTAAAAACACTCATGGAATGTGTTTCATTCATACTAGTACCCAGAGGCGCCCTCGCACAAGAAACTCCAAGACTTTAAGAGGTTACAGGGAATCCCTTAAATAGACAAAGGCATCCGTCTGTCACTGTTGCTGAATATAAAGCAGATAGAAACACACTCCTGACTTTGAAACATGGTGGAAATAAACACACGATTGCGACATTGTATGGAATGTGTTTTTCAAGCTGTTTTGAGTATTTTCATAAGAATGCAAAGTATAATTATAAAGCAATGCTTATCGGCATAACATATCACAGTATATAATACTATAAAACAGTATTTTCTCTCATTTTATGAGAATAAACTACATCAGGTTACAGAAAGAAGTTATATCAAACACTCAACTCATTTTATGTGAGTTTGGATCAAAAACATGGTATTGGTCTCATAAATTGTCGCGTTTTGGTATTTGTGCTGTTGCTATAGCAATGAACGCAACTTTCAAGCTCTTCTCTGATTGACATATAGGGTCGTCATACACCCATCCTAATGTGACTCCAGGAACAACGCATGTTTTTTTTTTTTGCTAGTTTCAGTCCAACGCAGTCATCATTTTCACATCCAGTGCCCACTTTTGTTTAAATAGCAAATGCACTCGCGGCCATCTGTTCATCTGTGCTGGTCTGAAAACGAGGCGTGTTCAGGAGCATTATTGGTGCGTTACTATTTTGAGTCAACTGTAAACGACTGCGCCATTGACCAACAACAACCTGGTGTAAAGTCAGTGGCACAGTATTTTTTTGTTATATAAAGAGTGTAATATGCGTCTTTAGGTTGGTGCACAACGCGTATACATTCTGCTTCTTACACACACAGGGACGCGCTGCAGCACACAAACATGCCAAATATTAAAAATAAAAGGATTCCTCTCTTCAGAAGCGTTCAGTCTTTCAGTTTGCAAATTTCACCATGTAAATAGCAATCCGCCACGGTCAAGTGCACCTGGCTTTTAAAGCCATTGCGTATGGACAAAGCTGTAAATATGTCTGTTCTACGCTCACAAAAAATCAGATGTATGAATCTCTGCGTATGGATCCCACGCTTATTCTCTTTGTACATCCCAATTAACATATAATTGAGCACACATGCACGAGCACAACACCCCACCCTGTCTCCTCCCTTAATTAAATACATTTTAATATGGCAATGAATCCACTTTGGCAAAAGCAAGCAGCAAGAAACGAAACTGCTGCGCACAGACAAAGTTTGGACAGAAGAGCCAGTGGTACAGGGGTCGATGAACTTACACCCTTTGCCTCTATTATGGGTGACATTTACTCTCTGGAATAGTATCTGTTGCTGTGGGAGACTCAGATTTACTACAGGACTCCACTAATTTCTCATTTGTTCACTTAACTTTGGTACACATAGCTCACCAGCCTGCATTTAATTTTTAAATGCATGCAATGTAGCTGACCAAAAGTACACCAGAGATTTTACGTATCCATTGCATTTATTGCAAATGCATGTACCCATTAATAAGGAACAGACTCAAATCAGAGTTAACATGTGCCTGTGTTTATTTGGACTTAAATGGTGCAACAGCAGGAACGTCCACTGGGACACACTCGGAATCCGCCCCTCCTGAGCAGCCAGGGCCCATTGTGTCCAGCGTCTCCAGTTTCTCCGGCGTTTCCAGTGCTAAGGCCCGTCCATCTGGCCGTGTCTTGATGAATGCTATTCTGAATTCATAACAGCAAATTGTTATGGCCATCAGAGAAATGAACAGTTACCTGAAAAATATACCTGCCACACTCACAGACATGAGCCACTCATTAAAGGAATTGATCAAAAAATCAACTTTTACCATATATATTGTCGTAATCACATGTTGATGAGCCTGAATGGCTTGTTGGTTGGGCTGCACATACATTGGTCCTGGGTCGGGGTAATCTGGCGGGGCCGCCACCTCACCAAGTGGTATGCCGTGCCACCACAGGCCAGCACGATGCGGCACAACTTGTCAGGGCAGTATAACAGCAAACGCCGGTCTTGTCAAGGCAGCGCCACCGACATTTCAGCTGCCCAATTGCCTGCTCTGCAACTAACTGAGTGTGAGAATGGGCATCATTGTATCTGCGCTCTCGGTCAGTTTGTGGGTTGGTGGTTGGTGGGGGGGCTTATCAGCCACATCTTTGGTGGATAACCGCGGTCTCCTGATGGGCAGTTGAATAATTAAAACGCATAAATAAATAGATAGAACTATAACTTTAAATGCATCACTCCCCAAAAGGCCACCCATGGCGCACCCTGCTGGCTTGGAGCCTCATCCCGACCATGCTGTTTGTAAGGATGTATGAATCATGGGTTGACCCAGGCCACCTTGCCACAATATTTGTGCATCATATATTATCTGCACATTTATTGAATGGAAATGTTTCTGATTCACGTATGCAAATTCTTCTTCAGATGGCGCCTTTATAGCAATGTGTGTGCAGTCGATCGCTCCCGTTACATTAGGAAAACTGCTTAACTGCATCGTATTGGAACCTTATATACCTGGTAGACATGTGGATGATCCTGTCCCATACAGCTGGCATTGCGCGGCTCACAGATGACTGGCTTATTCCTGCCAGTTCTCTTTGGAAAGAACCTGTTTCCAGGAAACCAAGTGTTGTCATCACCTGTAAGGGAATGGGTATTGTGTGGCTCCTCGCCATCTCTCCAAATTCGGACCCAACTCAGCTCAGAGCTCCAAGAGGATAACCCTTAGAAATCTGAAATGGCTGATAAGCCAGTCATCATCGTGGGCCAGAAAATCATTGTGGTTCTAAAAACTCATTCACTTCAGATTCTGCCATTATCAATGTCCTCTAAGAAGGCCAACGCTGCCATTGCCGTATAGACTATGGGTTGAATCAATTTGCACATGCTTTTATATGTTCTTATTTAATTGCATAATTCATAGAATATTCCCATAAGGCTTGTGTGACAATAGTATGTCGATTATTTTATAAATTGTAAATTAATAGCATGATCAACATACAATGGCTTGCCACTTGTTGGCAGTGTGTAGGATGATGCACGATGATGCACTAGGGTCCACTGTAGAGCTTGATGTGCAACTATGCCATCAAAACCCATGCATATGCAAGAAAATGCTTTTTGAAAAGCTGTCCACTGTAGTGACCTCTACGCATGAAAGGGCGAATAAAACATAGAATATATTAAAGCGTCTTTGATGTTTCCATGGTTTCTACAAAAGAAATCCGGAAATTGAGGGTAACGCTGGTATGATGTCATTGATAGGCGACGTATAGACAAGATCCGTGTCCTGGTTAAAATTTCTTATTTCTCTGGATTTAAACATTCTTGGAAACATCTGAGATATTGTAAGTACTCAAGTTATCAAAATATATAACACTGTCCTAGTGGTTTTTGGATATTTCCCAAAAATCTTACATATTGTGCCTTTAATAGAACTTTTGTTCAATGTTATCTGTAAACACGTATTTATCACACACTGTACATAAACAATATCAGTATTGAAAATACAGAATTTTACCACACAATGCACAATAGTAAATGCATTAAGTCAAACAGTCCAAGTTTATGAAATTTGAATTTAAAGTTTCATTTTATTTAAATTGTCAATTCAGTGTATTATTCCTTTTTTTTTTCTTGCCACATACAGGCAAGATCAAATTGGCCATCTAGGCAGAAGAGAAGCAGAACCTGCTTGTAAAATGAGTGTGTCTCAGGAGAGAGAGGAGGAGGAGTCTGTTCACACTCAGAGAGCAGCATCTCCAGGATTCAGTTACGTGTCTATGAAGAGTAACCACTCCATACATCTTCCCCCTTATCTCAGTGATGGACCATCTGCAGGATTCAGTTGTGTGTCCATGAAGAGTAACAACTCCATACATCTTCCCCCTGATCTCAGTGATGGACCATCTTCAGGATTCAGTTGTGTGTCCATGAAGAGTAACAACTCCATACATCTTCCCCCTGATCTCAGTGATGGACCATCTTCAGGATTCAGTTGTGTGTCCATGAAGAGTAACAACTCCATACATCTTCCCCCTGATCTCAGTGATGGACCATCTCCAGGATTCAGTTGTGTGTCCATGAAGAGTAACAACTCCATACATCTTCCCCCTGATCTCAGTGATGGACCATCTTCAGGATTCAGTTGTGTGTCCATGAAGAGTAACAACTCCATACATCTTCCCCCTGATCTCAGTGATGGACCATCTTCAGGATTCAGTTGTGTGTCCATGAAGAGTAACAACTCCATGCATCTTCCCCCTGATCTCAGTGATGGACCATCTTCAGGATTCAGTTGTGTGTCCATGAAGAGTAACAACTCCATACATCTTCCCCCTTATCTCAGTGATGGACCATCTCCAGGATTCAGTTGTGTGTCCATGAAGAGTAACAACTTCATACATCTTCCCCCTGATCTCAGTGATGGACCATCTCCAGGATTCAGTTGTGTGTCTATGAAGAGTAACAACTCCATACATCTTCCCCCTTATCTCAGTGATGGACCATCTTCAGGATTCAGTTGTGTGTCTATGAAGAGTAACAACTCCATACATCTTCCCCCTTATCTCAGTGATGGACCATCTTCAGGATTCAGTTGTGTGTCTATGAAGAGTAACAACTCCATACATCTTCCCCCTTATCTCAGTGATGGACCATCTTCAGGATTCAGTTGTATGTCTATGAAGAGTAACAACTCCATACATCTTCCCCCTTATCTCAGTGATGGACCATCTCCAGGATTCAGTTGTGTGTCCATGAAGAGTAACAACTCCATACATCTTCCCCCTTATCTCAGTGATGGACCATCTTCAGGATTCAGTTGTGTGTCTATGAAGAGTAATAACTCCATGTTTGAGCCCTCTCAATTCAGTGATGGACCTGCTGTGACCTCTGACCCTGTGTGAGTATCATTTACTATCTGCTAGAGCTGCACGATTCTGGATAAACTGAGAATCATCATTTTTGTTTAAAATAGAGATCATGACTCTCCCACAATTCTGAATAGACAAAAACAACAACAACAACAACAAAAAAACATGTCATTTACTAGAGGCTCTGACAGAATGTTAATTGCTGCAGTCTATTTAAATATTTCTAATTGGATTTTTTCAAATCAATTTGAATGAATGATTCAATGACTCAGTCATAAAGACTTCACTTGTTTCATTACTGAACGAATCTCTTGAATTAGTGATTCATATAACAAATGTGTTTTAACAATCTCTTGTCGCCACTTACTGATGTGACAATGTAATTCATTCAATTTTTATTTGAAGTGAAATACTTACATTAATCTGCAGCACATTTACATTATATTATATTATATTATAACAAACATTAATGTAAGTCTGTGCTGCAGATAATTTCATTATTTTGATTTTACATTTTAATTTACTGTAAAAGGCTTTGCTTAAATCACCTGTAAACATTTAGGTATCAAGTGAATACTGTTTGGTTGATGACAATTAAAACTACCTTGGAACTCTGTTTTTTGATTTTTGGTGACATAACAAATTTATCTAAATTAATTTAAACAAAATGGAATAAAAAACAAACAAAAAGCTCTTTTTCCTACCTTACAACAGAAATGCAATGGGTAGCAGGAAGTCACGTCTTATTGAGTCATTGAATCGTTCATTCAAATCAATTCATTCAGAAACGTTGATTCATTCAGGAACGAAACATGTTGCTCGAAGACGTGCATATGGCTTTTTGGGAACTGGTTTTGTTGAAGGAAACACTACTCTGTCTAAAATATAGGTTACTTAATATTAACTTCTTGTTTTGTTGAAGTGTTCTATAATCTCAATATCACATTAGCACTGTTGCTGTTGCTACTATTGTTATAAACATAAAAATCAGGAACTAATTATTGGGCCATTTTTTTGTCCTAATAACTTGAATTTTTTCCACAAGCCTCTGTTCATTTCAGACCCTGTGTGTGTCAATCAAGATCCAAGAGGAATGAAATAATAGACTACTATCCCATTTCGAGAAAGAAAACAATGTAAAATTAAAACAATATAATAAGAACAAAGCTCTTTATCACTCTTACAATTGAAAGTTAAATTCATTGCTGAAGATGTACTGGTTTAAAAATGACTGATTTCTTTATAAAATTGCGTTGTGTTTATAAACCAGAGAAAATAGTTTTCACTTCAGCTACCGTTACAAAGAGTCTGAATATTTGAAAATAATATAATTCAAATAATGTAAATAATAACATTCATTGAATAAGGAAAGCCTATTTTCAGACATATCTACTGTAATCTTCCTCATTAGAAAATTGTTTATCAGGACAATTTTACTGGAGCACAGCAAGATTTTACTGGGGCTCGAGCAAACTAAAAGTCAACATGTAACAGAAGTTCTGGCCGACTTGACTTCTGTATTGTGACAAATTCCTTAATGAAACAGCTTTTCAAATGTGAAAAGTATTGGCCGATGTTGTTCACATGAGCAGCACGACGGATGCGTTTGATGCTGACGCAGGAGCCGGCCAATAATGAGCCGACATTCAGACGTGAACACGGAAGTGCTGAACTGCGTTCACTGTGTAGAAGACTGACAGGGTGGGGAAGGAGCGGGAACTTTGAAACGGCACGAGTGCTGAATTGAGTTCTATTTTTTGTCTTCTTAAAACCACTTGAATGTTTAAATTGGCACGACTTAAAAACGCTTTCAAATGATAAACTTTCACCCTATGATGGGTAAAGTTTACACCCCTATCCATGACGTACTGTAGCTACGTCACAATGAAACATATTTGTATAATTCCCGCCTACTGGCTACTTTGGCTCTCCCTCAAAAAAAAGGTCAGGAAGACACATGGGCTTTCAAAGACAGAGCAATTGAAGAATTAGGAGTCAAACTTTATTTTTAGTACTACTACTTATCAATACAACCTCAACCTTTTGTTTATAGCATTTGTTTTGCATTAATAGCAACTAGGGTAGTTTAGGCAACTGTGGTATATTTTCTGGCTTCAGAAATATTCTAAAATATATCTGTTTTTTTTCAGCGGGAAGAGAAAGAGAGCAGCATCTCCAGTATCCAGATGTGTGTTTATGAAGAGTGACAGACACATTCATCATCCCATTGATCTCCATAATGAAGCCGTGCCCTTTGACCCTGTGTGAGTATGTTCATGTAGACTAAAAAATTAATTCATTTTCATTTCAATTAATTTAGGAACGTCTTTAAAATTACATCGAATTAAATTAATTTTTTTAGGTCATTCAATGTTGGGTTACCACAGTTTAGTTGCATTAAGTCAAAAATAATGAACTTTATTAGGTTTGTCAAACTAAATCTTCTTTCATTATTAAACTTCATTTAGTTAATGTACTAATGTACTGTTCAAGTGCATTGACTGCTCAATTCAGTCCTTGTCAGGGATTGACACACTTTTCATTGAGGTACTATTATAGTTTTTCTTGAAAATTGATTAGATTTTTTTTGTTTTTCTACTTTCATTTGTAATTTTAGTTACGTTTTAGTAATTTTAGTTTTTTTTAAATAGAATTAAATTAAACAGTTTATTGTGTGAACAAAATGACAATAATGACCAGGAAAAAATAATGATTATAAACCATCCTGAAATACACGTGACTCTTATTCTGAAATGTCTGCAGTCTAGTCTCTGTCGTCCAGTTCAGATACTGAAGTTTCTTCTAATGACCTGATCAGTTGAATTGAGTGTGTTTGATTAGGGAGACATACAAATTGTGCAAAACTGAACAGAACCTTGAGGAATTATGAAAAAGAGGTCAATTAAACAAACACTTCTTTATCATTGTGCTTGTGGTATGATTTTAAATAAGATCTTTCAATATCAAATGCATTTAAATATTTTCTTTACTTTGATAAAGGTCTTTTCTGACTGTGTTAATGTATTTTCAGTGGTGGGAGAGCTGACCAGATCAGATACGTGTCCTGTCAGAAACACATCAGTCATCATGACACAGAAGCAGCCCTGCAGCTCGATTCTCAACAACCGGTGCATCACGATCTTCAGAGAGTCAAAGATCTGCACAAAACCAGCATGAAAAACAGATATGAGAGCTTGTTTGAGGGAGTCAAACTACAAGAGAATCAGACCCTCCTGAACAGGATTTACACACAGCTGTACATCATAGAGGGAGAGAGTGAAAGTGTGAATGAAGAACATGAGGTGCTACAGATGGAGAAAAGTTACAAGACACTCCAAGACACTCCAATCAACTGCAATGACATCTTTGATCCTTCACCTGAACCAGGATATGAAGAGAAGAGGAGAGAGAAGAAAGACCAAATCAAGACTGTTCTTACTAAAGGCATCGCTGGAATTGGAAAAACCGTCTCTGTGCAGAAGTTCATTCTGGACTGGGCCGAGGGAAAAGCCAATCAGGATGTAGATTTCATGTTTGTGCTTCAATTTAGAGAGCTGAACTTGATTAAAGATCACCAGTACAGTCTTCACAGACTTCTGCTGGACTTTCATCCTGAACTTCAAGATCTGGACTCAAACATGTATGAGGAATGTACAGTTGTGTTCATCTTTGATGGTCTGGATGAAAGCAGGATTACACTGATGTCTTCAGACTGTGAGAAAGTTTCTGATGTGACTGGGACTTCATCAGTGGGTGTGTTGATGTCAAACCTCATGAAAGGAGATCTGCTTCCCTCTGCTCTCATCTGGATCACCACCAGACCAGCAGCAGCCAATCAGATCCCAGCTAACTACATTGACCGTGTGACAGAAATCCAGGGATTCAATGAGCCTCAGAAGGAGGAATATTTCAGGAAGAGAATCAGTGAAGAGCATCAAGCCAGCAGAATCATCTCACACATCAGAAGAGCAAGAAGCCTCCACATCATGTGCCACATACCCGTCTTCTGCTGGATCTCAGCCACTGTGCTTCAAAACATCCTGAAACAAGATCTCAGTGCAGAAATCCCTCAAACTCTGACTGAAATGTACATTCACTTCCTGCTCATTCAAACTCATATGAGGAGCCAGAAGTATGAAGAGAGAGATCCAGAGAAACTCCTGCAGTCCAACAGAGACGTGATCGTGAAACTTGCTGAACTGGCTTTCAATCAGCTGATGAAGGGCAATGTGATGTTCTATGAGGAGGACCTGAGAGAGAGCGGCATAGACGTCACTGACGCCTCGGTGTATTCTGGGATTTGCACTGAGATCTTCAGGGAGGAATCTGTGATTTATAACAGGAAGGTTTACAGCTTCGTACATCTGAGCTTTCAGGAGTTTTTTGCAGGATTGTATGTGTTTCTCTGCTATTTACACAAGAACAGTGAAGTTCTGAAAATGTTCCTGACAGGAAAGTCCAGAACTCAGTGTGAGAATGTTCCTCTGGATGTGTTTCTGAAGGGAGCAATGAATGAAGCCTTGAGCAGTAAAAATGGACATCTGGATCTTTTCCTTCGATTCCTTCATGGCATCTCACTGGAGTCCAGTCAGAGACTCTTACAGGATGTGCTGATTCACACAGAGAACAACCCAGAGAGCACCAAGAAAATAATCCAAAACCTCAAACGAGGTCAAAAAAACAATATCAGTCCTGAAAGATGGATGAATCTGTCACACTGCTTGATTGAGATGAAAGATAGTTCTGTTGTTAAAGAAATGCAGGCATTTTTAAACTCTAAAACAAAAAGGAAAAATCTTTCACTTGCACAATGTTCAACATTAGCAAACACGATCCTGATGTCAGAGGAGGTGATGGATGAATTAGACTTTATGAAGAACATCAAATCAAAAGAGGGGAGATGGAGACTGGTACCTGCTGTGAGGAACTGCAGAAAAGCTGTGTGAGTGTGAAAATCTATTACAATATGAACATCTTGTGAAAGTTGTGATTGAGGTTTGATGAGTGTTTTCTGTGTTTGTGTTCACCAGGATAAAACAAACTTTTGCAGCTAAATGTTGTTTTAATTTTCAATCAAATGATAATTTTATGAAATATTTGTGTACTTTGATTTGTACTAAAAAATAACCACCCTTACTGCAAAAAATAAAATAATAATAATAATAATTTCCCATGTTTTCCATGTGAGCACAGATTTCACATGGGAACTGTTAAAAAACCACGATTCCCATGTGCAAAGTAAGTGATTCACATACAAGCAACCAGGAAAACTAGACCATTTTTAAGGTTTCTAGTTCATGTAATAATCATTTCTATTAGGAAAACATTTTTAATGTAATGACACTCTGCCTATAAGACCATAATAAAGTTTTGTACAAAGATAAAGCAGAATATTCTGAAGTGTCAAACACATACTGGCCATAAAATATAGCTTTTTATTAAGTCATCTTTAGTTTATTTGTTTGACTTTTTCCTGCTGTAAAGACCTGATAGTGAATGGTCAACCATCTTTTCTGGTAAAGTTAATCAAGGAACTCTTGCAACCTTATGGACCTTATGCACCAGCGTCCCTTTTAAGCAGAGTTCTCCTTTTTCAGATTGGCACACTGTAAACTCACAGATCAGCACTGTGAAATTGTGGCTGCCGCTCTGCAATCAGCAGACTCTCCCCTGAGAGAGCTGGACCTGAGTAACAATCACCTGACGGATTCAGGAATGAAGCTGCTTTCTGCTGGACTGAAGAGTACAAAATGTCAACTCAACATCCTGAGGTTTGGCTTTCATGTTGATTCATTCAATTTGTAAATGTCCAAGTACAGACATTCCCTTTCTAGAATGTTTAAGAGGAAAAAATAATTATTCCACTGACAATACAAGTGTCCCAGTATTTCCTAAAAAAAATGTGCTTCCCTTTATTTTAACTTGGATAATGGTAGACAATGATAGAACCTCATACTTTCCCCCATGTCAAAATCACATCAACTTGAAGGATAGCTCAAGTCTCACAGCTGAAGTACAAGGTATCCCTCATATGTACAAGGGTGCATGTGCAAGCAGAGAAAATCACCTAGGCTGTTTGGTGTTCAAACGCACAAGGGATGACAACAAACCTGCTCTGTCTGTTGAGGATCATCTCTTCCTGGATATCAACAAGTTTTTTAGAGATAGTGACAATAGGTGGGTGGGTCCTCTCCCCTTCAGACACCCTAGGCCTCTTCTTCCCAATAACAGAGAGCAGGCTCTTACTCAACTCTACTCTCTTCATCAAACTTTGCTGAAAAGACCAGAGATGAATCAGCAGTTCACAGACTTCATGCAAAGGTTGTTTGAAAACGATCATTCAGAGTATGCTGCTCCCCTAAGCATTGACAAGGAATGCTGGTATTTACCGTACTTTGGGTTTTATCACCCAAAAAAGCCCAACTAAATCAGAGTTGGTGGTCGTCTAACACATGCACCTGTGGTCAGTGATGAGCGAAATCCCATCGTCTTAACTGAACGACATCATATCTCCACCTTACTAATTCCTCACTTCCATGATCAAGTGAAGCATCAGGGCCGCCTTTTCACCGAAGGAGCTTTGCACACTGCAGTATCCCGGCTAATTAATGTAGTAGTATTATACATAAGTGTGTTGTATGCAGGAAGTTACGTGGGAGTACAGAAATTCAAAAAATGGCTGACCTTCCAGCAGAGCGTCTCACTACATCACCACCTTTCACTTATGTTGGCTTGGATGTGTTTGGTCCTTTTTCAGTCTCAGCTCGTCGTACAAGAGGAGGTCACGCAGAGAGCAAGCGCTGGGCCATTCTCTTCACTTGTATGTCCACACGTGCTGTTCACATGGAGATAATTGAATCCCTTGAAACCTCCAGTGGTATAAACGCACTACGGAGATTTTTTGCTATTAGAGGGCCCGTGAAACATTTTCGGTCAGATTGTGGAACTAACGTTGTAGCTGCAAGCAAAGAACTGTGATTCTCCAAAATGATGAAGGACCCAAAGATGCAAGAATACTTCACAAACTGTTCTTGCTCATGGGAATTCAATCCGCCCCATGCTTCACATATGGGGAGGGCAGTACACACTGTGTGATATAGCCTATGGAATGCAGTTAGAATGTCCATAAAATTCAAGATATGAAAGGCGAAATGCAATTGATTTGAACCCTTAAGCGTATGACAACACCGGTAAGATCAGAACGTTCTCTGGCACTGAGCCAGAGATGGACACGCTCAGTGCTTTTCATATCACAACTATTCAGTGTTTTCAATCACAATGTTTATTTTAAGTTATATATAATATCTGAGCCAGAGTAGAGCCGTGAGGACACTATATTTTGGAGCGCATGAGTTTTGTGGAGAAATTCGCACATTGCATTGATGCACTCTCGTGTTAAATGTATTACATTGACGCACACTCGACATGCGTCATTAAAAAATTCTGTAGGAACTGCCTCAAGTGAACTATAAAAATGATAAATGGTTGCGTCTGAAAGCTGCAGTTTTTTTTTTTGGGTCAAAATTAATAAAGAATATCTCATGTTTTTCCGTGGTTGCTCAGTGCCTATATATTCGTTTGTGAATATTTTGAATACAAAAAAGGAAATAAAAGTGACATATCTGTCATACAGCGCTATTGTTCCAGTGTGATGCAAAATTTGTCGGAGGAGAGTATTTAAGTGAATTTCGCAACGTGAATTACTAATGTTTGCACTCGTGAATTTATTGGTATATGTGCCATTATTTAATACCCCCAAAAAAGCATGTCTTAACCCTTTTTTGCGACATTGCTGCAATGTTGCTGTTACATGTTGCTGCCAGGAGACGTTTTTGTCATTACATGCAACAAGTTGTGCCTGTGTTGACCCGCACCTGATGAGCATCAGCTCTGTTTATTTGTGACCCGACACTAATTTCCACTGCTCTTGTTTGATTGCGTTGACCACTATGTAAATTATTTGACTGCTTCTCTGTTCTTTAATTTACAAATCAGCAGTAAATTACGTGCAAAACTTTACCCACCCATTGGCGCATTTATGCAATTGATTTCTCACACTAATTTGCCCATTTAGTAAATCTGGCCCTTAGTAACCTTGCTTTCTTGGTAGGCTTCAGTAAATTATCATAAAAATATTCATAAAACATCAGTTGACCATATGATTACTTTTAATTTCATATTTCCATATTGACATATAATAAATAAAAATGAAGATATTGTTCACCCAAAAATTTAAATCCAGTCATCATTTACTCAACTTCATGGTCCAAAAGTTTGTGTAATAAATTCTGTTGAATCAAATCAAATATTTCTTGCTGAAGCTAGTTTTTCTAATGTTTATTTCATGCATTACACAATAATGACTTCAAATGATCTTTTTGGGGATCGTTTTTCAGCCGAATTTGATGTACATATATATTCTGACTCACTTTGTGTTTCAGAGTAAAGTTTGACACCATGTTCTTATACACGTTTCCAGTGTCCTGAAGTGAAGTAAATGCTTCTCCACATGAATTATATCTTTGCGAAGATTTACTGAGTTTGGCACATTTATGAAGTACATTTGAAAATGTAACATGAGGCGACCGTCTTCTGAAATTTGTAAGAAGAATCCATTCCAAGAATTTGTTGTCAACAAAAATGAAACTTTAAATTCTCTATGTGGTTTACCACCAAAATAAAAGCTATATGATTTAACATTTGAAATCACAGAAATGATTATTTTATCATTTAAATGGCTTAGTCAAAACATGAAATGTATTATTTGTTTCCGAAACATTTTGCCGTGTCCCTGCTGCTGTATCACAAATCCTAGGGAATAAAAGAGTAAGAATGAAGCACATTAACATGAACACTTGTTGTTGCAGATTATCTGGCTGTTTGGTGACAGAGGAAGGTTGTGCTGCTCTGGCATCAGCTCTGAGTTCAAACCCTTCACACCTGAGAGAGCTGGATCTGAGCTACAATCACCCAGGAGAATCAGGACTGAAGCTGCTCTCTGATACACTCAAACATCTGGACAAACTCAAGTATGTTGAACAGAATGTATGCTAAGAATCATACTGTCTGAGGTTCATTTGTTTTTGTATTTTAATTGCTGTACCTTCCTGCTGTAAAGAACAGAGAGTGAATGATCTTTTTTGGTGAAGCTCTTTAATCAAGGATATGTTTAAATCTGATGTGGACACCAGCATGCCTTTTAACCAAAGTCCATTTTTTCAGATTGGCAGGCTGTAATCTCACTGATCAGCACTGTGAAATTGTGGCTTCAGCTCTACAATCATCAAACTCCCACCTGAGAGAGCTGGACCTGAGTAACAATGACCTACAGGATTCAGGGGTGATGCTGCTCTGTGCTGGACTGAAGAGTCCAAACTGTCAACTCAACATACTGAGGTATTTAAGGGGGTATTCAGGTCATTTTTGTTAAGTACAGTGGGGAGCTTCCCTTTTATCATTTATCTGGATACAGACGGTACTTGAAATGTTAAGCAGTAACATTCATCATGTCTGCTGTGTGTTGTCAAGAGGTTTTTTATTGTCACAAAAAAGACTGCTTGAAAAGCCCAACTTATATAAGAAATATAAGATATATATATATATATATATATATATATATATATATATATATATATATATATATATATATATATATATACGTATACACAAATATATATAAACTGCATATGGAGAGACGGTTCTTTAATTGAACACAGTTCACAGTAATTAGCTTATTGCCATTTGTAAATACGTAAGAGATAATCCACGACTAAAGCCCTATTCGGACAGGATTAGTTTCACAAGGGTAGATGGAGTGGGCCATTAATCTGAAATATTCATGGCCAATTCACATGGGATAAGAAATCTCAGTAAACCTTCCAGAAGTTATATATATAGTTTTGGGAGTTCATTTTAGTCCATCTCCTACCCTGAAGTCCGTCTTGGAGATATGGACTAAAAATGATCTTCCAAATCTTGCTGCCAGATTCTGGAAGATGAATTCTTCAAACAGTGGGACAAGAGGATATGGTGCTGGTCCTTCAAGAGTCACTCTCAATCTGTCTTTCTATAAAGCTTTTAAAAAACACTCTTCATGTATTTTACAACACTGCAGATTGTGGTTCTTATTAAGTGGGGGTCATTTTTTAGTATTCTTTACCTAATCTAAGTCTCTCAGATCCTGACGCCTTGCACTTCTGCCCCTGGTTTCACAGACAAGGTGTAAGCTAGTCCTAGACTAAAATGCATTTTTGATCAGTTTTATCTGAAAGCAGACTGTATTGAAATATCTTAATATATGTCACTGCAATTTTGTTTTGTCTCAAGATGCACACCAGTGATGTTTTTTTCTAGTGTATGTTTATAAAAGCTACATAAATATCCTAATTGATCTAAGGCCTATCTCCTGGCTTAGGCTAAGCCCTGTTTGTGAAACCGGGCCCTGTAGACTCCAGGTAGGTTGCAGTTCTGGAAAATCGTGGCACTGGAGACTAAAGTGTTGACCAATAATGTCTCAAGCACGATTGGCCAACAATTATCCTGCAGAAAACAGTGACGTAATCGTCCGGCTCAGCTCAGTTCGCATACAACGGCGCCAATGCAGGCATATCAAAAACACTGCTGAAAATCAAGCAAGTGTCCCCAACTTAAGCAAGCCAAAGGCAACAGCGGCAAGGAACCAAAACTCCAACAAATGGAGAAAAAAACCTTGGGAGAAACCAGGCTTTGTCGGGGGGCCAGTTCTCCTCTGGCCAACAGTGAACACTTGTCCGATACTCAGGCAGAGTTACAGGTCATTAAACCGATTTGGAATCGCAACAGTCAAAATATTTAATCTAGTTCCATCTAGTTTAAGATCTTTTTGATCACGCCAGTATGGGACGGTTTGTTGGGATATGTGCCACTGGCTGATAAGTCTGTAAGGTCTTCACAAAGGATGAGCTAGTTAACATAGTCTCCGCCGACACCACAGGGCCACATTGCTGCCGCACACAGGCACAGGTTCCCCGTCCGACCCGGACACGGCCCGGATCCAGCCAATCACGTTAATTGGTAAACCTCGGGATAAGCAGAGAGACAAAAAATTAGCGTAGACGCCATTCTTCTTCCGATGTAACGAGTACATCTGGTGTTATAGGAAGTGTTCCCGGTTCCGGCTGACCTGATCTATGCAGCCTAACAATCCTTTAACGGATATGAAGACAAAAGTTTATAGTGCGTCATGTGTATGCCAGGTTAAATAGATGCGTTTTTAGTCTAGATTTAAACTGACAGAGTGTGTCTGCTTCCCGAACAATGCTAGGAAGATTGTTCCAGAGTTTAGGTGCCAAATAGGAAAAGGATCTACCGCCTGCGGTTGATTTTGATATTCTAGGTATTAACAACTGGCCAGAATTCTGAGATCGTAATAGACGCGAAGGACTATAATGCATTAAGAGCTCACTCAGGTACTGGGGAGCTAAGCCATTTAGTGCTTTGTAAGTAATTAGCAATATTTTAAAATCTATACGATGTTTAATAGGGAGCCAGTGCAGTTTTGACAGAACCGGGCTAATATGTTCATACTTCCTGGTTCTAGTAAGGACTCTAGCAGCTGCGTTTTGGACCAGCTGTAATTTGTTTATCACGCGAGCAGGGCAACCACCCAGTAGAGCATTACAGTAATCTAGTCTCGAGGTCATAAACGCATGAACTAGCTGTTCCGCATTTGTCATTGAGAGCATATGTCGCAATTTAGATATATTTTTAAGATGGAAGAATGCGGTTTTACATATGCTAGAAATGTGGCATTCAAATGAAAGATTGGTATCAAAGAGTACACCCAGGTTCCTAACTGACGAAGACGACTTAACAGAGCAGCCATCAAGTGTTAGACCGTATTCTAGATTATTATGTGCAGAAGTTTTTGGTCCAATAATTAGAATCTCTGTTTTTTCTGAATTTAGTA
Organism: Zacco platypus; assembly: GCA_038088235.1. Taxonomy (NCBI): domain Eukaryota; kingdom Metazoa; phylum Chordata; class Actinopteri; order Cypriniformes; family Xenocyprididae; genus Zacco; species Zacco platypus. The sequence continues at coordinate 34,909,172 of CM076083.1, read as the reverse complement.
GTAGGAAATTACTAGTCATCCAATTTTTTAAATCAGCTACGCATTCTGTTAATTTTGAGAATTGGTAGGTTTCGTCAGGGCGCGAGGAAATATAGAGCTGAGTATCATCAGCGTAACAGTGAAAGCTAATGCCATGCTTCCTAATGACATCTCCCAAGGGTAGCATGTACAGAGTGAAAAGCAACGGTCCTAGAACTGAGCCTTGCGGTACTCCATATTTAACTTGTGATCGAAATGACATCTCTTCGTTTACTACTACAAACTGATAACGGTCAGATAAGTATGATTTGAACCATGCCAATGCATTTCCACTAATTCCAGCATAATTTTCTAGTCTATTCAAAAGAATATTGTGGTCGATAGTGTCAAAAGCTGCACTGAGGTCTAGTAACACTAATAGAGAGATACAACCATGATCTGATGATAAGAGCAAATCATTTGTAACTCTAATGAGAGCAGTCTCAGTACTATGGTACGGTCTAAATCCTGACTGGAAATCCTCACAGATACCATTTCTTTCCAAGTAGGAACTAAGTTGAGATGATGTGCTGCAAAGACAGTGCCTGCATCTAAATGTGCAAGGTTAACTTACCGTCACATATACCCTTAACTCTTGGTTGATTTAACAGATCCATGTGTGAGATTACAATAAAATAAATACATATATTAGAATTGAATAAACATTTAATCATTATAATAGTGCTTTATAATATATATAGGGGCGTGACGTAGGCTCTTTTAGGCTCGTTGAAGACAAACGAGCAATAGCAATATTCAAGAGACAGCAAAAAACTCATCTCTTTTGTTAGCACTTAACCCCTTCATTAAAAAAAAAAGCCTTGCAATCAAGCCTTGAAATGACCAGGGCCTGGACGAGAAGTTGTGTTGCATGCTCAGAAATGGCCTGATTAAATATAATTGTTTTGTTTAATATAATATTGTACATATATAACTGTAATTATGTAAGAAATTTAGTTACATTAATATACGCATCTGAATACCTCTTAAGCAAACTAACCCTGGAACATAAGCTGCTCCAGAGCAGGTTATGTTCAGAAAGTAAGTTGCTATGGCTGCTTACATACCCTGAAAGTTACCTCCGTTTTTGGATCGAAAGTTGAGGTTATCGGCTTATTTACTCTTAAACATTCCTGGGTATGTCACATAACCTGCTTTCTGGAATACCCCTCAGGTAAACTTTAGGACTACATGTGTGCTTAACAGCCAAAGAACAATATACACTAGACCAGAGGCACCAATCCTGTTCCTGAGGATCTACCTACCTGCAGAGTTCAGATCCAACCCTGATTTAACACACCTGTCTGTAATTATCAAGTAATCCTGAAGATCTTGGGGTACATTTACATGACCACCAATATATTAAAAATGAAAACGTTTTTTTCTTTGTTCAGATGACAACGTTATCAAAACTGTCCACCACAACTAGCGGGTTGTGACTCATAGATACATTTATTTGTATGCATGTACACATGTACATGGGTGGGGTAAATTCACAGTACGAAAGACAAGTAGTTGGCGAAGAAAGACTAAGCCTCTGTGCGCACATGCATTCTTTCACAGAGCACTTGCCTTGCCTATCCACCTTATTTTTACAGTTTACTGCACTTTGATATTCTTGTTTTTTTCCCTATAGACAATAAGTCTCACACATTCACAGAAAACACCTTATGAAAAATAAGACTAAACTCGTAATATGCATGTGCATGCCGTCACCGTTTTCACAGATTCATGTTTTTGCAGTTTACACGGAGATGATAACGATATAGTTTTCAAAAACTTCCACTTTGAAACCCGTTTTCAAAAGTTTGTCTTTTCAGCCCACCAAAATGCTGTTGTTGTGTAAATGAATGGTCAAAACACATAAAGTTTTTTGCTTTTAGTTGAAAATGTTGTCTTGTAAACAGCCCCTTAATCAGCTGGTTCAGCTGTATTTGATCAGGGTTGAAACTTTGCAGGAAGGTAGATTTCCAACAGGATTAGGCACTATTACACTAAATATAGATACATTTACTTAAATGTATGTACACATGTACCTGGGTGGGGTAAATCCACAAGTACATCCACCACCTTACTAATACACCACTGTAAATAAAGTAAAAAAATAAAAAATAAAACTGTTTAATTAGCAAATAGATTATTACTTTATTATTGTCGATAAATTGTTAAATGATAATATAATTTTTGTACTGTGTGGTGGTATTATTATATATCTTCATTGAATTGCATAATAATACAATAATAATAATATTAGTTGTTGTTGTATAGTCACTTTGACTGGTTCAGAAAAAACAGGTTTTTCTTTTGTCTTTAGCTGATCACATGCCTGCATATTGTTGAGAACATAAAATCTAAAATGTTATGGCCAACTAACAAGTAACATTTAAATGCCTTAGTCAAAACATAAAATGTATCGATTTGTTTGTGAAACTTTTTGCCATGTTATGTTTACATTCCTGCACAAGTGGTGCTGCAGGACCCACAGCATCCCATATCCCATATATGATTTTTTCAGATTGGCAGGCTGTAATCTCACTGATCAGCACTGTGAAATTGTGGCTTCAGCTCTACAATCATCAAACTCCCACCTGAGAGATCTGGATCTGAGTAACAATGACCTACAGGATTCAGGGTTGAAGCTGCTCTGTGCTGGACTGAAGAGCCCAAACTGTCAACTCAACATACTGAGGTATTTAAGGGGGTATTCAACTCATTTTTGTTAAGAACAGTGGGCAGCTTCCCTTTTATCATATTTCTGGACACAGATGGTACTTGAAATGTTAAGCAGTACATTTAATCATGTTTTTTTTTTTTTTTTTTTTGGTTCTCACAAAAAGACTGTTTAAAAAGCCCAATTTTTATTTATAATGAAAAGCCAATAATTTAACAGTGATTTACATGGCTGAGGGTGCTTTAATAAAAAAAGAAACTGCACGCTGAAATATTGCACAAAAATATGTAATATATCAATATTTCATGGAGTTAATGCTTTTGTGGACAAAAAGTGCTGTTGGATGTTTTCCACTGGACGCTTTCATAGACATTTTACATCTCATGATCGCTTTTTCATAAAGAAGGTATGACGTCCCGCTCTCCATTTTGCATGTTGTTACCTTTACTCTCGACACAATTTACTATCACAATTACTATCATAATTTGTGTATCTGTATCGTATATCGTAAAGCAAAGTCAGTATATCGACTCAAAACCCTTAGATCTTTCAGAAGTTGTATAATTAGTTTATTATTATATATATTTTAGACAGTATTTTCTATAGTAAATGTAAACAAAGATAAAAAAAAAAAGGTGACGCCAGCCTGAGGGCGGGTATAAATGCACATCAAGACATTAAATATATTAAAGCATTTCACTTTTAAGTATATTTTAGTGTGTTCTTAATCATGCTATTATTATTAGTCTTCTTCACCCAAATAATGAATGACCAATATTGTCTCAAATAATGTCTCAAGCACCATCAGCCACCAATTCTCCAAATTATGTTTAAAAAAAAAAAAGTATTTTAATTCATATATGGTTGTGTAAACATTTGGTCCTATTTTTTTAAGTGTTCTTGTTTTTTTTTTTTTTTAAATGCTTAGTTGAAAATAGTCTAGTATTGTGAAGAGAGGCTGATGAGCTTCAAATTATGTCTCGGAGTAAAAACCCCATTTCCAGAAGAGTTGGGACATTTTGTAAATGCAATAAATCAACAATTTATTTGTTAATTCTCTGGAACCTCTTCACTATTCCCTGGAACTATTTAACTGACAAAAGTACAAAGAAAAGATTTCCAATGTTTTCACCGAACAACTTTATTGTATTTTGTAAGTGTAAACACTGATTTTGATGGCTGCAACATCAAATATCTTGCCCTATGCAGACTGAGATTTCTCTGGATTCCCTGATTCTTTTTACAATATTATGTATATGGTGAAATACATAAATTCTTTGCAATCTTGCATTGAGAAATGGGATTTTTGAATTGCTTGACAATTCTCTTAAGACATTTGGCACAAAGTGGTGAGTCATGACGCATCTTTTCTTGCAAAGACTGAGAAGCTCTTTAACATCCAAACACGATGCTTTCACCTATTAGCAATTCACCTTCTAATTGTGGACTGTTTAAAAACAGTTTAAATGGGATGTTATATAATCTTTTCACTTTTATTTTGCCTCTGTCCCAACTTTTTTGGAGTGTGTTGCAGCTATCAAAATTACAATTTGTTTATATTCACAAAATACAATTATGTTGGTCAGTGAAAACATTGGAAATCTTTTCTTTGTACTTTTGTAAGTAAAAAATAATGTTCAAGAGAATTAACAAATCTCAAATTGTGGTTTTTATTGTGTTTTACAAAAAGTCCCAACTCTTCTGGAAATGGGGTTCTGTTTAAATCAAATCCAAACCTGTTTTAACACACCTGTCTGTAATTGTCAAGTATTCTTGAAGATCTTTGGTTACATTTATATGTACAATTATGTACTGAAAACAAAAACGTTTTTTTATTTGTTCAGATGACAACGTTATCAAAACTGTCCACCACAACTAGCGGGACGTGACTCATAGACACATTTATTTGTATGCATGTACACCTGTACGTGGGTGGGGTAAATTCACAGTACGCCCACCATCTAAGTCACTACTACACCACTGTAAAAATAATGTGATAATCTGTTTGTTAGTTAAACTGTTTTATTTCTTTTATTATCTTTATCATTGATAAATAATAAAATTTTTGTACAGTGCGGTAGTGTTATTGCAATAGTATTTCTTTATTGAATTGATTACATTTACATAATAATACAATAATAATAATTGTATAGTCGGTTTGAATGGTGGAAAAAAATGATTCTTTTCCATCTTTAGCTGATCATATGCCTGCATATTGTTGAGAACATAAAATCTAAAATTGTATGACCAACTAACAATTAATATTTACATGCCTTAATCAAAACATAAAATGTATTATTTGTTTCCGAAACTATTTTTTCCGTGTTGTATTTACAGTCCTGTATAAGTGATGCTGCAGGACCCGCAGCATCCCATTTTCTGTGTCCCTGCTGCTGTATCACAAATCCTAGGGAAAAAACAGTAAGAATGAAGCACACTAACATGAACACTTGTTGTTGCAGATTATCTGGCTGTTTGGTGACAGAGGAAAGTTGTGCTGCTCTGGCATCAGCTCTGAGTTCAAACCCTTCACACCTGAGAGAGCTGGATCTGAGCTACAATCACCCAGGAGAATCCGGACGGAAGCTGCTCTCTGATACACTCAAACATCTGGACAAACTCAAGTATGTTGAACATTAACAATCATGTCTGCTGTGTGTTGTCAAGAGAAGTAGTTTTTTGGTTCTAGCTAAAAAGACTGCTCAAAAACCCCAACTTATATTTAAAACGAACAGCCAGTAATTAAACAGTGATGCACATGGCTGACGGTGCTTTAATTAAAAAAACAAAGTGAATGTGGAGAGAGAGACATTTCTTTAACAGTAATTTGCATACTGTCATTTGTAAATATACGTAAGAGATAATCCAAGAATATGTGTGCATTACACAATTTCAAGGCAAAGCACCACCTGACACGAAGCAAAGTGCATTAAAATTGTGTAATACACACCTAGCCATGGATTATCCTGCTTATACCATGGTCTAGTGTTGCACGATGAACTGGTACTGATAGTTTAAGAACGACAGGGTTATAATTAGAGCCGCATTTTGTGTGTTGCTTTGTGTGAAGCGATTTGCTTGCAATTCCTGGCAGGCACACTGGACGTGCAAAACTTTCTGTCCTCTAACATGAGATATGAACTGATATGCAAATAAATCTGTTATGCTTTAAGTTATTAACACTTCAGAGCAATAAAGAAACTTGCATTACTGAGAAAACAGGATGTGCTTGTAGTTAAAAAGTGGTATTGAGATATTTTAGTCTGGTATCGTATCGAAGTCAAAACTTTGGTATTGTGACACTATGGTCACTTGCCTGGCGAGTTAAAGTTGTCAATGGTATCTGCACACATTTTTTATTTGACTGGAAAGGATAAAAATGCCATTTTTGTTAGTTATTTTGGCTTTGGGTGGTTAGATCTTGCATTCTGCAGGCTTTAAATCGGACAGAGGTAAAAGAGTGCGGTAAAATGAAGTTTACATTTATATTTATGAATTTGGCAGATGCTTTTATCCAAAATTAAGAGAGAGAGAGATTGTGCATGTGTGGATTACTTCCATCTGTGATGCTTCTCCCAACTAATAGTAAATAAAAAAAGTTAATTTCTTCAAAAACAGTGACATTTACCACCTCATTGTTGAAAGATATAATGTAGCTATTCAGCTGTTTTATTAACGAAAGTCAGATGTTGGTGTTCTGTGTTCCTCAATGTTCAGGGTGTGTGTGCATGTTAGCATCGGTTTCCTCCTGGTGCTCCAGTTTCCTCCACAGTCCAAAGAGATGCAGGTTGGGTGAATTGGAGAGTCAAAAATTTCCTCTGTGTGTGTGAGAGCCTGTGATGGACTTTCCTCTGCCTCTGGCCCAAAGAAACTGGGATAGTCTTATGACCCTACAAGGTCGGATAAGGAGAGACAAAATGTGACTGTTTAATTGTAGTTTGGGAAGCATCTTTTATGAGCCACAGTAGATGTCCGTAAAGTGGTAGTCAGTAGAGGAAATACATAGTATGCAGCTCCTTGGAGTGTTGAATTACAAATTAAAATAAACATAATCATCAATAAAGTAACTCTGACTAACATAAGAAACAAAACTAACAAAAAACAACTAAAATATACAGACCCACGAGAAGAGAAATTAAAAACCCACATAAAAAAGGATTTTAAAAAAAAAACTTTAAAATGTTTAAAATTTGTTTAAAACAAATAATGGTAATCCTATCACACATTACATCAGCCTGACAGGTGAACCGTAATGTTTGATTTAGTTCAGGAATCAATTGGCACAGACGGACTGCGGTGTGAGCTTTTTTTTTTTTTTTTTTTTTATGAGATTGTTAATTTTAAACTGTTGCTTTCCTTTATCCATGGCCACATATCTAGCTTGTCCTGTGACATTCACAGTCATAATGGAGCTGTATGACTGACATATTCCTTTGATTTAATTTTTTCTTTTTATTCAAATATTCATAAACTTAATAAGATGTGAAAAATATGATATTCTAATTCTCAAATATGAGTAAGTAAATATATTTTGTGTTTTAAATACATTTATAATGACACAAACATATGGTGTTTTCACACATACAGCTCTTTCTGGAAAATGACTGGTAAATTATCGTTTAGAGATCAGAATATTTGATGTCAGGACCACTGACGTATTAAGTCTGATAATTTTTAATTACTCTTTGCTGTTTATAGTAATCAAAAGTTAAAATTGATTTAAAATTAAATTGAAGTCGGCCTTTCTGCAATCTATAAATGCTCTTGTAGGGCCCGCCCACTGGTCCAATGACGGTTTCCAATAGGGCGGGTGACGCAATATCAACTGAAATAAATACATTTCTTTATATGCATTACCCCTGTATTTTAATCTGACTCCAATTATGAAAAAGGTTTAAATCATATTTGATTCGCTATACATTTGAATAAATGTTTGATTATTCCTTTTAACCCTTTATACTCGTTCGTTCGGATTCCTATAACCCTTTGAGTCTCGCACCGATCGGGAATACGATCTCTAATCACAAACTCATCAGTCTTGGTCATCTAGACAGAGGCATATTGACTGATACTTTTAGACGCCGCACCATGCTTGCTTATTTCTAAAAATATGTGATTCAGTCCCCATAGATCTGTAAACACTTAATTAGAATAACACTATATCTAGCCAGAGGTCATGACCTTTATCATAGAACCAAGTTGACCAATCTAACTCCCTCTGATGACAACTTTACATAATCATGCCGTAGTTTCCCACGTACACTTAGTTAGAATAATATTACAATAATCAGAGGTTGAGGCTGACCCGAATTCAGATTGGTCTGAAAACCCTTTTGTTGTTCTGAACGGAAAAACCCATATTAGCCTCTACAGTCTAAGTACATGTGACTAATGCCAGTGTGTTAGTCGGAGCTCCAAGTTTTGGTCCGTTACTAACCTGAGCGTAGATTTGTGGAGTTAACGTCACCTACTAGAGTTTAATAATTTCAGAGACAATCAGGATCTGGGGGCCGGCACACCTTTACTGGCACACAATATTGCTTACTTTCTAGAACTTTTTGGAAGTTCGTACCATGTCTGGGAGAATGAGACCATTTTACCAGGCGCACTGAGACATTTCAAATGATACCAAACATGTATATTCATTTGTTGTACACATTCAGATTTGGATTGAGTTTTAGGTGAAGGATGGGAAACAGAGGATGGTATGGAGAGTGTAATGGTGAGGTGTGAACTGCTCGGTATGGGCGTCTCGGATGGTGCTGTTACTTATGCAGAAGAACATTCAAATGTTGATTGTCAAGAAAAGTTGTCCTTCAGTCCAGACAATTCGACTCCAGCCTTACACTCTCCAGCTAAAGCCACATGTCTGACCATGTTATATTTCAAATCTGAAGAGTTTAATTGAATGTTTTTTAAGATTGTCATGTGATTTCATTTTGAGAAGACTCTAAAATGCTAAAAGCGATCTTTCGTCTCTATTATAATTACTGACGATGTTCTATTCAAGCAGATTTAATCCCATCATTTCTTTCATCAAACTTCTCACTTCACCTTCTTTGAAACTGTATCAACTGCTCTTCAGTAAAAAAGAAATATTTCAGTGAGCTTTACATTTAAAAATCATTCGTTATAACAGATAGGTGGCAGCCTAACATGTGCATCTACTAGCATGTAGCTTAGCACACCATCAATACATGACAATTTATGAGATTAAAACCAAGTTTTTGTTCCAAACTTACTTTATATCACAAGCCGAGTGTTTTGAATAACCTTCTGTGATGTAATGTGGCTTCGGAAAATAAAATACATTATTTTATGGTATTCTGCACAATGATATGTGCTATCCCCATTAGCATTATAAATATAATCTATTATTATAAAAATACCCGACATGGCATGAAGGACACAGACAGACCATATATCGTCACAATCGTGTATTTATTGTCTTCAAAAGTGTCTATCTGCATGTTATAGCGATCTCTGGAAGCCTCTGTTAGTTCCTGGACTGTCACATGGTGTGCCTGTTCTTCTTCAATTACATTTGTAGACTAAATGTGCGCAGAGCGCCCTCTGGCTGTAAGTATGAATCGAAAACAGTACATCAGAGTATCCAGCGCTCATAATGATTACAACGGCACTTTTTGGGTAAAAAATTTAATAAATGTTACTCCTGACATACTATTTGACATAAACTTATGAAAATCCATCAGTATTTCTCCAAATGTGCATGCTTTTGAGCTAAAAGCCCAGAGGGATGTTGTTTTGTCAAGATTTGATGACGATCTCGCATGAGTTTTTTTCTCAATGGATGTGGCTGATGCTCCCATTTCAAAGGTATTGACTCTGTTTTTCACATTCATAACTCCCGATGCATATTAACAAATTACAGTCGCTATACAATATTGAGAGTAAAGCAGAGATTAAAAATTGAAGCTTGAGTCTTAGATCTTTTTAATGCATGTAACAGTAAATTTGAGCTAATTTAAACAAAGAAGCTTCTGTTCGTCCTCATCCTGGCTCAGGTTAACAGCTGGACAAACAGCATTACCAGCTTTACATATTACTAGTTAGTTTGACTTTATTTCTCTCATACTTCTAAAGAAGTTCTTATTGATAATTGTCAGAGGACACATGTTGATCTTTTATTGAAAATAATGGTCTTGTTTGAAGTGACCATTGTGGGGAACAGTGTTTGCTTTTGTTGGACTCTTGAGCCTTTTCAACGTCACTCTGTCTTTGACTGATTGTGTTTTTAAAGCACATTTGTCCAGAAAAGTCAAGAGAAAATGCAGTCAAGTGATGTTGGTTTTGTGCTGACAGTGAAATAATCAACATTGAATGGACAGATTCACTGATCTCATCCAGAAACTAGTTCACGTCAAGTTTACATTTTTTATAGCCGTGGTTTTACAGCTTGAGATCCAGCAATATTGTGGTAATGAGTTATGAAGGATTCTAAACATATTATGATCAAAACATTTTGAACTGCTCTAACATTCAGACACACACAGACATCAAGAACCAGCAAATGAATCTCAACGATGGTGACATTAAAAGTTTCATGTCACAATGCATGCTGGGTACCAGCACAGGACACATCTCACCCATGACTCCCAGCATGCATTGCAGCATGAATAATTTTAACCCCATTGTTGAGATTCAGATGCTGATTCTTGATGTCTGTGTGTGTTTCCCTGACACCTTATTTCAAATCTTTTTGTGAACAATATGTTTGGAAATTCTTCATAATTGACTGGTGGAGTCACATGTGATAATGTGACGTTAATGACAAATCAGACACTGGATGAGATCAGAGAATAAAGCTACATATGCTGATTAAATCATCGTCATCAATGACCCACATCACAATCACATGTTTTTTTTTTTGGCTTTCTTGTTTTTGCTATTGCAAGCATGTCTCATAAAAAAAACATCTAATACTAAGAAATCAAGGGTCAGTTGCTCAACTACAACAAACATTGCTCACCATGATGGTAACCAAACATTTTCAATAAAACATCAACATATAACTTTATTTGTCAGTCTGTAGACATCTGAGAGAAATAAAGTCAAACTGTGGGTTCGTTTCCCAGAGTCAACTATGGTCACAAGTTTTGTCGTCACCAATGGAGTTCAGTTTTGTTAACGATGCTTTTGGGAAACGCACCTCTGGTTAGTAATAAGTGAAGCTGCTGATGCTGTTTGTGGAGTTTAATCCTCTGCTGAGATCTTGACAGATTTAATGTGTTCTTTTATAGTCAGTTGTAGTTCTTGTTTCTTCTCTTTCCTTCAGTGATTCTGCTTGTTAACTGCACATGTTCACTAATGCATGTAATATTCTTAGCATTATTTAATCATAAAGATGAACGATTAATTAAATGGCCATTTTTTACAGTGTAGATTTGAATTTAGCAGTATGATTGTCACACATTTAACACTGTAATCACAGCGATCTGATTGTACATTTATTTGACGTTTTAAATGTCAAATAATGTTCATTTTTGTCTTATTTTACTTGCACCGTTTCTGTGTTCTGAACGTTTAGCCTCTGTGATTGTGACTCATGCAGTAGCCGTGCTCCACAGGATCCTCCAAAAACTTGATGTGGATTTAGTTTAATGTTCATGTTCGGATGTTAAAGTCGTCTTCATTTATATAATGCTTTTTACCACACAGATTGTTTCAAAGCAGCTTCATCGTGATAAAGTTAATGGACAGAGATTGTTTTGTCTTTACAGCAGCTCTAAGAAAAAGTTATTATTGAGCTAAAGTTGGTTTTTAATTGAATCACTTCCAGTGTAAAAATTAATGACACCTTTTTAACTGAAAACAGAAGATTTTTAATGCGGTCTTGCCGTTCATTTACACATTTAGTCTACAGGTTTGTGTGTTTGAATGTGTATGTGGACAGACGTTTAGTCTTTTTTACAAAGTGACATTGCCAAATTACTTGTCTGGTCCACATAATACAGAATTATTAGTCGTTTCCAGAGATCCATGTGAACTGGAATCATTTTGATAGTTTTATCTATACATGGGGAAAGGAAAGTGAAGGATCGCAGAGGATAGTTTAGTCGACACTTCAGGGCTGCGCTGTTGTCGTGTAGGAGCAGGTCCTTCATCTCATCTGGATACGGCCTGGATCTGGAGACTATGGCAAACCTCGGGATAAACAGAGAGAGACTAATATTTGCGTAGACGCCATTCTTCTAATGATGTAGTGAGAACATCAGGTGTTGTGGGAAGTGTTCCCGGTTCCGGCTGACCTAATTTATGCAGCCGAACATGATTTACATGATTTGAATTATAGAAGTAGATCATGTGTTGTGTGTGCAGGTTAAAGAAATGTGTTTTAGTCTAGATTTAAACTCACAAGAGAGTGTGCGCTTCCCAAACAAAGCTAGAAAGACTTTTCCAAAGTTTAGGTGATAAAATTGATATTGATAAATCGATAAAATTGATATACTTTTATTATGAAATCACACAGTGATTCACACAATCACACAAACTGGTTATTTGTTTTATTTAACGCAAAATTATTTATAATACTTCATGCTCAGTTGTATTTTCTACAGTTTGCTGCTATAAACCTGTTAAATAAACACTTCACAACATTCATCACATATTATAAACACTTATAAAAACATTCATCAAATATTATAAACTCATAACTGTTAGTTACTGTCAAACAGAACAATGTCTGAGACCGTTTACAACATATAAATTACCAGAAAGTTCTCAACTTGTTCTCTAGAACACAAACATGCTACTTTACCAACACAAAAATAGTTATTGTGAACTTAACAAATGTAGTGAAAGAAATGACCATCACACACATGTAGTTCATGCATTGATCTATTCACCTTAAAAAAACAAATCATCATTAAAAACCTTGACCAAGATGGACAGAATGTCTCCAACAAATTAAACGGATAGTTTCAAATACAAGAGATACAATATCTAAGGATCTGTAACCATTAAGTCTCCAGGCAGCTTTGCATTGTCAAAATCTTTGGCTTTGATGACATTAAAGGAAAAAAGGTGTTCATGAACATATTTAACTCTCACGAACATATAAGTGCACATCATCTTTCATTTTGGGGAATTATAACATCACCAAATAAAGGTTTCTCCCCTTTCATTTGATTTTAAAGGCGAATGCTTCCTGTCCTGAATGTTTTCCCTAAGAAGCTGATATTGTTGGTCACAAAATGGACAGAGTCTCAAAATGAAAGTCTGTCTTCAGTTTGTCAAGCAATTTGTCGCCCTTGTACAAAGATACAGTCACAGCTGGGAAAGCTTTGGGACGGTCCTTCCAAAATTGAGTGTTGAATTTCCAGTGGTGCATCTGCAGAATCTGAAGCTCATGAGCAGGGTCGCAGATAGGATTTTTTAACTGGGGGGGACCAAGCTGTCAGCAAATTATTTAAACTCAATTTGTTATTTTGGGTAATTTGGGCTAATGATTTGCACTAAAAAGCCATTGGGGGATTCTTATTTGAAATCATGGATAAACAACAATGAACAAAGGTAAACAAAGGCCTACCTGATCACCACTAGCAATTCATGATCAGACTTTTATTTGACTAGTATGCCAAACACCCACCAAAACTTCATGTCTTCAGCAAAGTATGTTTTATTTAAACATTTGCTTATCTCAGCATACAAAGTCTATCATTATGAACAAAAAAGCAAAGAACCTATGTGCAAAAAACAATAACTAAAAAAATTAATTTTTTACAAGTTTGTTGCAATTTATAGGTTAGAATTATCTTTCAAATGATGTATGACATATTAAGAAATGTTTTTCATAGTCCATAATTTAAGAATCTATATCCTCCGTTGCTCCGTACAATAAAAAAACATGATTTCCTGCTATAAGACGATGTCAAAAGTTTATGTAGGCCTTTATTTGTTGTTTGCATAAACCTTCCACCACACAAATTTACTTATTATTTTTATAGTGGCTTACACGACAGTGAACATACCTCAGTCGATTTATACGGTTAAATGATAAAATAAAACATTATTTCCTGACGATAAATAGTTTTTGCTGTGTTTGCTAAGTGCAAAAGCCTTCTTGCCATTATTGTCAGACTAGTTATTCCCCTTAACAAATCTAATCTGCCACATCTGGGAAAGTCAACAGGCATAGGATACTTACATTTGTTTGTTTTTTGAAAAAACGAGGTGATTGTTTTTTTGTCTCTTCATTGCCTTTATGTGGCATTTGTAGTCGGTTTTTTTTTTTTCTCAGTTCAGAAAATCACCGACTCAGCTCAGTCATAAATTGTATATGATCACTATGGTATGGTTACCGCTCATATAGGCACGAGGTCCCGCCTTTGTCGCCTCTGATTGGCTAGAAGGGCTCTCTCCGATTGGCTACACTAATGCGTCCCCTAAACCTACCCAATAGGAGGAGACCCTTCTAGCCAATCAGAGGCGAAAAAAGGCGGGACCTTCCCCTTCCATCCTTGGAAAAAAAGATTTGCGCCCCGGCGTCACTCAGAGAGAGTGCAAACACTCGTTAATCCTCTGTTTTACCCATTTTTGTCGCCTTTCGTAGGGATGGTGAGGGCGGGGGACGGATCGGGTCACTATGAATTTGGGGGGGACATGTCCCCCCCGTCCCTAGTGCTATCTGCGCGCCTGCTCATGAGTTTTTGAAGTATTTCTGAAGTTGAATTCTACTTCGGTCTGTCGCTTGAGGTGATGTTTTGCTTCGAACCTCAACTTGGAAAGAGGTCTAAACAAAGTCATAATACTCAGATAATGTGTCATAAAATGGTGTTTAGGAATAATATTCCTGTCAGGAAGGATAAAGAAACTTAAAATGTGTGTGGTGATCTATTATCATTAGTTTAAGATGAGCATCAAACACTTTTGTCTCAACGGGTGTAAAAACTGTGACAAACGTCCCTCAAAAGCAGGTCAGGATCACTGTGGGCTGTTAGGATCAATGAAATCACCCAACAGAAAAGACAACACTAGTATTAAACTTAACAAAACTGACTAAATCAAAAACACTGGCAGGATTTTCTGCTGTCAACAGAGTTTCATAAAGTCATTGACATTCATCATGTATTTCCACTCAATTTATTTGATGTCTGTTAACAGAGGCTCCAAAGTGTTGTCAAAACCATAAATATCTTTCATAATATAATTAAATAAAAGACATTGATTTTAGAAAGAATAGAGTTGTTCTCTGATGGCACATTTCACAACACAAAATAAACGTAGTTTATGTAGAGTTCGTCACCTTGAAACATTGGCGTGTGGTTTGTGCGTTCTGCAGCGCGTTTCTGTGTTTGCGTGTGTTGTGAGGATTTGCAGGATTGTTGTCAAACTGATTATCCTGTTTTTTATTATTTTGTTGTTGTTGTGTTTTTTCCTATTTGCATGTGTTTTCTTAATGTGCAGCGCGTTGAGCTCTCTCAGCCACCGTACTTTTTAAAAATTAATCAAAAAATATTAATGATAATATTGTGGTCAGTAAAACAAAATCCATTTGATTTGTACAAAACTAAAGTAGCCTAAATTACCGTTTATTTTTCCGAATCTGTCAGTCTTGGAGTCGTTGCTCTGGGTCGCATGTGTCTTGCTGTCCAAATATTGCGTTGACATCTTGGAGCTCGAGTCTGTGCAGTAGTGAGCGAGAAACAGAGCCGCTGGATCAAGGCCCGTCCCACACTTCTGCAGGATCTGATAGTGCAGTTCTGTGTGAAATAAACACTTGTGGAAATGTATAAACTAAAGTTGAAGCTCCAATCTCCTCCTGAAAATCCAGGAAAAGGCCGTTGGTGTCTACTTAGCTGAGAGAAGCTGTCCATCATGACATCACACTCCCGCTTTTATAGCATCAAATAACGAACAAAACGAACACATGAACTCCACCTAAAATGACAGAAACCATCAAAAATGAATCTGAAGTGTTTAGTTTGTCTCAAGTCCCATTAGATTACATGGAGAGGGTTTATGACCTGCTCTGGATCCATTCCTGGAGCCGCTGGGAGCGATTGAGACATTTTGGCTCCACTTTTCAGGACTTGAATGTCACACTTGAGCCCCTACAGGCCTGTTATGTGAAGTGTGGGCTGACAAGAACACGCGAAATGGTGACGAGAAAAAACTTTATTATATTACCGTTTTTGATAATTATGCAGCAATAGTAGATTATAAATATATATTTTGGACACTATTACTATTTTAGATGTTTTTTTTATTAAAGAAGTCTCTCATTCTCATCAAGCCTCCATTTATTTGATCAAAAATACAGATAAAAATACTACAATTTAAAATAATGGTTTTCTATTTTAATATGCTTTAAAATGTAATTTATTTCTCTGATCAAAGCTGAGTTTCCAGCATCATCACTCCAGTCTTCAGAGTCACATGATCCTTCAGAGTCACATGATCCTTCAGAAATCATTCTGATATGATGATTTATTATCAATGTTGGAAACGGTTGGAGGTTTTTGGAACGTTTGATACTTTTTCCAGATTCATTGATGAATGCAAACTTTAAAAGAACAGCATTTATTCAAAATAGAAATTCTAAAAAGTTTTTATAAAGACTTTTGTCAGTTTAGCACATTCTCGCTGAATAAACTTTTGTGCAGAATTATTAGGTTGATTTTCTGATCATATTTTTTTTCAAGGCACATCTTACCAATTCCAAACCACATTAATCTTAATAAACAACATTAATTTTGTATTTAATCATTTATGAGTGATAAATAATTGTCCATGAAGGCTGGAAATGAAAAATATTCAGGAGCAGAATTATTAGGGACAAGGAATTATTGTTTATTAAGATTAATATGGTTCAGAATTGGTCAGAAAATCTTGGAGAAAAAATATGATCAGAAAATCAACCTAATAATTCTGCACAAAAAAGAAAGAAAATTACTGACCCTAAACTTTTGAATGGTAGTTTATATTGTTACAAAAGGTTTTTATTTTAAATAAATGCTGTTCTTTTTTAAAAAAATAATATTTTCAATGAAAGAATCCGGAAAAAAGTATCAGTGGTTAAAGTATATTAAAATATATTCTCTCTAAACATATTCTCTATATTTTAAATTGTAGTAATATTTCACAATATCACAGTTTTTTTCTGTATTTTGATCAAATAAATGCAGGATGAGCTCGAGACTTCATTCAAAAACATTAAAAATAATAATGTGTCCAAACTTTTGACAAAATCTCATGGCAACATTCAAATCCAGAGAGTCATTATTTCAACCTCATGATATCAAATGTTATTTCTGATTTGTTGGATGTTTTATTGAAAGTAGCCTGTATTTTCCTGTCGAGACGTTCCTTCTCGAGCTGTAAGAGTGATTGTGTTGTTCAGGATTTGCACAATATGCAGTATTGTTGTGATTCCTCCAGGTGGCGCTAGTGCAGCACAAACTGTGCTTTAAACGGTGAGGAGCCTCGGCTTAGTAAAAGTCTCAGATCTAAATCAGAGACGAGAAATAAACACTGAGATCAGACAGAACGTGTTTTTTAGAAAACAATAAAAAAGGCGCCTCTAGGGTGTGGCTAGGACGTTGACAGGATTCCTGCTGACAGCTGGAGTCAAAAGAGCTCGTCCACATGTCTCTAATGTTTTGATGCTGAGAAATGACTGATTCATTTCACTACACGGTTGCTAGGATACTCTGTGTGGTTGCTAGGGTGTTGCTAATGTGTTCCAGGTGGTTGCAAAAGTGTTGTTTTTTGGTTGCTAAGGTATTCTGAGGTAATTGTTAGGCAGTTGCTTGTTGGTTGCTAGGGTTTACTGGGTGGTTGCTAAGGCATTGCTTGGTGGTTGCTAGAGTGTTGCTAGGCAGTTGTTGGGGTGTTTTCGATGGTTGCTAGGCAGTTGCTAGGGTAATTTTAGTGGTTTCTAGGGTGTGGCTCGGCGGTTGCTAGGGTGTTCTGGGTGGTTGCTATGGATTAGCTAGGTCACTACTAAGGTATTCTGGGTGGTTGCTAAGGCATTACTAGGCAGTTGCTAAGGTGTTGTTGTTGGTTGCTAGGGCTTTGTTAGGCGGTTGCTAGGGTGTTGTGTGGTTGCTAGGGTATTGCGAAGTGGTTGCTAGGATGTTGCTAGGGCAAGGCTGGGTGGTTGCTGGGATGTTATGAGTGGTTGCTATGGCATTGCTTAGCGGTTGCTAGGGTGTATTGGGTTATTGCTAGGCAGTTGCTATGGTGCACTGGGTGGTTGCTATGTGCCACAGATAGTTGCCATGGATTTTCTAATACATCATTAGAACATTCTGCTGCTGAGTTATGGCTTTTCATGTCCCTGTATGGTTGCTAGGGTGATCTGGATGGTTGCTATGGTGAGCGAAGGGTTAAACTGAATCTGTGATGATCAATATTGATCCTCATGATTTGACGCTTCATATGGAGGAATAAAAATAATAAAAAATAATAATGTGAGATTCAGAGATGATAATAGTGAGTAAAACACCAATAATAATAATAATAATAATAATAATAAACATGGAGAGAAAATGAGAATGTCTCAGTGTAATTCAGACTCTAATAATGTTTGTGTTTCTAGTGTGGATCACGGAGGAGAGTTCAGGATCACTCCAGGACCACGAAGATGTGAGTCCAGAAACAGTTTGAGTGTTTGTTGTTGTAAATGTTGCTCTTGTAATGTGTGTTCTTGTGTTCAGACGCCTGTGATCTCACACTGGATCCAAACACAGCAAACCGTCTCCTCGTTCTGTCTGAGGAGAACAGAAAGGTGACGCGTGTGGGAGAGTATCAGTCGTATCCTGATCATCCAGAGAGATTTGATGTTGATCCTCAGGTTCTGTGTGGAGAGAGTCTGACTGGACGCTGTTACTGGGAGGCTGAATGGAGTGGAGATGATGCTGAAATATCAGTGGCTTATAAAGGAATCAAGAGGAAAGGAGGGAGTGACTGTTGGTTTGGATGGAATGAGAAGTCCTGGAGTCTGTTCTGCTCTGATCACAGATTCACTGTCCGTCACAATAATAAGTCCACTGTCGTCTCTGGTTCAGTCAGTCAGAGAGTAGGAGTGTTTGTGGACGTGTCGGCCGGCACTCTGTCCTTCTACAGCGTCTCTGACACACACACACTCACACACTTACACACATTCACACACACATTCACTGAACCCCTCTGTGCTGGATTTAGAGTTTATTATACAAACTCTTCAGTGTCTCTGTGTGACATTAAACACTGACTGACACATTAAACACTGACTGACACATTAAACACACAGAGTTCTTGTTGTTTCTCTCAAGGATGAATTTAATTGATCAAAAGTGACAATAAATATAAATAAATGCTGTTCATTGAACTTTCTATTCATCAAAGAAAAGTTAAATGAATCATGATTTCATAACAATTTTAAGCAACAGTTTTCAACATTGATAATCATAAATGTTTCATGGATTTCTTAAGGATCATGTGACTCTGAAGGATCATGTGACTCTGAAGGATCATGTGACTCTGAAGGATCATGTGACTCTGAAGGATCATGTGACTCTGAAGACTGACCTAATGATGCTGAAAATTCAGCTTTGATCACAGAAATAAATACATTTTAATTTGCAATAATATTTTTCAATTGTACTATTTTACTGTATTTTATTAAATAAATGCAGCTTTGACGAGCATAAAATACTTTATTCAAAAACAAAAGGTTGTCAATCAGCGCTGCATTATTCATATAATTTACTGTCAATAAATACCTTGAGATGTCTTAAAAAACACAAATAAACCAGATCTTGTCTCAATTGTTTATTGTCTTCACGTTTCATCAGTCAATAAACAGCGAAAAGCTGAATTACTTCTTCGAAACCGTTTTGGTCTTTCAGTGAGAGAGCGCCCTCCAGCGTCCAGTGTGAATGAATATGAATATGAATATTACACGAGAGTGTTTTAGTGCTCAATGTTCAGATCGCCTCATTTTAGTTAAGAATAAAAGATCAGGTCATGCATAGTCTAAGCAACTGCGTTTTGTTCTCATCCAAAATCAGGCGATCTGAACATTATAGCGCTAAAACTCTCGTGTAATATTCACACTCATATTCATTCACACTGGACGCCAGAGGGCGCTCTCTCACTGAAAGACCAAAACGGTTTCGAAGAAGTAAAGCTTATGACGTTCCAGGAAATCCCTTATATGGCACTGAAGACTGGAGTAATGATGCTGAAAATTCAGCTTTCATCACAGGAATAAATAATATTTTACAATATATTCACATAGAAAACAGTTCAAATTATAATACTTTTCCCACAACATTACTGTTTTATTTCATTTTTTGCTTTAATAAATGCAGCTTTGGAGAGCAGAAGAAACTTTTAAAGCTACTTTATATTTTCTGCCTTAATCTTTGATCATTTGTTTTACGTTATAAAATCCACGAGGACTAAATTCACAAGTGTTTGTAATACATAAAGCAATCATAAAATTGTCATAAAACAGAGATAATATTACAGATATTAGTGGTTGTTGTTCAGCAGCGATTTCTAATTGAACTAAAAGCTGAGATGAGATAAAATCAGTCAACCAAAGTTCAGATAAAAGCTGCTGTTTCTCCTGACGCTCCTGATCTCTCGTGCTGAAGCTTCAGTCACTGTTTCTCCTGACGCTCCTGATCTCTCGTGCTGAAGCTTCAGTCACTGTTTCTCCTGACGCTCCTGATCTCTCGTGCTGAAGCTTCAGTCACTGTTTCTCCTGACGCTCCTGATCTCTCGTGCTGAAGCTTCAGTCACTGTTTCTCCTGACGCTCCTGATCTCTCGTGCTGAAGCTTCAGTCACTGTTTCTCCTGACGCTCCTGATCTCTCGTGCTGAAGCTTCAGTCACTGTTTCTCCTGACGCTCCTGATCTCTCGTGCTGAAGCTTCAGTCACTGTTTCTCCTGACGCTCCTGATCTCTCGTGCTGAAGCTTCAGTCACTGTTTCTCCTGACGCTCCTGATCTCTCGTGCTGAAGCTTCAGTCACTGTTTCTCCTGACGCTCCTGATCTCTCGTGCTGAAGCTTCAGTCACTGTTTCTCCTGACGCTCCTGATCTCTCGTGCTGAAGCTTCAGTCACTGTTTCTCCTGACGCTCCTGATCTCTCGTGCTGAAGCTTCAGTCACTGTTTCTCCTGCACTGATTCTTGCTGTAGTAAGAAAGCATTAGCCATGAGCAGAAACTGTCACTCCTGCTTTCTTCTCCAGAATGATTGTCTCCAGTGTGTGATCTGGCTGGAGGTTTGATCCTCTCAATCCAGCAGAGGAGACCAACATCATTCAGACAGAAGCTCATATAGTGACAGAAATCATGAGCTCAACTGACCTGTGACTGAAATCATCTCGTTCATGACTAGATCTGCTGTGTCTGGAGAAACAACACTGTTCATTCACACACAGCTGTGAAATATAAACGCCTCCATCTCCTGCAATGTTGGGAATGAGAAGATGTAAAGTAAGATGAAATAAACAGATTCATGGTTTAAATTCCCTCAAGAGTCAAACTCTAGAGCTTGTCGATGTGTAGAAACAGGATTTTAATGTCCCATTCAAGCAGGTCAACATCTTGAGATGAAAGTGAGGGGAGAAGATGTAGGTGTGACCAGAAACATTTAATAATCATTATTATTATTTTGACTGTTAACTGAAACTAGATTTGGGAGGTTTCATTTGATCATGTTTAATCACAGAAATCAGTGTCTGCCTAAATAAAACAGCACGAGTCTGACCGTTCAGATGAGACTGAGAGAAAACCAGATGAAAAAGAGGATGAGGAACATATTAAAAGCGTCTTAATAAACATCCCAATCTTATGATGAGGTTATTAAAGGGCTCTAGTGAACGTAAGGCACGATCTGAATATTCAAACTGACTCGACTCAGCAGCTTTGCAGCTTTCGTTGAATCTCTTTAAAGAGGTGAACGTGTGTGAAGATCATGTTCAAGCTTGAGCTCCTGTATATGGTGTGTGTGTCGCAGTGGAAACTCGCTCAATAAACGCTATAAATGAGGAGTGTTGCGGTGAGCAGCTTCTGACAGACACACCCTGGAGCTCCTCCATGTTCTTCTCCTCGTTCACTCAACAGTGAGCTGCTGCTTTCTTTAGACTTCATGTGTAAACCCTCTTCAGACTAACAGACCCAACAGAGCAGGACGAGACCACAGTTAAACACCCTGTGAAATACAAACTAGAGCTTTGTGGCTTTTAGTGTCACTTTTACAGCAATTGATATGCTGGTGTACTCCAAAACACTGACAAAATCATCTTTGGCACACATATATCACTATATATCACCACCCAACTTCCTGTTCAATAGGAAACACATGAACACGAGACAGAAAACACAGTTTACCTCTTTTCTTTAAAAAGGAATCAAAATAATATTTATTACACTTGTACAATAACACATAAATATTACAACCGATGGATCTTTAGCGCCATCATGAACAGACTCAATATAACACTGTTTCTCTGGCGCTGAGGGAGAATATCATCATTGATCAACGACATCAGGAAACTCACAAGGAATATCAATAAGAAATATGAAATGTCATCAATATGAAAACGGTACGAGGGTAGTTTCATAACATCAGCAACTTTAATAGTGATGCTTTGGATAAATAATAAAAACGGACTAAACTAATGTCGTTCTCACTGAGATTTACAGTATTTGGATGTTCTGAACAGAGAATGAAGCTGTAATTCTTTTTCTTCCAGTTTGAGCTTTAAGGAAACTGAAATAACCCTGTCTGGACCACAACTATTTCATGAAAGCAGAAAATGACAGACGGACAGATACTGAACAAAAATAAAACGATGGTAAACAATGGTTTAAAACATCTGGTAAACTTACATTGAAGATAGAAAGAAAAGTGTGAAATAAATGCTACTATGAATGGAAGATATCAACATATTATTCTGACTTTGAGACAAAGAGAGAAACAACAACAACTTAAATAACATTAATGAATCCAGTTGAATTGCCTTTACTTTGGTTTCAGGAAAATATCAGAGTTCCAGATTTGGCTGAATGGATCAATGAGGAAAGATCCGCTCAATGATTCATCAAGCGTCCAGGCGAGTCGCTTTTGTTTCTCAGCATCTGGTGATGAAGCTCCTGGATTCGCTTTTGGCCACCAGTAATCGGAGCGAATCGCTTGACGTCCGGATGAGTTCTCTTCCACTGACAGGAAAGACAGAGCAGAGGACGATCATTCATCCGTTTCAGTGTCAAGAACGTCCATCATCTCATCTGTGAATCCTCAGACGTCTGTTAAAACTCATGAAGTGAGTCTGATCTCTTTGTGACAATATTCAATATATTTGCTCTTAAATATCTTTATAGTTGCTTTTTTCAATCAGAGGATCCATTATTTCAGCCAAACCAGTAAAACTATAGTTAAAAATAATGTTTTTTAGTCAATGGAGACAAAGAGGAAGTATCTAAAGGTAAAATGTCACCCTTCAGCAGCATGTTGTTCACCTGTGGTAATCCATGGCCACCAGACTGACTCCATTCACAGCGAGGATTCGGTCGCCCACTCTGAGTCTCTGGCTGAGGGCTGCTGGGGAATCTGGCACCACCGACTTCACGTAGATCCCACTCACTCGCAGGGGAGTTTTCTGTCACGAACAAGCCAAAACAAAGACAAGACTCAAGATGAGCGACGACTGGATGAGGATCCGCAGCAACAGGAAATGAATGATCTGTAGTGGCACTGATGCTTTTGTTTGAGAGCGTCCTGAGTCACATGGAGAAAGTAGATGTTTGATTGTCTCTGAAGACTCAAAACCACACAGTCATCAGGTTCTCACTTCATCTTATTGTTAACATCAACCTCAATGTCACTGCAGTTCTGGGAAACACAGGAAATCTTCTCACATTCAGTCAAGCGCTGGACTCATTGTTGGCATGAACTAAATCAAATGCCACTGAATGTCCTGGTCATTCATCACCCCAAATCAGAAGAAAAAAATAAGAAGTTATATTTTACATAAAGAAAATGAAGGTTGTTTTAGGAATACCAACATTATTATCATAGCGTTTATTTCTAGACAAGTCACTTTGAGATTTATTATTATCATTATTATTAGTACTATCTGCCTTGACTTTGTTATATGATTGTCATCTGCCTGTATCACGACCTCGATTCTGCCTGTCCTCTGCTGTTCCTGCATGTTTGCTGTCGTTTGACCATTTCCTGTCTGACCACTGTGCAATAAAGCCTGCTTATGGATCTCACTTCGAGTGTGTTCCGGCCCAAGCCTTTCTATGTATTTAGTGTGGTGAGATTCTCTTTTCTGTATTAATTTGGTTCTTTCTCTTCTCCCGAGGGTAAGCCCCACCCCTGCGCACCTGCGGCCCGTTCCTTTACGACGCGCTGGGCTGCATATAAGAGGGGAGAGTGAAGACGTGCGGGTGCTGTTGAGTGTCGAACTTGTGCTGCTTCCATCAGAACTCCAGTCTCCAGGTCGCCACTGCCACTGTCTTCAGCTCGATGTGATCGTGGCGCTCTCTTGAGGAGGGCTCGTGTGGTAAACCGACGCGGACGATCAGCTGCGCCCAACGAGTTCGGTGTGATCCTGATGACCCGTGGTTGTTGTTCAGCTGTGTTTTGTTTTTGTTGATCTGTGTTTCATGTTTCTTGTGTTAGAGTGCTGATAGTTGCCTGTGACATGCGAGTGCTGCGGCACCAATAAACAGTGAAATTGTTTCTTTTTGTCCTTTTTATGTTGCTGACCCTTCCCTAGCGAGCTCTTTGAGAGTGGGGTTCGCAACAAGTGACAAATCATTACACGCATTTATTTTATGGCATGTCAAATGAACATGATTTTTATATGTTGCATTTATGCTTTTTGTCCCGTCACTTCATGTTAATTTAACATGACTTTTGTCTAAATGAAAGCTTTATTCAGTGTATGCAGTGGTGTTTCAATGAATAAAATCAGAATGAAATATTCCTGATAAAAACTGATCAAATTAATCGCAAATAAAATTACATTTCACAGTTTGGAAAACTGTAAGTTGACTTTTTATATATACATTTTTAGCAACGTTAAAATTGTAGATTTTGTAAGGCAATAAGCAAAAATATTTCTTAAAAAATACTGCATTTATTTTCAACATTACAGAACAATCCATACTGATTACAAACATACATTAAGAGAAGCATGTTACAGTTCATTTGTCTGAAATGCATCTGTTAAAATATAATACCACAATCCAATATAAAAGCAAAAAAATCTCTAAGAATAAAGACCAAATATACTTCGGGTTTTACGCAGACATGAGGGTCCATGTACTGTGTGTGATGCAAATTTCATCACCAGAACAGTTTGTAGTTTCACAGTAGAAAACGAAACTAGAGAGACTTGTTTGCTCTAAACATAATACAATATTACAAAATAAGAACAATATCAGTATAATAAATGAATTTAAAGCAAATTTAAACATTTTTAAGAGATTATCACTGATTATTCTGTCCATTGTGTCACACGTACCGGCTGGTACCACATAAACAGCTTATATGCTCTCTCTGGAAACAGGAGAAATAAATGAGACACGGTAAACACTGCGTCCGTTTTTCATCTCGCTCAGCAGAAAGAGAGGAAGAAGAGGATTTATTAAACATTCACAAAATAAAATACAATTTGACCTTTTTTCACCTTTCAGCAAATACTGAGTTAATAGTTTTGTGTGATTAAATAAATCAAAATGACATTAACCACTGTTGGCTTGTAAGCTGTCTTTTTTCCAACTCAAAATAAAACATAGCTTATGTTATCACTTGCATATGGTTATATATGGTTGCTAAATACATTTTACATTCCCAGCTACAGTTATTCCTTTTTACTCTTTCCAAAATGCATGAGCTGACAGATTTTTAACTTATTTTTAACCACTTTTAAAATATCTCACATTCGTCCTTAACATTGGATTTTAACCATTACATAAACTCAGCTTTTAACATTAGCTTTTTAACACTTTACACAATACCATACGTTTCAAAAGTATTAAATCTTTACAAAAATGAGCCAAAAATAAAACTTTGTCTAACATGCATTTGGTAGCAACAGGTGACGTTTAGACGCGCGAAAAAGCGACTACTGCTATATGCTCATATATGTCCACATATTCATAAAACAGCCTTATTAACGGACATTAAAACATGCAGCGACATGTCTGCATGTTACACTTCAAGTACCCAGCTTACTTTACTATTCCACCAACCTGGAAACAGGAGAAATAAATGACACAAGGTAAACACTGCGTCCGCTTTTCATCTCGCTCAGCAGAAAGAGGAAAACCGCAAAGCGGACCAAACTGACGCAAAGCCCCAGGGAGCACAATCATCGCCACACTTCCCTCTGCTGGCGACCTCCATAATTACTCCTGATTTTAGTAAAAGGATGGTGGAAACAGGTTCATCACACCTGAACAAATACTCAAACATTAATTATAAAATTACAGAAATTACCACAAATGTGATACCACTTTAGTGAGCATCACAATTGCAACAAAAAAAGACCTGGTTTCTGAATACAATTGCAGCATCTTCAGTTTCATCTTCTTGACTCTCATCTGGCGTACATCTCCTACCTATGACACTGATTAGCCTATTATTGCTAATTTTAGATATTATAGCCTATTCATTTAAAATTAAACATGTTTCAAATTAGGCTATTATAACGGTGTTTTGTATGCAAACAACATTGTTAGTTTACAGTTTATTTAATTAGCCTTTCACCTCAAATTGCATGAAGCCTAAAACCAAATGATCATCTGAAAGTGTATGTTCTGCTTTTTCATTGGGTTGTCTCAGTTCATTTTTAGCACTAACAATCGCTGGGATATTCAAACAGTTTAAGCACTATAGATTTCGTGTTCTAGTTTGTGCTCCCCTTTCTTTGAAAAGAAGTCAGTCACAAATCGTTTCCCCTCGTTTTGTTTTTTTTCCTTCTCCTGTCTTTCCTTTGTTTTTTGGTGGCCTGATTCAGCTTTCTTTGAGAAAGACATTTCAACCGCTCGGCAGAAGTTTGCGCTCCACCAGACGCTCAACTAACATAAACAAAATGCGCGTGCAGATGAACTAAACCATTTGGCGCATTAGCAAGGGGTGGGACCGTGAGACTTTAGATAGTCTTTACTTATACAAAATGTAGTCAGTCAAACAGTTATTCAGCCAATACACTAACTTTACATTTCATCTGACATTCATCATGAAATTTAATTAGGAAATGAAAATATCCAGGCAAAATAAAATATATTCCAGACTTTTCAAGGGCCCTCGGTAATCAGTGCTGGTTTTACCCCCAGTCCACCCCCTGGTCCCCCGGTCTGTTATGGGCATCCTGGTGTTTGAGAACATCACTTCAATGGATCCTGGGATGAAGGCTTCATTTGCAGCCTGGAGAAACACAAAATGAGATTCAATACTAATCTGTGAATATCAAATGTAATTTCAATCATTTAATAATGTCAATATCACGAGAAATGGAAACATGAATATAATGAGAACCAGTTATGGTCAACAAAGACTGAATACAGACACTGTTAGACCTCAGTTCGAGGATAGTGGATGTTAGGTCTCCTATTTTAGAGCCAAGATATCCAACAGAGTCTTCCTATAATAATCTGTACAATTATATAGTATACTTTGAATACGTACATGAATGATTCAGTTTAACTGCAACTCTGGAGCTCTTTTTACACATTCACTGGACAGTGAGAGAGAGAAATCACAAAATTCTTTTTAACATTTGCAACATCACATAGAGGGATTTTAAAAGTAGCAAAATGTGATTCAAACAGATCAACTAAACATATTGTTTAAAAATGCTCGATATTGAAGGGGGTAAACAACATAAGAAACGCGAGAGAAAGAGGCAGATTAACTCTTTATTAACGCTGCAGCATTCACGTGTCTCCTTAATCAGCAAACAAGTAGAAGTTTGTGAGAATCGAGTTAACGTACTGACAAACAATCAAAACAAACAAACAAAAACACAGATCAACAAGAACATCCAAGACAGCATAACGAGGGAACAACGCCTGTCAGCGACTGGCTGGACATCGGGACTCACGAAGCGTGGTCGAAACGATCCTCAGACATCCAGCACTCGAGTGCATGCTAAGATGAAGCTCATGTGTAGATCATAAAAACAGTGACTGTGGCGGTCAAGCAGCTGAAGAATACAAGCAGCACCAGACTTCCTCGTGTCCACACTCTCCCGTCCATATTCAGCCCGAAGAGTCATCAGCAAACAACAGGTGTAAAGATAGATAGATAGATTACCCTCGGGAGAAGAAAACCAGATCAATACAGAAACATAAATATACATTAACTGACAGAAGGTTTAGACCGTAACAATATTACAACACATTTTAATAAATACTCGCCACTGTAGAGCCTTTGGATTGACAGTAAAGCGCATGTCAATAAGTGCATTTGTCAGGAGAAACACCAGATCTCTGTAAAATATCAACATTATGCATCAATTTTAAAACAATTAACAATCAGTATAATTAAGACTTTCTGGACTATTCTCACCAAATTATATGAAGATGTATATCATTCAAAGCAGTCATCAGAAACACACACGTGTGAAAGAGACCACTTAAAATAAGTTAAAAGAACTGAATAATATAAGTGAGTACAAAATATGACTAATTTTAATGATTGAACATCCTTAAACAATAGATAGATTGTACAAAATTGAATTATGTTTAGATGAGAAACAACTTAATCATGTAGGAAATACGAATACATATTTAAAAATTCAACAACCTCATGATTTTTTTATGTGTCTATCTATCTATCTATCTATCTATCTATCTATCTATCTATCTATCTATCTATCTGTCTGTCTGTCTGTCTGTCTGTCTGTCTGTCTGTCTGTCTGTCTGTCTGTCTGTCTGTCTGTCTGTCTGTCTGTCTGTCTGTCTGTCTATCTATCTATCTATCTATCTATCTATCTATCTATCTATCTATCTATCTATCTATCTATCTATCTATCTATCTATCTATCTGCAGATCACCCAACATCAGGTTTGCTATCTAGTTTATTATTTTATTCATTTAGTGTTTTTAACATTCAGATATAATATTAAAACACTTTATATCATGTGAGGATGATGTTAATCATTGGTGGTGGTCGGATGTGAGAGGAATAAACATCATTTCAGCCTCTGTTGTGACCTGAGAAAATGTGAAAGCGAGGATATCCTGTTGGTACATTAGAAAATATGTGTATGAAAATCCTCATCTTAGATACCAGGCTCATATTGAAGACAAATAAAGGCAGAATTAAACCCACAATGCCTGAACAGATTCTCCCTCAGTGATTTATTTCATGATCACGTTGTATAAGTTTTTACATCAACCATCTAAGTGACCGATCTACTGCTTAGCAACAGCCTAGCAACCACAAAGGAAACCCTAGTAACCACTCAGCAACTTCCAACAATTCCTAGTTACACAAAACTCTCTTAAGGTGATGATACACGGGCAGCATTATAGACAATGTTGCTTGGGCACTTTCCTATTAACTGATAAACACTTTACAATCCAGCTGTAATATGGTAATATTAACAAATTAACCAGGTTTTACTATGAAAAATAATAATAATAATAACATGGTCACTGTAGTTATTCCAACGTAAGCACAAAATTAACATGGTTTTGCTTCAAAAACAATAGTTTCACTCTGTATTTGTGTGGTTATACACCAATAAACAATGTTTTACTATAATTAAACCATGGTTAATTTAAAGGCCACTGAAGTGTCTTGGAGCGCGCAGCATTATTCAATGTGTTGATGTAATTTCAGCTGAAACAGGAAGACAGGGTGGGACATATCGAACAGCCTATGGAAGCCCGTTCCCGCCACTGTTGAGAAAAAAAAAAAATTCTGTAAGTCATAATAATGAGAAACTTTCTCATAATAATGACTTAGTATCTCATAATAATGAGAAACTTTTCTCATAATAATGAGAAACTTTCTCATTATAATGACTTAGTATCTCATAATAATGACTTAGTATCTCATAATAATGACTTAGTATCTCATAATAATGACTTAGTATCTCATAATAATGACTTAGTATCTTTAACTTAATCAAAAAAAAATTTTTTTATTTTTTTTTAGAAACTTTCTCATAATAATGACTTAACATCTCATAATAATGACTTAGTATCTCATAATAATGACTTAGTATCTCATAATAATGACTTAGTATCTTTAACTTAATCAAAAAATTTTTTTTTTATTTTTTTTTAGAAACTTTCTCATAATAATGACTTAACATCTCATAATAATGACTTAGTATCTCATAATAATGACTTAGTATCTCATAATAATGACTTAGTATCTTTAACTTAATCAAAAAAAATTTTTTTTTTTTTTTAGAAACTTTCTCATAATAATGACTTAGTATCTCATAATAATGACTTAGTATCTCATAATAATGACTTAACATCTCATAATAATGACTTAACATCTTTTTTTTTATTAAGTTAAAGATGCTAAGTCATTATTATGAGAAAGTTTCTAAAAAAAATTAAAAAAATTTTTTTTTTGATTAAGTTAAAGATGCTAAGTCATTATTATGAGATACTAAGTCATTATTATGAGAAAGTTTCTAAAAAAAATTTAAATTTTTTTTTTTTTGATTAAGTTAAAGACGTTAAGTCATTATTATGAGATGCTAAGTCATTATTATGAGATGTTAAGTCATTATTATGAGATGTTAAGTCATTATTATGAGATGTTAAGTCATTATTATGAGATGTTAAGTCATTATTATGAGATACTAAGTCATTATTATGAGATGTTAAGTCATTATTATGAGATACTAAGTCATTATTATGAGATACTAAGTCATTATTATGAGAAAGTTTCTAAAAAAAATTAAAAAAAAATTTTTTTTTGATTAAGTTAAAGATGTTAAGTCATTATTATGAGATGTTAAGTCATTATTATGAGATGTTAAGTCATTATTATGAGATGTTAAGTCATTATTATGAGATACTAAGTCATTATTATGAGATGTTAAGTCATTATTATGAGAAAGTTTCTCATTATTATGACTTACGGAATATTTTTTTTTCTCAACAGTGGCGGGAACGGGCTTCCATAATAATGACTTATTATCTCATAATAATGACTTAGTATCTTTAACTTAATCAAAATTTTTTTTTTTTTTTTTTTTTAGAAACTTTCTCATAATAATGACTTAACATCTCATAATAATGACTTAGTATCTCATAATAATGACTTAGTATCTCATAATAATGACTTAGTATCTTTAACTTAATCAAAAAAATTTTTTTTTTTTTTTTTAGAAACTTTCTCATAATAATGACTTATTATCTCATAATAATGACTTAGTATCTCATAATAATGACTTAACATCTCATAATAATGACTTAACATCTCATAATAATGACTTAACATCTTTTTTTTTAAGTTAAAGATGCTAAGTCATTATTATGAGATGTTAAGTCATTAGTTTCTAAAAAAAACAAAAAAAAATTTTTTGATTAAGTTAAAGATGCTAAGTCATTATTATGAGATACTAAGTCATTATTATGAGATACTAAGTCATTATTATGAGATGTTAAGTCATTATTATGAGATACTAAGTCATTATTATGAGATGTTAAGTCATTATTATGAGATATTAAGTCATTATTATGAGATGTTAAGTCATTATTATGAGATACTAAGTCATTATTATGAGAAAGTTTCTTATTATTATGACTTACGGAATATTTTTTTTTTCTCAACAGTGGCGGGAACGGGCTTCCATAACAAATTAAAGCTTAGGGTCCCAAAAAGTGAAATTCATTTATATTTGTACTTCTGAAATGTACTAAAAGTACTAATTTCTTTATTTAATTTTAAATGGCACTTCTAGTGTCTAGTCCAGTGTAGAATGCAGTAGCGAGAGCAAGTAGCCCAATGTCTTCATGTTCAGTCCAGTTTTGTGCGGGGCTGGATGATTTTCACTGAACTCGCCTGACGGACCCTAAACATAAAAAGCATTACAGTCGATGGCGTCTGTCAGAGAAGAAATGCTTATTGAACTTCATCACAGTTTGCTAAGATTACATCAGGATGGCACACGTGTTCCTTTTTGTTGGGTGTGAGCACATGATGGAGTGAAAGGAAATGAGAATGCAGACAAACTAGAAAAAGAGGCATTACAAAAAAAAATAACATTTCCAATTCCACTTGGAAAAAAAAAATATAATGACAAGACTGAGAGTGGATCACAGAGTGGACTGAATGACACCTTGTTTTTAATGGGGAAAAGGACTATTGAAAACTGAACGCTGTGGGGTTAAAGAAAATACTGAACATGTCATATTGCACTGTATTTTATATAAGGTGGAAAGACGGTGTTTCAAGCATTCAGGAGGCAGGGCGGGAATGGAATCTGATGGGGATACTGGACACAGAAGGAGAGGGAGAGGGGATAAGAAATACCAGGAAAGCACTATTTAAATTTCTTAAAGACACAGGGTCGATGAGCAGAATATGACAACACCTTAAATGACTTGATATTACACACACCTGTACAGTAGGTGGCGGTATGCACCTTAATGTTTGCAATCCTCCAATAAACAAGAGAAGAAGACGCACCTGAAACCGAAAGCGCTGCAATGTAATCCGACGAAAAAAGACGCCATTATAGAGAATTCAACTTCAGAAATGGCTTCCCATGTCACGGTAAGTTTGTTGAAAAAAAGTTTCATAGCTATAATATCAACAGCAGTGTCAATAAAATCAGTTTAAATCAATAGCATCAAACTATATATCGAGCATTTGCGTCTAAACGTCGAGCAAACACGATAAAGCTGATCGTTACTTTAGAAACTGTGAAAAGATGCTCATGAAAATCGATAAACTTACACAGATTGTATTCCTGATTTTATCTTACTGTGCTGTTACCTACTGAGACCCTAAAGGGACATAGTGGTGGAAAAAATATTGCACAGGAGGAAAAAATATTTTTCAAAGCTTTTGCGTTCCCCTAGAAACTCTTCTGTTTACTTTCACGCTTTCCAACAATGGAGCGGTTCATAGAGATTTATTTGAACTTGGACTTAAGTACAAAGATGTTCAGTGCAGTTCAGGCACGGTTTTGACGTAACGAAGTGCGAAAGACACCTGAAATGGACAAGTTCGGTAAAGTTGGCAAAGTATTTGCAGATTCGAATATCCCGGATCAATAACCCATGAGATAAACGTTGTTAAAACACAAATAACACATTTTCCAACCGTTCCCCGCGGGTCTCCCGCTAAATTTTCTGACCGCTCACTCCCGCCCGCAGCAAAGGTAAAACCGCCCGCTCCTGCGAGATTTGCATTGGGTCCCGCGGGAGCCCAAACCCAATACAGCTCTCTATTACACACTGTAGTGTCACGAACTTCAGTTCACACATTACTGCTGTTTTGAAGATTACTACAACACGTATTTATGATCACATACTGTACATAAACAATATCAGTATTGAAAACACAGAATTTTACCACACAATGTACAATAGTAAATGCATTAAGTCAAACAGTCCAAGTTTATGAAATTCGAATTTAAAGTTTCATTTTAATTAAATTGTCAAAATTCAGTGTATTATTCCTGTTTATTTTTGTTGTTGTTTTTTGCTACATACAGGCCTGAAATCAAACTGGCCATCTAGAGAGAAGAGAAGCAGAACCTGCTTGTAAAATGAGTGTGAATGAGGAGAGAGAGGAGGAGGAGTCTGTTCACACTCAGAGAGCAACATCTCCTGGATTCAGTTACGGGTCTATGAAGAGTAACAACTCCATGTTTGAGCCCCATAATTTCAGCAATGAACCATCTTCAGGATTCAGTTGTGTGTCCATGAAGAGTAACAACTCCATGTTTGAGCCCCATAATTTCAGCAATGAACCATCTTCAGGATTCAGTTGTGTGTCCATGAATAGTAACAACTCCATACATCTTCCCCCTTATCTCAGTGATGGACCATCTCCAGGATTCAGTTGTGTGTCCATGAAGAGTAACAACTCCATACATCTTCCCCCTTATCTCAGTGATGGACCATCTCCAGGATTCAGTTGTGTGTCCATGAAGAGTAACAACTCCATGATTGAGCCCCATAATTTCAGCAATGAACCATCTTCAGGATTCAGTTGTGTGTCTATGAAGAGTAACAACTCCATGATTGAGCCCCATAATTTCAGCAATGAACCATCTTCAGGATTCAGTTGTGTGTCCATGAAGAGTAACAACTCTATGATTGAGCCCCATAATTTCAGCAATGAACCATCTTCAGGATTCAGTTGTGTGTCCATGAAGAGTAACAACTCCATGTTTGAGCCCCATAATTTCAGCAATGAACCATCTTCAGGATTCAGTTGTGTGTCCATGAAGAGTAACAACTCCATACATCTTCCCCCTTATCTCAGTGATGGACCATCTCCAGGATTCAGTTGTGTGTCCATGAAGAGTAACAACTCCATGATTGAGCCCCATAATTTCAGCAATGAACCATCTTCAGGATTCAGTTGTGTGTCCATGAAGAGTAACAACTCCATACATCTTCCCCCTTATCTCAGTGATGGACCATCTCCAGGATTCAGTTGTGTGTCCATGAAGAGTAACAACTCCATGATTGAGCCCCATAATTTCAGCAATGAACCATCTTCAGGATTCAGTTGTGTGTCTATGAAGAGTAACAACTCCATGTTTGAGCCCCATAATTTCAGCAATGAACCATCTCCAGGATTCAGTTGTGTGTCTATGAAGAGTAACAACTCCATGTTTGAGCCCCATAATTTCAGCAATGAACCATCTCCAGGATTCAGTTGTGTGTCTATGAAGAGTAACCACTCCATGTTTGAGGCCCCTAAATTCAGTGATGGAGCTGCTGTGACCTCTGACCCTGTGTGAGTATCATTTACTATCTGCTAGAGCTGCACGATTCTGGATAAACTGATAATCATCATTTTTGTTTAAAATAGAGATCATGACTCTCCCACAATTCTGAATAGACAAAAACAACAACAACAAAAAACATTTACTAGAGGCTCTGACAGAATGTTAATTGCTGCAGTCTATTTAAATATTTCTAATTAGATTTTTTCAAATCAATTTGAATGAATGATTCAATGACTCAGTCATAAAGACTTCACTTGTTTCATTACTGAACGAATCTCTTGAATTAGTGATTCATATAACAAATGTGTTTTAACAATCTCTTTTCGCCACTTACTGATGTGACAATGTAATTCATTCAATTTTTATTTGAAGTGAAATACTTACATTAAGTACTTGCATTTAAGGTATCAAGTGAATACT
The DNA here is from genome assembly GCA_038088235.1 of Zacco platypus. NCBI lineage: Eukaryota > Metazoa > Chordata > Actinopteri > Cypriniformes > Xenocyprididae > Zacco > Zacco platypus. Next base: position 34,874,140 of record CM076083.1, on the reverse strand, counting down.
GTTTGGTTTGTTGACAATTAAAACTACCTTGGAACTCTGTTTTACCATGGTGATTTTTGGTGACATAACAAATTTATCTAAATTAATTCAAACAAAATGGAATAAAAAACAAACAAAAAGCTCTTTTTCCTACCTTACAACAGAAATCCACCAATGGGTAGCAGCAAGTCACGTCTTATTGAGTCATTGAATCATTCATTCAAATCAATTAGTTCAGAAATGTTGATTCAGTCAGGAATGAAACTCCTGACTTTTTGGGAACTGTTTTTGTTGAAGGAAACACTACTGTGTCTAAAATAGTAAGTTATCTAAATTATTTAATATTAACTTCTTGTTTGTTGAACTGTTCTATAATCTCAATATCACATTTGTAATATTTTCAGGGATTTCAGCACTGTTGCTTAACTATTGTTGGAAATATAAAAATCTGGAACTGATTATTGGGCCTTTTTTGGCCCATATAACTTCTGCCACAAGCCTCTGTTCATTTCAGACCCTGTGTGTGTCAATCAAGATCCAAGAGGAATGAAATGATAGACTACTATCCCATTTCGAGAATTTGCGTTGTGTTTATAAACCGGTGAAAATAGTTTTCACTTCAGCTAGCGTTACAAAGAGTCTGCATATTTGAAAATAATATAATTCAAATAATGTAAGTCATAACATTCATTGAATAAGGAAAGCCTATTTTCAGACATATCTACTGTAATCTTCCTCATTAGAAAATTATTTATCAGGACAATTTTACTGGAGCACAGCAAGATTTTACTGGGGCTCGAGCAAACTAAAAGTCAACATGTAACAGAAGTTCTGGCCGACTTGACTTCTGTTTTGTGACAAATTCCTTAATGAAACAGCTTTTCAAATGTGAAAAGTATTGGCCCATGTTGTTCACATGAGCAGCACGACGGATGCGTTTGATGCTGATGCAGGAGCCGGCCAATAATGAGCCGACATTCAGACGTGAACACGGAAGAGCTGAACTGCGTTCACTGTGTAGAAGACTGACAGGGTGGGGAAGGAGCGGGAACTTTGAAACGGCACGAGTGCTGAATTGAGTTCTATTTTTCGTCTTCTTAAAATCACTTGAATGTTTAAATTGGCACGACTTAAAAACGCTTTCAAATGATAAACTTTCACCCTATGATGGTTAAAGATTGTAAAAAATGTGTGATCTGGTCTGTACATCTGTTACACCCCTATCCATGACGTACTGTAGCTACGTCACAATGAAACATATTTGCATAATTCCCGCCTGTTGGCTACTTTGGCTCTCCCTCAAAAAAAAGGTCAGGAAGACACATGGGCTTTCAAAGACAGAGCAATTGAAGAATTAGGGGTCAAACTTTATTTTCAGTACTTCTACTTATCAATACAACCTCAAGCTTTTGTTTATAGAATTTGTTTTGCATTAATAGCAACTAGTTTAGTTTAGGCAACTGTGGTTTATTTTCTGGCTTCAGAAATATTCTGAAATATATCTGTTTTTTATCAGCGGGAAGAGAAAGAGAGCAGCATCTCCAGTATCCAGATGTGTGTTTATGAAGAGTGACAGACACATTCATCATCCCATTGATCTCCGTAATGAAGCCGTGCCCTTTGACCCTGTGTGAGTATATTCAAGTACACTTAAAAATGAATTCATTTTCATTTTAATTAATTTACGAACGTCTTTAAAAAATTTGATTTACTTCAATGTAATTTCAATGTCATTCAATGTTGGGTTAACACAGTTTAGTTGCATTAAGTCAAATGTAATGAACTTTATTAGGTTTGTCAAACTAAATCTTCTTTCATTATTCAACTTAATTTACTTAATGTACTAATGTATATTTAATTCATTTTATTTTGTTGATGTTACGAAATTTAATCAATTTACTATTCAATTTAATAATGTCCAACTTACATTCTTCTATTAATTTACTAAGGTTTATTTAATTGTCTTATGTTGGTCTAATTTAAATGAATGTATTAATTAGTATAACTGTAATGGAATTATGAGCTCATATTTTAACTGAACCAAACAAGCAAAATATACCTTATTATAATACACCTATATTACATTTCAAAGCGACCGCCTTCTCCAAAGTTCACACTCATGAAGTCGCCTCGAGAGATTGTGTCACGATACGACAAACACCTGCGAGACTTGAATAAAACTTAATTTATTTTTATTGCTATATTGCATTTTCTTTTAATTGATTTTGCACATGGTGTAGTTATTTCAACTCAAGTTGTTTAAATTGATCTACAAAATTGATATTTTCAATTAAAGTAGAAATAATTTATTTTCTCCACACCTACAAGTGCAAATGTTTGTTTTTAAGCATTTTTATTCAATTGAAAATACTTGCATATATTTTTGAGTGTACAATGAAACCTTTAACACAACAACACAATATACACAGAAATTATAACTGTCCATTTTTTTTTTGCCAATCATAAACTGAAATCATGTTGTCAATTTTGACAACAAATACAAGACAGAAATTAAAATCATGATGTAAAGAAAGAAAACTATAAAGAAAGATTTAGCAAGGCCTTTCTAATCTAGTAAATATAGTTTCCCAAGTTCACTTGCCCATTATGATGAATGAATTTGGCTTGACATCTTAGAAAGAGGGACTCAGTCCCGAGTGTCGAGCTCCTCTGGTAGATTTAGGAACAGTAAACGGGTATAAATTTGGCGATAGGAAAGGCAGATCTTGACTTAATGTGAGGTATGGGGGAAAAAGAATGAAATTCCTTAATATCAACCCCAAAATAAGTGAAAAGTATAGTTTGCTGCTGTGACGGTGCATAAGTGTTGGGCGGAGGGGAGAATCGAGCTCCTGGAGGATTGGACAAAAATATCCTGCTGCGACAGTGGAGAAAGTACAGGCAGAGAAAAAGAGAAATCGCTCTCTGTGGGAGCGGAGGGGGAGATCACTGAAAATAAAGGTAGAAGAGAAGGAGGAACAGCGATCCTGCGGGAGCTGAGTAAGAGATCACAACACTGCTGTGGTATAGTGACGAAATCTAAAGATAGAAGAGAAAAAGAGAAAGAGTGAGAGGTGAGCGAGAGATCACTGATGGCCAGAGAAGAAATCAGAGAAAGTGAACCATGATAAAAACAGGAGTAGCATGTTAGTCCTTCACTATAAATAAGTTTGTTGGCAGAGCCTCCTTTAACTCAGATAAGAGGAAGAATATGGGATACAGACTAATAATGAATTTCATGGATGGTGGTCATGCTTGAAACAGATGAGAAAGCTGCTATTTAAAGAGGAATTGATTTTTGGTTGTTGACATCTTGATTTTCAAAGTAATTTTAATTACTGTAATTACTAAAGATGTAGAACTTTTTAAAAATGAGATAAAATGGTATTACATCTTCGCATTCTTGATGAACTAGCGATTAACTACATACACAACATGGTGGAGTTGGTAGGCTAACTAACTATATGTAGTAGCCGACCATGTCAAAGCCATTTATTAGGGCAGTTCATATTTTAACATAATTAAGTATCTGTGTCAATACACATTTGACAACAACAGAGTCCACCAATGGTCTGAATCAAACAGGACACTTCAGTCGATTCACTAATGTGTGCATCGGGCACTGGCTGAATTGAATGTTTGTTCATGAAGCCTGTGAGGAGAACAAAATAGTAATATTTTACTCATCATTATATGTTGAATTAGAGCTGCACTATTCTGAATAAAATGACAATCACAATTTTTTGGTTTCAAATAGAGATTGTGATTCTCCCACGATTCTGAATAGACAAAATAACATTATTTACTTGAAGTTCTGACTAAATATTAATTGCTGAATAAAATGTTTTGTTAATTTGAATGAATTATTTAAAAAATGGTTTTGAATGAATTCAATGACTCATTAATATTTGTTTCATTACTGGATCAAAGCAGCGTTTTTGAACGAAACTTCTGAATAAATTCAATGACAATGTTCCTCAGGGATCCGTTTGAGCTCCTATTCCTTTTTCATTTGTTGTAATGTTTTGTTGTAATGGTTTGGAGGCACTCATGACTTGCTTGTCTGATGTGAAAGCCTGATTGTCTTTAAATTTTCTTAATTTTAATGAGAGTAAAAGTGAAATAATTGTGTTAAATCCAAGTTAAAAACTAATATTCAATGATGAACTTTTATTTGCACTTACTGTTTTTAGTAATTTTATTGTATTGTCGCACTCATTATGTTTTTCTATTGTGTAGCACATTGGTCAACCCAGGTGCTTGCAGTTATAATTGACAGGACTGAATGATTACGCTCCTCCCAAAACTACATTTAGAACTTCATTATTTTTTGAATAGTGTTTTCTTCTGCATCAATCATTGTGGATGTCCTTTTACACAGAGATTAAGTGACACATTGGATATTTGTCACATGGCTTTTCTGCATTGGAAGTGTTATATTGACCGTACTCCTTTAAATAACAGATCTGTATCTGCCAGTGTTAATTTTGATTTAGTTTTAGTTAAAGTCTTTTGACTAAAATGCCATTTAGTTTTAGTCATATTAGATTCATCAGAAATTGTTTTAGATTTAGTCTAGTTTTAGTCGACTAAAACTAAAATCTGCAGTAGATTTAATCAATTAATATATAATTTAGTTAAATTGTAATGCATTAAGTAAGCATTTCTCTAACAATACACAGATCCAATACACTGATATACATCTGATATTCTCCGAACTGCTTACGTTCACTTAAGAAAATCAACTGTACTTTACTTGCCAAAGCAGACGGTTTTGGACTGTTCAAGTGCATTGACTGCTCAATTCAGTCCTTGTCAGGGATTGACACACTTTTCATTGAGGTACTATTATAGTTTTTGTTGAAAATTGATTAGATGTTTTTTGTTTTTCCACTTTCATTTGTAATTTTATTAAGTTTTAGTAATTTTTGTGTTTTTATGTCTTTTAGTTTTTTAAATGGAATTAAATTAAACACAGTTTATTGTGTGAACAAAATGACAATAATGACCAGGAAAAAATAATGATTATAAACCATCCTGAAATACACTGTGACTCTTATTCTGAAATGTCTGCAGTCTAGTCTCTGTGTCGGGCTGCTCATCTAAGTTCAGATGAGAGAGATAAAATATGCATTCTTACAACTGTCTAAAACATATTACCATATAAACATTGTATAGTAAACAGTGTCATAATGCAACAATATTAGCTTATAAGCAATCTCTTGGCATAAATGTGCACTATTTATTAATTGCAAAGCAGTCTGAAGTGCTGCTGGGTGAGTCTGTAGAAGCGCAGCACCACTGTTAGATCCACACGTTACACTTCAAATGAGAGCATCTTCCACACAGGACAGCAGCCCTGACTGGATATCTTCCCAAATCGTCCCTCTCTATCATTTTCGTCTCGTTTTTATTCATTGAGGAAAATTAGAGTAGATTTTCATTTCATTTAGTTTTAGTCATTCAAAACACATTTTTATTTAATCATCATCTTGTTTTCGTCCGTGAAAAAATTACATTGATGAAGAAATTAACATTAGTTTCTGCCCCCAAATGCCTGCTGTGCATCATTAACCTACAGCAGTGTTTATGATGTTCTCCCTCTCTCTTATCTGACACATCCAATTCAGATACTGAAGTTTCTTCTGATGACCTGATAAGTTGAATCGAGTGTGTTTGATTAGAGAGACACACAAATTGTGCAATACTGAACAGAACCTTGAGGAAATATGTAAAATTGGTCAATTAAACAAACACTTCTTTATCATTGTGGTTGTGGTATGATTTTAAATAAGATCTTTCAAATACATTTAAATATTTTCTTTACTTTGATAAAGGTCTTTTCTGTCTGTGTTAATGTCTTTTCAGTGGTGGGAGAGCTGACCAGTTCAGATACGTGTCCTGTCAGAAACACATCAGTCATCATGACACAGAAGCAGCCCTGCAGCTCGATTCTCACCAACCAGTGCATCACGATCTTCATAGAGTCAAAGATCTGCACAAAACCAGCATGAAGAACAGATATGAGAGTGTATTTGAGGGAATGAAACTACAAGAGAATCAGACCCTCCTGAACAGGATTTACACACAGCTGTACATCATAGAGGGAGAGAGTGAAAGTGTGAATGAAGAACATGAGGTGCTACAGATGGAGAAAAGTTACAAGACACTCCAAGACACTCCGATCAACTGCAATGACATCTTTGATCCTTCACCTGAACCAGGATATGAAGAGAAGAGAAGGGAGAAGAAAGACCAAATCAAGACTGTTCTTACTAAAGGCATCGCTGGAATTGGAAAAACCGTCTCTGTGCAGAAGTTCATTCTGGACTGGGCCGAGGGAAAAGCCAATCAGGATGTAGATTTCATGTTTGTGCTTCCATTTAGAGAGCTGAACTTGATTAAAGATCACCAGTACAGTCTTCACAGACTCCTGCTGGACTTTCATCCTGAACTTCAATATCTGGACTCAAAGATTTATGATGAATGTACAGTTGTGTTCATCTTTGATGGTCTTGATGAAAGCAGAATTACACTGATGTCTTCAGACTGTGAGAAAGTTTCTGATGTAACTGAGACTTCATCAGTGGGTGTGTTGATGTCAAACCTCATGAAAGGAGATCTGCTTCCCTCTGCTCTCATCTGGATCACCACCAGACCAGCAGCAGCCAATCAGATCCCAGCTAACTACATTGACCGTGTGACAGAAATCCAGGGATTCAACGACCCTCAGAAGGAGGAATATTTCAGGAAGAGAATCAGTGAAGAGCATCAAGCCAGCAGAATCATCTCACACATCAGAAGAGCAAGAAGCCTCCACATCATGTGCCACATACCCGTCTTCTGCTGGATCTCAGCCACTGTGCTTCAAAACATCCTGAAACAAGATCTCAGTGCAGAAATCCCTCAAACTCTGACTGAAATGTACATTCACTTCCTGCTCATTCAAACTCATATGAGGAGCCAGAAGTATGAAGAGAGAGATCCAGAGAAACTCCTGCAGTCCAACAGAGACGTGATCGTGAAACTTTCTGAACTGGCTTTCAATCAGCTGATGAAAGGCAATGTGATGTTCTATGAGGAGGACCTGAGAGAGAGCGGCATAGACGTCACTGATGCCTCAGTGTATTCTGGGATTTGCACTGAGATCTTCAGGGAGGAATCTGTGATTTATCACAGGAAGGTTTACAGCTTCGTACATCTGAGCTTTCAGGAGTTTTTTGCAGGACTGTATGTGTTTCTCTGCTATTTACACAAGAACAGTGAAGTTCTGAAAATGTTCCTGACAGGAAAGTCCAGAACTCAGTGTGAGAATGTTCCTCTGGATGTGTTTCTGAAGGGAGCAATGAATGAAGCCTTGAGCAGTAAAAATGGACACCTGGATCTTTTCCTTCGATTCCTTCATGGCATCTCACTGGAGTCCAATCAGAGACTCTTACAGGATGTGCTGATTCACACAGAGAACAACCCAGAGAGCACCAAGAAAATAGTCCAAAACCTCAAACGAGGTCAAAAAAACAATGTCAGTCCTGAAAGATGGATGAATCTGTCACACTGCTTGACTGAGATGAAAAATAGTTCTGTTGTTAAAGAAATGCAGGCATTTTTAAACTCTGAAACAAAAAGAAAAAGTCTTTCACTTGCACAATGTTCAACATTAGCAAACATGATCCTGATGTCAGAGGAGGTGATGGATGAGTTAGACTTCATGAAGTACAACATCAAATCAAAAGAGGGGAGATGGAGACTGGTACCTGCTGTGAGGACCTGCAGAAAAGCTGTGTGAGTGTGAAAATCTATTACAATATGAACATCTTGTGAAAGTTGTAATTGAGGTTTGAGTATTTTCTGGGTTTGTGTTCACAAGGATAAAACAAAGTTTTGCAGCTAAATGTTGTTTTAATTTTCAATCAAATGATAATTTTATGAAATGTACTTTGTGTACTTTGATTGTACTAAAAAATAACCACCCTTAAAACCACCTTTAAAAAATTATAATATTAATAATAATTTCCCATGTTTTCCATGTGAGCACAGATTTCACATGGGAACTATTCAAAAACCACATGATTCCCATGTGCAAAGTAAGTGATTCACATGCAAGCAACCAGGAAAACTAGTCCTTTCTAAGGTTCTAGTTTATGTAATAATCATTTCTATTAGGAAAACATTTTTTTAATGTAATGACACTCTGCCTATAAGAACATAATAAAGTTTTGTACAAAGATAAAGCAGAATTTTCTGAAGTGTCAAACACATACTGGCCATAAAATATAGCTTTTTGTTAAGTCATCTTTATTTCATTTGTTTGACTTTTTCCTGCTGTAAAGACCTGATAGTGAATGGTCAACCATCTTTTCTGGTGAAGTTAATCAAGGAACTCTTGCAACCTTATGGACCATATGCACCAGCATCCCTTTTAAGCAGACTTCTCCTTTTTCAGATTGGCACACTGTAATCTCACAGATCAGCACTGTGAAATTGTGGCTGCCGCTCTGCAATCAGCAGACTCTCTCCTGAGAGAGCTGGACCTGAGTAACAATCACCTGACGGATTCAGGAATGAAGCTGCTTTCTGCTGGACTGAAGAGTACAAAATGTCAACTCAACATACTGAGGTTTGGCTTTCATGTTGATTCATTCAATTTGTAAATGTCCAAGTACAGACATTCCCTTTCTAGAATGTTTAAGAAGAAAAAATAATTATTCCACTGACAATACAAGTGTCCCAGTATTTTCTAAAAGAAAATGGGCTTCCCTTTATTTTAACTTGGATAAGAATCATAAGATTTCAATAATGGTCTAATGTAAGGTTATATGGCATTTGGAGCCTAAATAAAAATGGTCATGGCATAACTTTATTTTTTAAAAATGTTGTTTGAGGTTTATCTTGTAATGTTTATAAAGTTAAAAAAGTCATATATTTGCAAAACATTTTTATATTATGTTAAACAGTTAAATGCTGTCTAAAATGCTCAGCTTGAGTACCGTGACTCCTTTAAAAGACTGACCTAATTGTTAGATAGTTGTACTTGTAACCTGAAGGTTGCAGGTTCGATTCTCAATGCAGAAAATGACTGAGGTGCCCTTGAGCAAGACACCTAACCTCCAATCGCTGCCCAGACACAGCAGCAAATTGCTGCCCACTGCTTCAGGTGTGTGTGTCCACAGTTTGCAATATGTGTGTGTTCACTACTCACTGCACCTAAGGTAAACTGGATGGGTTAAATGCAGAAGACAAATTCTGAGTATGGGTTACCATACTTGCCTTTTACGTCACTTTAAGTGTTTTGAAAACAGTTTCCTTTATAAAATAGTTATTTACAGACAAATCATTATGAATTTGTTTACTCACACTTTGCAATATAGTTCCTGTCAGATCCAATACATTTGACTGCTTCAACTTAATACATTTTCTTTGTGCACTCTCCATTACACTCTGCCTTATTTACAACAAACAACCTCCAGTGAAATAAACAAAATACATAATTCTGTGGTACAATCCAGGACATTAAAATAAACAACCCACTCTTCATTACGCTGTACAGACACACAAACATGTTTAAATCAGACACATAGAGGGGACAGTCCAAAAAGATCACCTTCATTCCTTATTCATTTGTCCTGTTGTCAGAAGTAGCTCAAGCATGTGGAGTATGTCAGAAATTAAATGGGCATCTGTCTACTGTCCGCATCCAATATGGACTGCAAAATTGATTCTAAAAGGTTTATATTTGTTTTTGACAAAATACGGTACAACACCGTTCACGATTGTGTTTCATAGGGTGTCATTTTCAACATCCACAAGATAAGCCAGATGTGCACAACATTTGGCAATCTTCCCAACATCTTAATCTTGTTAAAAACTAGTTTAGGAGATGCAGCAAGCTTTAGGTGGCTTGTTAACCTGAGTCCCTTTCTGCTCTTGACTGACCTGCCCTCTCTCTCTGTCACTTTACTCACCGCTGCTGTGCTAATGAACTGATGAGGTAAAGTTGTCGGTCTTGTGGAGCAACAGTGTAAAATCACAATATAGTAGAAATTCAAAACGAGTAGTTTTGTCTAAAGTCTAACGCCTTATTTATACTGCACACGTATGTTTTCATGTTTTACCATGAGTAAGTTATGTTTTGTCTGGTTTAACTATGTTTATTGTTGTGTTTATTGCTATGCCCTACTTATTTGTGCTGTAGCCAACAAAGTTAATACATGTAAAATTCTATTTGTTTAATTTTAGTTGTTTAAATTACTTTCTCAGATATCTTATCTACAGTGGGGAGAATAAGGATTTGATACACTGCCGATTTTGCAGGTTTACCCACTTACAAAGCATGTAGAAGTCTGTAATTTTTATCATAGGTACTCTTCAACTGTGAGTGACGGAATCTAAAACAAAATCCAGAAAGTCACATTGTAGGATTTTTAAATAACTAATTTTCATATATATATATATATATAACATAACCTATATGTGGGCGTTTTTGTCATTACATATAACAAGTTGTACCTGTGTTGACCCGCACCTGATGAGCATCAGCTCTGCTTATTTGTGACCCGACACTAATTTTTACTGCTCTTGTTATATTGTGTTGGCCACTATGTAAATTATTTGACTGCTTCTCTGTTCTTTAATTTAAGCATCAGCAGTAAATCGCGTGCAAAACTTGACACACCCATTGGTGCATTTGTGGAATTGATTTCTCACACTAATTTGCCCGTTTAGTAAATCTGGCCCTTAGTACCCTTGCTTTCTTGGTAGGCTTCAGTAAATTATCATAAAAATATTCATAAAACATCTGTTGACCATATGATTACTTTCAATTTCATATTTCCATATCGATATATAAAAAATAAAAATGAAGATATTGTTCACCCAACAATTTAAATCCAGTCATCATTTACTCAACTTCATAGTCCAAAAGTTTGTGTAATAAATTCTGTTGAATCAAATAAAATATTTCTTGCTGAAGCTAGTTTTTGTAATGTCTATTTCATGCGTTACACAATAATGACTTCAAATGATCTTTTGGGGATTTGATGTACGATAAATTTGCGATTAATTAGAATAATTAATCACCATTAGATTCAAAATATTAATCGCTTCCCAACCCTAAAAATATATAGTCTGACTCACTTTGTGTTTCATTTTGACACCATGTTCTTAGACACGTTTCCAGTGTCAAGTCAAGTCAAGTCATCTTTATTTATATAGCGCTTTTTACAATGCAAATTGTGGCAAAGCAGCTTTACATTAATAAGAAAATGGTGTCATTGTGCAGCTTATTCTATATATTATTGATTCATTCCGTTGCAAAGATCAATAGTTATTAGTCTAGGTTATTTAGGTATAGCAGCACTGGAGAAAACAGTGACGTAATCGTCCGGCTCAGATCAGTTCGCATACAACGGCGCCAATGCAGGCATATCAAAAACACTGCTGAATATCAAGCAAGTGTCCCCAACTTAAGCAAGCCAAAGGCAACAGCGGCAAGGAACCAAAACTCCAACAAATGGAGAAAAAAACCTTGGGAGAAACCAGGCTTAGTTGGGGGGCCAGTTCTCCTCTGGCCAACAGTGAACACTTGTCCGATACTCAGGCAGAGTTACAGGTCATTAAACTGATTTGGAATCGCAACAGTCAAAATATTTAATCTAGTTCCATCTAATTTAAGATCTTTTTGATCACGCCGATATGGGACGGTTTGTTGGGATATGTGCCGCTGGCTGATGAGTCGGTAAGGTCTTCACAAAGGATGAGCTCGTTAACACGGTCTCCGCCGACACCACAGGGCCACACTGCTGCCGCACACAGGCACAGGTTCCCCGTCCGACCCGGACACAACCCGGATCCAGCCAATCATGTTAATTGGTAAACCTCGGGATAAGCAGAGAGATAAAAAATTAGCGTAGACGCCATTCTTCTTCCGATGTAACGAGTACATCTGGTGTTATAGGAAGTGTTCCCGGTTCCGGCTGACCTGATCTATGCAGCCTAACAATCCTTTAACGGATATGAGGACAAGAGTTTATAGTGCGTCATGTGTATGCCAGGTTAAATAGATGCGTTTTTAGTCTAGATTTAAACTGACAAAGTGTGTCTGCTTCCCGAACAATGCTAGGAAGATTGTTCCAGAGTTTAGGTGCCAAATAGGAAAAGGATCTACCGCCCGCGGTTGATTTTGATATTCTAGGTATTAACAACTGGCCAGAATTCTGAGATCGTAATAGACGCGAAGGACTATAATGCATTAAAAGCTCACTCAGGTACTGGGGAGCTAAGCCATTTAGTGCTTTGTAAGTAATTAGCAAGATTTTAAAATCTATACGATGTTTAATAGGGAGCCAGTGCAGTTTTGACAGAACCGGACTAATATGTTCATACTTCCTGGTTCTAGTAAGGACTCTAGCGGCTGCGTTTTGGACCAGCTGTAATTTGTTTATCACGCGAGCAGGGCAACCACCCAGTAGAGCATTACAGTAATCTAGTCTCGAGGTCATAAACGCATGAACTAGCTGTTCCGCATTTGTCATTGAGAGCATATGTCGCAATTTAGATATGTTTTTAAGATGGAAGAATGCGGTTTTACATATGCTAGAAATGTGGCATTCAAATGAAAGATTGGTATCAAAGAGCACACCCAGGTTCCTAACTGACGAAGACGACTTAACAGAGCAGCCATCAAGTGTTAGACAGTATTCTAGGTTATTATGTGCAGAAGTTTTTGGTCCAATAATTAGAATCTCTGTTTTTTCTGAATTTAGTAGTAGGAAATTACTAGTCATCCAATTTTTTATATCAGCTACGCATTCTGTTAATTTTGAGAATTGGTCGGTTTCGTCAGGGCGCGAGGAAATATAGAGCTGAGTATCATCAGCGTAACAGTGAAAGCTAATGCCATGCTTCCTAATGACATTTCCCAAGGGTAGCATGTACAGAGTGAAAAGCAACGGTCCTAGAACTGAGCCTTGTGGTACTCCATGTTTAACTTGTGATCGAAATGACATCTCTTCGTTTACTACTACAAACTGATAACGGTCAGATAAGTATGATTTGAACCATGCCAATGCATTTCCACTAATTCCAGCATAATTTTCTAGTCTATTCAAAAGAATATTGTGGTCGATAGTGTCAAAAGCAGCACTGAGGTCTAGTAACACTAATAGAGAGATACAACCACGATCTGATGATAAGAGCAAATCATTTGTAACTCTAATGAGAGCAGTCTCAGTACTATGGTACGGTCTAAATCCTGACTGGAAATCCTCACAGATACCATTTCTTTCCAAGTAGGAACTAAGTTGAGATGATACTGCCTTTTCTAGTATTTTTGACAGAAAAGGTAGATTGGAAATCGGTCTGTAATTGACTAATTCACCAGGATCAAGTTGTGGTTTTTTAATAAGAGGTTTGATAATAGCCTGCTTAAAATTTTTCGGTACGTAACCTAGTAATAAAGATGAATTAATGATCTTAAGAAGAGGATCTATGACCTCTGGAAGCATCTCTTTCAATAGCTTAGTCGGTATAGGGTCTAACATACATGTTGTTGATTTTGATGATTTAATAAGTTTAGACAATTCTTCCTTTCCTATAGCAGCGAATGAATGGAATTTTTCCTCAGGGATACTACAATCCACTGTCTGATGTGATACTGTAGTAGACAGTTGCATGGCTATAATTTTCTCTCTAATGTTGTCAATCTTGCAAGTAAAGAAGTTCATAAAGTCATTACTGCTGTGCTGTTTGGAAACATCAGAAGTTGAGGCTGTATTTCTCGTTAATTTAGCCACTGTATTAAATAAATACTTAGGGTTGTGTTTATTATCTTCTAAAAGATTTGAAAAATAAGCAGATCTAGCGGTTTTTATGGCCTTTCTGTACTCCATCATTTTCTCTCTCCATGAAATCCGAAAAACTTCTAGTTTTGAATTCTTCCAGCTGCGCTCCATTTTTCTTGCTGCTCTCTTAAGGGCCCGAGTGTGCTCGTTATACCATGGCGTTGGACTAATATCCTTAAATCTTTTTTAAGCGCAAAGGAGCAACAGAGTCTAGAGTGTTGGAAAAGAGAGCGTCAATAGTTTCTGTTGCAACATCGAGTTCTTCTAAGCTGTCTGGTTTGCTAAGTTGATGAAACTGATCAGGAAGATTATTTATAAAGCAGTTTTTAGTGGTGGAAGTGATGGTTCTAACATATTTATGGCAGACAGGCGGTTTTGCAGCCTTGGTTAAATGTAGCACGCATGAGACTAGATAATGATCTGAGACGTCATCGCTCTGCTGCAGAATTTCAACGGCATCAATATCGATTCCATGTGACAATATTAGATCTAGAGTATGATTACGACAATGAGTTGGACCTGACACGTGTTGTCTAACTCCAATAGAGCTTAAAATATCTGTTAATGCCAATCCCAAAGCGTCTTTTTCATTATCTACATGTATATTAAAATCACCAACAATAAGGACTTTATCCACAGCCAGTACTAACTCCGAGAGAAAATCAGCAAATTCTTTGATAAAATCTGTATGGTGCCCTGGTGGCCTGTATACAGTAGCCAACACAAATTTCAAATGAGATTTGTCACTTACATTATATAACGTTACATAGAGCACCATCACTTCAAACGAGATATATTTGAAAGACTTTTGAGTAATACTAAAGATATTACTATAGATAACAGCAACACCTCCCCCTTTACCTTTCTGACGAGGTTCGTGTCGATAATAGTAACCTTGAGGGCTAGACTCATTTAAAGTAATGTAATCGTCTGGTTTTAGCCAGGTTTCTGTCAAACACAGCACATCTAGATTATTTTCTGTGATAATATCATTTACTATAAGTGCTTTTGAAGAAAGGGATCGAATATTCAGCAACCCAAGCTTTATCATTTGTTTATCTTTATAATCTCTGTTTACTACTTGTTGAACATCGATTAAATTATCACCCGTAAATGGGTTTGGAAGTTTTCTGTATTTATTAGTTCGGGGTACAGACACAGTCTCTATGTGGTAATATCTAGGTGAAATAGTCTCTATGTGTTGGGATTTATCTGAATTCTGTGACGTGAGACAGCTAGCAGACGGTCGGTTTAGCCAGTCTGTCTGCTTCCTGACCTGGGCCCCAGTTAGTCAAGGTTGAGCTCTAAGACTATGTGCCATATTACTAGAGAGAAGAGCGGCACCACCCCAGGAGGAATGAATACCATCTCTTTTCAACAGGTCAGGTCTGCCCCAAAAACTTTTCCAACTTTTCCAGTGTCCTGAAGTGAAGTAAATGCTTCTCCACATGAATTATATCTCTGCAAAAATCTTCTGAGTTTGGCTTGTTTATGAAGTACATTTGAAAATGCAACATGAGGCAACCATCTTCTGAAATTTGTAAGAAGAATCCATTCTAAGAATTTGTTGTCAGCAAAAATTTAATTTTAAATTCTCTATGTGGTTTACCACCAATATGAAAGCTATATGATTTAACATTTGAAATCACAGAAATTGTTGTTGTTTTGTCAATTAAATGGCTTAGTCAAAACATAAAATGTATTATTTGTTTCCGAAACGTTTTGCCGTGTCCCATATCCTGTGTCCCAGCTGCTGTATCACAAATCCTAGGGAATAAAACGGCATGAATAAAGCACACTAACATGAACACTTGTTGTTGCAGATTATCTGGCTGTTTGGTGTCAGAGGAAGGTTGTGCTGCTCTGGCATCAGCTCTGAATTCAAACCCTTCACACCTGAGAGAGCTGGATCTGAGCTACAATCACCCAGGAGAATCCGGACGGAAGCTGCTCTCTGATACACTCAAACATCTGGACAAACTCAAGTATGTTGAACAGAATGTGTTAAGAATCATACTGTCTGAGGTTTATCTTTTTGTATTTTAAATGCTGTACCTTCCTGCTGTAAAGAACAGAGAGTGAATTATCTTTTATGGTGAAGCTCTTTAATCAAGGATGCATTTAAATCTGATGTGGACACCAGCATGCCTTTTAACCAAAGTCAAATTTTTCAGATTGGCAGGCTGTGATCTCACTGATCAGCACTGTGAAATTGTGGCTTCAGCTCTAAAATCATCAAACTCCCACCTGAGAGAGCTGGATCTGAGTAACAATGACCTACAGGATTCAGGGGTGAAGCTGCTCTGTGCTGGACTGAAGAGTCCAAACTGTCAACTCAACATACTGAGGTATTTAAGGGGGTATTCAACTCATTTTTTAGTATTTATATTTTTTAGTACAGTGGGTAGCTTCCCTTTTATCATTTATCTGGATACAGAAGGTACTTGAAATGTTAAGCAGTAACATTCATCATGTCTGCTGTTTTTTTTTTTTGTTTGTTTTTTGTTTTTGCTATTTTGTGAACAGTCTCACAAAAAAACTGCTTAAAAAGCCCAATTTATATTTATAAAGAAAAGCCAGTAATTTAACAGTGATTTACATAGCTGAGGGTGCTTTAATTAAAAAAAAAACACAAAAAAACCCTGCATTTTGATATATCACATAAAAATATGTAATATATCAATATTTCATGGAGTTAATGCTTTTGTGGACAAAAAGTGCCGTTGATTGTTTTCCACTGGACGCTTTCATAGACATTTTACCCAAGTGCTACAGAAGTGGATTCATCTCACGATCGCTTTTTCATAAAGAAGGTATGACTTCCTGCTCTCCATTTTGCGTGTTGTTACCTTTACTCCCGACACAATTTACTATCGCAATTACTATCATAATTTGTGTATCTGTATCGCATATCGTAAAGCAAACTCTGTATATCGACTCAAGATCTTTCCTTAGATCTTTCAGAAGTTGTATGAATTGTTTATTTTCACAGTGAGGGAAATAAGTATTTGAACACCCTGCTATTTTGCAAGTTCTCCCACTTAGAAATCATGGAGGGGTCTGAAATTGTCATCATAGGTGCATGTCCACTGTGAGAGACATAATCTAAAAAACAAAATCCAGAAATCACAATGTATGATTTTTTTAAATATTTATTTGTATGATACAGCTGCAAATAAGTATTTAAATGCACATCAAGAGATTAAATATATTAAATAATTTCACATTTAAATACATTTTAGTGTGTTCATAATCATGTTGTTGTTGTTATTGTTATTATTATTATTAGTCTTTTTCACCCAGATAATGAATGACCAATATTGTCTCAAATAATGTCTCAAGCACCATCAGCCACCAATTCTCCAAATTATGTTTAAAAAAAAAAAAGCATTTTAATTCATATATGGTTGCGTAAACATTTGGTCCTATTTTTTAAGTGTTCTAGTTTAAAAAAAAATACTTGGTTGATATTTAAAATGGTCTAGTATTGTGAAGAGAGGCTGATGAGCTTCAAATTATGTCTCTGTGTACAAACCCCATTTCCAGAAGAGTTGAGACATTTTGTAAATGCAATAAAATCAACAATTTGTTATTTGTTAATTCTCTGGAACCTCTTAACTAACCCCTGGAACTATTTAACTGACAAAAGTACAAAGAAAAGATTTCCAATGTTTTCACTGAACAACTTTATTGTATTTTGTAAGTGTAAACACTGATTTTGATGGCTGCAACATCAAATATCTTGCCCTATACAGACTGAGATTTCTCTGGTTTTCCTAATTCTTTTTGCAATATTATGTATGATATGGTGAAATACATAAATTCTTTGCAATCTTGCATTGAGAAATGGGATTTTTGAATTGCTTGACAATTCTCTCAAGACATTTGGCACAAAGTGGTGAGTCATGACCCATCTTTTCTTGCAAAGACTGAGAAGCTTTTTAACATCCAAACACGATGCTTTCACCTATTAGCATTTCACCTTCTAATTGTGGACTGTTTAAAAACAGTTTAAAAGGGATGTTATATAATCTTTTCACTTTTATTTTGCCTCTGTCCCAACTTTTTTGGAGTGTGTTGCAGCTATCAAAATTACAATTTGTTTATATTCACAAAATACAATTATGTTGGTCAGTGAAAACATTGGAAATCTTTTCTTTTTCCTTTTGTAAATTAAAAATAATGTTCAAGAGAATTAACAAATCACAAATTGTGGTTTTTATTGCGTTTTACAAAAAGTCCCAACTCTTCTGGAAATGGGGTTCTGTTTAAATCAAATCCAAACCTGATTTAACACACCTGTCTGTAATTGTCAAGTTTTCTTGAAGATCTTTGGTTACATTTATATGACAATGATGTACTAAAAACAAAAACGTTTTTTTATTTGGTCAGATGACAACGTTATCAAAACTCTCCTTGTTCACACGAAACACTGTATTACGGCAGACAAGTATTGGCGATGTCACTTTGTAAAGAAAGACTTCGTGCCTGCGCACATATGCATTCTTTCACAGAGCACTCGCCTCATGCATGCCTACACACAGTATTTTTACAATTTACTGCACTTTGATATTCTTCTTGTTATTTCCCTATATATTCCGCACATTCACAGAAAACACCTTATTTTTGCGTTTAAAAAAAGGTGGAAAGGCTAAACACGTAATGGCATTGTGCAGGCCGTCAACGTTTTCACAGGCTCACGTTTTTGCAGTTTACACGGAGATGATAATGGTATCGTTTTCAAAAACTTCCACTTTGTCTTTTCAGGCCACCAAAATGCTGTTGTCGTGTAAATGAACGTCCAAAACGTATAACGTTTTCTGTTTTTATTTGAAAATGTTGTCGTGTAAACGGCCCCTTAATCAGCTGGTTTAGCTGTATTTGATCAGGGTTGAAGCTGAACTTTGCAGGAAGGTAGATTTCCAACAGGATTAGGCACTATTGCACTAGACATAGTGTTACGATTTCCAAGTTTTAGTCTAGGGTTAGAAGAAGCAACATTGAGGTTGTGGTTGTTATAACCGGTGGTGATGGTGGTGCTACACAAATTGCCCAATTTTATTTTTGTTTTATTTTACAAACAAAGTCGAGAAAATAAGTGATAAGCATAATAAAGCTAATGCAATAACATATGAAAAAATATATATACAATATTTACATAAATAGAAATAAAGACAAAGATTATAAGCCGGGGGAGGACATAAATGGCACAAACTAACTCAAATTAGTCACCTAACCTAACTAATGAAAAGACGGTCTTTGGCGTTGCATGCCCTAACTTACCTATTCTAACTGATGAACAAAAACATTTGTATACTAATGTATCTAAACATTTAATTCACTGGGTGTTGCAATATGTACGTCACGTGACATAATACCTGTCCTCTCCGCATGAGGTTGTCAACAATCTTGACGATCACCAGTAATACAGAACAAGTAACAAAACATAAAAGAACAGATCAAAACAATGACAATGGAAACAGGAAACAAAGAGCTCTGCTTCACGGTCGCTCTTTTAAACTGTGTGTGTCCGACGGGATTGGCAGGCAGAATCATGACGTCACGCCAGCTGACTGTCATCTTCCTGCCCAATTGTCGTCCCGTATAGGCGGACCTAAGAAATTAATTGGAAGAAAGGAGAGCAGCACAAAGGCACCACAACTAGCGGGACGTGACTCATAGACACATTTATTTGTATGTGTGTGCACATGTACGTGGGTGGAGTAAATTCACAGTACACCCACCACCTAAGTCACTACTACACCACTGTAAATGTTGTAAAAATAATGTGATAATCTGTTTGTTAGTTAAACAGTTTTATTTCTTTTATTATCTTCATCATTTATAAATAATATAATTTTTGTACTGTGTGGTAGTGTTATTGCAATAGCATTTCTTTATTGGATTTACATAATAATACAATAATAATAGTTGTTGTTGTTGTATAGTAAGTTTGAATGGTGGAAAAAAAAATTATTCTTTTCCAACTTTAGCTGATCATATGCCTGCATATTGTTGAGAACAAAAAATCTAAAATTGTATTACTAACTAACAATTAACATTTACATGCCTTAATCAAAACAAGAAAATTTATTGATTTGTTTCCGAAACTTTTTTCCGTGTTATATTTACAGTCCTGTATAACTGATGCTGCAGGACCCACAGCATCCCATATCCTGTGTCCCTGCTGCTGTATCACAAATCCTAGGGAATAAAATAGTAAGAATGAAGCACACTAACATGAACACTTGTTGTTGCAGATTATCTTGCTGTTTGGTGACAGAGGAAGGTTGTGCTGCTCTGGCATCAGCTCTGAGTTCAAACCCTTCACACCTGAGAGAGCTGGATCTGAGCTACAATCACCCAGGAGAATCAGGACTGAAGCTGCTCTCTGATACACTCAAACATCTGGACAAACTCAAGTATGTTGAACATTAACAATCATGTCTGATGTGTGTTTTTTTGGTTCTAGCAAAAAAGACTGCTCAAAAACCCCAACTTATATTTATAAAGTACAGCCAGTAATTTAACAGTGATGCACATGGCTGACGGTGCTTTAATTAAAAAAACAAAGTGCATGTGGAGAGAGAGACAGTTCTTTAACAGTAATTTGTATACTGTCATTTGTAAATATACATAAGAGATAATCCACGAATATGTGTGCATTACACAATTTCAAGGCAAAGCACCACCTGACACGAAGCAAAGTGCATTAAAATTGTATAATACACACCTAGCCATGGATTATCGTGCTTATATCCGGTCTAGTGTTGCACGATGAACTGGTACTGATAGTTTAAGAATGACAGGGTTATAATTAGAGCCGCATTTTGTGTGTTGCATTGTATGAAGTGAAGTTTCCTCCTGGTGCTCCGGTTTCCTCCACAGTCCAAAGAGATGCAGGTTGGGTGAATTGGAGAGTCAAAAATTTCTCTGTGTGTGTGAGAGCCTGTGATGGACTTTCCCCTGCCTCTGGCCCAAAGAAACTGGGATAGTCTTGTGACCCTACAAGGTCGGATAAGGAGAGACAAAATGTGACTGTTTAATTGTAGTTTGGGAAGCATCTTTTATGAGCCACAGTAGAAGTCCGTAAAGTGGTAGTCAGTAGAGGAAATACATAGTATGCAGCTCCTTGGAGTGTTGAATTACAAATTAAAATAAACATAATCATCAATAAAGTAACTCTGACTAACATAAGAAATAAAACTAACAAAAACAACTAAAATATACAGACCCACGAGAAGAGAAATTAAAAACCCACATAAAAAAGGATTTTAAAAAAACCTTTAAATTTTATTGCTCAGTACAAATAATGGTAATCATGTCACAAATGACATCAGCCTGACAGGTGAACTGTAATGTTTGATTTAGTTTGTGGAAAAAATATTTACATTGTCATTTGTGGTGCAGGTCAGGAATCAATTGGCACAGACGGACTGCAGTGTGAGCTATTTTTTTTTTTATGAGACTGTTAATTTTAAACTGTTGCTTTCCTTTATCCATGGCCACATATCTAGCTTGTCATGTGACATTCACAGTCATAATGGAGCTGTATGACTGATATATTCCTTTGATTTAATTTTGTCTTTTTATTCAAATATTCATAAACTTAATAAGATGTGAAAAATGATATTCTAATTCTCAAATATGAGTAAGTAAATATATTTTGTGTTTTAAATACCTTTGTAATGACACAATCATATGGTGTTTCCACACATACAGCTCTTTCTGGAAAATGACTGGTAAATTATCGTTTAGAGATCAGAATATTTGATTTCAGGACGCGCTGACGTATTAAGTCTACGATCATTCTTAATTACTCTTTGCTGTTTATAGTAATCAAAAGTAAAAATGTGATAAAATCGGCCCCTTACTCATGTCACATTTAGAACATCACAAAATATGTTTCAAATTGGACAGATTGTCTGTTCTGGGCAGATGAAGAAAACGGTGCATCATTTAAAGGTTATTTCTGATGACTTTCATCACAAAATATATTGGTAATTTGGTGTTGATGTGTGAATGGCAACTTAACAATAAAAAGACGAAAAGCCATTACTTGTGTGAACAGCAGATATGGTGTGTTTATCGAAAGTCAGTCCAACAGTTTTACAGTAATTAGAGTTTAATTTATGAAGTGGCTTCTGTGTGAACAAAGCATAAGTTTACTGGTATGAGCATATAGAGGTCAGGAAACACAATCATAAAGTTCTGACATCATTACTCTGCACTGTTTACAGTAATGGCTATTTCACACAGAACATTTTTTGTGTTCCACTGCTTCTTAATTTTTTTTCTATATAATCATGTGGTAGTCGGACGTTTTTACTGTTGTGCCACGTCTCACTGCTTTTTCAGCATTATGTGCATGAGCTTCAGCTCTGCAGTTACATACTATGATCTCACATTGTGGACAATGTGTGATTGACATGAACAAAACACATCAAATTAAGTTTGAAACACTGTAAAAGAATTGCCTTGAATTTACAAGATTAAAAAACACACTGTAAAACTGGTGTAAAAAAAGGCCAAATTCTAACATATTGTTTTCTATTAAAACAGTAATACACCATGGAAAGCAATGCATTCTGGGTAATATTTGTTGTTTTCGATAAAGTAGCCAACTGCAATATAACTGAATTATCAGTGTTCAGAAATGACACGCAGAGGCTGTTCCAAATCACACCCTATACACTCATTTACTGTTCACTACACTAGTTTACTGATATAGTCCACTTGACAGAGTGAATCCAGACACTGATGAACACCTGCTGTTAACAAGCAGAATCACTGATGGAAAGAGAAACAACAGTAACAGAAAAAAAGACAAATGCATAAACAACAACTGACTGAATATAAAAGATATTAAATCTCTCAGGATCTCAGCAGAGGTTGTTAGTCAGCACACCCGCTTTTGAAAAATCCCAAGAAATGACTAAAACAGATGCAGTTCATGAACCCTTTGCACTAAAAGCATAAGTATGGTCTCATTTCAAAGCAGACACTTTGCAGTTTATTGTAAAGTCATACTTAATTATTGTCATAATTAAAAAAATAGTTATAAATAGCTTCAAAGTTTTGTAAAGTTATTAGATATTTGTTATTATGAAAAATCTTTATGAAAATAAAATTGAAGTCGGCCTTTCTGCAATCTAGAAATGCACTCCAGCTAAAGCCACATGTCAAAAAAGCCAAATGAATAAATGTAAATGTAAAAATGTATCAAATGCCCTTCATTGAAAAAAGAAACATTTCAGAGAGCTTTACATTTAAAAATTATTCGTTATAACAATTAGGTGGCAGCATGACAGTTGCATCTACTAGCATGTAGCTTAGCACACCATAAAGTGCAATTTATGAGATATAAACCAAGTTTTTGCTCCAAACTTACTTTATATCACAAGTCGAGTGTTTTAAACCTTCTGTGATGTAATGTGGCTTCAGATCAAAAAATCTGACCGAAAATATCATTATTTGATGGTATTCTGTGCAATGAGCTATCCCGATTAGCATTGCATTATAAATATAATCTATTATTATAAAAATACCATGTCAATATCATGAAGGACACAGATAGACCATATTTCGTGTTTTCAAAAGCGTCTATCTGCATGTTATAGCGATCTCGGGAAGCTTCTGTTAGTTCCTGGACTGTCACATGGTATGCCTGTTCTTCTTCAATTACATTTGTAGACTAAATGTGCGCAGAGCGCCCTCCGGCTGTAAGTATGAATCGAAAACACAGTACATCAGAGTATCCAGCGCTCATAATGATTACAACAGCACTTTTTGGGTAAAAAATTGAATAAATATTACTCCTCTGTAAAGAATTGTGAGATAAACATATGAAAATCCATCAATATTTCATCAAATGTACATGCGAGGGATGTTGTTTTGTCAAGCGTTTTCATGACGATCTCACAGGATTTTTTTTTTTTTCTCAGTGGATGTGGCTAATGGTCCTATTTCAAAGATATTCATTACGATCGCTATACAATATTGAGAGTAAAGCAGAGATTAAAAATTGAAGTTTTAGATCTTTTTAATGATGTATAGTTTGTCAATGTAATTACATTGCATGTAACAGTAAATTTGAGCTAATTTAAACAAAGAAGCAAGTTCGTCCTCGTCCTGGCTCAGGTTAACAGCTGAACAAAGTTTGACTTTATTTCTGTCATACTTCTAAAGAAGTTCTTTTTGAGAATTATCAGAGGACACATGTTGACCTTTGATTGAAAATAATGGTCTTGTTTGAAGTCACCATTGTGGGGAACAGTGTTTGCTTTTGTTGGGCTCTTGAGCCTTTTCAATGTCACTCTGTCTTTGACTGATTGTGTTTTTAAAGCACATTTGTCCAGAAAAGTCAAGAGAAAATGCAGTCAAGTGATGTTGGTTTTGTGCTGACAGTGAAATAATCAACATTGAATGGACAGATTCACTGATCTCATCCAGAAACTAGTTCATGTCAAGTTTACATTTTTGATAGATGTGGTTTTACAGCTTGAGATCCAGCAATATTGTGGTAATGAGTTATGAAGGATTCTAAAAACATATTTTGAACAAAACATTTTGAACTGCTCTAACATTCAGACACACACAGACATCAAGAACCAGCAAATGAATCTCAACGATGGTGACATTAAAAGTTTCATGTCACAATGCATGCTGGGTACCAGCACAGGACACATCTCACCCATGACTCCCAGCATGCATAGCAGCATGAATAATTTTAACCCCATTGTTGAGATTCAGATGCTGATTCTTGATGTCTGTGTGTGTTTCCCTGACACCTTATTTCAAATCTTTTTGTGAACAATATGTTTGGAAATTCTTCATAATTGACTGGTGGAGTCACATGTGATAATGTGACGTTAATAACAAATCAGACACTGGATGAGATCAGAGACTAAAGCTACATATGCTGATTAAATCATCTTCATCAATGACCCACATCACAATCACATGTTTTTTTTGGCTTTCTTGTTTTTGCTATTGCAAGCATGTCTCACACTGAGATCAGACAGAACGTGTTTTTTAGAAAACAATAAAAAAGGCGCCTCTCACTGCAAAAACCGCGTTCAGTCTGATCGGGGCCTCAGACAGGTGTTTGTTAAAGACACAGTAGAAACGCAGACCGGCACCAACTTCAACAAGTGTGACTCTTCTCCCAGATGAGGACAGGCAGTCACTGCTGTGAGTCATGTGACTGTCAGAGAGCCAATGACGTTCTGGTGCTGAAATATGTCTTATTCATGATGTTATGCTGTTGCTAAGGTGCTCTAAATGGTTGCTAGGGTGTGGCTAGGACGTTGACAGGATTCCTGCTGACAGCTGGAGTCGAAAGAGTTCGTCCACATGTCTCTAAAGTTCTGATGCTGAGAATTGACTTATTCATTTCACTACACGGTTGCTAGGATACTCTGTGTGGTTGCTAGGGCAAGGCTGGGTGGTTGCTGGGATGTAATGAGTGGTTGCTATGGCATTGCTTAGTGGTTGCTCGGGTATATTGGGTTATTGCTAGTCAGTTGCTATGGTGCTCTGGGTGGTTGCTATGTGCCACAGATAGTTACCATGGATTTTCTAATACATCATTAGAACATTCTGCTGCTGAGTTATGGCTTTTCATGTCCCTATATGGTTGCTAGGGTGATCTGGATGGTTGCTATGGTGAGCGAAGGGTTAAACTGAATCTGTGATGATCAATATTGATCCTCAATGAGCCGCATGATTTGACGCTTCATATGGAGGAATAAAAATAATAAAAAATAATAATGTGAGATTCAGAGATGATAATAGTGAGTAAAACACCAATAATAATAATAATAATAATAATAAACATGGAGAGAAAATGAGAAATGTCTCAGTGTAATTCAGACTCTAATAATGTTTGTGTTTCTAGTGTGGATCACGGAGGAGAGTTCAGGATCACTCCAGGACCACAAAGATGTGAGTCCAGAAACAGTTTGAGTGTTTGTTGTTGTAAATGTTGCTCTTGTAATGTGTGTTCTTGTGTTCAGACGCCTGTGATCTCACACTGGATCCAAACACAGCAAACATTGCACTCGTTCTGTCTGAGGAGAACAGAAAGGTGACGAATGTGGGACAGAATCAGTCGTATCCTGATCATCCAGAGAGATTTGATCGTCCTCAGGTTCTGTGTGGAGAGAGTCTGACTGGACGCTGTTACTGGGAGGCTGAATGGAGTGGAAATGCTGTAATATCAGTGGCTTATAAAGGAATCAAGAGGAAAGGATTGAGTGATGACTGTGTGTTTGGATGGAATGAGAAGTCCTGGAGTCTGTTCTGCTCTGGTCACAGATTCACTGTCCGTCACAATAATAAGGACACTGTCGTCTCTGCTGGTTCAGTCAGTCAGAGAGTAGGAGTGTTTGTGGACGTGTCGGCCGGCACTCTGTCCTTCTACAGCGTCTCTGACACACACACACTCACACACTTACACACATTCACACACACATTCACTGAACCCCTCTGTGCTGGATTTAGACTTCTTTATTCTTCAAACTCTTCAGTGTCTCTGTGTGACATTAAACACACTGACTGACACACATTAAACACACAAAGTGTTCTTGTTGTTCTCTTTCATCATCTCGTGTTCGAGATCCACCTATGGGAAGGGCATCTGTACCTGACCTCTGCAGAAGCATCCAATTGCACCAAGTCTGGCTAGACAGACAGAAGCGCACAGCCAATGCCAGGTAAGGCGTTCCGTTATTCCTCAGTCAACATTCGCTTCTCGCGATCTCTGCACAGCTCGGGTTAGAAAATCTGTTCACCTTCGTGTCCTCAGGAGGACACATCGTCAGATCAGCCTCCGCCGGACGTGTCAGTTTTTTCTTCAGCCCTACAAGCTGTTCTTGCGTCCTGAGCCGCCCACGCTCTATAACTGCTCTCACCTGTCTCCCTTCATCTCCACGGCTGCCCGCCACGGTATGTCTCACTCCAAACCGCCCGCATCTCCCGGTGGCTGCGCATCACGGGCCTGCCCGGCCGCATACGGCGCGCTTATCGCCGCCAAGGATCCGCACCCCTTCTGTGTGGTCTGCTTGGGCCTCAAGCATGCGCAAGAGGCCTTGGAGATCCCAGAAAATTGTAGCCATTGCCTCTTGCTGCCTAAGAAGCTCCTGCGGCGCCGTCTTAATGTTGCCGGGACACAGTGCGTCGATCTCTGCCTTTCTGACTTGGATGGAGGACAGTGTGATGACGCTGCACTACCAGGGGCCTCCTGGGGCGCAGCACCATTAAATTGGGCTGACCAGCCCAATCCTGCGTTTCCCGAAGAGGACATCTTCGCGGATAACCTTCAGTTTGCTGACGAACCGGCTGGTTCCGGCGATGACGATTATGCGGGCCTGCTCGGAGTCTCCGAGGACGAGGAGGCCATCCCGCCTTCTAGCACTCCCCTGGCTAACGCCCCCACTGTTCTACCCCAGTCCATCCTCCTGGAAGTATGTGAGCGAGCGGCCGCTCGTCTTAACGTTGAGTGGCCGGCTCCTCAGAGCGCCACCGACCAGGAAAGGGACATTTATGATGGCAAATTGCTGGGACCGCCACCCGGCCCAAGGAAATAGCTCTTTCCCGTCCTCCCCACGTGAGCGAAACACATGAGGCATTACTGGGGCGACCCCCTCCAACTCAAGCACGGTCTCTCGGGTCTCGAGGTACAGGATATGGCGGCTCTAGGCATGGGTGACCCCCCCGCCATCGAGCCCTCAATTGCCAGGCACCTAAACCCTGTCCACCTAACCCTCCTGTTGCGGGACGACCGTTAACAAGCCCCCCCCCCCCCAGAACAATCCACCTGCTGCAAAACCTTGGGTCAGAGCTTCGCCTGCCGCAGCCGCGACGGGGGAGCCCTCTAACCAACCCCCACCCGACCCGAAACGCAAGCGGCCGGCCTGATGTCGGATCGAGGGGGGCGCCGAGTCTATGTTCTCGAGCCGCAAGCTCTTTAGACTTCCGTCAGGCCCCCGAGCCCCCGTTCAAGAGACGGAGGCTCTCGCATGCACAGGGCGACAGCCCTCTGCCCGCAGCTGCCCAGCCCGTTTTTTTTCCTCCGACGTTCTGGGGGTCTGTTGTGAGGAAAAGTGCACAAGCAGTGTTGCCCAAAAGCACATTCTCTGTTCCTCTCACCCAGTCAATAAAGGCTTCGGCCCCACAAAAAAATACACAAAACACAAAACAAAACTAACAAATCATATGAATTTGTTTCAGGGAGAGTTCATCTCTCTGCAGAGAGATCACCTCTCTCTGCGGGGAGAGAACATCTCTCTGAACCCCGGCATGCCACCCCTAGTGTGTCCATTGCATTACGAATGAGCCAACAGGGCTCCCTCGGCTCTGGTGGGGACACTCGTGAGCTACGAGTCAGCCTGGCAGGCTGTTTCGGCCCCCGAGTGGGCAATGCGCACAATACTGCAGGGCTACAGACTGCAGTTTGTCATGAAACCCCCGCGGTTCAACGGTGTCCTTTCCTCTCACACGGAGGAGAGCGCCACTCACGTCCTGAAAGAGGAAATCTCTTCCCTTCTAATAAAAGGAGCGATTCAGGTGGTGCCCCCCACTTTGATAATTCGGGGTTTTTATTCTCGTTATTTCCTGGTTTCGAAAAAGGACGGTTCTCTCCACTCTATTTTGGACCTACGAGTGTTGAACAAACATTTGAGGAAATACAAGTTCAGAATGTTAACCCACGGCACTCTGACTCACGTCATAAAACAGAATGACTGGTTCACATCGGTCGATCTGAAAGACTCTTTTTTCCCCACATAAGCATTTATCAGCCACACAGGAAGTTTCTTCGTTTCGCCTATCAAGGCACATGTTACGAATTCACGGTCCTCCCGTTTGGGCTTGTCTTAAGTCCCCGGACCTTTTGTCTGTGTGTGGAGGCGGGCTTTCTGACTTATATAGACGATTGGCTCATCATAGCCGAATCGAAAGAGAAAGTGCTGCAGGACACCCATCATGTGCTCACACACATCACTTCTCTCGGGTTCAGGGTGAAAGCAAACAAAAGCAACCTTTTACCCAGTCAGAATGTGATTTTCGTGGGCTTGGAGCTGAACTCAGTCTCCATGCGAGCGCGTCTCTCTCAGGAGCGCATTCTCTCTCTAATGAATTGTGTGTCACAGTTCAGGCAGGGAGCGAGAGTGCAATATGTCTCAGACTGCAGGGTCTTTTAGCTTCATCTATCCAGGTTTTGCCTCTGGGACTTCTGAGAATGAGGGCGTTCATGAAATGGATGTTGTCACTGCATTTCAGCCCGTTACGCGATCTTTGCCGCTCTGTAACAGTGACGCGCGCCTGCACGGCAGCTCTGCGCCATTGGAGGAGCGCAGGCTTTTACGCACAGGGAACCCCTTTGGGGACGGTGATGTTGCGGAAAGTCGTGATGACAGACGCGTCCCTAACAGGCTGGGGTGCCACCCAGGAGGGCAGAACGGTGAACGGTTTGTGGCCAAACACACTACGTTCAGTGCACATAAATTATTTAGAGCTCATGACCATTTGTAAAACTGGCCTCTGCCTCGTCTGCAGGGACATCATGTGCTCGTACGCTGCGACAACACCGCAGCAGTAGCATATATCAATTGCCAGGGCGGTTTGCGCTCTTCGAATTCCATGCTCTAGCTCGCAAGCTCTTAGTGTGGAGCGGGCGGTTCTGCCTCTCATTCTGATCGCACCCAGGTGGCCCAAAGCGCCATGGCTGGCAGAGATAATCCCTCTGTTATATGCCCAGCCGTGGTGCCTTCCCCTCCGCACAGATTTATTGTCTCAAGCGAACGGGGAAATTTATCACCCACTTCCAGACAAGATGGCTCTCTGGGCCTGGCCCGTGAGACGGCAAACTTAAACGCGCTAGGGCTCTCCCAGCGTGTGGTTGCTACTATACAGAATGCCAGGGCCGTTTCCACACGGTGCCTGTATGGTTGTAAGTGGCAAGTGTTTGAAGGGTGGTGTGATGGGCGTGGTCTCACATCGTATCAGTGTTCAGTTCCTAATATTTTGTGTTTCCTGCAAGACCTTATGGATAAAGGCAGGTCTTTTTCCACTATTAAGGTCTACCTGGTGGCTATTTCTGCCTGTCATGTGGGTTTTGAGGGCTCAACGGTCGGGCAGCATCCTCTAATCTGCAGATTTATGAAGGGTGCCAGTCATCAGGAGAACTGTTCCTGAGTGGGACCTCTCCGTGGTGCTGGAGGCTCTGTCTCAATTTCCTTTTGAGCCCCTGGGAAATATTTCCCTGAAGCTGCTGTCTTTCAAGACGGCTTTGCTCTTGGCCTTGGCCTCGGCCTCAGCCAGACGTGTCGATGAGCTGCACACACTCTCAGTTCATCCCTCGTGCACTAAATTCTCTCTTAGCGGAGATAAGGTTTTTCTCAGGCCTTTTATGCCTAAGTGCTTCCCTGCATTTACAGTGGAGGTGTTGGAGCGGTCCGCCTTTCATCCTCCACCTTTATCCTCTACGGAGGATCAGAGGTTAAATGCTCTGTATCCTGTTCGCGCGTTAGAAACGTATATAGCTAGGACCGGAGTTTTCCGCAGGAGCGACCAGCTCTTTGTTTCATGGGCACCCCCCCGCCAAGGGGGTCCCATATCTAAGCAACGCCTTTCACACTGGCTTGTGGAGGCGATTGCTCTGGCATACAAGTCGAGGGGTGTGCAGCCCCCTGAGAACATCAGAGCTCATTCCACGAGGGGCTTAGCTGCTTCTTGGGCTTTGTTCAGGGGAGTTTCATTGCAGGACATCTGCTCTGCAGCTAGGTGGGCTTCTCCCTATACATTTGTGCGTTACAACCGTCTGGATGTCACCAAACCCTCGGTAGCACACTCTGTCTTAGGGGTGGGGTCTTCATAGCCCCCGGTTACCTCCTCTTCTTCTTCCCTTTCAGTGTCACCGCTGTAAGGATTCGGGGGGAGAGCGGACCGCACATGTTCGTGTCACCAAGCATGCATTTTCATTCCTGCCTGGATGTTTTTCACATGGGTTGCTGGGTGCATTTACATGTGGGTGCTTCACGCATTTTCATGCCCTGTATGCGCACTACAGGGATGCGTGTGTATCAGGGTTGCTTGGTGGTTTATTATGGGACGAGTCAGGCACCGCCCCTAGGGGTGACCGTCCTTTTTCTGGCATGCAGAATCTCACTGTGAGTGTATTGGGCAATCGGGGAGCTGTCCATGTCTCTCCCATAGGTGGATCTCAAACACGAAATGATGAAAGAGAACAATTGGTTACTGTCGTAACCCCGGTTCTTTGAAACATCGAGTGGAGAGATCCACCAGCTTTGCCCCGCTTGCCGCATGAGAAGCGAATATACTTGCTGAGGAATAACGGCACACACAGCCCTATATGCACCCAGGTAAGGGGGTGGGGCCTTACCTGGCATTGGCTGCGCGCTGCTGTCTTGTCTAGCCAGACTTGATGCAATTGGATGCTTCTGCAGAGGTCAGGTATGCCCTTCCCATAGGTGGATCTCTCCACTCGATGTTTCAGAGAACCGGGGTTATGACAGTAACCTATTGTTTCTCTCATGATACATTTTTCAAAATGATGATTTAATGCTTAAGAAACATCTGATTATTTTGCTGCTGCAGATTTAAACCATGACACCATTCAAACATTTGTGGTAAGAAATTAATACTTTATTCATCAAGAATGAATTAAATTGATCAAAAGTGACAATAAATGCAAATAAATGCTGTTCATTGTACTTTCTATTCATCAAAGAAAAGTTAAATGTATCATGGTTTCCACAACAATTTTAAGCAACCGTTTTCAACATTGATAATAATCATAAATGTTTCTTGATCACATGATTTCTGAAGGATCATGTGACTCTGAAGACTGACTTTGATCACAGAAATAAATACATTTTAAAATGTACTCTCATAGAAAGCAGTTTTTTAATTTGCAATAATATTTTTCAATTGTACTATTTTACTGTATTTTATTAAATAAATGCAGCTTTGACGAGCATAAAGTACTTTTTTCAAAAACAAAAGGTTGTCAATCAGCACTGCATTATTCATATAATTTACTGGCAATAAATACCTTAAGATGTCTTAAAAAACACAAATAAACCACATCTTGTCTCAATTGTTTATTGTCTTCACGTTTCATCAGTCAATATACAGCGAAAAGCTGAATTACTTCAACGAAACCGTTTTGGACTTTCAGTGAGAGAGCGCCCTCCAACGTCCAGTTTGAATGAATATTCAATAATATAGTTAAAAATAATGTTTTTTAGTCAATGGAGACAAAGAGGAAGTATCTGAAGGTAAAATGTCACCCTTCAGCAGCATGTTGTTCACCTGTGGTAATCCATGGCCACCAGACTGACTCCATTCACAGCGAGGATTCGGTCGCCCACTCTGAGTCTCTGGCTGAGGGCTGCTGGGGAATCTGGCACCACCGACTTCACGTAGATCCCACTCACTCGCAGGGGAGTTTTCTGTCACGAACAAGCCAAAACAAAGACAAGACTCAAGATGAGCGACGACTGGATGAGGATCCGCAGCAACAGGAAATGAATGATCTGTAGTGGCACTGATGCTTTTGTTTGAGAGCGTCCTGAGTCACATGGAGAAAGTAGATGTTTGATTGTCTCTGAAGACTCAAAACCACACAGTCATCAGGTTCTCACTTCATCTGATTGTTAACATCAACCTCAATGTCACTGCAGTTCTGGGAAACACAGGAAATCTTCTCACATTCAGTCAAGCGCTGGACTCATTGTTGGCATGAACTAAATCAAATACCACTGAATGTCCTGGTCATTCATCACCCCAAATCAGAAGAAAAAAATAAGTTATATTTTACATAAAGAAAATGAAGGATGTTTTAGGAATACCAACATTATTATCATAGCGTTTATTTCTAGACAAGTTACTTTGAGATTTATTATTATTATCATTATTATTAGGACTATCTGCCTTGACTTTGTTATAAAGCTGGGGAACAATAGTCTGTTAAGGGGGGGGAAGAAAAGGAAGGAGAGGGAAGAAGGGGGAAGAAGGAAAAAAGAGAGAAAAAAGGGAAAAAAATGAGAAGAAAAGAGAATAAAGGGAATTTTGTGCCTTTCTCCTCTAAAAGTAATATTTTTGAGAGTCTGTGTTCAATAAGTTATTTTAAAAACATTTTTTTCAGTTTTCCTGTACATTTATATGGTAGAAAGGTTGATCACAAGGTGGTCAGTTCGAATCCCACTGTTGCCAGAAATCAAGGTTGTTACTCAATGATGTAAATTAGTGAGTTTTATTAGTAAAAATCACGTAAATGGTGACCATGTTATTGAAATTATTTCTGGTGTGCCATTTTGATATATAAGTGAACATTGTAATGATATATTACTGATTCTTGATATTTACAATTCTGAGTTTGTGCACTTTTAATTTTAAATATATTTCTGCTCCAGTTGTTTTCTAAACATTATATTAATCCTATAAATATAACATAAAGCATCATGACATTACAATATTTTTCACAAATGCCTAATGAAAGTTTTGAATGATACTATAGCAAAGCAAAACACAAAGAGAGAGAGTTATTTAATCATGACCAAACTTTTATTGTCAAACAACCATAGCCAATCATTCATTAATTCCTTGATTCATTCACATTTTAATTATTTTAGTCATTATTTTGCATGTGCATATAGGAACAGAAAACAAAACAATACACATAAATAAAAACTTTAAAATGTCCACGGCTCTGGTGCAAAAGAACAGTAAAAACACAGAACTATACACAGAAATAAAGCTCTCCAGTGTCCACGGCTCTTGTTAAGTCTTTGCAAGTGCAAAAAAGAAGAAAAAACTATACGCATAAATAAGAGGTTTTTTTTTTTTATTTGTTTTTTATGTGTGTAAAATGTGAATGGCCTGACTGATCAGTCTGCATGAGCCATTCTGAAGTTGGTGGGCTGTAGATCCTACCAAACAAATAAATAAGTAATCATTAATTACAGACAGAACATTCACCATTGACAAACTAGGAAAGGGCCTCAGGAATGTCCTTGGAGCAGGGGCCGTGCCTGAAGCTTCAGACTGCTAAAACAACAGCAGAAGGGCATAAGAAACAGATATGTGATGCAACATTAAATGTCATTTTCAAATAGATCATCTTACTGGTGTGGAATCCACGGTTGCATGGTCCCTCTGTCCATGGGCCTGCATGGGGCATTTCTCAATCTGAGAAGAGAAGATGTAATTTTCTGATATTGTCTGCACCGTTGTCAGGTGACCTGCATACTACATACTGCGTTATGAGATACAGGTAACTTTGCTTTACCTTCGGATAGAGGTCGTACCACTTCCACTGCCTTTGGGATGATCTATTTCCTCCTCCAGAAGACCAAACTCCAGAGCCGACTAAAGCCCTCAACCTCGCCATCCGCTCGCCATCTCCCATTTCCTTTCTTTGGCTTTGTGCTCATCTAAACATGACATGGAAATAATAGTAAACAAGTGTGTTTTTGCAAGTACTGGACAACTACACTTTTTCTTTTCCCCCTCCATAAAATTATAAAGATACAAATATAAATTGGTAACACTTTATTTTAGGGTCTTTTAACTAGTTGCTTATTAGCACGCATATTACAAGAATGTTGACTGTTTATTATAGTGATTATTAAGCTCATATTAATGTCTTATTCTGCATGACCATATTCTACATTCATAATCCTACCCTAAACTTAACAACTAACTTACTAACTATTAATAAGAAGTAAATAAGGTGTTTAATATGTGAAAAGTCATAGAAAATAATGAATACATGTTCCCTACACTAAAGTGTTACCAAACAAATTCATTGAAACAAAACTGCAAGCTAAATAAATGATGGTAAATTAACCATGGTTTTACTACAAATAACAATTAAAAACCATGGTTCATATAGTTAAACATTTGTTACACTGGGCATAGTTTAACCATGGTATTCATAGTAAAAACTGTGTTTATACAAATGGACTTCAATCCACCAATAAAAAAACATGGTTCCTACACTTTTACCATATTAAAACCATGGTTTTTATAAAGGATGACAATATCTACAACTATAACACTGTTTTTTATACAAACCGAACTTCAAGCGACTAAATGGTGTTTAAAATGTTAGATGACATGCAACTCGTCATAACGTGACCACAGTTTATGAACAAACATTTTTACCATAGTAAAACCACGTGACCATCGCGACAGACAGATCTAACCAACAGAACACGGATTCCTACTAACATCTCACAAAATAAAGTCTTAACATGAACTTAATGAGGATTTCATTCAAAATGAAGCTGAAAAAAGTTAGGTTATAGAACTAGCGATTACTAAAAGGAGACACTCGACAAAACGATGAAACGTAACAAATATATTGCCATATAATATAGTGAACAGAAGAAGAAAATGAAAAATATTTTACTTACTTTGCTCAGTTATAACGGAGTATTTTTCTGTTCAGTGTCGTCATCCAATCTCACAATGGAGAGCGGCGAGGGATTGTCCCGCCTGGATGTAAGGTTATTGTGTACGGTAAGTTATTGCTTTTTTGTAGTAATTTATGACAATGTATAGCTCCATTAGAATTTTAAAAGTCCGATTGACTTTGTTGTGTAACTCTAGTAATGTTAACTCGAGGTTACATTAACTTAAATTGCATTTTCCACCGCAGTCCATGAATCTCTAGTCTCATACAGAAGTCAGTTTAAAACCAAAGAAATTTGTGTTAGTGAATCATGTTAAAACACGCTGACTCGAAATTTGCATTAGGAAAAGTTCAGACATAATTTGCCCCCCGCCTCATTTATCATTGTGATCAGGTTACACTTACCACAACATGACATGAAATGAATCGCGCTGACACGGCAATAAAATTGTGCGAAAACGGTTCAATAAACTACACATTTCGTGACTATAACACGATTTACCTTGAGATTATTGGACCAACCAGAATTGCCCTAAACGCATAATGTTACAAGGAGCTGCGTTTTATTTCTGGAAGAAAAGCACAATAACTTTTATACCTTCTACAGTTCACGGAAATCTGTGGATTACACAAGCGTTTCTTCTCAGATATACTACAAAACTGAGAATAAAAAATGACAAAAGATTTGGTTAAACAATGTTAAAAAATATTGGTGATATCTTTACAAATAGTAATAGTGTACAGCAAATACTTCAAAATTTGGCAGCATCATCTTAATCATAATATAACTGGAGATTTAACTATTGCAATAGGTTGATAAATTTGTTCAGGCCAGAAAGTGTCTGAAAAGGT
This sequence comes from Zacco platypus, assembly GCA_038088235.1. Classification (NCBI taxonomy): domain Eukaryota; kingdom Metazoa; phylum Chordata; class Actinopteri; order Cypriniformes; family Xenocyprididae; genus Zacco; species Zacco platypus. Next base: position 34,838,029 of record CM076083.1, on the reverse strand, counting down.
CTGATATTGACTTGCGTGTTTAAATGAACTCATTTCATTGTTACCTAGACATTATGATTAACAAGCATCACATCAGAATACAACTCCAGCTTATATTTCAGCTTCTGTTTATTAATTAGTTCTCGTGTAATTTTATACTTAAATGTAATGTATTTTTATTAATTCTGTTGTTTTAATATAACTAATTGTGTTTGTTCATTTACAGGTTGCATGTAGGAAATCTTCCAGACGGATGGTTTTCAACCCTGGTGTGTCATCAAGGATAAACGGTACACTTTTATCTGATGTCTTTGCTTACGTCTTAATTGCTGCATAATGTGTAACATATGTAGTGTAGATATATTTAGCAGTTTAAACAGCAAAGAATGGCAACAAAGTAAATATTTTGAAAAAAAGCTTAACACAAAAGCAACCACTAGACAGACTCCATCTTTCCAGGCTTTTCTCTTGTAGTCTTCGCTCAAATCTCTGCTTCTTGCATGTGTGTGCCATTGTATTATCACTTGGTAGTTAGTTTTCTATGGATATTGGTTATCTATTGAAAATAATTATCTATTCACAGAACCACAACATTGAGATGACGTGTGAAGCTGTTATCCGGAGCCTCATACTGTGCCTTGGCGAGAAAGAAGAGGAACTGTTTGAAGATTGCCAGGTAAAGCGTTTTTGATTCAATGTCATGTTAAAAATGTTAAATATGTATTAACGTAACGTACACCAGTGGTGGGGAACCAATGCTCCTGGAGGCCCTGCTCATTCTCCAACTCTCCCAGAGTTAAAAAGTTGAGTTTTACCGTTTCTGAATCCCTTCAGTCGATTTCCAGGTCCGTCAACAGCACTTTTAGCATAGCTTAGAATAGATTAGAGCTTCCCAAACTTAAGAGGGGTAAAAAATATATACCGACATTTACCTACAAATGCATTTATCAACCAGTTTGTAAGAATTTCATGTGAATTATGAGAACTATGATGTAAACATTCTTTACAAATATATTTAAATCCATAACACTAACCTTACATACTTTCAAAAAAATCACATTTTAGAACAATTGGAATATTTTAATTATTTTAATATATTGATTTGGATTAGCTACGGCCCACAGTTTGGGAAGCACTGGAATAGATCATTGAATCCAATTAGACCAAAAGCATCGCGTTAAAAAATGACCAAAGAGTTTTGATAATTTTCCTATTTAAAACTTGACTCTTCTGTAGTTATACTGTGTACTAAGACGGGAATGAAAATGAAAAGTTATGATTTTCTAAGCCAATATGATTAGGAACTAAACACTCATTCCAGCGTGATGATCCAGGAACTGTGCTGCCGTAAAACGAGCGCAGCAAGCGCAGTGATATCACGCAGCGCGTGTGGAAATAGTTCCCAGCGCTCCCTGTGCAAGCAAGAGGGTCTGGCTGTTTTCAGGTGCTGCGTGATATCACTGCGCTTGCTGCGCTCGTGTTACGGCAGCACAGTTCCTGGATCATTACGCTGGAATGAGTGTATAGTTCCTAATCATTTTGGCCTAGAAAATCCTAACTTTTCATTTTCCGCCGGTCTTAGTACACAATGTAACTACTGAAGTGGCAAGTTTTAAATGGGAAAAATATTGAAACTCTTTGGTCATTTTTGAACGCGATGCTACTGGTCTAATTGGATTCAATGATCTATCCTAAACTAGCTAAAAGTGCTATCAACAGACCCGGAGATCGGCTGAATGGATTAAAGGTAAAACTCAACTTTTTAACTCTGGGGGAGTTGGAGACTGAGCCTATTTCCAAACAAAGTGGAGTGTTCTTTTAATCAAATACACCTGATCCAGGAAAATCAAGGTCTACTAGAAACTTCCAAGCATGTTTGTTGGAGCTGGTTGGGGCTAAACTCTGCAGGACACTGACTCCAGGACCAGGGTTCCCACCCCTCATGTACACGTTAACCTTAAAGCAGGGGTGTCCAAATTCTGTTCTGCAGGGCCACTGTCATGCAGAGTTTAGTTCCAACTGGCCTTAATGCACCTGCCTAAAAGTTTCTAGTCCATCTAGAATATTAATGAGCAGAATCAGGTGTTTGATTTGGGTTGGAGACAGACTCTTCACGAGTGTTGCCCTTTAGGACCAAAAGAGCCACAGTCAAGTAGTAAATTCATGCCTAATGGTAACATCAGTGGCTCTTATGTTATGTTTGACTGATGTTTTACTAAACTTGGCTCGCTGTAAAATCGGTTTGACTCAGTTTAGCGTAATCTATACTGTATTACTTCAGTTGAGCTTTTTCAGTAAAATCCAAGTAATTTAGTTTGTCTAAATTTTGCAGGAGGACAACCACAGTGACACAACACAACACACCCTCAATATTCTGCTTGTACATGGAGCTGAGGGAAAGGATCCAGTGGATGTATCCATTATTCTAGAAGGCAAGGAAATCTTGCCACAATACTGCTGAAGCTTGTGCCCTGCTAGTGCCCTGCACTCATTTATACCCCAGAGAACTGCGTTACACTTTCAAGGAGTTTCAGAAACTTTTTCCAGAATTGGATGTGATTATGCTGTCTCCAAAAGTACAACTTGCCTGTCAGAACTGTTTTCAGCTTTGTGCCAACTAAGGCATCTGGTCTTTTTTCTTTATCGTCATGTTTAGAGCACTAGTCTAGAGTGCCATGTTAATAGTTGAAACTTCATTGTTTGGTACTATTTTAAATTTAACTGAATTCGTAAAAGCACTACTCAATATCTGTTGGATGCAGAAGCTGTCTCTTATAAGAAATTTTTTGACATTAATTTGGCAACATTGCTTTATATAGAAATATTTGTCTTTAACTGCTAATCAAAATATTTTTATACATTAATGTTTTATATTTTATGCATTTACTGTTGTAATGTTTAGAGCACAAGTGCTATATTGAATGTTGAAACTGCACTATTAGGATTGCTACTTTTATTGAAATAGTAAAAATTTTGTATCCATGCACAATATCTATGATGTTTAAACCTCATCCCATGTTTTTGTATTCCTTGGGGTTGAAACACTTTCAGGCCTTGACAAATTTAGTTGTTTTGAGGACTCCAATCCCTAGGGAATTAAAAATAATACATGTGTATGACAGTCATTGTTTAATGTTGGAACAAAATAAATGTTGATTGTATCTATGCTGTGTTTTTTTTAAATGCAGACAAAATGATATTTTTAGTAATATTTAATTACATATGTTTAATAAATTAATTGAAATATTAAATAAAACCTACCTTATAACAGTAAATAAAATTTAATTAATATTTTAAGGACAGCTGTGTGTTAGTATTTAAAAATATATAGATATAGACTTTATCTAAATGCTTAGAATAAATATAAATCCTATCTTAAATAGAATTTAGTAATATTTACTTAATATTTTAACAAATGTTAAAGTCAATTAATACATAGATTTGACTTGATTCTGGAAAGTGTGTTTCACCTAAAATTAAAGCAGTAAATTTTACTTAAAAAGTGTAAGTGCAAATTGTTTCGAGGATTTTAAGTAAATTTTACACGTTAGTTTTTTCAGTGTATTGGACGCATCCGGTAGTTTTCCGAACACTCCAGCACTCTCCGTAAAATTCCACAAGGGGCGCTAACAGTCCGGGTCATTAAATTTGTTTGGCTCTAATTTAAACCCTTAATAATGTAATTGTATTACCTGAAGTGAGTTTAATAAAAAGCCCTTTGTAACAGGCAGTAAAACACACTGAGGTCAGACACACACACACATTCACCTGCTGTGGCACATCCACACGCATCTTCCTCGAATACTATCTTTATTTGTTCTTCTTCAGTCGTGGCGGTAAAGTTCTTTATTGAGTTTATGAATTTGTTTAAGTAGAGATCTCTTATAGATGTGTGTTTGTGAAGGAGGAAGCGCATCTCTGTCTCGATCAGAGAACACACACACTTTGCTCTCTGTTTAACCAGCTCTTTCTGTGTCTGCCGGTCTCGATGGCGTCTCTGACACTCATATTCTTACAGTTCATAATTTGATTTTAGAGTTCGATAGAATTGCAATTTACTTTGTGTTTTAGGGTGCTTTCACACCTGCCTCATTTAGTTCGGTTGAATCGCACTAGAGTTCGTTTGGGCAGGTGTGGATGAAGCACTCACACTCGGTGGAAATTCAAATCCAAAAGTGGACCAAACAAGGGTAAACCGTTCAACATGCTACAGTTTTGGTTGAGTGTTGAATGTGTGCGTTCTGCGCAACATGGCAATATCCTTTCTGACACAAAATTAAAAGAGTATAAAAGATAATTGTGACTTTTAATCACACAATTCAATGTTTTTCTTGCAATTGTGAGTTTACACCTAACAATTCTGGCTTTTCCCCCCTCAGAATCGTGAGAATTAATCTAGGAATTGAGAGGAAAAAAAGACAGAATTGCCTGAATTGAAACCTTTTTTTTTATTTTCCATTCCATGGCAGAAAAAAGCTTTTATTGGTTCCACATAAGAGGGAAAACCAGATGCACAATCCAGGACACATTCTTACTCCTCATATCTCTTCTTCTCCCTTGTCCTGATTCAACTTTTCCTTTATTTTTTTTGACTCTCTGCTCTTCTGTGTTGTTCTGCATCCACGCTGAACAAAACCTCACTTCGAGGATAGTGGATGTTAGGTCTCCTATTTTAGAGCCAAGATATCCAACAGAGTCTTCCTATAATAATCTGTACAATTATATAGAATACTTTGAATACGTACATGAATGATTCAGTATAACTGCAACTCTGGAGCTCTTTTTACACATTCACTGGACAGTGTCACGACCGGCTCAAAGCCGTGACAAAGGAGGCCTTGTGGTTGGCGAGGTTGAAAAAAAGATATATTAAGAAAAATATAAATAACAGAAAATCAATACAAAAATGAACTCCAACTCCTGTCTGACGCATGATGGCAAAAACGGCAGACAGAACCAAATTCTAAACGGAAGCAAACAATTCTTATACCGCACTGATCATGACCACTCCAGGCTCACAAATTCCCTTTTATAAGTAAAGCACAGGTGCAGGCAATTCTGACAATGAGTCTTCCAGCCACACCCACCGGCCGACACAGCAGGAGGAACGGGAGACCCGTCACACTCTCGGTCCGCTTGTTTGGTCCACACCAGGGTTCGGATGGCAGCGTTCACATATGTTCAAACGAACCGCACTAACTGAGCAATCGCACCAGGGTTCGTTTTAATCGAACCAAACATGACAAGTGTGAACGCAGCCTTAAACGCTTCGGAGCTGCCTGTAAGGAGCATTTTTATCCTTTCAAATGCTTGCTGACACATGGCGTCCAGCAAAACTTCGCTCCTCCCCGCGAAAAGTTCGTCAGGGGCACCGCCACCGAAGAAAAGTTCTTACAAAAACAACGATAAAATCCTACCATTCCGAGAAATCGCATTTGCTCTCTTTTTGTAGTGGGAGCAGGATACTTGTCTATTGCCTCTACCTTTGCACGAACGAAACGTACTTGTGGGATTATTTTCCCACCAATAAGATCTTCTTCTTCTTCAAATGGTGTTTATTGGCGGTTGGCAAATCAACTTTCGGTGCATTACCGCCACCAACTGGACTGGAGTGTGAAGCACTAATAGTCATATTATTTTATTTTATACCTATTACTTTAAATTCTCCCATCTACTCCTATTGCTTTAAAATATTTCATAATAACACTATATATTTTATCTTGTTCTGCATGCATTTTCAATAGACTTTCCATATTAAATGTTTCAACACCCAATTTAATTACTTCCTTCATAAGTTCTGATCTTTCTTTTACATATTTTATACATTTTATTAAAACATGTTCAACTGTTTCTACCTGATCACAATAATTACATTTACCCGTTGTATGTTTCCCTATTTTGAACAATGAATGATTTAATCTAGTGTGTCCTATTCGAATGCGAGAAATAGTTGTATCTTCTTTTCTATTCCTAAAAACACTTCTTCCATTTCCTACTTGTTTCTGTATACTGTACATATGTCTACCCTTGCTATCATTGTTCCATTCTTCTTGCCATTTGTTGTTTATGAATTCTTTAATTTTACTTTTAATCTCTTTTTTGCTCAGAGTCACTTGAATATTTATCTCTGTGTGTTTTACCGCTTGCTTCGCTAGTTTATCAACCACTTCATTAGCTTCCAATCCCACATGAGCTGGAACCCACACGAACACGATTAAGCTTACACTACTTACTCTTAACAAACTAGCAAGAATCTCATAAATAATGTCTTGCCTTGATGCTTTATTTCCACTTACTAGGCTTGTAATTGCTGCATAAGAATCTGAACATATTGCTACTAATCTTGGTTTTACATCCTCTACCCACTGGAGTGCTACCATCATGCCAAATAATTCTGCTGCAAACACAGATATATGATCAGATAATCTTTTCTTAATGCTTGTTTGAAACTCAGGAATATATACAGCAGCTGCTGTTCTTCCAGAGATAGGATCCTTAGAACCATCAGTATATATATGTAACCATGATGAATAAGTCTGATCTAAGTACTTCTGTGCAATAATATTCTTAGGTGTATCTCTCTCATTTTTAATTTTCATCTGAATTTGTAAATCAGTTTTTGCCATTGGATAAATCCATGGTGGTATACTTGGTAATATAACATTTGGACTCACGTCATAGTTTATAATACCAGCTTCTTGTGCTTCTCTGTTAACAATCCATCCCAATCCTTTTATGTTTTTGTTCCCATGTTCCCAGCATTCTTCTACTACTCCCTTCACTGGGTGACTCTCTTTATGACCTTTTATATTAACCCAATAATTCAGTCTAATTTTTTTCCTACGAAGTTTTAATGAAACTTCACCAACTTCTACCTGAAGAGCTGCTATGGGAGATGTTCTGAACGCACCACAGCATATTCTTAGAGCTTGATTTTGTATTGCTTCAATCTTTTTGAGTATAGTCTCAGCTGCAAATCCGTAAACTATACTTCCATAATCCAAACTTGATCTGATTAATGTATTATATATTCTTTTCAACGATAATCTACAAGCTCCCCATTCAACCCCAGATAAACATCTTAAAATATTTACTCCTATTTTACATTTCTTGATCAGTTTTTTAGCATGTATAGCAAATGTCAGCCTAGATTCCATCCATACACCGAGATATTTGACTACTGTAACTTGCTCCAGTTCCTGCTTATATAATTTTAACTTAACCTCTGGAACTTTTTTCCTTTTAGTAAAGCATATAACTTGAGTTTTGGCCACAGATAATCTAAAGCTCCAATTATTTGCCCATACCTCCACTTCATCTACTGCTTTTTGAATACTTTGGGATACATATGAAATATTACGTCCTCTTTTCCATATTGCCCCGTCATCAGCAAACAATGCTTTTCCTACGTCACCTTTTAAATTACTAAAAATATCATTTATCATAATATTAAAAAATACTGGGCTGCATACACTTCCTTGCGGTGTTCCATTTTCTATCTTGTATGTTTTTGAATACTCTACTCCAACTCTAACTTGAATTGTTCTTTCAAGAAGGAAATCCATAATCCAATTGTACAACTTTCCTCCTATTCCCATACAATTAATTTTTATTAAAAGTCCCTCTTTCCAAAGCATATCATATGCTTTCTCGATATCAAATAATACCCCAACTAATACCTCTTTATTTGCTTGAGCTTTCCTGATATCGGCTTCTAGGCTTAAAACAGCATCCATAGTACTCCGACCTGCCCTGAATCCACTCTGATATGGTGATATAAGTCCTTTAGATTCCAATATATAGTTTAGTCTTCGTATAATCATTTTTTCCATCATCTTACATAAATTAGAAGTTAATGCAATTGGCCTATAATTAATTGGATTTGATTTGTCCTTTCCTGGTTTGCCTATTGGTATTATTATTCCATGCTTCCACGAAGAAGGAAGCTTTCCTGCATTCCATATCTTGTTGAAAAGATATAAAATTACTTTCAAAGATCTATCGGATAAATGTTGAATCATTGCATAACAAATATCATCTCTTCCAGGAGATGTATGTTTAACTCCCCCTAGAGCCATCTTTAATTCGTATAAATTAAAATCTGAATCTAAAGTGTCTCCAGTAGGATTCCTTTTCTTCATCACATCTGGATGTTGACTCTTATTCTGATTTCTATACTTTTTAATATCCTCTGATACATTATCATCACTGTGAACTTTAACAAACACTTTAGCCAGCATTTCAGCCTTTTCTTTATCTGCCACAGCCATTTTTCCTACATCATTTTTTAAAACTGGTATAGCTTGATTTCTATATATTCCTCCCATTTTTTTTATTGATCCCCATACTTCACTTATTTCAATATCTTCTCCTATTGAATTACACCAATCTCTCCAGTACTTCTTTTTAGCTGTACGTACTATTCTTCTTACTTCAGCTTGTGCTTTCTTGTAATTGATAAAATCTTCAAATAAATTAGTTTTTTTTATTTTCCTAAATGCTTTATTCCTATTTTTAACAGCGTTACTACATTTATCTGTCCACCACGGAACTGCTTTCCTCTTTTTACATGGACCCTTTTTCCCTATAACTTTATCTGTTACATCATACAATACTTTGCATATTTTCTTATTACATTCCTCTATATCTTCCATCGTATTCAGTTCTAATGATGCTATTTCTACCTCACTTAGATATTTATAAGTTTCCCAATTTGCTTTATTAAATCTCCATCTTGGAGCTAAAATCACATTATGTTCCAATACACTCATCCCTACCTTACATAAAATTATATAATGATCACTACCCATATTATTTTCTTCCCAAACATCCCATCTACATTTACTTGCTATCTCTTCAGAAACCAATGTTAAATCAATTGCAGATCCGACTCCACGTACCAAATCTATTCTTGTGTTTCTACCATCATTTAAACATACTAAACCATTACTATCTATAATTTCTTCTACTACCTCCCCATTATAATCATCACTACTACTTCCCCATAAAGTGCTATGAGCATTAAAATCTCCACACCAAATTAATTTATGATTTCCTGACCCAATAACCTTTTCTAATTCTTTACTTAATTTTCTACAAGGATTATAATAATTTATTATTCTAATAGTTTGATTCTCTGCATATATTTCTATAACCACCAATTCATAATCTTCAGTCTCATTAATGACGGAGTATTCTATATCATTCTTAATAAAAGTGGCCACCCCACCTCCATTTCCTGCCCCTCTATCTCTCCTTACTATATTATATCCTTGCAGAACAAAATTTAGTTGTGGTTTTAACCATGTTTCTTGTAAGCAAATTATATTTGGTTTCTTATCCTGTTGATCTATATACTTCTTGAATTCTGGTCCATTCGCAATAACACTTCTGGCATTCCATTGCAATACAGTTAAAACCATTATTATTATGTATTTCCACATGATGTTTGAGTACTTGATTTAGTCTTTAGCATGTCATTGATTTTTTCCAAAGTAAGTCCTGCTACATTCAAGTACCTCTCTGCTGCCCTTATTATGATTTTAATTCTCTCCGTTCTACTTTCTGACTGAGCCGAACAATTTATCACTTCTGCCATAAATGACACAAATTCCATTTTTCCAATCACCAATTTTTCCTCATTTGTCTTATCCTGAACCAAAGTAATTTCATTGCAATCCTGCATTATCATCTCTTCCTGTTTCTGTTCATGTTGTTTAGCTTTTTGGGCTGCTTCAGCATAAGTCAACCCCTCCGCTATTCTCACCTTTTGGATTTTCACCGCATGTTTATGAGCAATGCAACCCCCAAATCCAGCGCTGTGCTCATCACCGCAATTGCTGCATTTTGCCTTAGCTCCTACCTCACATTTACCATATTCATGTTCGCCACTACACCTCGCACATCGTAAATTTCCTCTACAAACCGCACTAACATGTCCATACTTCTGACATTTGAAACATCTTAGTGGGGGAGGTATGTAAGGTCTTACTGGGTAACTCACATAGCCTATTTTAATCCTCTCTGGCATTCTCTCCTCATCAAACTGAAGCATCACAGATAGACTATCCAGCCTTTCTTTGTTTTTAACATATTGAAGCCGTTTTGCTCCAATAACTTTGCTCCCTTCAATGCAGCTTTTAATTTTTTCAGCAGGTACATCAGTTGGAATCCCATATATTACACCTCTTAACCAAGGTTTCCTAGTCATCACTGTGATTGATACAGAGTATCCAAGCATCGAATTAATACTCAGTGCCTTCTTTTGTTGTTTTTCATCCTTACACATGATAATCACATTTCCATCTCTCAAAGTCTTTGCATTATTTATTTCTCCTAAAGCTTTTTTCAGAGCTTTGGTCAATTTAATTGGGTTTAACGTTATTCCAGATTCTGCGAATTTCATCATTACTTTATATTCTTCTATATTTTTCTTACTCACGTGATCCTCCTTTCCACTATCCGTGAATGACCCTTGACTATTAGTTTTCTTTCTTTTCCGATTAGCTATTTTGCACCATTCATTCCCTTCAATACTCCCGCTACATGATTCATCCTCCATTTCCGGATCACAACCAGAGCTACCGTCATTTCCTGCCATCAATGCTCCAGTCACAGTCCAGTGTTCCCGCCAATAAGATAGCGGTCACGGATCAAAAAATAATAAGCTTGAATCAAAAAATTAAAAGCGCATTAAAAAAAAAATAACGAACATAAATCAAAACTTTACACACATTAAAAATTATATTGCACAAAACCTAAACTTATGTAATGTGTTCTTTAAAAATATGTTTTGGTTTAATTACTCTGTATTTTGTGCTCTCTTACATTTTCTGCTCGTATTTTATTTTTTTGTAAGTTTGTGCTGTTTTTCTCTTCGCTCTTCTTTCCACGTTCTGCGCTTGTTTTACCGAATTTTGCAGTTCGAGTATCATGTAAATTAGGGCGGGCTTAAACGTCACCATTGGTCCACTAGTTCTAGATTGACAGCTCCTCCTCTAGCCAATCAATGGAAGAGGGGAGTTGACGTCACTCCAATGCGACTCTACTGACGCTCACTGCCTCACTGGTTCAGGGAAAGATAACTGTCAGCTGATCACTTTCGAGCTGGGGTCAAATCTTTCTGTGGCAGGACACAGTTATATATAATAGTGTATGTCCTAACAACGACCTGTCACAGTTTTGCCTGTCTGACGATCCATCACTGTAACATTCACTGGCTTCATGAGCAGTCTGCCTTCACGTGCTCTCCAATGGAATTATCGTAAATACTAGTTTAATAGTTAAAAACAACCGGGCAGAAACACCCTCTCAGGCCAAAATGTGAATGCGATGAGCTCGAAAAGAAGTGTGAAGGACCAAATTTCCGATAGCACATGAAGTCAGCATCATTCACCTTTGATAAATGATAAAAAGGGGGAATTGTGAAAGAAATTTAATATTAAGGGGTTTGCTAAGAGTTAATGTATGCTTTTCTATCTGCTGTGAACACACATTTGGCATGAAGGAAAGCAGCTGCAGGGCTGAAGGGAGTCTGCTCATGACCTGGGGGTCATCCTGTCCTAAATCTAGGGTGTAAGGCCTAAAAAGGTCATCTTGTATTAGGTAAAGGCCTTATGTCATGGTACAGTGTCTTTTCTGTTTACCATGTATGGAAAAGTACTGATGTTAAGAGATGTAACCTTGAAGGGTGCGGATGGGTATAAAAGCTGAGGAAACCCGCCCTTCTTGATCACACTCTGCAGTAACACTCTGTGTTTCTGTATGACTGTCTGACCTTCCTCGCAAGAAATAAATTCTTATAAAGACAATTTTCACTGAGTTTGTCTCTTATGCAGTATGAGTTAAATTTTTGTCACAACACAGGTAATTTTTATTATTATTATTTTTTACCATCTTTTGAACTGCTTTTTTATATTGAATTCTGTAATCTTATTGGGTGCAAAAGAACGAAGGAGAGGAGGCGGATCGCTTTTAACTAATCGCTGTTATTCAATAGAAAAACAAAGGAAAGAGAATCAATTTGGGAGAGCAACAAACAACAAAACAAAACAGCTTTAACTTACATAAAGACAACACCTAACAAAAACTAAACAAACTGAGGGCATATATATATATATATATATATATATATATATATACACAGGCTAAAAATGAACTGAGTGTGAAACAGGTGCACAACACCTGACCTGTAACTCTGTCTGAGTATCGGACAAGTGTTCACTGTTGGCCAGAGGAGAACTGGCCCCCCAACTAAGCCTGGTTTCTCCCAAGGTTTTTTTCTCCATTTGTTGGAGTTTTGGTTCCTTGCCGCTGTTGCCTTTGGCTTGCTTAAGTTGGGGACACTTGCTTGATATTCAGCAGTGTTTTTGATATGCCTGCATTGGCGCCGTTGTATGCGAACTGATCTGAGCCGGACGATTACGTCACTGTTTTCTCCAGTGCTGCTATACCTAAATTAACTAGACTAATAACTACTGATATTTGCAACGGAATGAATCAATAATATATAGAATAAGCTGCACAATGACACCATTCTCTTATTAATGTAAAGCTGCTTTAACACAATTTGCATTGTAAAAAGCGCTATATAAATAAAGATGACTTGACTTGACTTGACTTGACAACACAATCAGTTACCATGGCAACAAATGAGGAAATTAACACAAGGAACTGAAATAAACATGCGACAAATATGCAAGGGAGATTAACAGACCAAAGCAAAGCAGAAACAGACTTTCATATTATTCCCCTCTCCCATTAGGCAGCTCCTGGTGTTGGAGGATGAATCAGGAATCAAGAATTCTGAACAGGGTTCAGACTGTCAGTCCAAATCCTATTTTTGTGCATTTCTGATTGAAATGGCCAAAAATCACTTTAAAATTACTTTTTTACAAATCCGTTTCAAGATGCATTCGTATGTGGTTTGAAATCCTATTTGAATCTCATTTCTGGACATCCATTTCAGTCTGACTGCTCTGATAGGATTTCGTGTGGTTTATGTGTCTTTCTTACATGGTGGGGAAACATGGTGAAAGTCACTTCAGAAACAAGGTTGTGTTGTTGCAAAGTGCCGGACAAGAAGAAAATGATAATATAATGGAGAAGAAACGAAATATATGTTTTAAGACTGGCAGAGACGACAGCGCAGAATAAAGTCATGCATACCAGCCTCCAACAGTTCTGCTGCGCCTCATAAGATGCAGTAGCAGTGCGGCAGATACACATTGTCATGTTGTAAATAAGACAACTGTAACGACGGAGCGAGTCAGCGGGTTTAAATCCAAATGCAGCTTTATTCAGAGACGTAGTCAGACAGGCAATGGTCAACTCAACAGCAAACAGAAATAGTAGGGAACAGGCAAACTCGCAGTAAATATCCAGGCTATAGGTCAAAGGCGGGCAGATAAACATCAAAAAACAAGAAACAGGCAGGATCCGAAAAACAGGTAAACAAGACAAGGAGAATGCTCAGAAACGTTACAGGGAAACAAGACTTCGCAATTAACAAGTGAAACAGAACAGACTTAAATAGGGAGCTAGATTGGCTACAGCTGGGCAGTAATTAACATAAGGGGCATATGGGAAGTGTAGTGTGGTGTATGGAGTCCATGATAGAGTTCTGAAATGGGAGGGCGACATCTAGTGGCAGTTGAATGGAGGACAACAGAACGGATTCATAACAACAACATTGATACCTCTACGTTGTGGTTGTGGTTGTTTTTGGCATGCAGTGTTAGGGAAAGTTACTTTTAAAAGTAATGCATTACAATATAGCGTTAATCTCTAAAAAGTAACTAATTGCATTAGTTACTTTTTATGGAAAGTAATGTGTTACATTACTTGTGCATTACTTTTTCTCACCTGGGCTGAGTTTGCTTGTTTGTTTTTTTAATAAAAAACAAACAATTTAAATTTTGGCAAATGTGAAGGCCCTTTCACACCAAAAGTGAAATGAATAAGCCTCAGGCTGATCACAAATGTGACGCTTATCTAAAATAATTTTTGTTTATTAGTATGGTTGAGTGAGATCATCAAAGGTCAGCAGCAAAGACATTGGTTAATAAAGTGAGATTAAATACATAAAGTATATTTGTTTAATTTAATATATAATTACTGCAGGCTTGTACAATATTCTGAGATTGCATTTTAATGTTTTTATGCATTTTGAGGAATACTGAATGTTTTCTTGCAAGTGAGATGAGTAAATGTTCACATTTCGTCCAGAACTAATAACCATCATAGAACTAAATCAGCGCACACAACACCTCTGGACTTTATCTCTCACAACATGGGGACAGGAGAGCTGTCAGTCAATAAATGTGAACTTAGATATTTTGTTGTAAATTGAAAAAGTAATGCGTTACTTTACTAGTTACTTGAAAAAGTAATCTGATTACTTGACTCGCGTTACTTGTAATGTGAACAGTCAATCAATTTAGACCAGATTCCAATCGGATACACAAATAATCAGATTTGGACTGAGAGTGAAAAAAGTCTAACAGACTAAAATGAAACAGAAACCGACTCCAACCCAGACGAAGAATAACAGGAGGGAAATTGATTGTATATATGGAAATTTATACATTAATTAGCAATTAAAACAAAAATAGTAAGGCAAAAAATTGCATCAACTTCACCTCAAACCAAGATAATGACACAATTTAATATTAACACCATGTGATAACTGAAAACTCGTATGATTTATAACTTTATCTTTAAAAAGATTGTGAGATATTTTATCCAATATATTGAGACATATAGAATGAGGACATGAAAATGTACTGCATGGTAGGAATCCTTAAAAATAAATGTGCTTGTGTGCTGAACTGTGATAATATATATGTGCAGATGATTTGTTGGTTGAACTGGTTTTTTTTTTTACATTGTGGTCATTTCAGAGTGTGCAAAACTCTTCCATACTGGTGGAGCTGGACTTCAGTAATATGGAAAGCGTTCCCGAGATCGTCTCTGAGATCCTGGAGTGTTACGGCTGTCTGGATGTCCTCATCTTCAACAGCAGCATGAAGGTGAAGGCTCCTGTACAGAGTCTGTCCCTCCAGATGGACAGGATTGTCATGGACGTCAACTACTTCGGGTCCGTCACACTGGTTAAAGGTAAAATGTAAACTCCAACACTGAGTGCCACAGCTGTCAACAATAACTCAGTTGTGTCAAAGCATTTTAAAATGATTTTATTCATGGTCAGAGGTGTTCTTCCGTCGCTGATCTCCAGAAGAACAGGTCACATTCTTCTAGTCAACAGCATTCAGGGGAAACTGACGGTGCCCTTCCGCGCCACCTGTGAGTATTAAAGGGATCAGTTCTGTCTTCATTTACTCACCTTCATGTCGTTCCAAACCTGTTTTCTGTTATTTTCTAAATGGGACACATAAGGAGAAAGTTTGAAGAATGTTCATGCAGCTCTTTTCCAGCTTAAAGATCATTAAAATCAACTGTTCTAGGGAAAGCAGAAGAGCGTGTGGGTTTGAAATGACATGAGTTTTACTTTTTGTATTCCTTAAATGTTTATTTGTCAATATAAGATGTTCTGCATTGTTCAGATGCTGCCTCCAAGCACGCCGTTCAGGCTTTCTTTGAGTGTCTGCGGGCTGAGGTTCAGGAATATGGGATAACCGTCAGCATCGTCAACCACACCTTCATAAAAACTCCCAGCACACACTTAAAGGACGAGGCCACAGCAAAATCCATGTGGACATGTGAGTGAACGGCACTGTCTGTTCATAATCCAAAGAACATGGTTTGTGGCTCATTACATCTCTTTTGTTTGTATATTCCCCTGGACCTTCTGCTTGGACACTGGCTGGAAACCGCAGACTTTAAACCGATGTCCCTTGGTGTGAACCCTGAAGAGATGGCCACTGAGCTCCTGAAGACTCTGAGTAGCAAGAAGAAGGAGATTTTAATGGCTCGCTCCATCCCTAAAGCAGCTCTCTATGTCAGATCTCTCTTCCCAAACCTGTTCTTCGCCATCATGGCAGCAGGAGTCAGAAACACTGCAGCTGTGAAGATGTCTGACGACTGAAGGACAACATTGTAAACGAAGGTGTCTCTGTGGTGCTCAAATTATAAGAGAATAAATCATTCATAAATTGCTCACTCTTGTTTGTGAGTCTTGAAAAAAAAATCTCTTTATCTCACCCAACATCAGGATTGCTATCTATTTTTATTATTTTTTTTAGTTTATTATTTTATTTATTTAGTGTTTTTAACATTCAAATATAATATTAAAACACTTAATATCATGTGAGGATCGATGTTAATCATTGGTGCTGGTCAGATGTGAGAGAGGAATAAACATCATTATAGCGCCCTCTGCTGTTCTTGTTACACACTGTTTGGTGACGTCACATCATGGCGCTATACCCACTGTCTCGAAACTGCATGTTTCGGTTCACTCAAGGATTTAAGAACAGTCAACGACTTCGCAAATATTGTGGATGTAGTGACGTCTCGAGTCCGAGTGTGATTCACGATAGACAGAATCAGCGTTTCACAATCAATCTTGACTGCGACGGTAAGAGAAAATAACGTTCTTTATTCTGTCTCAAACCGAGCTGCCTGTTTGAACCTATGGGAGAATCAAAGCTTTTCAAAGCTTCGAATCAATTGAACCAATTGCCTCACAAAATGATTCATTGTTTCGAAGCGTTCGAAACGCCACTCGCTGGCCCTGCTTGTCAGAACAGTGTAAATGCAACATCTTTTACAAACCCATTGCAGATGTTTTATCTATCAAATGCAATTAACTAATAATTTAATAAGATTAATATCAAATGTTTGTATAATATGTGTTCTTTTATCATTTGTTTTGTTTGTTCAATATGTGGCTCAGCTAACAGGCCAATATGAGACTATTAATTAGTAGTGGTGGGCAGAGCGAGGCTTCATGAAACAGTTGAAGCAAATGTGTCGTATTGTGTCGAGGCTTCGAAACTACACCGACACCGTCTCCACGGTGACACCTAGTGGTCAATTGCACATGTTATCTGAAACAAATTTGACAACAAACCGTTTAAAAAAATAAAAATAAGTGTTTTTGTTAATGTGGTGAGTTTTTAACATCCTCACTATATAACTATAATACATAATAATAATAACTAGGTTATTTTGGTCAAGAAAAATGGAAATTAATAAAACAAATCAATCCACAATGGTCTCATTTTTTTTTACAGATTTTTATTCAAAAATATTAATTGCTTTCTCCTCTCACAAAAACCCACGAGGTGAAGGTGCATTAACTCCTCTTTTAAACTTTGTGGGAGTTGAGACAGATGTGCGATTGTGTGGTTTGTTCCCGCCCCTGTCAATCAAACGCAGACTCGGCAAGCATGTCACCTGTCGAAAGGCGCAGAAGCTTCGTTTAGCCATAGTCACGTGACATGGGTGTTTTGAATCACAGTTTGGAGCAGTGTTTCCAAACATCTACGCTTCGGGATCTCGACTCTGTGTCGAAACTTTAGTTTCTCGTCAGCCATCCCTATTAATAAGCCATACTATTATTCCTTTTACCTACAAATGTACAAAACAGATCAGAGATCAGGTCAAACGAGAATTGTCTCGCTGCAGCTTGTGGTGGACATCCAACTCCAGCCAACATCCAAGTGTGACGTCAGAAATAAGGCCAATGCCGCCCTGCAGCCGATTCTTACGTGTTTATTGACAAAGTCTCTTTCAAGGAAAGTCTGGCCTTATTTACAAGGCCTCCGGGAAGCTATTTCAGGCATCCAAGACCAAGTCCTGTCTATTTGAATGGGGGGATCCTGAAATCTCAAAGAGTACTTGACGAACTCATTTGAAATCAGCAACAAAATCTGACATGGACTGACCCATAAATGTTGTTTCTTATGCTAAAATAGCATTAAAAAAAATCCAGTGCGCATGTGCTGTCCTAGCGCCAGTCTCAGGTTTCTATGGAAACCGGAGCTTCTAATGGCAGCTGCAGTGACAGAATGACTGTATCGATCAGCGATTGGCTCTTTTACTTACAAGGCGGGACTTATATCGCTATATTGCGCGTTGCAGTTTGTCCCATTGATAACTAATATGAGTGAACTGTCTTTCTATATCTATAGTCTTTGTTATTGGTCATGTCAATCACAGAACTGATTGTCTACAACAAACACGGGCCCCTAAACCTTTCCACCACAGATTCAAAACAAAAGATAAAGGTTTAGAAGCTTCATGAAGCAGTTTTTCGAAAGCGTCCAT
Organism: Zacco platypus; assembly: GCA_038088235.1. Classification (NCBI taxonomy): domain Eukaryota; kingdom Metazoa; phylum Chordata; class Actinopteri; order Cypriniformes; family Xenocyprididae; genus Zacco; species Zacco platypus. Next base: position 34,819,819 of record CM076083.1, on the reverse strand, counting down.
AAGTTTAGACCGGATCCTGACCATCAAAACAGCTGATTCACAACTCGAGTCTTGGTTATGAGACAGCTTGATGTCTCGACTGCAATGTGATTATATGTGACTAGCAACAATATTTCCCTTGTCATGTGAATCAGGAGCAGTGAGTAGAGCAGTTCTGAAGTACACTATCAGACATGATCGGCAGGTGGAGTTGATGTCTACTGAGGTTCCTGAATCACAGAGGGGCAAAGGTGTAGCTGCACTCCTGGCAAAGGTCAAACCGCTCTTCAGCTTCTTCAGTTACTCAAGTTTTGATGTTTCTGTAACTCAATAATGATTTTTCTTTCATCTTTAGGCTGCTCTTGACTTTGTTGTTGAAGAACATTTGAAAGCGAGGATAACCTGTTGGTACATTAGAAAATATGTGGATGAAAATCCTCATCTTAGATACCAGGCTCATATTGAAGATGAATAAAGGCAGAATTAAACCTACAATGCCTGAACAGATTCTCCTTCAGTGATTTATTTCATGATCATGTTGTATACGTTTTTAAATCACTTTTACAAGTGACCGCTCTGACAAAGCACTAACAACCACCTGGACACACTAGCAGCTGGCAGAAAATTATTATTATTTTATTATCACACTACCGGTCAGATTTTTGGAATAATTAAGATTACAGTAAGAACTGTAATATTGTCAAATATTCTTATAAAAAATGTTTTCTATGTGAATATATTATAAAAATGTAATTTATTCTTGTGATCAAAGCTGTATTTCCAGCATCATTACGTCAGTCTTCAGAGTCACATGATCCTCCACAAATCATTCTGATATGATGATCTGATGATCAGCTATTAATGATTGTTTGTATTATTATCATTGTTGAAAACAGTTGATCTGCTTAGTATTTTTGTGGGAATTGTAAAATACATTTTTCTCAGGATTTTTTGATGAAAATAAAGTTAAAAAGTTCAGCCTTTATTTGAAATGTAGAACTTTTATAACATTATAAAATGTCTTTAATGGGATATTTTATCCATTTAATTTACTGTCCTTGCTGAGTAAAAATAATTTTTTATTTTTTTAATTTTACTGACTGAAAATTGTTTGATATTTAACCCTTATGTGCTGTTCGGGATGTTTTCATCCACTATGGGGAATTTTTGAGTCTTAATTTGGCCATAACTTTCTCTGTGTTTCAGCAAATGGAATGATTTTTGGTGACAAATCTTCTTTTGACACATATTTTGGGAAAATGCTTTGAAAATTTTCAAAAACTCAACAGTACTCTGTGGGCAAATTCACAACCCTTTCGTTATGTTCATGGCTGAAAACAGCCACGATTTTAACTGCTTTAAAAATGTATCAGATAAATATTTTTTTCTAATTTTTTTGCTTAAATCTATTAATCAACCTCAGTCCTGATCAAAACTACTAAATTTAAAAAAAAAAAATCAGGATTTTAACTCTTTAATTGCCAAATTCATAAATGATGTCACTGATTTGGGAAAAAACGTGTCAAAGATTAGAAACAACATTGGCTTTGATGCGTTGTTAGTTTTTGTGCAGCATCAGATTTTAACGTTTTAAAGAGTTAAAATCCTGATTTTTTTTTTAAATTTAGTGGTTTTGATATATATATTTTTTCTGTTTGTTTTGCAATTCAGACTGTTTATTTATCGAATTATATATATATATATTACTGTATATAATAATTATAACAATTTCAGACAATGGATGTAACAAAAGGTCCCATTTGGTTTAAGGGAACCATTAGAGGCAACCGAATCCTGTTACCTCCCTCTGTTTCATCCAGAATGACTGTAATGTTCTCCAAATTCAATCTGGTGATGTTTTATCTCCTCAGTTTCATACACACACATATATATATGGGGGGGGGGGGTAACAGAATTCGGTCGCCTTTAATGGTTCCCTTAAACCAAATGGGACCTTTTGTTACAGCCATTGTGTGAAATTGTTAAGATTATTATATACAGTAAAAAAAAAAAAAAATATATATATATATATATATATATTACTATATATATATATTACTATATATATATATATAATTCGATAAATAAACATTATTCTGAATATCAAAACAAGCAGAAAAAAACTTTCCTCCCGGCGCGCTCTCGATAACGTGCACGGGCGCCAGCGCCAATATGATGTGAATAACCAGCATTTCTAAACTGTTTCGAACAGATTTCACCTTCTTTAGCTTTTCGTCAGAATTTACGCGATTTGTGTACATCACGCAGCACAATGATAACCACACCCTCTACGATCACAGGATCTGGGGGGTATTCCAGAAAGCAAGTTATGTGACATACCCAGGTATGTTTAAGAGTAAGTAAGCTGATAACCTCAACTTTCGGTTCCAAAAACTGAGGTAACTTTCAGGGTATGTAAGTAACCATAGCAACTTACTCTCTGAACATAACCTGCTCCGGAGCAGGTTAAGTTTGAGGGTTAGTTTTCTTAAGAGGCATTCAGATGTGTGTTATTTAATTAATATAGTTTTATCACGGTAACTACATTTCTAAATTTGTACATAGTTACAGTTTTATATATATATATATATATATATATATAATATTATACAATACATACGTACATATATGTATAAAGTGTAAAGCACTATTATAATGTTTAAATGTTTATTCAATTTATATATAATATAATATATGTAATTATTTTATTGTAATCACACACATCTGATGTGCTTTTTTTCCTTTTTATAACAGGACGTTTTCTATTCTATAATTTCTATAATAAAATACATATGTAATAGCTTATTAAATATTTAGCATCAAACAAACAATATAAGTCTTATTCTCAGTGAATAAAGATTACTTATTCAGTAAAAAGATTGAAAAAATTACTACACAATCACCAAATAGGTGGCGATGTGCACTAAGTAGGTTTTGTAAATCGCCATTAAACAAAAGAAGAAGGAGGAAGTGGAATGGCGCGCTTTTTCTCAGCGTCTGTTTCCATGGTGAATCATCGATTCGTCGCTCGGTTGAGAATGTCTTGTGTGTTCACCGGGAACATACTCTGGGTTGGCTGAACTTACTCCCTGATGCGTTTTTGGAACCAGCATACCTCGAGTAAGCAAGGTTTGAGTTAATCAACCTTGAGTTCAGGGTATATGTGACGGTAAGTTAACCTTCCTTTCTGGAATACCGCCCTGCTGTAACACCTGTTTATTTTTCTGTTGATATGAAAAATCCGGTATATTTATCAATATGGCGGGTGTTTGATGTATATGACGAAGTTATGCTTTCTCTACTGACCTTCTGATCAGTTCAAAGCAACACATTATTAGCTGTTTGATAACAGTCAAGCAGAACTCTCTTATTTACCACTATATGTCCGCTGTAAAAAGAGATTCCTTTGTGCGGCATTTACCTCAGTAAGTTGAAGGAGTGGATCTCTGAGCTCGTGCGTGTGAGAGGAGGCGGGGCTAATTAGCATATTCATCGACCATGTATATTAAATAAGGCAAGGGTGTAGAGTTATATTCAAGCTATTTTAAGGCATTAATATTTTTTTTTTACTGAAAAAATATTTAAATATGTCAAATATGTATTTCAATTTTAAGTGGCACTTTCTGGTCCAGTGCAGTAGCAGCACGTAGAGAGCACGAAGCCCAACGACATCAGGTTCAGTCCAGTTTGGGGCGGGGCTTTATGTTATTAGCCGAAGTCACGTGTCTGATGGACTGAAACCGAAAGCAGTCGAGTCAGAAGAACAGACGCCATTTCAGAGAATTCAAGATGGTTTCCCATGTCACGGTAAGTTTGTTAAAACGTTTCATACCAATAAAATCAAAGTAATATCATTAGCATCTATCGATATATTGAGCATTTGCGTCTAAACGTCGACCAAACACGATAAAGTTGATCGTTACTTCACTGTGGAGACTAACACTCATGAAAATACATAAACACACAGATTGTATCCCTGATGGTAGTTTACTGTGCTGTTACCGACTGACATAGTGGTGGAAAAAATATAGGATAGGAGGGAAAACTTATTTTCAAAGCTTTTGCGTCCGCCGAGAAATGTTCACTCTCCACGAGAAACACTTCCTGTTTACTTTCACGCTGGCAGTGGTTCAGACAGCTCCGTGCGTTTACAATGGAGCGGTTCATTGAGATTTATTCTGAACTTGGACTTAATTTAAAGAAACATGTTCAGTGCTCAGTTCAAGACACGGTTTTGGCGTAAGTGAAAGTCACCCTGGACAAGTTCACTGCGGTCGCGCCATCTACGCTTAAAAACCACTGCGCGTCTACACGAGGTTGCGTGGTAGGCTCAATATGTATGCGTTTGGTTGTCGGCAAACTTTTTAAAAGATATTCATAATAAAATCAAATTGTTTTCTACAAACTCCACCAGATTCTTGTTCTACATCTCACAGACTACCACTGTGGTGATTTTCAGGATGTTTTACTGTTTTATTATTTAATAATTACCTGCCAAAGTCCTATACTGTATACCTGGCTATATAGCAATATTTAATAAGTTTTTATGAATTTATGTAAAGTCATTTTTGGTTAATGTTAATTTATAAATGACTCCTTTCTGTGTTTTTAGTAATAAGACTTTTTTATCTGGACATACTGTAGTCTATATCATTAGGAATGTCAATTATTGTTCTAAATATCTTATAATGACAATAATTTCTTATGGAAAATCGGACCACATGCCTTTAAATTAGCCTCTTATGCGTCCACTAAAGCCTCGTTTCCACCGCAGGAACTTTCCTCAGGAACTAGGGACTTTGGGGTGGTACTCTGTGTGTTTCGACCGCAGGAACCAGGGTTTAAATGAGGTTCCGGGTAAAACAATTCCCCCTCAGAAAGTACCTGCTTGCTAGGTTGTACTTTTCCAAAGTTCCTGAACTTTCTGGGGTGCGACTTGGGCACTGAACATGATGATTGGTTAACTTCACTCAGCATTTTATTTCAACCTCCGCAACTATGCTGGAAACTATACTGAAAAAGAACTGGAAAGTCGCGCACAGTCCTTCGTCACAACACTATCTTCACGGTACTCAAGCCGCTATGGAAACGCAGCTAGCAATAGGTCTGGGGGAAAAAAGTTCCTGGGACAAACAGTTCTGGGTAATTTCAGTGGAAGCGTGACATAAGACGAGAATCTCTTGTACACTTCTCATTAGAGCAATTTATAACATAGTCCCTCAGGGCTTATAGTCCAAAGGTGAAAAATTCTCATATGCTTACCTCAAATTTCTATAAAGAGAAACTTTTTTCTTTTTTAAATTTTTACCCAAAATGTGGTGATGTGAGCATTATGGAGCACTAAAAACACTCATGGAATGTGTTTCATTCATACTAGTACCCAGAGGCGCCCTCGCACAAGAAACTCCAAGACTTTAAGAGGTTACAAGGAATCCCTTAAATGGACAAAGGCATCCGTCTGTCACTGTTGCTGAATATAAAGCAGATAGAAACACACTCCTGACTTATGAAACATGGTGGAAATAAACACACGATTGCGACATTGTATGGAATGTGTTTTTCCAGCCATTTTGGGTATTTTCAGGCTAAGTATATTAAGATAAGTATTTTAAGGCTAAGTATATTTATAAATCAATGCTTATCAACATAGCCTATCACAAAATATGATATTATAAAATAATATTCTTTCATTTTATGAGAATATGCCACATCAGGTCACGGGGTGGTATAACAACATCCCCCCGGTCCTGTCAAGGCAGCGCCACCAACATTTCAGCTGCCCAATCGCCCGCTCTACAACTGACCGAGTGCGAGAATGGGCATCATTGTCTCTGCGCTCTCGGTCAGTTTGGGGGTTGGTGAGGGGGGGTTAACAGCCACGTATAGTGGATAGCTGCGGTCTCCTGAAGGGCAGTTGAATACTTAAATGCAAAAATAAATAAATTAATAAATAGAGAGAACTATAACCTCAAATGCATCATTCACCAAGAAGCCACCCATCGCACACCCTACCGGCTTGGAGCCTCATCCCAACCATGCTGTTTGTAAGGATGTATGGATCATGGGTTGACCCAGGCCACCTTGCCACAATATTTGTGCATCATATATTATCTGCACATTTATTGAATGGAAATGTTTCCGATTCACTTATGCAAATTCTTCTTCAGATGGCGCCTTTGTAGCAATGTGTGTGCAGTCGATCGCTCCCGTTACATTAGGAAAACCGGCAAACGCTGCAAATTGCGCTTTAATGTTTGGCTGGTTAACTGCATCGTATTGGAACCTTATATACCTGGTAGACATGTGGATGATCCTGTCCCATACAGCTGGCATTGCGCGGCTCACAGATGACTGGCTTATTCCTGCCAGTTCCCTTCGGAAAGAACCTGTTTCCAAGAAAGCAAGTGTCATCACCTGTAAGGGAATGGGTATTGTGTGGCTCCTCGCCATCTCTCCAAATTCGGACCCAACTCAGCTCAGAGCTCCAAGAGGATAACCCTTGGAAATCTGAAATGGCTGATAAGCCAGTCATCATCGTGGGCCAGAAAACCATTGTGGTCCCAAAAAAATCTTTCACTTCAGATTCTTCCATTAGTAATGTCCTCTAAGAAGGCCAACGCTGCCATTGCCGTATAGACAGGTGGTGGTGCGATAGCCTTGTACAACAATTCATAGTGTAATGTTTGCAACTTCACTTCATTGCCGGTAAGAGTTGTGAACGGACAAAAAACATGAGAAATGTACGTACTCCAGACATGTTGTCGTGGAGGAACGCACATTCTCACGTTAATTTCACTGTTAGTACATCCGACCGGGAGCATGAAAGTTGGTGTACGCAAAGTTTCTGTGCATATGCAGCGTTGGTACTTGAGACCCCAGGTGTTTTCAATCTCATCTTAAATGAGCAGTGTTGACGGTAACACATTACAAGTAACATTAGTGCAGATTAACCATTTCAGAAACTACAGTCACGGTAATAGTATGAATTGTAGCTGAAATATAGCTATTGATGCAAAATGTCCACTATAGTGACAGATGATTAATCAGAATTTTCTCCCAATCTAAAATCAATACTTGGTAAATTTAACTTTGAGATGACTAATTAGATATTGCTTGATGATAATTTTTTTGTTGTTAAACCTACCCACAAGAGTCTTCTAGAATAGAAGGAATGGATGGATATTCCAGAGCAACTTGGCATTGGCCATCTTGAATTGTAGGGAAAAACAAATCAATATTCAACAGCTTGTCACTTGATGGTAATGTATAGGGTGATGCACTAGGGTCCACTGTAGAGGTTGATGTGCAACTATGCCATCAAAACCCATACATATGTAAGAAAATGCTTTTTGAATACCTAACCTCTACGCATGAAAGGGTGAATAAATAATATATAAACATAATATGTTAATATATTAAAGCATCTATGGTGTTTCCATGATTTCTACAAAATAAAACAGGAAATCAAGGGTAACTCTGATATGATGTCATTGATAGTCGACACACATCCGTGTCCTGGTTAAATTTGCTTATTTCTCTGTATTTAAACATTTGTGGAGACATCTGGGATATTGTAAGTACACAAGTCAACAAAATATATAACACTGTCCTAGTGGTTTTTGGATATTTAATCCAAAAATCTTACATATTGTGCCTTTAATAGAATGTTTGTTCAATGTTATTTGTAAACACGTATTTAGTATGATTTATAAGCTGTTGGGAACAAGAAAGGTCCCTATAAAGTCGAGGACACATACTCACTCACAGAACACACACACACTGGACATCAACAATATCAGTATTTAATATACAGAACTTTACGACACAATACACGATAGGAAATACATTAAATCAAATGGTCCAGGTCAGAAAGTTTATGAAATTCGAATTTAAAGTTTCATTTTAATTAAATTGTCAAAATTCAGTGTATTGTTATTGTTTTTTTTTTCTTGCTACATACAGGCCTGAAATCAAACTGGCCATCTAGGAAGAAGAGAAGCAGAACTTGCTTGTAAAATGAGTGTGAATGAGGAGAGAGAGGAGGAGGAGTCTGTTCACACTCAGAGAGCAGCATCTCCAGAATTCAGTTACGTGTCTATGAAGAGTAACAACTCCATGTATCTTCTGCCCCCTGATCTCAGTGATGGACCATCTCCAGGATTCAGTTGTGTGTCCATGAAGAGTAACAAATCCATGTTTGAGCCCCCTAAATTCAGCAATGAATCATCTCCAGGATTCAGTTGTGTGTCCATGAAGAGTAACAACTCCATGTATCTTCTGCCCCCTGATCTCAGTGATGGACCATCTTCAGGATTCAGTTGTGTGTCCATGAAGAGTAACAACTCCATGTATCTTCTGCCCCCTGATCTCAGTGATGGACCATCTTCAGGATTCAGTTGTGTGTCCATGAAGAGTAACAACTCCATGTATCTTCTGCCCCCTGATCTCAGTGATGGACCATCTCCAGGATTCAGTTGTGTGTCCATGAAGAGTAACAACTCCATGTATCTTCTGCCCCCTGATCTCAGTGATGGACCATCTCCAGGATTCAGTTGTGTGTCCATGAAGAGTAACAAATCCATGTTTGAGCCCCCTAAATTCAGCAATGAATCATCTCCAGGATTCAGTTGTGTGTCCATGAAGAGTAACAAATCCATGTTTGAGCCCCCTAAATTCAGCAATGAATCATCTCCAGGATTCAGTTGTGTGTCCATGAAGAGTAACAAATCCATGTTTGAGCCCCCTAAATTCAGCAATGAATCATCTTCAGGATTCAGTTGTGTGTCTATGAAGAGTAACAAATCCATGTTTGAGCCCCCTAAATTCAGCAATGAATCATCTTCAGGATTCAGTTGTGTGTCTATGAAGAGTAACAACTCCATGTTTGAGGCCCCTCGATTAAGTGATGGAGCTGCTGTGACCTCTGACCCTGTGTGAGTATCATTTAATATCTGCTAGAGCTGCACATGGTCTTCCAAAGACAGAGCAATTGAAGAATTAGGGGTCAAACTTTATTTTTAGTACTACGTCTTATCAATACAACCTCAACCTTTTGTTTATAGCATTTGTTTTGCATTAATAGCAACTAGTTTAGTTTAGGCAACTGTGGTTTATTTTCTGGCTTCAGAAATATTCTGAAATATATCTGTTTTTTTTCAGCGGGAAGAGAAAGAGAGCAGCATCTCCAGTATCCAGATGTGTGTTTATGAAGAGTGACAGACACATTCATCATCCCATTGATCTCCGTAATGAAGCCGTGCCCTTTGACCCTGTGTGAGTATATTCATGTACACTTAAAAATTAATTTATTTTCATTTCAATTAATTTAGGAATGTCTTTGAAATTACATCAAAGTAAATTAATTTTTTTAGGTCATTCAATGTTGGGTTAACACAGTTTAGTTGCATTAAGTAAAAAATAATGAACTTTATTAGGTTTGTCAAACTAAATCTTCTTTCATTATTAAACTTCATTTAGTTAATGTACTAATGTATATTTAATTCATTTTATTTTGTTGATGTTACTATATTTAATCAATTTACTATTATTCAATTGTTTCAATTTTGGTAGATTTAGGAACAGTAAACGGGTATAAATTTGGCGATAGGAAAGCCAGATCTTGACTTAATATGAGGTATGGGGGAAAAAAAGAACGAAATTCCTTAATATCAACCCCAAAATAAGTGAAAAGTATAGTTTGCTGCTGTGACGGTGCATAAGTGTTGGGCGGAGGGGAGAATCGAGCTCCTGGAGGATTGGACAAAAATATCCTGCTGCGACAGTGGAGAAAGTACAGGCAGAGAAAAAGAGAAATCGCTCTCTGTGGGAGCGGAGGGGGAGATCACTGAAAATAAAGGTAGAAGAGAAGGAGGAACAGCGATCCTGCGGGAGCTGAGTAAGAGATCACGACACTGCTGTGGTATAGTGACGAAATCTAAAGATAGAAGAGAAAAAGAGAAAGAGTGAGAGGTGAGCGAGAGATCACTGATGGCCAGAGAAGAAATCAGAGAAAGTGAACCATGATAAAAACAGGAGTAGCATGTTAGTCCTTCACTATAAATAAGTTTGTTGGCAGAGCCTCCTTTAACTCAGATAAGAGGAAGAATATGGGATACAGACTAATAATGAATTTCATGGATGGTGGTCATGCTTGAAACAGATGAGAAAGCTGCTATTTGAAGAGGAATTGACTTTGGTTGTTGACATCTTTATTTTCAAAGTAATTTTACTTACTGTAATTACTAAAGACGTAGAACTTTTTAAAAATGAGATAAAATGGAATTACATCTTCGCATTCTTGATGAACTAGCGATTAACTACATACACAACATGGTGGAGTTGGTAGGCTAACTAACTATATGTAGTAGCCGACCATGTCAAAGCCATTTATTATGGCAGTTCATATTTTAACATAATTAAGTATCTGTGTCAATACACATTTGACAACAACAGAGTCCACCAATGGTCTGAATCAAACACACTTCAGTCGATTCACTAATGTGTGCATCGGGCACTGGCTGAATTGAATGTTTGTTCATGAAGCCCGTGAGGAGAACAAAATAGTAATATTTTACTCATCATTATATGTTGAATTAGAGCTGCACTATTCTGAATAAAATGACAATCACAATTTTTGGTTTCAAATAGAGATTGTGATTCTCCCACGATTCTGAATAGACAAAATAACATTATTTACTTGAAGTTCTGAATAAATATTAATTACTGAATAAAATGTTTTGTTAATTTGAATGAATTATTTAATAAAATGGTTTTGAATGAATTCGATGACTCATTAATATTTGTTTCATTACTGGATCAAATCAGTGTTCTTGAATGAAACTTTTGCATAAATTCAATGACAATGTTCCTCAGGGATCCATTTGAGCTCCTATTCCTTTTTCTTTCTATATGCTCCCAGGAAGTCTGTTGTTCCACTGCTATGCAGATGATAGTCTAATCTATCTGTCATTAAAACAGAGTTGTAATGGTTTGGAGGCACTCATGACTTGTCTGATGTGAAAGCCTGATTGTCTTTAAATTTTCTTAATTTTAATGAGAGTAAAAGTGAAATAATTGTGTTAAATCCAAGTTAAAAACTAATATTCAATGATGAAGTTTTATTTGCACTTACTGTTTTTAGTAATTTTATTGTATTGTCGCACTCATTATGTTTTTCTATTGTGCAGCACATTGGTCAACCCAGGTGCTTGCAGTTATAATTGACAGGACTGAATGATTACGCTCCTCCCAAAACTACATTTAGAACTTCATTATTTTTTGAATAGTGCTTTCTTATGCATCAATCATTGTGGATGTCCTTTTACACAGAGATTAAGTGACACATTGGATATTTGTCACATGGCTTTTCTGCATTGGAAGTGTTATATTGACAGTACTCCTTTAAATAACAGATCTGCATCTGCCAGTGTTGATTTTGATTTAGTTTTAGTTATAGTCTTTTGACTAAAATGCCATTTAGTTATATTAGCTTCATCAGAAATTGTTTTAGATTTAGTCTAGTTTTAGTCGACTAAAACTAAAATCTGCAGTAGATTTAATCAACTAATATCTAATTTAGTTAAATTGTAATGCATTAAGCATTTCTCTAACAATACACAGATCCAATACACTGATATACATCTGATATTCTCCGAACTGCTTACGTTCACTTAAGAAAATCAACTGTACTTTACTTGCCAAAGCAGACGGTTTTTGACTGTTCAAGTGCATTGACTGCTCAATCCAGTCCTTGTCAGGGATTGACACACTTTTCATTGAGGTACTATTATAGTTTTTGTTGAAAATTGATTAGATTTTTTTTGTTTTTCCAATTTCATTTGTAATTTTATTAAGTTTTAGTAATTTTTGTGTTTTTATGTCATTTAGTTTTTTAAATGGAATTAAATTAAACACAGTTTATTGTGTGAACAAAATGACGATAATGACCAGGAAAAAATAATGATTATAAACCATCCTGAAATACACCGTGACTCTTATTCTGAAATGTCTGCAGTCTAGTCTCTGTGTCGGGCTGCTCATCTAAGTTCAGATGAGGGAGATAAAATATGCATTCTTACAACTGTCTAAAACATATTACCATATAAACATTGTATAGTAAACAGTGTCATAACACATCAACATTAGCTTATAAGCAATCTCTTGGCATAAATGTGCACTATTTATTAATTGCACAGCAGTCTGAAGTGCTGTTGGGTGAGTCTGTAGAAGCGCAGCACCACTGTTAGATCCACACGTTACACTTCAAATGAGAGCATCTTCCACACAGGACAGCAGCCCTGACTGGATATCTTCCCAAATCGTCCCTCTCTATCATTTTTGTCTCGTTTTTATGCATTGAGGAAAATTAGAGTAGATTTTCAATTAATTTAGTTTTAGTCATTCAAAACACATTTTTATTTAATCATCATCTTGTTTTCGTCCGTGAAAAAATTACATTGACGAATAAATTAACACTGGTTTCTGCCCCCAAATGCCTGCTGTGCATCATTAACCTACAGCAGTGTTTATGATGTTCTCCCTCTCTCTTATCTGACACATCCAATTCAGATACTGAAGTTTCTTCTAATGACCTGATAAGGTGAATTGAGTGTGTTTGATTAGGGAGACATACAAATTGTGCAAAACTGAACAGAACCTTGAGGAATTATGTAAAATTGGTCAATTAAACAAACACTTCTTTATCATTGTGCTTGTGGTATGATTTTAAATAAGGTCTTTCAATATCAAATGCATTTAAATATTTTCTTTACTTTGATAAAGGTCTTTTCTGACTGTGTTAATGTCTTTTCAGTGGTGGGAGAGCTGACCAGATCAGATACGTGTCCTGTCAGAAACACATCAGTCATCATGACACAGAAGCAGCCCTGCAGCTCGATTCTCACCAACCAGTGCATCACGATCTTCAGAGAGTCAAAGATCTGCACAAAACCACCATGAAGAACAGATATGAGAGTGTATTTGAGGGAGTCAAACTACAAGAGAATCAGACCCTCCTGAACAGGATTTACACACAGCTGTACATCGTAGAGGGAGAGAGTGAAAGTGTGAATGAAGAACATGAGGTGCTACAGATGGAGAAAAGTTACAAGACACTCCAAGACACTCCAATCAACTGCAATGACATCTTTGATCCTTCACCTGAACCAGGATATGAGGAGAAGAGAAGAGAGAAGAAAGACCAAATCAAGACTGTTCTTACTAAAGGCATCGCTGGAATTGGAAAAACCGTCTCTGTGCAGAAGTTCATTCTGGACTGGGCCGAGGGAAAAGCCAATCAGGATGTAGATTTCATGTTTGTGCTTCCATTTAGAGAGCTGAACTTGATTAAAGATCACCAGTACAGTCTTCACAGACTTCTGCTGGACTTTCATCCTGAACTTCAATATCTGGACTCAAAGATTTATGATGAATGTACAGTTGTGTTCATCTTTGATGGTCTGGATGAAAGCAGAATTACACTAATGTCTTCAGACTGTGAGAAAGTTTCTGATGTGACTGAGACTTCATCAGTGGGTGTGTTGATGTCAAACCTCACGAAAGGAGATCTGCTTCCCTCTGCTCTCATCTGGATCACCACCAGACCAGCAGCAGCCAATCAGATCCCAGCTAACTACATTGACCGTGTGACAGAAATCCAGGGATTCAACGACCCTCAGAAGGAGGAATATTTCAGGAAGAGAATCAGTGAAGAGCATCAAGCCAGCAGAATCATCTCACACATCAGAAGAGCAAGAAGCCTCCACATCATGTGCCACATACCCGTCTTCTGCTGGATCTCAGCCACTGTGCTTCAAAACATCCTGAAACAAGATCTCAGTGCAGAAATCCCTCAAACTCTGACTGAAATGTACATTCACTTCCTGCTCATTCAAACTCATATGAGGAGCCAGAAGTATGAAGAGAGAGATCCAGAGAAACTCCTGCAGTCCAACAGAGACGTGATCGTGAAACTTGCTGAACTGGCTTTCAATCAGCTGATGAAGGGCAATGTGATGTTCTATGAGGAGGACCTGAGAGAGAGCGGCATAGACGTCACTGATGCCTCAGTGTATTCTGGGATTTGCACTGAGATTTTCAGGGAGGAATCTGTGATTTATAACAGGAAGGTTTACAGCTTCGTACATCTGAGCTTTCAGGAGTTTTTTGCAGGACTGTATGTGTTTCTCTGCTATTTACACAAGAACAGTGAAGTTCTGAAAAGGTTCCTGACAGGAAAGTCCAGAACTCGGTGTGAGAATGTTTCTCTGGATGTGTTTCTGAAGGGAGCAATGAATGAAGCCTTGAGCAGTAAAAATGGACACCTGGATCTTTTCCTTCGATTCCTTCATGGCATCTCACTGGAGTCCAGTCAGAGACTCTTACAGGATGTGCTGATTCACACAGAGAACAACCCAGAGAGCACCAAGAAAATAGTCCACAACCTCAAACGAGGTCAAAAAAACAATATCAGTCCTGAAAGATGGATGAATCTGTCACACTGCTTGATTGAGATGAAAGATAGTTCTGTTGTTAAAGAAATGCAGGCATTTTTAAACTCTAAAACAAAACGGAAAAATCTTTCACTTGCACAATGTTCAACGTTAGCAAACATGATCCTGATGTCAGAGGAGGTGTTGGATGAGTTAGACTTTATGAAGAACATCAAATCAAAAGAGGGGAGATGGAGACTGGTACCAGCTGTGAGGAACTGCAGAAAAGCTGTGTGAGTGTGAAAATCTATTACAATATGAACATCTTGTGAAAGTTGTAATTGAGGTTTGATGACTGTTTTCTGTGTTTGTGTTCACCAGGATAAAACAAACTTTTGCAGCTAAATGTTGTTTTAATTTTCAATCAAATGATAATTTTCTGAAATATATGTGTAGTTTGATTTGTACTAAAAAATAACCACCCTTACAGCAAAAAAAAAATAATAATAATAATTTCCCATGTTTTCAATGTGATCACAGATTTCACATGGGAACTGTTAAAAAAACCACATGATTCCCATGTGCAAAGTAAGTGATTCACATGCAACCAACCAGGAAAACTAGTCCATTTCTAAGGTTTCTAGTTCATGTAATAATCATTTCTATTAGGAAAACATTTGTTGTGTAATGTAATGACACTCTGCCTATAAGACCATAATAAAGTTTTGTACAAAGATAAAGCAGAATTTGCTGAAGTGTCAAACACATACTGGCCATAAAATGTAGCTTTTTATTAAGTCATCTTTATTTTATTTGTTTGACGTTTTCCTGCTGTAAAGACCTGATAGTGAATGGTCAACCATCTTTTCTGGTGAAGTTAATCAAGGAACTCTTGCAACCTTTTGGACCTTATGCACCAGCGTCCCTTTTAATTAGAGTTCTCCTTTTTCAGATTGGCAGGCTGTAATCTCACAGATCAGCACTGTGAAATTGTGGCTGCCGCTCTGCAGTCAGCAGACTCTCCCCTGAGAGAGCTGGACCTGAGTAACAATCACCTGACGGATTCAGGAATGAAGCTGCTTTCTGCTGGACTGAAGAGTACAAAATGTCAACTCAACACACTGAGGTTTGGCTTTCATGTTGATTCATTCAATTTGTAAATGTCCAAGTACAGACATTCCCTTTCTAGAATGTTTAAGAAGAAAAAATAATTATTCCACTAGCAATACAAGTGTCCCAGTATTTCCTAAAAGAAAATGGGCTTCCCTTTATTTTAACTTGGATAAGAATCATAAGATTTCAATAATGGTCTAATGTAAGGTTATATGGCATTTGGAGCCTAAATAAAAATGGTCATGGCATAACTTTATTTTTTAAAAATGTTGTTTGAGGTTTATCTTGTAATGTTTATAAAGTTAAAAAAAAGTCATATATTTGCAAAAAATATTTATATTATGTTAAACACTTAAATGCTGTCTAAAATGCTCAGCTTTAGTACCATGACTCCTTTAAAAGACTGGCCTAATTGTTAGATAGTTGGACATTTGGAAGGTTGAAGGTTCGATTCTCAATACAGAAAATGACTGAGGTGCCCTTGAGCAAGACACCTAACCTCCAATCGCTACCCAGACACAGCAGCAAATTGCTGCCCACTGCTTCAGGTGTGTGTGTCCACAGTTTGCAATATGTGTGTTCACTACTTACTGCACCTAAGGTAAACTGGATGGGTTAAATGCAGAAGACAAATTCTGAGTATGGGTTACCATACTTGCCCTTTACGTCACTTTAAGTGTTTTGAAAACAGTTTCCTTTATAAAATCGTTATTTACAGACAAATCATTATGAATTTGTTTACTCACACTTTGCAATATAGTTCCTGTCAGATCCAATACATTTGACTGCTTCAACTTAATCCATTTTCTTTGTGCACTCTCCATTACACTCTGCCTTATTTACAACAAACAACCTCCACTGAAATGCTTCAAACAAATACATAATTCTGTGATACAATCCAGGACATTAAAATAAACAACCCACTCTTCATTACGCTAGGGGCCCTTCAGAAGGCTGTACAGACACACAAACATTTTTAAATCAGACACATAGAGGGGACAGTCCAAAAAGATCACCTTCATTCCTTATTCATTTGTCCTGTTGTCAGAAGTAGCTCAAGCATGTGGAGTATGTCAGAAATTAAATGGGCATCTGTCTACTGTCCGCATCCAATATGGACCCTTTATTTCTAAAGGGTTTATATTTGTTTTTGACAAAATGCGGTACAACACCATTCACGTTTGTGTGTGATAGGGTGTCATTTTCAACATCCTCAAGATAAGCCAGATGAGCACAACATTTGGCAATCTTCCCGACATCTTAATCTTGTTAAAAACTAGTTTAGAAGATGCAGCAAGCTTTAGGTGGCTTGTTAACCTGAGTCCCTTTCTGCTCTTGACTGACCTGCCCTCTCTCTCCCTCACTTTACTCACCGCTGCTGGGCTAATGAACTGATGAGGTAAAGTTGTCGCTCTTGTGGATCAACAGTGTAAAATCACAATATAGCAGAAATTCAAAACGAGTAGTTTTGGCGGCTGTGAGGAGAAATGTTAGAAGTCTAACCCCTTATTTATACTGCACGTGTCTGTTTTCATGTTTTACCATGGGTAAGTTATGTTTTGTCTGGTTTAACTATGTTTATTGCTATGTCCTACTTATTTGTGCTGTAGCCTACAGACAAAGTTAATACACGTAAAATTATATTTGTTTAATTTTAGTTGTTTAAATAACATTCATCTAAAGCTATCCCTGGACTCTATAAGACCTGAAGCGCTATATGTAAAAAAAAAATGCTTAAAGAAATCGGAATGCTAGACATATGGAGGGAACTGCACCCATATGATAAACAGTTTACTTTCTTCTCTCACCCTCACACTGCATGCTCAAGAATTGACTATTTCTTTATGCTTAATTTGGATAGACAGGATTATAAATTGTGATATAGGGGTAAGAGATATTTCAGATCATGCAGGGGTGTTCTTAACATTACATTTAGACAACAAACCCAAAGAGACTTTGTGGAGACTTAACACTAGCCTTCTGAATGATCCTCAGTGTCAAAAATATATATAAAGACAGAATTTAAAGACTATATGACCCATAATGACAATGGAGCAGTGTCTCCTAGTACATTATGGGATGCTGCAAAAGCTGTTATTAGAGGTAAACTCATGATGTGGTCGGCCCAGAAGATAAAGGAAAAAGAGAGACAAATTAAAGACCTAATTGGAAAATTAAAATCACTAGAAAGTAAACATATGGAGTATAAGGACACCAGTATTCTAAATGACATAACGGAGACTAAACAAACCTTAAACAACCTATATGAAAATCAAGTAGAGAAGAGCTAAACTAATTAAACAAAATTTCTATGAAAATGGCCCTAGATCTAAAAAAACTACTTGCATTGAGAATATGGAAACAACAGGCTGAGAGATTTATACATAAAGTGAGGGATCCCAGGACCATCACTTTATGTATAAATCTCTCAGCCTGTTGTTTCCGTGTATATATATATATATATATATATATACCTCAAACAGGTGCATCTAATTTAGTATAATAAATGGAGTGGAGGTGGACATTTTAAAGGCAGACTAACAGGTCTTTGAGGGTCAGAATTCTAGCTGATAGACAGGTGTTCAAATACTTATTTGCAGCTGTATCATACAAATAAATAGTTAAAAAATCATAAATTGTGATTTCTGGATTTTTTTTTAGATTATGTCTCTCACAGTGGACATGCACCTACGATGACAATTTCAGACCCCTCCATGATTTCTAAGTGGGAGAACTTGCAAAATATCAGGATGTTCAAATACTCATTTTCCTCACTGTGTGTATACATTTACATTACATTTAGTCATTTAGCAGACGCTTTTATCCAAAGCGACTTACAAGTGAGGAAAACAAACATGCGATTCTTCATGAATTGGCAAATAACACAGGAAGTGCTCACAATACAAGTTTCATACATTGCTCAGTACCATAAGCTAGAGTAGGAAGGGAAAAGGGAAGGATAGGGTTTTTTTTTTATTTTTTATGAGGGGATTAAGTGTTCACGGAAGAGATGAGTTTTCAGCTGTCTCTTGAATATTGCCAGGGTTTCTGCGTTCCTGATGAAAGTAGGGAGATCGTTCCACCAGCAGGGAGCAGTGAACGAGAATGTTCTGGAGAGTGATTTTGTGCCTCTCTGTGATGGTACCACAAGCCTTCGTTCCTTTAGTGATCGCAGGCTTCTGGTGGGGACGTAGCGTTGTAGCAGTGTGTGGAGGTAGGAAGGTGCAGAGCCTGTGGTGGATCTGTAAGCAAACATCAGCGCCTTGAACTTGATGCGAGCAGCAAGGAGTAGCCAGTGCAGAGAGATGAAGAGGGGCGTGACGTGGGCTCTCTTAGGCTCGTTGCAGACAAGACGTGCAGCAGCGTTCTGGATCATTTGAAGAGGTTTGATTGCACTTGACGGCAGACCAGCCAGAAGAGCATTGCAGTAATCAAGCCTTCAAAATGACCAGGGCCTGGACGAGAAGTTGTGTTGTGTGCTCAGTTAGGAAGGGACGAATTTTCCTGATGTTGCGAAGTGCAAATCTGCATGACCGCGCCGTCTTTGAGATGTGGTCTCTGAAGGTCAGTTGGTCATCGAAGATAACTCCAAGATTTCTGGCCGACTTTGATGGGGTAATGGTGGTTGTACCAAGCTGTATGTTGATGTCGTGTTGTAGAGTAGGAGTAGCAGGGAAGACTAAAAGCTCAGTCTTTGCCAGGTTGAGCTGCAGGTGGTGTTCTTCCATCCACGTCGAGATGTCTGCCAGACAGCTTGAGATCCGTGCAGCTACTGTGGAATCATCTGGTTGGAAGGACAGGTAGAGTTGTGTGTCATCAGCATAGCAGTGGTAGGAGAAACCATGTGCCTGTATGATGGGACCCAGTGATGTAGTATAAATGGAGAATAGGAGGGGACCAAGAACTGAACCCTGAGGAACCCCAGTGATCAGTTGATGAGGTTTGGATACCTCCCCTCCCCAGGCAACTCTGAAAGACCTACCTGTGAGATGGGACTCAAACCACTGAAGCGCAGTACTTGAGATGCCAAGTGACGAGAGGGTGGACAGAAGAATTTGATGATTTACGGTGTCGAAGGCAGCAGATAGATCCAGTAGAATGAGAACAGATGATTTGGAATCAGCCTTTGCAATTCGCAGGGATTCCGTGACAGACAGTAGCGCAGGCTCGGTGATATATCTATCTCTATATATAATATATAGATATATAAATAGTTTTTTACCAATGCAAATATGTCAGAAACGATGCATTGCGATACAAATGCCAACAAGTATCTGATGCACACTTTTTTTTAAATCGATGCATCGCATCATTAACTTTTGTGACGATGCACCGATGCGAATCAGTGAATCTTACCATCCCTAGTGTCAGTGTATTAGATCTCAGCATTTGGTCTTAAAGTGACAGCAGCGTAAAATACCTGTCTGTGTCATTAATGTTAATCAAACAACTAAAAAAGTTAAAAAAAAAATGTCAAATAACCCTACTGTTTATTTTATGCATGGATATTGTAGCTTCTGACAGTACTGCACAAGGTAGCCATCTAGCGGCTGTGTGTGGAACACCCTCTAGCAACTAGTATAAGAGTATACTGTATGAAACTGTATTAGTTCCCAGCAGGCTGTTAACAATTTAATGAATTCTAACAATGTATGGTTATCAAATGGCAAAGGCTACGATTTATAAAAAAATATTAGGGCTGTGAATTTAATGCATTAATTACATTAATTAATTACTAAATGCATTAAAAATAATGCATTAAAATTTTAATGCGTTTAACACACTTGGCCTGCTCCCAGACCTACATAGGTCATCTGATTTTCATTGGACAGGTCATCATTTTATACACTTGACTGATGATGAATACAACTCACTGTGTTGTGCTCCAAGTTTACTTGTCATTTGTATAGTATGTATAGTTGTGTAGTTTGGTGCCCCCCAGTGGCAGTTCTCTAGAAAATAAGTGATCACACTTCTCATGCAGTCAGCTCCTCAATCTTCGGATGCCATCCTTTGTTTTGCGTTTGTAAAAGCATCATCTGTAAGTTAGTTCTTCTTTACACAATAGTCATCTTTATTTATATAGCGCTTTTTTTACAATGCAAATTGTGGCAAAGCAGCTTTACATTAATAAGAAAATGGTGTCATTGTCCAGCTTATTCTATATATTATTGATTCATTCCGTTGCAAAGATCAATAGTTATTAGTCTAGGTAATTTAGGTATAGCAGCACTGGAGAAAACAGTGACGTAATCGTCCGGCTCAGATCAGTTCGCATACAACGGCGCCAATGCAGGCATATCAAAAACACTGCTGAATATCAAGCAAGTGTCCCCAACTTAAGCAAGCCAAAGGCAACAGCGGCAAGGAACCAAAACTCCAACAAATGGAGAAAAAACCTTGGGAGAAACCAGGCTTAGTTGGGGGGCCAGTTCTCCTCTGGCCAACAGTGAACACTTGTCCGATACTCAGGCAGAGTTACAGGTCATTAAACTGATTTGGAATCGCAACAGTCAAAATATTTAATCTAGTTCCATCTAATTTAAGATCTTTTTGATCACGCCGATATGGGACGGTTTGTTGGGATATGTGCCGCTGGCTGATGAGTCGGTAAGGTCTTCACAAAGGATGAGCTCGTTCACACGGTCTCCGCCGACACCACAGGGCCACACTGCTGCCGCACACAGGCACAGGTTCCCCGTCCGACCCGGACACAGCCCGGATCCAGCCAATCATGTTAATTGGTAAACCTCGGGATAAGCAGAGAGACAAAAAATTAGCGTAGACGCCATTCTTCTTCCGATGTAACGAGTACATCTGGTGTTATAGGAAGTGTTCCCGGTTCCGGCTGACCTGATCTATGCAGCCTAACAATCCTTTAACGGATATGAGGACAAGAGTTTATAGTGCGTCATGTGTATGCCAGGTTAAATAGATGCGTTTTTAGTCTAGATTTAAACTGACAAAGTGTGTCTGCTTCCCGAACAATGCTAGGAAGATTGTTCCAGAGTTTAGGTGCCAAATAGGAAAAGGATCTACCGCCCGCGGTTGATTTTGATATTCTAGGTATTAACAACTGGCCAGAATTCTGAGATCGTAATAGACGCGAAGGACTATAATGCATTAAAAGCTCACTCAGGTACTGGGGAGCTAAGCCATTTAGTGCTTTGTAAGTAATTAGCAAGATTTTAAAATCTATACGATGTTTAATAGGGAGCCAGTGCAGTTTTGACAGAACCGGACTAATATGTTCATACTTCCTGGTTCTAGTAAGGACTCTAGCAGCTGCGTTTTGGACTAGCTGTAATTTGTTTATCACGCGAGCAGGGCAACCACCCAGTAGAGCATTACAGTAATCTAGTCTCGAGGTCATAAACGCATGAACTAGCTGTTCCGCATTTGTCATTGAGAGCATATGTCGCAATTTAGATATATTTTTAAGATGGAAGAATGCGGTTTTACATATGCTAGAAATGTGGCATTCAAATGAAAGATTGGTATCAAAGAGCACACCCAGGTTCCTAACTGACGAAGACGACTTAACAGAGCAGCCATCAAGTGTTAGACAGTATTCTAGGTTATTATGTGCAGAAGTTTTTGGTCCAATAATTAGAATCTCTGTTTTTTCTGAATTTAGTAGTAGGAAATTACTAGTCATCCAATTTTTTATATCAGCTACGCATTCTGTTAATTTTGAGAATTGGTCGGTTTCGTCAGGGCGCGAGGAAATATAGAGCTGAGTATCATCAGCGTAACAGTGAAAGCTAATGCCATGCTTCCTAATGACATCTCCCAAGGGTAGCATGTACAGAGTGAAAAGCAACGGTCCTAGAACTGAGCCTTGTGGTACTCCATGTTTAACTTGTGATCGAAATGACATCTCTTCGTTTACTACTACAAACTGATAACGGTCAGATAAGTATGATTTGAACCATGCCAATGCATTTCCACTAATTCCAGCATAATTTTCTAGTCTATTCAAAAGAATATTGTGGTCGATAGTGTCAAAAGCAGCACTGAGGTCTAGTAACACTAATAGAGAGATACAACCACGATCTGATGATAAGAGCAAATCATTTGTAACTCTAATGAGAGCAGTCTCAGTACTATGGTACGGTCTAAATCCTGACTGGAAATCCTCACAGATACCATTTCTTTCCAAGTAGGAACTAAGTTGAGATGATACTGCCTTTTCTAGTATTTTTGACAGAAAAGGTAGATTGGAAATCGGTCTGTAATTGACTAATTCACCAGGATCAAGTTGTGGTTTTTTAATAAGAGGTTTGATAATAGCCTGCTTAAAATTTTTCTGTACGTAACCTAGTAATAAAGATGAATTAATGATCTTAAGAAGAGGATCTATGACCTCTGGAAGCATCTCTTTCAATAGCTTAGTCGGTATAGGGTCTAACATACATGTTGTTGATTTTGATGATTTAATAAGTTTAGACAATTCTTCCTTTCCTATAGCAGCGAATGAATGGAATTTTTCCTCAGGGATGCTAAAATCCACTGTCTGATGAGTGTGCTCGTTATACCATGGTGTTGGACTAATATCCTTAATCTTTTTTAAGCGCAAAGGAGCAACAGAGTCTAGAGTGTTGGAAAAGAGAGCGTCAATAGTTTCTGTTGCAACATCGAGTTCTTCTAAGCTGTCTGGTTTGCTAAGTTGATGAAACTGATCAGGAAGATTATTTATAAAGCAGTTTTTAGTGGTGGAAGTGATGGTTCTAACATATTTATGGCAGACAGGCGGTTTTGCAGCCTTGGTTAAATGTAGCACGCATAAGACTAGATAATGATCTGAGATGTCATCGCTCTGCTGCAGAATTTCAACGGCATCAATATCGATTCCATGTGACAATATTAGATCTAGAGTATGATTACGACAATGAGTTGGTCCTGACACGTGTTGTCTAACTCCAATAGAGCTTAAAATATCTGTTAATGCCAATCCCAAAGCGTCTTTTTCATTATCTACATGTATATTAAAATCACCAACAATAAGGACTTTATCCACAGCCAGTACTAACTCCGAGAGAAAATCAGCAAATTCTTTGATAAAGTCTGTATGGTGCCCTGGTGGCCTGTATACAGTAGCCAACACAAATTTCAAATGAGATTTGTCACTTACATTATATAACGTTACATAGAGCACCATCACTTCAAACGAGATATATTTGAAAGACTTTTGAGTAATACTGAAGATATTACTATAGATTACAGCAACACCTCCCCCTTTACCTTTCTGACGAGGTTCGTGTCGATAATAGTAACCTTGAGGGCTAGACTCATTTAAAGTAATGTAATCGTCTGGTTTTAGCCAGGTTTCTGTCAAACACAGCACATCTAGATTATTTTCTGTGATAATATAATTTACTATAAGTGCTTTTGAAGAAAGGGATCGAATATTCAGCAACCCAAGCTTTATCATTTGTTTATCTTTATAATCTCTGTTTACTACTTGTTGAACATCAATTAAATTATCACCCGTAAATGGGTTTGGAAGTTTTCTGTATTTATTAGTTCGGGGTACAGACACAGTCTCTATGTGATAATATCTAGGTGAAATAGTCTCTATGTGTTGGGATTTATCTGAATTCTGTGACGTGAGACAGCTAGCAGACGGTCGGTTTAGCCAGTCTGTCTGCTTCCTGACCTGGGCCCCAGTTAGTCAAGGTTGAGCTCTAAGACTATGTGCCATATTACTAGAGAGAAGAGCGGCACCACCCCAGGAGGGATGAATACCATCTCTTTTCAACAGGTCAGGTCTGCCCCAAAAACTTTTCCAATTGTCTATGAAACCTATATTATTCTGTGGACACCACTTAGACAGCCAGCCATTGAGTGATGAAAGTCTGCTAATTATCTCATCACTCCTACGAGCAGGAAGGGGTCCAGAAAAAATTACAGTGTCTGACATCATACGTGCGGTTTCACACACCTCTTTAATGTTAATTTTGGTGATCTCCGACTGGCGAAGTCGAACATCATTAGCGCCGACGTGAATAACAATCTTAGAGTATTTACGATTAGCATTAGCCAGCACTTTTAAATTTGCTTTGATGTCAGGCGCTCTGGCTCCCGGCAAACATGTGACTATGGTGGCTGGTGTCTCTATTTTCACGTTCCGTGTAATAGAATCGCCAATAACTAGGGCACTTTCAACAGGATTCTCAGTGGGTGCGTCACTGAGTGGGGAGAACCTGTTTGATGTTCTAATCGGAACGGAAGAGTGGTGTTTTTTCACACGACTAGGCCGCCTCACAGTCACAAAGTTGCCCTGCTGCACGGGCTCTACAGCCGGAACCGAACAATGTACGGAGTTCGCTAGTTCGCAATACTTGATGATACATATTTTATATTTATATATAATATTATATATTTGTGATAAGTTTATTCAGAGCTTTGATTTAACATGATGATAGTCTTTAGCTATTAGCTTAGCATTTGTTTGACATAGCACTCCACCTGTTAATCCTGTTAATAGTCATGTTTCTCCATATTTCCTCAACCTGTGCTGGAACTATTGAAGCTTCTGGACGGAGAGCCGATGGATTTCAGATAGAGCCTGTTAGTGGTAATATTAGTCTGGCGCTACCTACTCTAATCGAGTGCAACAATATTCCAGATAACAGGGCAGAAATACCTACTCCAGAGGTCGCTCGAAATTATCCTCATCTTAGAAGAATAGCCTCTGAAATTCCAGAAATGGATATAGTGCCATAAGTACATAAGGTGAGACGCCAGATTAATGGCTCTCATAATGCTCCTTTTGCGATTGAAACAGATTTAGGCTGGCTTATAATTGGAGATGTATGCTTGGGTAATTTTCACAAGCCAAGTGTGTTGAGTTACAAGACACATGTACTGGACAATGGTAGAACCTCATACTTTTCCCCATGTCAAAATCACATCAACTTGAAGGATAGCTCAAGTCTCACAGCTGAAGTACAAGGTATCCCTCATATGTTCAAGGGTGCATGTGCAAGCAGAGAAAATCACCTAGGCTGTTTGGTGTTCAAACGCACAAGGGATGACAACAAACCTGCTCTGTCTGTTGAGGATCATCTCTTCCTGGAGATCAACGAGTTTTTTAGAGATAGTGACAATAGGTGGGTGGGTCCTCTCCCCTTCAGACACCATAGGTCTCTTCTTCCCAATAACAGAGAGCAGGATCTTACTCAACTCTATTCTCTTCGTCAAACTTTGCTGAAAAGACCAGAGATGAATCAGCAGTTCACAGACTTCATGCAAAGGTTGTTTGAAAACGATCATTCAGAGTGTGCTGCTCCCCTAAGCATTGACAAGGAATGCTGGTATTTACCGTACTTTGGGTTTTATCACCCAAAAAAGCCCAACCAAATCAGAGTTGGTGGTCGTCTAACACATGCACCTGTGGTCAGTGATGAGCGAAATCCCATCGTCTTAACTGAACGACATCATATCTCCACCTTACTAATTCCTCACTTCCATGATCAAGTGAAGCATCAGGGCCGCCTTTTCACCGAAGGAGCTTTGCGCACTGCAGGATACCGGCTAATTAATGTAGTAGTATTATACATAAGTGTGTTGTATGCAGGAAGTTACGTTGGAGTACAGAAATTCAAAAAATGGCTGACCTTCCAGCGGAGCGTCTCAGTACATCCCCACCTTTCACTTATGTTGGCTTGGATGTGTTTGGTCCTTTTTCAGTCTCAGCTCGTCGTACAAGAGGAGGTCACGCAGAGAGCAAGCGCTGGGCCATTCTCTTCACTTGTATGTCCACACGTGCTGTTCACATGGAGATAATTGAATCCCTTGACACCTCCATCGGTATAAACGCACTACGGAGATTTTTTGCTATTAGAGGGCCCATGAAACAGTTTCGGTCAGATTGTGGAACTAACATTGTAGCTGCAAGCAAAGAACTGGCATTCTCCAAAATGATGAAGGACCCAAAGATGCAAGAATACTTCACAAACTGTTCTTTCTCATGGGAATTCAATCCGCCCCATGCTTCACACATGGGGAGGGCAGTACACACTGTGTGATATAGCCTATGGAATGCAGTTAGAATGTCCATAAAATTCAAGATATGAAAGGCGAAATGCAATCGATTTGAACCCTTAAGCGTATGACAACACCGGTAAGATCAGAACTTTCTCTGGCACTGAGCCAGAGAAGGACACGCTCAGTACTTTTCATATCACAACTATTCAGTGTTTTTAATCACAATGTTTATTTTAAGTTATATGTAATATCTGAGCCAGAGTAGAGCCATGAGGACACTATATTTTGGAGCGCATGAGTTTTGTGGAGAAATTCGCACATTACATTGATGCACTCTCGTGTTAAATGTATTACATCGACGCACACTCGACATGCGTCATTAAAAAATTCTATAGTAACTGCCTCAAGTGAACTATAAAAATGATAAATGGTTGCGTCTGAAAGCTGCAGTCGTTTTTTTTTTTTGGTCAAAATTAATAAAGAATATCTCATGTTTTTCCGTGGTTGCTCAGTGCCTATATATTCGTTTGTGAATATTTTGAATAAAAAAAAGGAAATAAAAGTGATATATCTGTCATACAGCGCTATTGTTCCAGTGTGATGCAAAATTTGTCGGAGGAGAGTATTTAAGTGAATTTCGCAACGTGAATTACTAATGTTTGCACTCGTGAATTTACTGGTATATGTGCCATTATTTAATACCCCCAAAAAAGCATGTCTTAACCCTTTTTTGCGACATGGCTGCAATGTTGCTGTTACATGTTGCTGCCAGGAGATGTTTTTGTCATTACATGCAACAAGTTGTACCTGTGTTGACCCGCACCTGATGAGCATCAGCTCTGTTTATTTGTGACCCGACACTAATTTCCACTGCTCTTGTTTGATTGCGTTGACCACTATGTAAATTATTTGACTGCGTCTCTGTTCTTTAATTTACGAATCAGCAGTAAATCACATGCAAAACTTGACCCACCCATTGGCGCATTTGTGGAATTGCTTTTTCACGCTAATTTCCCCGTTTAGTAAATCTGGCCCTTAGTAACCTTGCTTTCTTGGTAGGCTTCAGTAAATTATCATAAAAATATTCATAAAACATCAGTTGACCATATGATTACTTTTAATTTCATATTTCCATATTGATATATAAAAAATAAAAATGAAGATATTGTTCACCCAAAAATTTAAATCCAGTCATTATTTACTCAACTTCATGGTCCAAAAGTTTGTGTAATAAATTCTGTTGAATCGAATAAAGTATTTCTTGTTGAAGCTAGTTTTTGTAATGTCTATTTCATGCGTTACACAATAATAACTTCAAATGATCTTTTTGGGGATCGTTTTTCAGCCAAATTTGATGTACGATAAATATATATATTCTGACTCACTTTTTGTTTCAGATTAAAGTTTGACACCATGTTCTTATACACGTTTCCGGTGTCCTGAAGTGAAGTAAATGCTTCTCCACATGAATTACATCTCTGCAAAGAGTTTCTGTGTTTGGCACATTTATGAAGTACATTTGAAAATGCAACATGAGGCAACCGTCTTCTGAAATTTGTAAGAAGAATCCATTCCAAGAATTTGTCAACAAAAATTAAACTTTAAATTCTCTATGTGGTTTACAAAAATAAAAGCTATATGATTTAACATTTGAAATCACAGAAATTATTATTATTTTATCATTTAAATGGCTTAGTCAAAACATAAAATGTATTATTTGTTTCCGAAACTTTTTGCCGTGTTGTATTTACAGTCCTGTATAAGGGGTGCTGCAGGACCCACAGCATCCCATATCCTGTGTTCCTGCTGCTGTATCACAAATCTTAGGGAACAAAACGGTAAGAATGAAGCACATTAACATGAACACTTGTTGTTGCAGATTATCTGGCTGTATGGTGTCAGAGAAAGGTTATGCTGTTCTGGCATCAGCTCTGAGTTCAAACCCTTCACACCTGAGAGAGCTGGATCTGAGCAACAATCACCCAGGAGAATCAGGACTGAAGCTGCTCTCTGATACACTCAAACATCTGGACAAACTCAAGTATGTTGAACAGAATCTATGTTAAGAATCATACTGTCTGAGGTTTATTTGTTTTTGTATTTTAAATGCTGCACCTTCCTGCTCTAAAGAACAGAGAGTGAATGATCTTTTATGGTGAAGCTCGTTAATCAAGGATGTGTTAATCTGATGTGGACACCAGCATGCCTTTTAACCAAAGTCCATTTTTTCAGATTGGCAGGCTGTAATCTCACTGATCAGCACTGTGAAATTGTGGCTTCAGCTCTACAATCATCAAACTCCTCAATGAGAGATCTGGATCTGAGTAACAATGACCTACAGGATTCAGGGGTGATGCTGCTCTGTGCTGGACTGAAGAGCCCAAACTGTCAACTCAACATACTGAGGTATTTAAGGGGGTATTCAGCTCATTTTTGTTTAGTACAGTGGGCAGCTTCCCTTTTCTCATTTATCTGGATACAGAAGGTACTTGAAATGTTAAGTAGTAACATTCATCATGTCTGTTGTGTGTTGTCAAGAGGTTTTTTATTCTCACAAAAAAAAAAGACTGCTTGAAAAGCCCAACTTATATTTATAAGTATAAGATATATATATATATATATATATATATATATATATATATATATATATATATATATATATATATATATATATATACATTTATAAGAGATATATATATATATACAGCTCTGGAAAAAATTAAGAGACCACTGCAAAATTATCAGTTTCTCTGGGTTTACCATTTATAGGTATCTGTTTGGGTAAAATTAACATTTTTGTTTTATTCTATAAACTCTTGACAACATTTTTCCAAAATTCCAAATAAAAATATTGTAATTTAGAGCATTTATTTGCCCAAAGCAACAACTGGTCAAAATAACCTCGAATAATGGAAATAAAATAAGTTCATATTCATTTTTAAACAACACAATACTAATGTTTTAACTTAGGAAGAATTCAGAAATCAATATTTGGTGGAATAACCCTGATTTTCAATCACAGCTTTCATGCGTCTTGGCATGCTCTCCACCAGTCTTTCACATTGATGTTGGGTGACTTTATGCCACTCCTGGTGGAAAAATTCACACAGCTCGGATTTGTTTGATGGCTTGTGGCCATCCATCTTCCTCTTGATCACATTCCAGAGGTTTTCAGTGGGGTTCAGGTCTGAAGATTGGGCTGGCCATGACAGGGTCTTGATCTGGTGGTCCTCCATCCACACCTTGATTGACCTGGCTGTGTGGCATGGAGCATTGTCCTGCTGAAAAAAACAGTCCTCAGAGTTGGGGAACATTGTCAGAGCAGAAGGAAGCAAGTTTTCTTCCAGGACAACCTTGTACGTGGTTTGATTCATGTGTCCTTCACAAAGACAAATCTGCCCGATTCCAGCCTTGCTGAAGCACCCCCAGATCATCACCGATCCTCCACCAAATTTCACAGTGGGTGCGAGACACTGTGGCTTGTAGGCCTCTCCAGGCCTCCGTCTAACCATCAGACGACCAGGTGTTGGACAAAGCTGAAAATTGGACTCATCAGAGAAGATGACCTTACTCCAGTCTTCTACAGTCCAATCTGGGCAGATTTGTCGTTGTGAAGGACGCATGAATCAAACCACGTACAAGGTTGTCCTGGAAGAAAACTTGCTTCCTTCTGCTCTGACAATGTTCCCCAACTCTGAGGACTGTTTTTTTCAGCAGGACAATGCTCCATGCCACACAGCCAGGTCAATCAAGGTGTGGATGGAGGACCACCAGATCAAGACCCTGTCATGGCCAGCCCAATCTCCAGACCTGAACCCCATTGAAAACCTCTGGAATGTGATCAAGAGGAAGATGGATGGCCACAAGCCATCAAACAAATCCGAGCTGTGTGAATTTTTGCACCAGGAGTGGCATAAAGTCACCCAACATCAATGTGAAAGACTGGTAGAGAGCATGCCAAGACGCATGAAAGCTGTGACTGAAAATCAGGGTTATTCCACCAAATATTGATTTCTGAACTCTTCCTAAGTTAAAACATTATTATTGTGTTGTTTAAAAATGAATATGAACTTATTTTCTTTCCATTATTCGAGGTCTGACAACACTGCATGTTTTTTGTTATTTTGACCAGTTGTTGCTTTCGGCAAATAAATGCTCTAAATTACAATATTTTTATTTGGAATTTTGGAAAAATGTTGTCAGTAGTTTATAGAATAAAACAAAAATGTTAATTTTACCCAAACAGATACCTATAAATGGTAAACCCAGAGAAACTGATAATTTTGCAGTGGTCTCTTAATTTTTTCCAGAGCTGTATATACATTTATAAGATATATATATATATATATATATATATATATATATATATATATATATATATATATATATATATATATATATATACAGTTGTGTTCAAAATTATTCAACCCCCACTGAAATTGATTGTTTTGGCCGGTTTGACATTGATTTTGATCATTCAGTCATCCTGCTTACAATTAAATCAAAGAGGCACGTGTAGGTCAGACAAATATAACATAACATTTATAATGAAATAACCACAAATGTCTTTTCTCTGCTCACATCATTATCAGTTTTATTCAACCCCCAAGTGACATTCAATCTTAATACTTAGTACAACATCCTTTTACAGTTATAACAGCTTTTAAACGTGAAGCATAGCTTGACACAAGTGTCTTGCAGCGAGCTACGGGTATCTTCGCCCATTCATCATGGGCAAAAGCCTCCAGTTCAGTCACATTCTTAGGCTTGCGCACTGCAACTGCTTTCTTTAAGTCCCACCAGAGGTTCTCAATCGGATTTAAGTCTGGTGACTGCGATGGCCATTTCAAAATGTTCCAGCCTTTAATCTGCAACCATGCTCTAGTGGACTTGGAGGTATGCTTGGGATCATTGTCCTGTTGAAAGGTCCAACGTCTCCCAAGCCTCAGGTTTGTGACGGACTGCATCACATTGTCCTCCAATATCTCCTGGTACTGAAGAGAATTCATGGTACCTTGCACACGCTGAAGCTTCCCAGTACCTGCAGAAGCAAAACAGCCCCAAAGCATGATTGACCCCCCGCCATGCTTCACAGTAGGCAAGGTGTTCTTTTCTTCATAGGCCTTGTTCTTCCTCCTCCAAACATAGCGTTGATCCATGGGCCCAAACAGTTCTAATTTTGTTTCATCAGTCCACAGAACACTATCCCAAAACTTCTGTGGTTTGTCCACATGACTTTTGGCATACTGCAGTCGACTCTTCTTATTCTTTGGAGACAGCAAGGGGGTGCGCCTGGGAGTTCTGGCATGGAGGCCTTCATTACGCAGGGTGCGCCGTATTGTCTGAGCAGAAACTTCAGTACCTACATCTGACAAATCTTTTCTCAGTTCCTCAGCAGTCACACGGGGACTTTTCTCCACTCTACGCTTCAGGTAGCGCACAGCAGTCGAAGTCAGCATCTTCTTTCTGCCACGACCAGGTAGCGTTTCAACAGTGCCCTTTGCCTTGAATTTGCGAATGATGCTTCTGTCTCTTGGTATGTTTAACATCTTTGCAATCTTCTTATAGCCATTGCCCTTCCTGTGAAGAGTAATCACCTCTTCTCTTGTCTTCCTGGACCATTCTCTTGACTTCACCATGTTTGTAACCACACCAGTAAATGTCTAGAAGGAGCTGAGTATCACAGTCATTTTAAAGCTGCCTAATTGGTGCTTATTAGGCTTTATTGCTGCTCCCTGACATCCACAGGTGCTTTCAATACCTGATTGAAAACACTTCAATGGACCTCTGTTCTTCAGAGTGGTAGTCTTTAAGGGGTTGAATAATTGTGTCAATGAAGAATTCACAAAAGAAACATTTACTACTGTATTACAAAACCAATTGATGTCATTTTAGTTGCATATGCTTCTTTAAGAAGTCCTTGTAGGATTCTGAATTCAATTACAAATGTACTCTAAATTCTCTAAAACCATTTACAGCATTGGGGGGTTGAATAATTTTGAACACAACTGTATATATATATATATATATATATATATATACACTGCATGTGGAGACACAGTTCTTTAATTGAACACAGTTCACAATAATTAGCTTATTGCCATTTGTAAATACGTAAGAGATAATCCACGACTAAAGCCCTATTCGGGATTAGTTTCACAAGGGTAGATGGAGTGGGCCATTAATCTGAAATATTCATGGCCAATTCACATGGGATAATAAATCTCAGTAAACCTTCCAGAAGTTATATATATAGTTTTGGGAGTTCATTTTAGTCCATCTCCTACCCTGAAGTCCGTCTTGCAGATATGGACTAAAAATGATCTTCCAAATCTTGCTGCCAGATTCTGGAAGATGAATTATTCAAACAGTGGGACAAGAGGATATGGTGCTGGTCCTTCAAGAGTCACTCTCAATCTGTCTGTCTATAAAGCTTTTAAAAACAGTCTTCATGTATTTTACAACACTTCAGATTGTGGTTCTTATTAAGTGGGGGTCATTTTTTAGTATTTTTTACCTAATCTAAGTCTCTGAGATCCTGATGCCTTGCACTTCTGCTCCTGGTTTCACAGACAAGGTGTAATCTAGTCGTAGACTAAAATGCATTTTTGATCAGTTTTATCTGAAAGCAGACTGTATTGAAATATCTTAATATATGTCACTGCAATTTTGTTTTGTCTCAAGATGCACACCAGTGATGTTTTTTTCTAGTGTATGTTTATAAAAGCTACATAAATATCCTAATTGAACTAAGGCCTATCTCCTAGTTTAGGCTAAGCCCTGTTTGTGAAAGTGGGCCCTGTAGACTCCAGGTAGGTTGCAGTTCTGGAAAATCGTGGCACTGGAGACTAAAGTGTTGACCAATAATGTCTCAAGCACGATCAGCCAACAATTATCCAAATTCTGTTTAGAAAAAAACATTTTAATTCATGTATGGTTGCGAAAACATTTGGTTCTATTTTTTAAGTGTTCTTGTTTTGTTTTTTTTAAAAAATGATTTGTTGACATTTAAAATGAACCTTTTTCACACTTCCGGGTTTTTGGCTTCCAGAATTACCCACGCCAGGTAAATGTTTTTTCCGTTAACAGTGATAGATTGCTGAGCCTAAGAACCAGTTCAGGAATCAATGTAGTTTTACGAATTGAATGTCAGGAAAATGTTTGAACTGTCATGGTGATTTATTGGTGAGATGATGGAGCTCTCATTGAAAGTTACATTTATGAATTAATTCGAAGCGATGGCGGTTAAATTGTTTATATTCTTCTGGTCTGTTTGGGGTAGCTGTGCATATCGCACTCCATGTGCTTCAAAGACAGTGCCTGCATCTCAATGTGCAAGGTTAACTTACCGTCACATATACCCTTAACTCTTGGTTGATTAACCCAAACCTTGCTTACTCGAGGTATGCTGGTTCCAAAAATGCACCAGGGAGTAAGTTCAGCCAACCCAGAGTATGTTCCCAGTTAACACACAAGACATTCTCAACCGAGTGACGAATTGATGATTCACCATGGAAACAGACGCTAAGAGAGAGCGCGCCATTCTACTTCCTCCTCCTCCTTTTGTTTAATGGCGATTTACATAACCTACTTAGTGCACAGCACCACCTATCCAGTGGTTGTGTAATCATTTTTTCAATCTTTTTATTGAATAAGTAATCTTTATTCACTGAGAATAAGACTTATATTGTTTGCTTGATGTTAAATATTTAATTAGATATCACATCACGTATCACATTTTATTATAGAAATTATAGTATAGTAAACGTCCTGTTATAAAAAGGAAAAAAAATCAGATCCATGTGTGAGATTACAATAAAATAGATACATATATTAGAATTTAATAAACATTTAAACATTATAATAGTGCTTTATATATATGTGTGTGTATATATATATATATATGTATATGTATGTATGTATTATTAGGAACACCATACTAATACTGTGTTTGACCCCCTTTCGCCTTCAGAACTGCCTTAATTCTACGTGGCATTGATTCAACAAGGTGCCGAAAGCATTCTTTAGAAATGTTGGCCCATATTGATAGGATAGCATCTTGCAGTTGATGGAGGTTTGTGGGATGCACATCCAGGGCACGAAGCTCCCGTTCCACCACATCCCAAAGATGCTCTATTGGGTTGAGATCTGGTGACTGTGGGGGCCATTTTAGTTCAGTGAACTCATTGTCATGTTCAAGAAAGCAATTTGAAATGATTCAAGCTTTGTGACAATGGTGCATTATCCTGCTGGAAGTAGCCATCAGAGGATGGGTACATGGTGGTCATAAAGGGATGGACATGGTCAGAAACAATGCTCAGGTAGGCCGTGGCATTTAAACGATGCCCAATTGGCACTAAGGGGCCTAAAGTGTGCCAAGAAAACATCTCCCACAGCATTACACCGCCACCACCAGCCTGCACAGTGGTAACAATGCATGATGGATCCATGTTCTCATTCTGTTTACGCCAAATTCTGACTCTACCATCTGAATGTCTCAACAGAAATCGAGACTCATCAGACCAGGCAACATTTTTCCAGTCCAATTTTGGTGAGCTTGTGCAAATTGTAGCCTCGTTTTCCTATTTGTAGTGGAGATGAGTGGTACCCGGTGGGGTTTTCTGCTGTTGTAGCCCATCCGCCTCAAGGTTGTGCGTGTTGTGGCTTCACAAATGCTTTGCTGCAGACCTCGGTTGTATCGAGTGGTTATTTCAGTCAAAGTTTCTCTTCTATCAGCTTGAATCAGTCGGCCCATTCTCTTCTGACCTCTAGCATCAACAAGGCATTTTCGCCCACAGGACTGCCACATACTGCATGTTTTTCCCTTTTCACACCATTCTTTGTAAACCCTAGAAATGGTTGTGCGTGAAAATCCCAGTAACTGAGCAGATTGTGAAATACTCAGACCGGCCCGTCTGGCACCAACAACCATGCCACGTTCAAAATTGCTTAAATCACCTTTCTTTCCTATTCTGACATTCAGCTTGGAGTTCAGGAGATTGTCTTGACCAGGACCACACCCCTAAATGCATTGAAGCAACTGCCATGTGATTGGTTGATTTAGATAATTGCATTAATGAGAAATTGAACAGGTGTTCCTAATAATCCTTTAGGTGAGTGTAGATATATGTGTGTGTGTGTGTATTGTATTGCATTTACATATTACATTTAATCATTTGGCAGACGCTTTTATTCAAAGCGACTTACAAGTGAGGAAAACAAACAAGCAATTCTTCATCAAGAGGTAAATAGACACAGGAAGTGCTCACAATACAAGTTTCGTACATTGCTCAGAGTACCATAAGCTAGAGTAGGAAGGGAAAAAGGAAAGGATAGTATTTTTTTTTTTTTAATGAAGGGGTTAAGTGCTAATGAAAGAGATGCGTTTTCTGCTGTCTCTTAAATATTGCTATTGCTCGTTTGTCTTCAACGAGCCTAAGAGAGCCTACGTCACGCCCCTCTTCATCTCTTTACACTGGCTACCCCTTGCTGCACGCATCAAGTTCAAGGCGCTGACGCTTGCTTACAGATCCACCACAGGCTCAGCACCCTCCTACCTCCACACACTGCTACAATGTTACCTCCCCACTAGAAGTGGTGGGGATGTAGAGTAATAAGAGTGAGTGGAGGTAGGAGGGTGCAGAGCCTGTGGTGGATCTGTAAGCAAGCATCAACACCTTGAACTTGATGCGTGCAGGTGGGTAGTCGTGGCCTAATGGTCAGGGAGTTGGGCTTGTAATGTGAAGGTTGCCGATTCGATTCCCATGCCGGCAGGAATTGAAGGTGGCGATTGTGAATAAACAGCACTCTCTCCTCCTTCGATACCATGACTAAGGTGCCCTTGAGCAACCTAACCCTAATTGCTCCCCGGGCGCTGTAGCTGCCCACTGCTCCGGGTGTGTGTTCACTGTGTATGTGTGTTCACTACTCATGGGATAAATGCAGAGCACAAATTTCAAGTATGGGTCACCATACCTGACAATACGTCACTTTCACTTTCAAGTGATAGCCAGTGCAGAGAGGCATGAAGTGGCTCGACAAGATGTGCTGCAGTGTTCTGGATCATTTGTAGAGGTTTGATTGCACTTGACAGCAGTCCAGCCAGAAGAGCATTGCAGTAATCAAGCCTTGAAATGACCAGGGCCTGGACGAGAAGTTGTGTTGCATGCTCAGTCAGAAAGGGCCTAATTAGATATAATTGTTTTGTTTAATATAATATTGTATATATATGTAACAAATTTAGTTACATTAATATACGCATCTGAATACCTCTTAAGCAAACTAACCCTGGAACATAAGCTGGATCCAGAGCAGATTATGTTCAGAGAGTAAGTTGCTATGGCTACTTGCATACCCTGAAAGTTACCTCCGTTTTTGGATCGAACATTGAGGTTATCGGCTTACTTACACTTAAACATTCCTGAGTATGTCACATAACCTGCTTTCTGGAATATCCCTCAGGTAAACTTTAGGACTACATGTGTGCTTAACAGCCAAAGAACAATATACACTAGACCAGAGGCACCAATCCTGTTCCTGGAGATCTACCTACCTGCAGAGTTCAGATCCAACCCTGATTTAACACACCTGTCTGTAATTATCAAGTAATCCTGAAGATCTTGGGGTACATTTACATGACCACCAATATATTAAAAACAAAAACGTTTTTTTATTTGTTCAGATGACAACGTTATCAAAAATGTCCACCACAACTAGCAGGATGTGACTCATAGATACATTTATTTGTATGCATGTACACATGTACATGGGTGGGGTAAATTCACAGTACGAAAGACAAGTAGTTGGCGATGTCACTTTGCCTGACTAAGCGTCTGCGCACATATGCATTCTTTCACAGAGCCACTTGCCTTGCCTATCCACCTTATTTTTACAGTTTACTGCACTTTGATATTCTTTTTTCCCTATGGACAATAAGTCTCACACATTCACAGAAACACCTCATGAAAAATAAGACTAAACTCGTAATATGCATGTGCATGCCGTCACCATTTTCACAGATTCATGTTTTTGCAGTTTACACGGAGATGATAACGATATCGTTTTCAAAAACTTCCACTTTGAAACCCGTTTTCAAAAGTTTACTTCTTTTCAGGCCACCAGAATACTGTTGTTGTATATGGATGAATGGTCAAAACACATAAAAAGTTTTTCGCTTTTAGTTGAAAATGTTGTCGTGTAAACAGCCCCTTAATCAGCTGGTTCAGCTCTATTTGATCAGGGTTGAAACTTTGCAGGAAGGTAGATTTCCAACAGGATTAGGCTCTATTGCACTAAACATAGATACATTTACTTGTATGTATGTACACATGTACCTGGGTGGGGTAAATTCACAGTACGTCCACCACAAGTACAAGATTCTTTTCCATCTTTAGCTGATAATATGCCTGCATATTGTTGAGAACATAAAATCTAAAATTGTATGACCAATTAACAATTAACATTTACATGCCTTAATCAAAACATAAAATGTATTATTTGTTTCCGAAACTATTTTTTCCGTGTTGTATTTACAGTCCTGTATAGGTGATGCTGCAGGACCCGCAGCATCCCATTTTCTGTGTCCCTGCTGCTGTATCACAAATCCTAGGGAAAAAATAGTAAGAATGAAGCACACTAACATGAACACTTGTTGTTGCAGATTATCTGGCTGTTTGGTGACAGAGGAAAGTTGTGCTGCTCTGGCATCAGCTCTGAGTTCAAACCCTTCACACCTGAGAGAGCTGGATCTGAGCTACAATCACCCAGGAGAATCAGGGCTGAAGCTGCTCTCTGATACACTCAAACATCTGGACAAACTCAAGTATGTTGAACAGAATGTGTTAAGAATCATACTGTCTGAGGTTTATCTTTTTGTATTTTAAATGCTGCACCTTCCTGCTGTAAAGAACAGAGAGTGAATGATCTTTTATGGTGAAGCTCTTTAATCAAGGATGTGTTGAAATCTGATTTGAACACCAGCATGCCTTTTTAAACAAAGTCCATTTTTTTCAGATTGGTAGGCTGTAATCTCACTGATCAGCACTGTGAAATTGTGGCTTCAGCTCTACAATCATCAAACTCCCACCTGAGAGATCTGGATCTGAGTAACAATGACCTACAGGATTCAGGGGTGATGCTGCTCTGTGCTGGACTGAAGAGCCCAAACTGTCAACTCAACATACTGAGGTATTTAAGGGGGTATTCGACTCATTTTTGTTAAGAACAGTGGGCAGCTTCCCTTTGATCATTTTTCTGGACACAGAAGGTACTTGAAATGTCAAGCAGTACATTTAATCATGTTTTTTTTTTTTTTTTGGTTCTCACAAAAAGACTGCTTAAAAAGCCCAATTTTTATTTATAATGAAAAGCCAATAATTTAACAGTGATTTACATGGCTGAGGGTGCTTTAATAAAAAAAGAAACTGCACGCTGATATATTGCACAAAAATATGTAATATATCAATATTTCATGGAGTTAATGCTTTTGTGGACAAAAAGTGCTGTTGGATGTTTTCCACTGGACGCTTTCATAGACATTTTACCCAAGTGCGACAGAAGTGGATTCATCTCACGATCACTTTTTCATAAAGAAGGTATGACGTCCCGCTCTCCATTTTGCATGTTGTTACCTTTACTCTCGACACAATTTACTATCACAATTACTATAATAATTTGTGTATCTGTATCGTATATCGTAAAGCAAAGTCAGTATATCGACTCAAAACCCTTAGATCTTTCAGAAGTTGTATAATTAGTTTATTATTATATATATTTTAGACAGTATTTTCTATAGTAAATGTAAACAAAGATTAAAAAAAAGGTGACGCCAGCCTGAGGATGGGTATAAATGCACATCAAGACATTAAATATATTAAAGCATTTCACTTTTAAGTATATTTTAGTGTGTTCTTAATCATGCTATTATTATTAGTCTTCTTCACTCAAATAATGAATGACCAATATTGTCTCAAATAATGTCTCAAGCACCATCAGCCACCAATTCTCCAAATTATGTTTAAAAAAAAAAAAAAAGCATTTTAATTCATATATGGTTGTGTAAACGTTTGGTCCTATTTTTTTAAGTGTTCTTGTTTTTTTTTGTTTTTTTAAATGCTTAGTTGAAAATTGTCTAGTATTGTGAAGAGAGGCTGATGAGCTTCAAATTATGTCTCGGAGTAAAAACCCCATTTCCAGAAGAGTTGGGACATTTTGTAAATGCAATAAATCAACAATTTATTTGTTAATTCTCTGGAACCTCTTCACTATTCCCTGGAACTATTTAACTGACAAAAGTACAAAGAAAAGATTTCCAATGTTTTCACTGAACAACTTTATTGTATTTTGTAAGTGTAAACACTGATTTTGATGGCTGCAACATCAAATATCTTGCCCTATGCAGACTGAGATTTCTCTGGATTCCCTGATTCTTTTTACAATATTATGTATATGGTGAAATACATAAATTCTTTGCAATCTTGCATTGAGAAATGGGATTTTTGAATTGCTTGACAATTCTCTC
Organism: Zacco platypus; assembly: GCA_038088235.1. Taxonomy (NCBI): domain Eukaryota; kingdom Metazoa; phylum Chordata; class Actinopteri; order Cypriniformes; family Xenocyprididae; genus Zacco; species Zacco platypus. The sequence goes on along the minus strand of CM076083.1, from coordinate 34,779,787 downwards.
AAGACATTTGACACAAAGTGGTGAGTCATGACCCATCTTTTCTTGCAAAGACTGAGAAGCTCTTTAACATCCAAACACGATGCCATCACCTATTACCAATTCACCTTCTAATTGTGGACTGTTTAAAAACCGTTTAAATGGGATGTTATATAATCTTTTCACTTTTATTTTGCCTCTGTCCCAACTTTTTTGGAGTGTGTTGCAGCTATCAAAATTACAATTTGTTTATATTCACAAAATACAATTATGTTGGTCAGTGAAAACATTGGAAATCTTTTCTTTGTACTTTTGTAAGTAAAAAATAATGTTCAAGAGAATTAACAAATCTCAAATTGTGGTTTTTATTGCGTTTAACAAAAAGTCCCAACTCTTCTGGAAATGGGGTTCTGTTTAAATCAAATCCAAACCTGTTTTAACACACCTGTCTGTAATTGTCAAGTATTCTTGAAGATCTTTGGTTACATTTATATGACAATGATGTGCTGAAAACAAAAACGTTTTTTTATTTGTTCAGATGACAACGTTATCAAAACTGTCCACCACAACTAGCGGGACGTGACTCATAGACACATTTATTTGTATGCATGTACACCTGTACGTGGGTGGGGTAAATTCACAGTACGCCCACCATCTAAGTCACTACTACACCACTGTAAAAATAATGTGATAATCTGTTTGTTAGTTAAACTGTTTTATTTCTTTTATTATCTTTATCATTGATAAATAATATAATTTTTGTACAGTGCGGTAGTGTTATTGCAATAGTATTTCTTTATTGAATTGATTACATTTACATAATAATACAATAATAATAATTGTATAGTCGGTTTGAATGGTGGAAAAAAATGATTCTTTTCCATCTTTAGCTGATCATATGCCTGCATATTGTTGAGAACATAAAATCTAAAATTGTATGACCAACTAACAATCAACATTTACATGCCTTAATCAAAACATAAAATGTATTATTTGTTTCCGAAACTATTTTTTCCGTGTTGTATTTACAGTCCTGTATAAGTGATGCTGCAGGACCTGCAGCATCCCATTTTCTGTGTCCCTGCTGCTGTATCACAAATCCTAGGGAAAAAATTGTAAGAATGAAGCACACTAACATGAACACTTGTTGTTGTAGATTATCTGGCTGTTTGGTGACAGAGGAAAGTTGTGCTGCTCTGGCATCAGCTCTGAGTTCAAACCCTTCACACCTGAGAGAGCTGGATCTGAGCTACAATCACCCAGGAGAATCCGGACGGAAGCTGCTCTCTGATACACTCAAACATCTGGACAAACTCAAGTATGTTGAACATTAACAATCATGTCTGCTGTGTGTTGTCAAGAGAAGTAGTTTTTTGGTTCTAGCTAAAAAGACTGCTCAAAAACCCCAACTTATATTTAAAACGAACAGCCAGTAATTAAACAGTGATGCACATGGCTGACGGTGCTTTAATTAAAAAAAAAAAGTGAATGTGGAGAGAGAGACATTTCTTTAACAGTAATTTGCATACTGTCATTTGTAAATATACATAAGAGATAATCCAAGAATATGTGTGCATTACACAATTTCAAGGCAAAGCACCACCTGACACGAAGCAAAGTGCATTAAAATTGTATAATACATACCTAGCCATGGATTATCCTGCTTATACCATGGTCTAGTGTTGCACGATGAACTGGTACTGATAGTTTAAGAACGACAAGGTTATAATTAGAGCCGCATTTTGTGTGTTGCTTTGTGTGAAGCGATTTGCTTGTAATTCCTGGCAGGCACACTGGACGTGCAAAACTTTCTGTCCTCTAACATGAGATGTAAACTGGTATGCAAATATATCTGCACAGCACTGCTTTAAGTTATTGACACTTCAGAGCAATAAAGAAACTTGCATTACTGAGAAAACAGGATGTGCTTGATGTTAAAAAGTGGTATTGATATATTTTAGTCTGGTATCGTATCGAAGTCAAAACTTTGGTATTGTGACACTACATATTTTTTATTTGACTGGAAAGGTAAAAATGTCATTTTTGTTAGATGAAGTTTACGTTTATATTTATGAATTTGGCAGATGCTTTTATCCAAAATTAAGAGAGAGAGAGATTGTGCATGTGTGGATTACTTCCATCTGTGATGCTTCTCCCTACTAATAGTAAATAAAAAAAAAAGTTAATTTGACATTACCACCTCGTTGTTGAATGATATAATGTAGCTATTCAGCTGTTTTATTAACGAAAATCAGATGTTGGTGTTCTGTGCTCCTTAATGTTCAGGGTGTGTGTGCATGTTGGGTGAATTGGAGAGTCAAAAATTTCACATCCAACTTTATTTGTCAGTCTGTAGACATCTGAGAGAAATAAAGTCAAACTGTGGGTTCGTTTCCCAGAGTCAACTATGGTCGCAAGTTTTGTCGTCACCAATGGAGTTCAGTTTTGCTAACGATGCTTTTGGGAAACGCACCTCTGGTTAGTAATAAGTGAAGCTGCTGATGCTGTTTGTGGAGTTTAATCCTCTGCTGAGATCTTGACAGATTTAATGTGTTCTATTATAGTCAGTTGTAGTTCTTGTTTCTTCTCTTTCCTTCAGTGATTCTGCTTGTTAACTGCACATGTTCACTAATGCATGTAATAACAGGGGTGATCTGTTTGTTTAATGTTTTGTTATGGCAGAATTGAAAGGGTTTCTGTTGTGTTTTGTGATGTTACCGTTGTGCTGAAGAGTCGAGTCTGTGCTCCAGTCCAGCAGAACACCAAGAAACACTGATGTTACGCTGCATGTCCGTTTCTGCAAATGAAATGAATTCACTTGTTTTAATTTAGTGCGACTGTGCTGCCAGCATTTTACAGAAATTACAGGACGATACGGTAAAAAAACTGTAAAATGACACTTTGTAGGTGAAGCTGCTGTCAGTTAATTACTGCAAATATACACTGCAAAGTTTTACAGTGTGTTATTTTATAATAAATGACTTTACTCAGAAATGTACTGTGAAATCAATGCATGCTGGGTAATTTTCTTACCATTGACTGTGATTTAACAGCAGAAAGATGCAAACATCACAGTAATTCACTGCTTTAGTTTTACTGTGAATTCACATTATAAATTTCTTTAACCGTTTCACTGTCAGAAATGTAATGTTTACTGTAATTGTTTTGAAGTCACAGTAATGTTAACAATTGTTAAATCGATAGCAAGCTAGAATATGAAATAAGATAAAGGTCTGATTTTAAGTTCGTCAAACTATTCTTAGCATTATTTAATCATAAAGATGAACGATTAATTAAATGGCCATTTTTTACAGTGTAGATTTGAATTTAGCAGTATGATTGTCACACATTTAACACTGTAATCACAGCGATCTGATTGTACATTTATTTGACGTATTAAATGTCAAATAATGTTCATTTTTTATCTTATTTTACTTACACCGTTTCTGTGTTCTGATCGTTTAGCCTCTGTGATTGTGACTCATGCAGTAGCCGTGCTCCACAGGATCCTCCAAAAACTTGATGTGGATTGAGTTTAATGTTCATGTTCGGATGTTAAAGTCGTCTTCATTTATATAATGCTTTTTACCACACAGATTGTTTCAAAGCAGCTTCACCGTGATAAAGATAATGGACAGAGATTGTTTTGGCTTTATAGCAGCTCTAAGAAAAAGTTATTATTGAGCTAAAGTTGGTTTTTAATTGAATCCCTTCCAGTGTAAAAATTAATGACACCTTTTTAACTGAAAACAGAAGATTTTTAATGCGGTCTTGCCGTTCATTTACACATTTAGTCTACAGGTTTGTGTGTTTGAATGTGTATGTGGACAGACGTTTAGTCTTTTTTACAGTGACATTGCCAAATTACTTGTCTGGTCCACATAATACAGAATTATTAGTCGTTTCCAGAGATCCATGTGAACTGGAATCATTTTGATAGTTTTATCTATACATGGGGAAAGGAAAGTGAAGGATCGCAGAGGATAGTTTAGTCGACACAGGGCTGCGCTGTTGTCGTGTAGGAGCAGGTCCTTCATCTCATCTGGATGCGGCCTGGATCTGGAGACTATGGCAAACCTCGGGATAAACAGAGAGAGACTAATATTTGCATAGACGCCATTCTTCTAATGATGTAGTGAGAACATCAGGTGTTATGGGAAGTGTTCCCGGTTCCGGCTGACCTAATTTATGCAGCCAAACATGATTTACAGTAGATCATGTGTTGTGTGTGCAGGTTAAAGAAATGTGTTTTAGTCTAGATTTAAACTCACAAGAGAGTGTGCGCTTCCCAAACAAAGCTAGGAAGACTGTTCCAAAGTTTAGGTGCTAAAACTGATATTGATAAATCGATAAAATTGATATACTTTTATTATGAAATCACACAGTGATTCACACAATCACACAAACTGGTTATTTGTGTTATTTAACACAAAATTATTTATAATACTTCATGCTCAGTTGTATTTTCTACAGTTTGCTGCTATAAACCTGTTAAATAAACACTTCACAACATTCATCACATATTATAAACACTTATAAAAACATTCATCAAATATTATAAACTCATGACTGTTAGTTACTGTCAAACAGAACAATGTCTGAGACCGTTTACAACATATAAATTACCAGAAAGTTCTCAACTTGTTCTCTAGTACACAAACATGTTACTTTACCAACACAAAAATAGTTATTGTGAACTTAAAAAATGTAGTGAAAGAAATGACCATCACACACATGTAGTTCATGCATTGACCTTTTCACCTTAACAAAACAAATCATCATTAAAAACCTTGACAAGATGGACAGAATGTCTCCAACAAATTAAACGGATAGTTTCAAATACAAGAGATACAATATCTAAGGATCTGTAACCATTAAGTCTCCAGGCAGCTTTGCATTGTCAAATTCTTTGGCTTTGATGACATTAAAGGAAAAAAGGTGTTCATGAAAATATTTAACTCTCACGAACATATAAGTGCACATTATCTTTCATTTTGAGGAATTATAACATCACCAAATAAAGGTTTTCCCCTTTCATTTGATTGTAAAGGCGAATGCTTCCTGTCCTGAATGTTTTCCATAAGAAGCTGATATTGTTGGTCACAAAATGGACAGAGTCTCAAAATGAGAGTCTGTCTTCAGTTTGTCAAGCAATTTGTCGCCCTTGTACAAAGATACAGTCACCGCTGGGAAAGCTTTGGGACAGTCCTTCCAAAATTGAGTGTTGAATTTCCAGTGGTGCATCTGCAGAATCTGAAGCTCATGAGTTTTTGAAGTATTTCTGAAGTTGAATTCTACTTCGGTCTGTCGCTCGAGGTGATGTTTTGCTTCGAACCTCAACTTGGAAAGAGGTCTAAACAAAGTCATAATACTCAGATAATGTGTCATAAAATGGTGTTTAGGAATAATATTCCTGTCAGGAAGGATAAAGACACTTAAAATGTGTGTGGTGATCTATTATCATTAGTTTAAGATGAGCATCAAACACTTTTGTCACAACGGGTGTAAAAACTGTGACAAACGTCCCTCAAAAGCAGGTCAGGATCACTGTGGGCTGTTAGGATCAATGAAATCACCCAACAGAAAAGACAACACTAGTATTAAACTCAACAAAACTGACAAAATCAAAAACACTGGCAGGATTTTCTGCTGTCAACAGAGTTTCATAAAGTCATTGACATTCATCATGTATTTTCCACTCAATTTATTTGATGTCTGTTAACAGAGGCTCCAAAGTGTTGTCAAAACCATAAATATCTTTCACAATTTAATTAAATAAAAGACATTGATTTTAGAAAGAATAGAGTTGTTCTCTGATGGCACATTTCACAACACAAAATAAAAGTATTAAACAATAAGCGGGTCCTAGTAGAGTTTGTCACCTTGAAACATTGGCGTGTGGTTTGTGCGTTCTGCAGCGCGTTTCTGTGTTTGCGTGTGTTGTGAGGATTTGCAGGATTGTTGTCAAACTGATTATCCTGTTTTTTATTATTTTGTTGGTGTTTTTTCTATTTGCATGTGTTTTCTTAATGTGCAGCACGTTGAGCTCTCTCAGCCACCGTACTTTTTAAAAATGAATAAAAAAATATTAATGATAATATTGTGGTCAGTAAAACAAAACGCATTTGATTCGTACAAAACTAAAGTAGCCTAAATTACCGTTTATTTTTCCGCATCTGTCAGTCTTGGAGTCGTTGCTCTGGGTCGCATGTGTCTTGCTGTCCAAATATTGCGCTGACATCTTGGAGCTCGAGTCTGTGCAGTAGTGAGCGAGAAACAGAGCCGCTGGATCAAGGCCCGTCCCACACTTCTGCAGGATCTGATAGTGCAGTTCTGTGTGAAATAAACACTTGTGGAAATGTATAAACTAAAGTTGAAGCTCCAATCTCCTCCTGAAAATCCAGGAAAAGGCCGTTGGTGTCTACTTAGCTGAGAGAAGCTGTCCATCATGACATCACACTCCCGCTTTTATAGCATCAAATAACGAACAAAACGAACACGTGAACTCCACCTAAAATGACAGAAACCATCAAAAATGAATCTGAAGTGTTTAGTTTGTCTCAAGTCCCATTAGATTACATGGAGAGGGTTTATGACCTGCTCTGGATCCATTCCTGGAGCCGCTGGGAGCGATTGAGACATTTTGGCTCCACTTTTCAGGACTTGAATGTCACACTTGAGCCCCTACAGGCCTGTTATGTGAAGTGTGGGCTGACAAGAACACGCGAAATGGTGACGAGAAAAAACTTTATTATATTACCGTTTTTGATAATTATGCAGCAATAGTAGATTATAAATATATATTTTGGACACTATTACTATTTTAGATGTTTTTTTTATTAAAGAAGTCTCTCATTCTCATCAAGCCTCCATTTCTTTGATCAAAAATACAGATAAAAATACTACAATTTAAAATAATGGTTTTCTATTTTAAAATGCTTTAAAATGTAATTTATTTCTCTGATCAAAGCTGAGTTTCCAGCATCATCACTCCAGTCTTCAGAGTCACATGATCCTTCAGAGTCACATGATCCTCCAGAAATCATTCTGATATGATGATTTATTATCAATGTTGGAAACGGTTGGAGGTTTTTGGAACGTTTGATACTTTTTCCAGATTCATTGATGAATGCAAACTTTAAAAGAACAGCATTTATTCAAAATATAAATTCTTTTATAAGTTTTTATAAAGACTTTTGTCAATTTAGTACATTCTCGCTGAATAAACTTTTGTGCAGAATTATTAGGTTGATTTTCTGATCATATTTTTTTTCAAGGCACGTCTTACCAAACCACATTAATCTTAATAAACAACATTAATTTTGTATTTAATCATTTATAAGTGATAAATAATTGTCCATGAAGGCTGGAAATGAAAAATGAAAAATATTCAGGAGCAGAATTATTAGGGACAAGGAATTATTGTTTATTAAGATTAATGTGGTTCAGAAATGGTCAGAAAATCTTGGAGAAAAAATATGATCAGAAAATCAACCTAATAATTCTGCACAAAAAAGAGAGAAAATTACTGACCCTAAACTTTTGAACGGTAGTTTATATTGTTACAAAAGGTTTTTATTTTAAATAAATGCTGTTCTTTTTTTAAAAATTAATAATATCAATGAAAGAATCCTGAAAAAAGTATCAATGGTTAAAGTATATTAAAATATATTCTCTCTATACATATTCTCTATATTTTAAATTGTAGTAATATTTCACAATATCACAGTTTTTTTCTGTATTTTGATCAAATAAATGCAGGATGAGCTCGAGACTTCATTCAAAAACATTAAAAATAATAATGTGTCCAAACTTTTGACAAAATCTCATGGCAACATTCAAATCCAGAGAGTCATTATTTCAACCTCATGATATCAAATGTTATTTCTGATTTGTTGGATCTTTTATTGAAAGTAGCCTGTATTTTCCTGTCGAGACGTTCCTTCTCAAGCTGTAAGAGTGATTGTGTTGTTCAGGATTTGCACAATATGCAGTATTGTTGTGATTCCTCCAGGTGGCGCTAGTGCAGCACAAACTGTGCTTTAAACGGTGAGGAGCCTCGGCTTAGTAAAAGTCTCAGATCTAAATCAGAGACGAGAAATAAACACTGAGATCAGACAGAACGTGTTTTTTAGAAAACAATAAAAAAGGCGCCTCTCACTGCAAAAACACGTTCAGTCTGATCGGGGCCTCAGACAGTGTTTGTTTAAACGCAAACCAGAAGTATATTATATTACCAACTGCGTCAGTGACTTCAGAGACACTTTCATGTCCTTCACACTGGCACCAACATACAGAAATGAAACAACGGAAAGCGTCAGAAAATGTTCTTAAAGACACAGTAGAAACGCAGACCGGCACCAACTTCAACAAGTGTGACTCTTTCCCAGATGAGGACAGGCAGTCACTGCTGTGAGTCATGTGACTGTCAGAGAGCCAATGACGTTCTGGTGCTGAAATGTGTCTTATTCATGATGTTATGCCGTTGCTAGGGTGCTGTAAATGGTTGCTAGGGTGTGGCTAGGACGTTGACAGGATTCCTGCTGACAGCTGGAGTCAAAAGAGCTCGTCCACATGTCTCTAATGTTCTGATGCTGAGAAATGACTGATTCATTTCACTACATGGTTGCTAGGATACTCTGTGTGGTTGCTAGGGTGTTGCTAATGTGTTCCAGGTGGTTGCAAAAGTGTTGTTTTTTGGTTGCTAAGGTATTCTGGGTAATTGTTAGGCAGTTGCTTGTTGGTTGCTAGGGTTTACTGGGTGGTTGCTAAGGCATTGCTTGGTGGTTGCTAGAGTGTTGCTAGGCAGTTGTTGGGGTGTTTTCGATGGTTGCTAGGCAGTTGCTAGGGTAATTTTAGTGGTTTCTAGGGTGTGGCTCGGCGGTTGCTAGGGTGTTCTGGGTGGTTGCTATGGATTAGCTAGGTCACTACTAAGGTATTCTGGGTGGTTGCTAAGGCATTACTAGGCAGTTGCTAAGGTGTTGTTGTTGGTTGCTAGGGCTTTGTTAGGCGGTTGCTAGGGTGTTGTGTGGTTGCTAGGGTATTGCGAAGTGGTTGCTAGGATGTTGCTAGGGCAAGGCTGGGTGGTTGCTGGGATGTTATGAGTGGTTGCTATGGCATTGCTTAGCGGTTGCTAGGGTGTATTGGGTTATTGCTAGGCAGTTGCTATGGTGCACTGGGTGGTTGCTATGTGCCACAGATAGTTGCCATGGATTTTCTAATACATCATTAGAACATTCTGCTGCTGAGTTATGGCTTTTCATGTCCCTGTATGGTTGCTAGGGTGATCTGGATGGTTGCTATGGTGAGCGAAGGGTTAAACTGAATCTGTGATGATCAATATTGATCCTCATGATTTGACGCTTCATATGGAGGAATAAAAATAATAAAAAATAATAATGTGAGATTCAGAGATGATAATAGTGAGTAAAACACCAATAATAATAATAATAATAATAATAATAAACATGGAGAGAAAATGAGAATGTCTCAGTGTAATTCAGACTCTAATAATGTTTGTGTTTCTAGTGTGGATCACGGAGGAGAGTTCAGGATCACTCCAGGACCACGAAGATGTGAGTCCAGAAACAGTTTGAGTGTTTGTTGTTGTAAATGTTGCTCTTGTAATGTGTGTTCTTGTGTTCAGACGCCTGTGATCTCACACTGGATCCAAACACAGCAAACCGTCTCCTCGTTCTGTCTGAGGAGAACAGAAAGGTGACGCGTGTGGGAGAGTATCAGTCGTATCCTGATCATCCAGAGAGATTTGATGTTGATCCTCAGGTTCTGTGTGGAGAGAGTCTGACTGGACGCTGTTACTGGGAGGCTGAATGGAGTGGAGATGATGCTGAAATATCAGTGGCTTATAAAGGAATCAAGAGGAAAGGAGGGAGTGACTGTTGGTTTGGATGGAATGAGAAGTCCTGGAGTCTGTTCTGCTCTGATCACAGATTCACTGTCCGTCACAATAATAAGTCCACTGTCGTCTCTGGTTCAGTCAGTCAGAGAGTAGGAGTGTTTGTGGACGTGTCGGCCGGCACTCTGTCCTTCTACAGCGTCTCTGACACACACACACTCACACACTTACACACATTCACACACACATTCACTGAACCCCTCTGTGCTGGATTTAGACTTCTTTATTCAAACTCTTCAGTGTCTCTGTGTGACATTAAACACACAAAGAGTTCTTGTTGTTTCTCTCAAGGATGAATTTAATTGATCAAAAGTGACAATAAATATAAATAAATGCTGTTCATTGTACTTTCTATTCATCAAAGAAAAGTTAAATGAATCATGATTTCCACAACAATTTTAAGCAACAGTTTTCAACATTGATAATCATAAATGTTTCATGGATTTCTGAAGGATCATGTGACTCTGAAGACTGACGTAATGATGCTGAAAATTCAGCTTTGATCACAGAAATAAATACATTTTAATTTGCAATAATATTTTTCAATTGTACTATTTTACTGTATTTTATTAAATAAATGCAGCTTTGACGAGCATAAAATACTTTATTTAAAAACAAAAGGTTGTCGATCAGCGCTGCATTATTCATATAATTTACTGTCAATAAATACCTTGAGATGTCTTAAAAAACACAAATAAACCACATCTTGTCTCAATTGTTTATTGTCTTCACGTTTCATCAGTCAATAAACAGCGAAGCTGAATTACTTCTACGAAAGTGTTTTGGTGTTTCAGTGAGAGAGCGCCCTCCAGCGTCCAGTGTGAATGAATATGAATATGAATATTACACGAGAGTGTTTTAGTGCTCAATGTTCAGATCGCCTCATTTAAGTTAAGAATAAAAGATCAGGTCATGCATAGTCTAAGCAACTGCGTTTTATTCTCATCCAAAATCAGGCGATCTGGACATTATAGCGCTAAAACTCTCGTGTAATACTCATATTCATTCACACTGGACGCCAGAGGGCGCTCTCTCACTGAAAGTCCAAAACGGTTTCGTAGAAGTAAAGCTTATGACGTTCCAGGAAATCCCTTATATGGCACTGAAGACTGGAGTAATGATGCTGAAAATTCAGCTTTCATCACAGGAATAAATAATATTTTACAATATATTCACATAGAAAACAGTTCAAATTATAATACTTTTCCCACAATATTAATGTTTTTACTTCATTTGTGCTTTAATAAATGCAGCTTTGGAGAGCAGAAGAAACTTTTGAAAGCTACTTCATATTTTCTGCCTTAATCTTTGATCATTTGTTTTACGTTATAAAATCCATGAGGACTAAATTCACAAGTGTTTGTAACACATAAACCAATCATAAAATTGTCATAAAGCATAGATAATATTACAGATGTTAGTGGTTGTTGTTCAGCAGCGATTTCTAATTGAACTAAAAGCTGAGATGAGATCAGAATAAAATCAGTCAACCAGACAAAGTTCAGATAAAAGCTGCTGTTTCTCCTGACGCTCCTGATCTCTCGTGCTGAAGCTTCAGTCACTGTTTCTCCTGACGCTCCTGATCTCTCGTGCTGAAGCTTCAGTCACTGTTTCTCCTGACGCTCCTGATCTCTCGTGCTGAAGCTTCAGTCACTGTTTCTCCTGACGCTCCTGATCTCTCGTGCTGAAGCTTCAGTCACTGTTTCTCCTGACGCTCCTGATCTCTCGTGCTGAAGCTTCAGTCACTGTTTCTCCTGCACTGATTCTTGCTGTAGTAAGAAAGCATTAGCCATGAGCAGAAACTGTCACTCCTGCTTTCTTCTCCAGAATGATTGTCTCCAGTGTGTGATCTGGCTGGAGGTTTGATCCTCTCAATCCAGCAGAGGAGACCAACATCATTCAGACAGAAGCTCATATAGTGACAGAAATCATGAGCTCAACTGACCTGTGACTGAAATCATCTCGTTCATGACTAGATCTGCTGTGTCTGGAGAAACAACACTGTTCATTCACACACAGCTGTGAAATATAAACGCCTCCATCTCCTGCAATGTTGGGAATGAGAAGATGTAAAGTAAGATGAAATAAACAGATTCACGGTTTAAATTCCCTCAAGAGTCAAACTCTAGAGCTTGTCGATGTGTAGAAACAGGATTTTAATGTCCCATTCAAGCAGGTCAACATCTTGAGATGAAAGTGAGGGGAGAAGATGTAGGTGTGACCAGAAACATTTCATAATCATTATTATTATTATTTTGACTGTTAACTGAAACTAGATTTGGGAGGTTTCATTTGATCATGTTTAATCACAGAAATCAGTGTCTGCCTAAATAAAACAGCACGAGTCTGACCGTTCAGATGAGACTGAGAGAAAACCAGATGAAAAAGAGGATGAGGAACATATTAAAAGCGTCTAAACATCCCAATCTCATGATGAGGTTATTAAAGGGCTCTAGTGAACGTAAGGCACAATCTGAATATTCGAACTAACTCGACTCAGCAGCTTTGCAGCTTTCGTTGAATCTCTTTAAAGAGGTGAACGTGTGTGAAGATCATGTTCAAGCTTGAGCTCCTGTATATGGTGTGTGTGTCGCAGTGGAAACTCGCTCAATAAACGCTATAAATGAGGAGTGTTGCGGTGAGCAGCTTCTGACAGACACACCCTGGAGCTCCTCCATGTTCTTCTCCTCGTTCACTCAACAGTGAGCTGCTGCTTTCTTTAGACTTCATGTGTAAACCCTCTTCAGACTAACAGACCCAACAGAGCAGGACGAGACCACAGTTAAACACCCTGTGAAATACAAACTAGAGCTTTGTGGCTTTTAGTGTCACTTTTACAGCAATTGATATGCTGGTGTACTCCAAAACACTGACAAAATCATCTTTGGCACACATATATCACTATATATCACCACCCAACTTCCTGTTCAATAGGAAACACATGAACACGAGACAGAAAAACACACTTTACCTCTTTTCTTTAAAAAGGAATCAAAATAATATTTATTACACTTGTACAATAACACATAAATATTACAACCGATGGATTTTTAGCGCCATCATGAACAGACTCAATATAACACTGTTTCTCTGGCGCTGAGGGAGAATATCATCATTTATCATCAGGAAACTCACAAGGAATATCAATATGAAATATGAAATGTCATCAATATGAAAACGGTACGAGGGTAGTTTCATAACATCAGCAACTTTAATAGTGACGCTTTGGATAAATAATAAAAACGGACTAAACTAATGTCGTTCTCACTGATATTTACAGTATTTGGATGTTCTGAACAGAGAATGAAGCTGTAATTCTTTTTCTTCCAGTTTGAGCTTTAAGGAAACTGAAATAACCCTGTCTGGACCACAACTATTTCATGAAAGCAGAAAATGACAGACGGACAGATACTGAACAAAAATAAAACGATGGTAAACAATGGTTTAAAACATCTGGGAAACTTACATTGAAGATAGAAAGAAAAGTGTGAAATAAATGCTACTATGAATGGAAGATATTAACATATTATTCTGACTTTGAGACAAAGAAAGAAACAACAACAACTTAAATAACATTAATGAATCCAGTTGAATTGCCTTTACTTTGGTTTCAGGAAAATATCGGAGTTCCAGATTTGGCTGAAAGGATCAATGAGGAAAGATCCGCTCAATGATTCATCAAGCGTCCAGGCGAGTCGTTTTGTTTCTCAGCATCTGGTGATGAAGCTCCTGGATTCGCTTTTGGCCACCAGTAATCGGAGCGAATCGCTTGACGTCCGGATGAGTTCTCTTCCACTGACAGGAAAGACAGAGCAGAGGACGATTATTCATCCGTTTCAGTGTCAAGAACGTCCATCATCTCATCTGTGAATCCTCAGACGTCTGTTAAAACTCATGAAGTGAGTCTGATCTCTTTGTGACAATATTCAATATATTTGCTCTTGACCCTTTCGCACGTAAATGTAAAATATTCTGGCTGAGCGCCCAGCGTGAGTTTTTCAAGGCGACCGTTATTTAGAACGTGTCACTTTACTGTTTCCATGGTGACACGTCATTGCTTGTCACGAGACACACGGCAACCTCAATAGCGCTGTATGACTTATGATCTGCTTTTATTTAATTTTTCCTTTTTTATTCAAAATATTAACAATTTTGATGACTATAACATGAAATATTTGACATTCCGATTGTCAAATTTGTGAAAGTAGATGTGTTTTGCTGTTTAAACACCTTTATAATGATCGCGTTAGTTGAGATATTCGCGCGATTGGCGCCGCCATGTTAGTTTGCGCCGCAGTACAGAGAATCGCGTCTGTTGGAATTATAACACGTGAATTCATCCACTTCTCCCGAAATACATGAAAGTAAGTTACCCGGTTAACTGAGAGAAGAAGAGAGTAAACTTTAAAGTTACTTACACAATGTGTATCTGATATGAATAAAACGTGCTGTCTAATTATTATGAAAATGATTGTTATTGCCGCTTCCATAGACATCAGTGTGTACAAACAAAGTGTGTTTACAAACTCTAAATGTATTGATTTGTTAGTCCTTATGTACATTTAAATGTCTGAAACCTATAATAAACATTATGTGGTTGAAAACAGGGGCGGACTTAGTCATTTTGGGGCCCAAGGCAGACACAGACATGGGGCCCTCTACATTTCTTATTCCCTCCCCTTTTGTCAATCCTTATTTATCTAAGAAAGCACTACCTGTAACTTCTCTTCAGCAGTCATCACATAGCAATGACGTCTAGACATCTTGAGCAGCATCTGTAAAAAAACAACAAAAAAAACAACACCACAACATTCCGTTTAACAAATGCATCCACAGTAAAATCTTGTTTACCTAGTATGTTCTGTGCAATAGCATTTATTGTCCATTTACAGGAAAGAGCAGCCATTGGTTGTCAAATACCTTGGTTTCCTAGCAGGTTCTCTGATGGAATGTCTTAAATGGATCTGCTTCCTACTGCATAAATTGGGCAAGTTGTTTGCAGTCTTCTGTTTTCTATCTTGTGTTACTAAAGTGAGAAGAAACAATGAAGACAATAAGTGATCAATTATGCAGACACAAAAATAAAATAATACACCGTTTTAAATGTTTACCTTTTCTCTTCGTTTCTGACTTTCTCTCTTTTATGGCACTCTTCAGCAGTCATCACACAGCAATGATGTCTACATATCTTGAGCAGCATCTATAAAAAACAACAACAAAAAACAACAACATTCCGTTTAACAAAATGCATCTACAGTAAAATCTTATTTACCTAATATGTTCTGTGCAATAGCATTTATTTTCTATTTACAGGAAAGAGCTGCCATTGGTTGTCAAATACCTTGGTTTCCTAGCAGGTTCTCTGATGAAATGTCTTAAATGGATCTGCATCTCCCTTGTCTGTCTTTGCGTCTGTCTTGCTCTTCTTCTCTCTTATCTATTTGTCTCTCTCTTCATCTCACCTTTCTCTATGTCTTTGTCTTCTCTTCCTCGAATGCATTTCTTTATGAACGTTGAATTTCTCTTGCTTTCTCTCACTAATTAACTCAGCTTTAATGGGTGAGGACCAAATGAAGAAAGTCTTGGGCTGCTGCTTAAATATTGCATCAAAGTGCTAAAATCTGACTTTGCGAGCTTTGGCCTCAGCAAATCTTGCTATCACTGATTCCATATCCAGTGACTTCCTGACTTCCTGCTCGATGGAGAGAACAGCAAGTGCAGACAGCCTGTCCTGTGACATAGTTGATCTAAGGTATGTTTTAATTAGTTTCAGTGATGAGAAACTTCTCTCACCTGAAGCTACTGTAACAGGGAGAGTGAGGAGGAGTCTGAAAGCAATGCTTAAATTTGGATATACATCAAGTATATTCTCTTTATATATGTAGTCGAGCATCTCAAAAGGTGATGAGACATGTTGTGGGAAGGACCTAATTGCACCCTTTACCTCAAGCTTCAGATCTTCTGCATCAATGTCATCCATCCTTTGCTCTAACCTATGGCAGCATTCATCCAGCTTCCCTTCCTTCTCAGTGCTTCGCATTATGTTGATTGAGTAAAGAAATCCATAAAGCTCGTAGAACATTTCCATGTTGGAAAATCTCTCCTCTACTGTGACAAGTACTGTATCTACTAGAGGTAAAAAAAACTCTATTTTGAAGAGCTCTTCTGCAGATGACTGAGTGTGCTCTGTTCCCTCATACTCAAACTGTTTAGTTTTTCGTCTCTGACGCACTTTAGGCCAGCTCATCTCCACCTCAAGCTTCTCTGCTATCTCTCTGGCATCTGTTTTAGCAGAATGAAATCCATAACTGCGAAATTCTTGAAGGAATTCTTTCACCGCCCTAATTTCTTCCCTCGCTGTCTCAACTGAAACTTTGGGGCTCTGCAGGATCTTACTCACTTTGTTTATCTGGAACAACACATTGTACCACACAATGGTACTTACCACAAAAGGCCATCTCTGAAGCTCCTGGCAGATGCTTTCAGCTGTTGAGACAACATCTGCATCTCGTTTCTCTGCAGCGTACTCCTTTAGAGCAGTTAATGCCTTCACGATTTCAGGCAGCTGGTAGCGAATAGCTTTCACGGCTTCAACTCTGCACTCCCACCTGGTTGTTGACAATGCCTTAAGTGTAAAATTCTTGACGTGTTCTTTGAGAATGGTCCAACGGTGAACTGAGGAGCTGAAAAGAGTGTAAAGTCGCTGTAACAGCCCAAAGAAGCTGATGGACGACACAGAGGATTTGGCTGCATCACCAACAACAAGATTCAGTGTGTGACTTCCACAAGGAACATATAACGCTTTGCTGTTTAATTCCAGCACTCTCTTTTGGACTCCCTGCTTTTTACCCTGCATGTTGCTCCCGTTATCATAAGATTGGCCTCGACAGTTGGAAAGATCCAGTCCTAGTGTTTCAAGGTGGCCTAAAAATGTCTCGCAAATGCCTTTTCCTGTTGTGTCTAGTGCCTGAAGAAATCCAACAAAGTGCTCATGGATGGAGACACCCTTTGATAACTCACATATTACAATTCATAGCACCACTGAGAGCTGCTCATTGTGACTGAGGTCTGGAGTGCAGTCCATGATTACAGCATAGTATTTGGCTGTCTTTACTCTCTCTACAATTGCATCAATTGTACTTTTCGCCACAAGGGAAATCAGTTCATTTTGAATATTCTTGCTTAAATAACTGTCACTTAGCTGTTTTGCCTGAATTCTCCTCAAATGTTCTTGCATCACTGGGTCAAACTGAGCCAATAATTGTACTTGTCCAAGGAAATTTCCATTACCAGGCTCAAACAATCTGTCTGAGTGACCACGAAATGCAAGATTGTGCTCTGTCAGATGATTTACAATTGCAATAAGTCTTCTTAAAATCTCTTTCCAGCGGTTTACTTCAAGAGCAATTAAATCTTGGTTTACCTGATCTATAGCTGTGTTTGTTTTAAGTTTCTGTGAAAGATTGCGGCAAATATCCATGTTTGTGATGTGTTCTGCAGACTTCTCATGCTGTCTCAAATGGGCTGAAAGATTTTTCCAGTTATCAAACCCATCCCCACTTAGCTGAGTGCACTTGTCTCTGTTACCAAACAGACGACAACAAAAGCACACAACACAGTCGTTTTTTTCACTGTACACGAGCCAGGACCTCTTTATATTTTCTCCATTTTTCATTTGCAGATAGTAGTTTCTGTCTGTAAATCTTCGCCCCTCTTGATTTTTAGGATAAATTCTGTCCTTAATCTGAACTGGGCCTCTCTGCACTATTGAGCAGCGCTCTTTGTCAGTGAGATGTTTTGGCCAGAGTGCTGGGTCATCTTCAAGTGTAAAACATTTGTCAGAATTACTAGTACTCACTAGTTGGTCATCAGTATTGCCGTCTTCTTCCTCATAGACGTCTTCGTCATAATCATCATCATCGTCGTCATCATCATCATCATCATCATTGGAAGTTCTGTTATCTGCAGTTGGATGATTTTCTTCCTGTAAAGTTGACTTGCATGTAGCAGCAACATCGCTTGAACAGCCTGGACTGGCACTGTCGGCAGTAGCGGGTGTCTCCTCCTCGCTAGCAGCATCATTGCTAACACTCGTGGTAGATCTACCGTTAGCATCGTTAGCGGGCGTCATGAAAAAGGTTGTTACCTTCGGCAATTTTGCTAAAAACCTTTTGCTTTCCTCCCGCTTCCTCCTTTTTTCAGCACCGCTTGGGTAGTTTCGCTTCGTTTTTGTTCTGTCTACTCTGTACATTCTGTCTGTCATTGTCACTGTCAATAGCATATATTCTTCTCCTTCAGTTTTTTGGCATGGTACAGCCTTGTCAATCACTTTTGCAGGTGAGCAGTAAGTGAGATAATGGAACAGTCCAATGTAGGGGGGTGGGGCCCCCTTCTGTCTGCGACACTAATGATTTAAGCATTCTGATGCGATTTTAGCGAATGGAGTTTAAGAAATATATAATTTGCGCAAAGTAAAAAAAACAACAACAACCTTAACCATAAGTTAAAGAGGCATTTTGGGGGCCCCTAGGTAGCTAAGGGCCCCAGGCAAATGCCGACCTTTGCCTAATGGTTAAGTCCGCCCCTGGTTGAAAACACTGCATATTTGTGATATATTGACAGCGCTGAGCGCGTCTGTCACTGGCTCAGCGCCAGAGAACGCGCGCAAGCACTTTTGAATTTGGCAGTTGATCACGTGATGCACTGAACGTTCTAATCACACCGGTGTGATCGTACGCGTCAAAGGGTTAAATATCTTATAGTTGCTTTTTTCAATCAGAGGATCCATTATTTCAACCAAACCAGTAAAATTATAGTTAAAAATAATGTTTTTTAGTCAATGGAGACAAAGAGGAAGTATCTGAAGGTAAAATGTCACCCTTCAGCAGCATGTTGTTCACCTGTGGTAATCCATGGCCACCAGACTGACTCCATTCACAGCGAGGATTCGGTCGCCCACTCTGAGTCTCTGGCTGAGGGCTGCTGGGGAATCTGGCACCACCGACTTCACGTAGATCCCACTCACTCGCAGGGGAGTTTTCTGTCACGAACAAGCCAAAACAAAGACAAGACTCAAGATGAGCGACGACTGGATGAGGATCCGCAGCAACAGGAAATGAATGATCTGTAGTGGCACTGATGCTTTTGTTTGAGAGCGTCCTGAGTCACATGGAGAAAGTAGATGTTTTATTGTCTCTGAAGACTCAAAACCACACAGTCATCAGGTTCTCACTTCATCTTATTGTTAACATCAACCTCAATGTCACTGCAGTTCTGGGAAACACAGGAAATCTTCTCACATTCAGTCAAGCGCTGGACTCATTGTTGGCATGAACTAAATCAAATGCCACTGAATGTCCTGGTCATTCATCACCCCAAATCAGAAGAAAAAAATAAGTTATATTTTACATAAAGAAAATGAAGGATGTTTTAGGAATACCAACATCATTATCATAGCGTTTATTTCTAGACAAGTTACTTTGAGATTTATTATTATTATCATTATTATTAGGACTATCTGCCTTGACTTTGTTATATGATTGTCATCTGCCTGTATCACGACCTCGATTCTGCCTGTCCTCTGCTGTTCCTGCATGTTTGCTGTCGTTTGACCATTTCCTGTCTGACCACTGTGCAATAAAGCCTGCTTATGGATCTCACTTCGAGTGTGTTCCGGCCCAAGTCTTTCTATGTATTTAGTGTGGTGAGATTCTCTTTTTTGTATTAATTTGGTTCTTTCTCTTCTCCCGAGGGTAAGCCCCGCCCCTGTGCACCTGCGGCCCGTTCCTTTACGACGCGCTGGGCTGCATATAAGAGGGGAGAGTGAAGACGTGCGGGTGCTGTTGAGTGTCGAACTTGTGCTGCTTCCATCAGAACTCCAGTCTCCAGGTCGCCACTGCCACTGTCTTCAGCTCGATGTGATCGTGGCGCTCTCTTGAGGAGGGCTCGTGTGGTAAACCGACGCGGACGATCAGCTGCGCCCAACGAGTTCGGTGTGATCCTGATGACCCGTGGTTGTTGTTCAGCTGTGTTTTGTTTTTGTTGATCTGTGTGTTTGTCATTTCATGTTTCTTGTGTTAGAGTGCTGATAGTTGCCTGTGACATGCGAGTGCTGCGGCACCAATAAACTGAAATTGTTTCTTTTTGTCCTTTTTATGTTGCTTACCCTTCCCTAGCGAGCTCTTTGAGAGTGGGGTTCGGAACAAGTGACAAATCATTACACACATTTATTTTATGGTATGTCAAATGAACATGATTTTTATATGTTGCATTTATGCTTTTTGTCACGTCACTTCATGTTAATTTAACATGACTTTTGTCTAAATGAAAGCTTTATTCAGTGAATGCAGTGGTGTTTCAATAAATAAAATCATAATGAAATATTCCTGATAAAAACTGATCAAATTAATCGCAAATAAAATTACATTTCACAGTTTGGAAAACTGTAAGTTGACTTTTTATATATACATTTTTAGCAACGTTAAAATTGTAGATTTTGTAAGGCAATAAGCAAAAATATTTCTTAAAAAATACTGCATTTATTTTCAACATTACAGAACAATCCATACTGATTACAAACATACATTAAGAGAAGCATGTTACAGTTCATTTGTCTGAAATGCATCTGTTAAAATTTAATACCACAATCCAATATAAAAGCAAAAAAATCTCTAAGAATAAAGACCAAATATACTTCGGGTTTTACGCAGACATGAGGGTCCATGTACTGTGTGTGATGCAAATTTCATCACCAGAACAGTTTGTAGTTTCACAGTAGAAAACGAAACTAGAGAGACTTGTTTGCTCTAAACATAATACAATATTACAAAATAAGAACAATATCAGTATAATAAATGAATTTAAAGCAAATTTAAACATTTTTAAGAGACTTTCTTTGAAAGTGTGCTGCCTTTAAGGTCCAATTTTCTCCTCAAAGGTTCTTCAGTTCAGGTGGGTGGATGAATTTCATAGTAACTAATGGCAAATTATCTAAATAACTGTCAGATTATCTGGCCTTCAATGACAATCCTGATGTCCCGCAGGGGCGAAGCACAAGTTCCCGGGCCCTATGCATAGACAGTCCTGATGGGTCCATTTTAGTTTTCTAATCACTACATGAACAAACTGTATGATAACCAAACAAGACTTGATTCAGTCATATTTTATTTTGCTGAATGAACAAGACATTACATATTTACATTACTTAGAACATTTATTTGAATTATGCTTTATTACTTCAAGGCATAAATTAAATCTTAAATATGCCATTTCTCCATTCAAGACAAACAAAACTTGTGTCACTAGTTTTTATCTGGAGAAAAAAGGCAAAACGAAACAAATGCTATTGCTTACATGCTACAGCTTCCTCAAATGTACAGCTTATACTGAAGTTTATTCCCCAGTAAATGTCCACTGGCGTGTCTTTTTGCTGGCGAAGTCATTGATGCGGTCCTGAAAGTCCAATTTTTTTGCCAATTGGCTTTCAATGGAGAGAAGAGCAAGACTGTTGAGCCTTTCCTGGCACATTGTTGACCTCAAGTAGTTTTTAACTGATTTCAGTTTGCTGAAAGCCCGTTCACCACTAGCAACAGTGACAGGTGGGGTGCAGAAAATCCTCAGAGCAATTCAGATTTGTCCAAAAATGCTCTGTAGCTGCAGCTTGTAAATGTCATTAAGGAGCTGAAGAGGTGACTGACTATAAGGAAATGTGGCCTTATGTATTGCTTTCAGGTGCAGCATCTCATCCTCAAATTCAGCTGTGAGGTCTTTGTGGTATATTCTTGACAGAGCCCGGCATGTTACTTTCATCTCTTCTTCTGACGCATCTGCTAACTTCAGAATCGCTGCAAATGTTTCACATATGGTGGCTGTTGTCTGGAACCTTGACCCTAAATCACTGATTATTCTGTCCATTGTGTCACACGTACCGGCTGGTACCACATAAACAGCTTATGCTCTCTCTGGAAACAGGAGAAATAAATGAGACAAGGTGAACACTGCGTCCGTTTTTCATCTCGCTCAGCAGAAAGAGGAAAACCGCAAAGCGGACCAAACTGACGCAAAGCCCCAGGGAGCACAATCATCGCCACACTACCCTCTGCTGGCGACCTCCATAATTACTCCTGATTTTAGTAAAAGGATGGTGGAAACAGGATCATTACACCTGAACAAATACTCAAACATTAATTATAAAATTACAGAAATTACCACAAATGTGATATCACTTTAGTGGGCATCACAATTGCAACAAAAAAAGACCTGGTTTCTGAATACAGTTGCAGCATCTTCAGTTTCATCTTCTTGACTCTCATCTGGCGTACATCTCCTACCTATGACACTGATTAGCCTATTATTGCTAATTTTAGATATTATAGCCTATTCATTTAAAATTAACATGTTTCAAATTAGGCTATTATAACGGTGTTTTGTATACAAACAACATTGTTAGTATACAGTTTATTTAATTTCTTTCACCTCAAATTGCATGAAGCCTAAAACCAAATGATCATCTGAAAGTGTATGTTCTGCTTTTTCATTGGGTTGTCTCAGTTAATTTTTAGCACTAACAATCGCGGGGATATTCAAACAGTTTAGCACTATAGATTTCCTTTGTTTTTTGGTCTGATTCAGCTTTCTTTGAGAAAGACATTTCAACCGCACGGCAGAAGTTTGCGCTCCACTAGACGCTCAACTAACATAAACAAAACTCAACTAACATCATCTGCGCGTGCAGATGAACTAAACCATTTGGCGCATTAGCAAGGGGTGGGACCGTGAGACTAGTCTTTACTTATACAAAATGTAGTCAGTCAAACCGTTATTCAGCCAATACACTAACTTTACATTTCATCTGACATACATTATGAAATTTAATTAGGAATATCCAGGCAAAATAAAATATATTCCAGACTTTTCAAGGGCCCTCGGTAATCAGTGCTGGTTTTACCCCCAGTCCACCCCCTGGTCCCCCGGTCTGTTATGGGCATCCTGGTGTTTGAGAACATCACTTCAATGGATCCTGGGATGAAGGCTTCATTTGCAGCCTGGAGAAACACAAAATGAGATTCAATACTAATCTGTGAATATCAAATGTAATTTCAATCATTTAATAATGTCAATATCACGAGAAATGAAAACATGAATATAATGAGAACAGTTATGGTCAACAAAGACTGAATACAGACACTGTTAGACCTCAGTTCGAGGATAGTGGATGTTAGGTCTCCTATTTTAGACCCAAGAAATCCAACAGAGTCTTCCTATAATAATCTGTACAATTATATAGTATACTTTGAATACGTACATGAATGATTCAGTATAACTGCAACTCTGGAGCTCTTTTTACACATTCACTGGACAGTGAGAGAGAAATCACAAAATTCTTTTTAACATTTGCAACATCACATGGAGGGATTTTAAAAGTAGCAAAAATGTGATTCAAACAGCTAAAAACAGCTAGATTCAACTAAACATATTGTTTAAAAATGCTCGATATTGAAGGGGGTAAACAACATAAGAAACGCGAGAGAAAGAGGCAGATTAACTCTTTATTAACACTGCAGCATTCACGTGTCTCCTTAATCAGCAAACAAGTAGAAGTTTGGGAGAATCGAGTTAACGTACTGACAAACAATCAAAACAAACAAACAAAAACACAGATCAACAAGAACATTCAAGACAGCATAACGAGGGAACAACGCCTGTCAGCGACTGGCTGGACATCGGGACTCACGAAGCGAGGTCGAAACGATCCTCAGACATCCAGCACTCGAGTGCATGCTAAGATGAAGCTCATGTGTAGATCATAAAAACAGTGACTGTGGCGGTCAAGCAGCTGAAGAATACAAGCAGCACCAGACTTCCTCGTGTCCACACTCTCCCGTCCATATTCAGCCCGAAGAGTCATCAGCAAACAACAGGTGTAAAGATAGATAGATAGATTACCCTCGGGAGAAGAAAACCAGATCGATACAGAAACATAAATATACATTAACTGACAGAAGGTTTAGACCGTAACAATATTACAACATATTTTAATAAATACTCGCCACTGTAGAGCCTTTGGATTGACAGTAAAGCGCATGTCAATAAGTGCACTTGTCAGGAGAAACATCAGATCTCTGTAAAATATCAACATTATGCATCAATTTTAAAACAATTAACAATCAGTATAATTAAGACTTTCTGGACTATTCTCACCAAATTATATGAAGATGTATATCATTCAAAGCAGTCATCAGAAACACACACGTGTGAAAGAGACCACTTAAAATAAGTTAAAAGAACTGAATAATATAAGTGAGTACAAAATATGATTGAACATCCTTAAACAATAGATAGATTGTACAAAATTGAATTATGTTTAGATGAGAAACAACTTAATCATGTAGGAAATACGAATACATATTTAAAAATTCAACAACCTCACGATTTTTTATGTGTCTATCTGTCTATCTATCTATCTATCTATCTATCTATCTATCTATCTATCTATCTATCTATCTATCTATCTATCTATCTATCTATCTATCTATCTATCTATCTATCTATCTGCAGACCACCCAACATCAGGTTTTCTATCTAGTTTATTATTTTATTTATTTATTTAGTGTTTTTAACATTCAGATATAACATTAAAACACTTTATATCATGTGAGGATGATGTTAATCATTGGTGGTGGTCGGATGTGAGAGGAATAAACATCATTTCAGCCTCTGTTGTGACCTGAGAAAATGTGAAAGCGAGGATATCCTGTTGGTACATTAGAAAATATGTGTATGAAAATCCTCATCTTAGATACCAGGCTCATATTGAAGACAAATAAAGGCAGAATTAAACCCAATGCCTGAACAGATTCTACCTCAGTGATTTATTTCATGATCACGTTGTATAAATTTTTACATCAACCATCTAAGTGACCGCTCTACTGCTTAGCAACAGCCTAGCAACCACAAAGAAAACCCTAGTAACCACTCAGCAACTTCCAACAATTCCTAGTTACACAAAACTCTCTTAAGGTGATGATACACAGGCAGCTTTATAGACAATGTTGCTTGAGCACTTTCCTATTAAGAATGAATTTCTATCTGGAGACTTTAGATCGGTCGTGGCTCTGTGTCTCACCTTATTGCCCGTTGACGGTAACTGCCCAGCAGCACTGCTCAAAAAGTTGCCCCGTGTTTCATCAAAACGCTAGAAACCACCTGGAACACACTAGCAGCAAACAATTAAATTATTATTACACTATTGCTGGAATAATTAAGATTACTGTAAAAACTGTAATATTGTGAAATATTCATAAAAAAATTCTGTGAATATATTATAAAAATGTAATTTATGAATTAAAATAAATTGAACTGAATAAAAATAATTTCTTTTAATCTTACTGACTGAACATTGTTTGATTTAATAAAAAAACATTTCAATTCACATTTTATTGCATGAATTCTTCACAAACATCAACAGAACTTTGTATTTTTGCTCTTTGGCATCTGTCCCGCTCTCCTCAGTCACATCAGAGTCATGAACTGATAAACACTTCACAATCCAGCTGTAATATGGTAATATTAACAAATTAAACCCGGTTTTACAATGAAAAATAATAATAATAATAACATGGTCACTGTATTCCAACGTGAGCACAAAATTAACATGGTTTTGCTTCAAAAACAATAGTTTCACTCTGTATTTGTGTGGTTATACACCAAGAAACAATGTTTTACTATAATTAAACCATGATTAATTTAAAGGCCACTGAAGTGTCTTGGAGCGCGCAGCATTATTCAATGTGTTGATGTAATTTCAGCTGAAACAGGAAGACAGGGTGGGACATATCGAACAGCTCCTCTTTTAAAAAAAAAAAAAACACCCAGTAGCGTTTAGTTTTTATCAGAGCTCGTTAAAACCTCAGTTTCCTTCCAATCTCTAACCATTTCTCCTCCTAATCTCCTCCATATCACTTTAAAATACAGCATTCTGTGCAGAATTCAAGTGGGTCTGATATGTTTTGTGATCTGCACCGACTCACTCATATGATTCGCTCTCTGCTCTCGTGTCTCTGGACCAGAGCAGACTGCGGCGGTTCACGTGACACTAACGCCAAACCAGACTTCATTTGTCTCAATGGAAAGCATATTTACGTTTTAATTGTTCCCATATAGTGCACTATGTGCCATTCACCATGAAGAAAATAGTAAATGTGTGAACAAGTGAGAGATTTCAGATTCGGTATCTATTTGGGCGGGACGCTTTAGATTCTATAGAGCGTTTGATTGGACCGAAGATCTGATGAGAAGCTGAAGTCCGCGGTGATGTCATGAAAACGCATGATCCATTTTAGCGGAAGTGAGAGACTAAGTTTTGAATGGTTATATCTCCTAAATGTGAAATTTGTCATTGTTTTGGAACTTATTCATAACCTTAAGGCTAATAATGATACTAAAAAGCTAAAAAAATAGCCTATAGTATGACCAGTCTATACGTTTTTATTTCGGTTTGTTTGTTCATTCATTCATTCATTCATTCTGTTTATTCGTTCATGTAGATTGGCTACAAATTAAAGCTTAGGGTCCCACAGTGCCGTAATTCATCCAATGTCATTATTTATTTGTCAGTTAAAAAGTGAAATTCATTTATATTTGTACTTCTGAAATGTACTAAAAGTACTAATTTCTTTATTTAATTTTAAATGGCACTTCTAGTGTCTAGTCCAGTGTAGAATGCAGTAGCGAGAGCAAGTAGCCCAGTGTCTTCATGTTCAGTCCAGTTTTGTGCGGGGCTGGAGGATTTTCACTGAACTCGAAGCATTACAGTCGATGGCGTCTGTCAGAGAAGAAATGCTGATTGAACTTCATCACAGTTTGCTAAGATTACATCAGGATGGCACAGATATTCCTTTTTGTTGGGTGTGAGCACATGATGGAGTGAAAGGAAATGAGAATGCAGACAAACTAGAAAAAGAGGCATTACAAAAAAAATAATAACATTTCCAATTCCACTTGGGAAAGGAGAAGGAAAAGCAGTAGTTGAGAAGAAACGTATTGAAATATGGCAGAAATGGTGGGAGGAAGACAGGACAGGAAGGGGATATCATAGAATACAAAAGTCTGTCAGTATTAAAAAATTAAATGATATATAAAAAAATATATAATGACAAGACTGAGAGTGGATCACAGAGTGGACTGAATGGCACCTTGTTTTTAATGGGGAAAAGGACTATTGAAAACTGAACGCTGTGGGGTTAAAGAAAATGCTGAACATGTCATATTGCACTGTATTTTATATAAGGTGGAAAGACGGTGTTTCAAGCATTCAGGAGGCAGGGCGGGAATGGAATCTGATGGGGATACTGGACACAGAAGGAGAGGGAGAGGGGATAAGAAATACCAGGAAAGCACTATTTAAATTTCTTAAAGACACAGGGTCGATGAGCAGAATATGACAACAGCTTAAATGACATGATATTACACACACCTGTACAGTAGGTGGCGGTATGCACCTTAATGTTTACAATCCTCCAATAAACAAGAGAAGAAGACGCACCTGAAACCGAAAGCGCTGCAATGTAATCCGACGAAAAAAGACGCCATTATAGAGAATTCAACTTCAGAAATGACTTCCCATGTCACGGTAAGTTTGTTGAAAAAAAGTTTCATAGCTATAATATCAACAGCAGTGTCAATAAAATCAGTTTAAATCAATAGCATCAAACTATATGTCGAGCAAACACGATAAAGCTGATCGTTACTTTAGAAACTGTGAAAAGATGCTCATGAAAATCGATAAACTTACACAGATTGTATTCCTGATTGTATCTTACTGTGCTGTTACCTACTGAGACCCTAAAGGGACATAGTGGTGGAAAAAATATTGGAAAAAATATTTTTCAAAGCTTTTGCGTTCCCCCTAGAAACTCTTCTGTTTACTTTCACGCTTTCCAACATTGGAGCGGTTCATAGAGATTTGTTTGAACTTGGACTTAAGTACAAAGATGTTCAGTGCAGTTCAGGCACGGTTTTGACGTAACGAAGTGCGAAAGACACCTGAAATGGACAAGTTCGGTAAAGTTGGCAAAGTATTTGCAGATTCGAATATCCCGGATCAATAACCCATGAGATAAACGTTGTTAAAACACAAATAACACATTTTTCAATCGTTGTAACGTAGACAACATTGATCTCGATGCGCAGGCGGCTGAAGGGACCGTCTGAAAAGTGCAAAACCCGAAAAGCGTTACAACAAAAATAGTCAATAACTTCAATGCTACACACTAGAGCCCTGCGCGGGACTGTTTTCTTAAACCCGCTCCCGCTGAATGTATGACCAGAACCGCCCCTCCCGCAACCGTGTGTTCCACTCCCGCCCCTCCCGCGGACTTTATGTGACATAATGTAGCTTCACATATACTCAAACTAAATATTCGTTCAAGTTAACATCCAGAATAACAGACTTTAAACATGATTGTGTTTAAATAAGATGAATTAACCAATGCCAAACCAAAGCACCACACATGACAAACATATTGGGTAGGCTTTTTTTTTTTTTATTAGGGTTGTAAAACATTAGGCCTAACTGTTAAAACAAAACCACAACTACACCTCAGTTTTTAGGCTACTGCATACACTCACCAGACGAGTAACTTGGAAACAGAAAACTGTATGTCGCCTCAGGGCAGAAGTGCCAGATTTATGTCTGTTGTAAACGAACACTTTTGCACATTTATCGCAACTTACAAAGTTTAACTCCCATTTTTGTCAGTGACAGCTGACCCTTCGCAAAACCCGCCCCGTGTTACAATGCCCCACAACCCATGCGCTCTCACGCCACACATCACGTTCTCCCGCAGTGAAAAATACATCGCGGAGCAAAGAGGACACTTGACATACTTCAAGTTCACCAACGTTAATCTACTAGAGGCAACTCCCTGACGGCTTTGTCTGATAAGATGGCGGATTCGGCGTTGTTATTGGTTAGATCGCCTGTCAATCAAACTGTTTGCGAAGGGTCAATTGAGAATTGCTTCTATATGTCTGACTTGCCTTGTTTTGCTTTTGTCAAGTAAACAGCCGCTTTAATTTTCTTCTCAACTTCTTGTGTTGACTCCATTTCTACTACACGTCAAATCCCACCGTTCCCCGCGGGTCTCCCGCTAAATTTTCTGACCGCTCACTCCCGCCTGCAGCAAAGGTAAAACCGCCCGCTCCCGCGAGATTTGCATTGGGTCCCGCAGGAGCCCAAACCCAATGCAGCTCTCTATTACACACTGTAGTGTCACCAACTTCAGTTCACACATCACTGCTGTTTTGAAGGTTACTACAACACGTATTTATGATCACATACTGTACATAAACAATATCAGTATTGAAAATACAGAATTTTACCACACAATGTACAATAGTAAATGCATTAAGTCAAACAGTCCAAGTTTATGAAATTCGAATTTAAAGTTTCATTTTAATTAAATTGTCAAAATTCAATGTATTATTCCTGTTTATTTTTGTTGTTGTTTTTTGCTACATACAGGCCTGAAATCAAACTGGCCATCTAGAGAGAAGAGAAGCAGAACCTGCTTGTAAAATGAGTGTGAATGAGGAGAGAGAGGAGGAGGAGTCTGTTCACACTCAGAGAGCAGCATCTCCTGGATTCAGTTACGTGTCTATGAAGAGTAACAACTCCATGTTTGAGCCTCCTAAATTCAGCCATGAATCATCTTCAGGATTCAGTTGTGTGTCCATGAAGAGTAACAACTCCATACATCTTCCCCCTTATCTCAGTGATGGACCATCTCCAGGATTCAGTTGTGTGTCTATGAAGAGTAACAACTCCATGATTGAGCCCCATAATTTCAGCAATGAACCATCTTCAGGATTCAGTTGTGTGTCCATGAAGAGTAACAACTCCATGATTGAGCCCCATAATTTCAGCAATGAACCATCTTCAGGATTCAGTTGTGTGTCCATGAAGAGTAACAACTCCATGTTTGAGCCCCATAATTTCAGCAATGAACCATCTTCAGGATTCAGTTGTGTGTCCATGAAGAGTAACAACTCCATACATCTTCCCCCTTATCTCAGTGATGTACCATCTTCAGGATTCAGTTGTGTGTCTATGAAGAGTAACCACTCCATGTTTGAGCCCCCTCAATTCAGTGATGGAGCTGCTGTGACCTCTGACCCTGTGTGAGTATCATTTACTATCTGCTAGAGCTGCACGATTCTGGATAAACTGATAATCATCATTTTTGTTTAAAATAGAGATCATGACTCTCCCACAATTCTGAATAGACAACAACAACAACAAAAAACATTTACTAGAGGCTCTGACAGAATGTTAATTGCTGCAGTCTATTTAAATATTTCTAATTAGATTTTTTCAAATCAATTTGAATGAATGATTCAATGACTCAGTCATAAAGACTTCACTTGTTTCATTACTGAACGAATCTCTTGAATTAGTGATTCATATAACAAATGTGTTTTAACAATCTCTTTTCGCCACTTACTGATGTGACAATGTAATTCATTCAATTTTTATTTGAAGTGAAATACTTACATTAAGTACTTGCATTTAAGGTATAAAGTGAATACTGTTTGGTTGATGACTATTAAAACTACCTTGGAACTCTGTTTTACCATGGTGATTTTTGGTGACATAACAAATTTATCTAAATTAATTCAAACAAAATGGAATAAAAAACAAACAAAAAGCTCTTTTTCCTACCTTACAACAGAAATCCACCAATGGGTAGCAGCAAGTCACGTCTTATTGAGTCATTGAATCATTCATTCAAATCAATTAGTTCAGAAATGTTGATTCAGTCAGGAATGAAACTCCTGACTTTTTGGGAACTGTTTTTGTTGAAGGAAACACTACTGTGTCTAAAATAGTAAGTTATCTAAATTATTTAATATTAACTTCTTGTTTGTTGAACTGTTCTATAATCTCAATATCACATTTGTAATATTTTCAGGGATTTCAGCACTGTTGCTTAACTATTGTTGGAAATATAAAAATCTGGAACTGATTATTGGGCCTTTTTTGGCCCATATAACTTCTGCCACAAGCCTCTGTTCATTTCAGACCCTGTGTGTGTCAATCAAGATCCAAGAGGAATGAAATGATAGACTACTATCCCATTTCGAGAATTTGTGTTGTGTTTATAAACCGGAGAAAATAGTTTTCACTTCAGCTAGCGTTACAAAGAGTCTGCATATTTGAAAATAATATAATTCAAATAATGTAAGTCATAACATTCATTGAATAAGGAAAGCCTATTTTCAGACATATCTACTGTAATCTTCCTCATTAGAAAATTATTTATCAGGACAATTTTACTGGAGCACAGCAAGATTTTACTGGGGCTCGAGCAAACTAAAAGTCAACATGTAACAGAAGTTCTGGCCGACTTGACTTCTGTTTTGTGACAAATTCCTTAATGAAACAGCTTTTCATGTGAAAAGTATTGGCCGATGTTGTTCACATGAGCAGCACGACGGATGTGTTTGATGCTGACGCAGGAGCCGGCCAATAATAAGCCGACATTCAGACGTGAACACGGAAGAGCTGAACTGCGTTCACTGTGTAGAAGACTGACAGGGTGGGGAAGGAGCGGGAACTTTGAAACGGCACGAGTGCTGAATTGAGTTCTATTTTTCGTCTTCTTAAAATCACTTGAATGTTTAAATTGGCACGACTTAAAAACGCTTTCAAATGATAAACTTTCACCCTATGATGGTTAAAGATTGTAAAAAATGTGTGATCTGGTCTGTACATCTGTTACACCCCTATCCATGACGTACTGTAGCTACGTCACAATGAAACATATTTGCATAATTCCCGCCTGTTGGCTACTTTGGCTCACCCTCAAAAAAAAGGTCAGGAAGAGACATGGGCTTCCAAAGACAGAGCAATTGAAGAATTAGGGGTCAAACTTTATTTTCAGTACTTCTACTTATCAATACAACCTCAAGCTTTTGTTTATAGAATTTGTTTTGCATTAATAGCAACTAGTTTAGTTTAGGCAACTGTGGTTTATTTTCTGGCTTCAGAAATATTCTGAAATATATCTGTTTTTTTTCAGCGGGAAGAGAAAGAGAGCAGCATCTCCAGTATCCAGATGTGTGTTTATGAAGAGTGACAGACACATTCATCATCCCATTGATCTCCATAATGAAGCCGTGCCCTTTGACCCTGTGTGAGTATATTCATGTACACTTAAAAATTAATTCATTTTCATTTTAATTAATTTACGAACGTCTTTAAAAAATTTGATTTACTTCAATGTAATTTCAATGTCATTCAATGTTGGGTTAACACAGTTTAGTTGCATTAAGTCAAATGTAATGAACTTTATTAGGTTTGTCAAACTAAATCTTCTTTCATTATTCAACTTTATTTACTTAATGTACTAATGTATATTTAATTCATTTTATTTTGTTGATGTTACGAAATTTAATCAATTTACTATTCAATTTACTAATGTCCAACTTACATTGTTCTATTAATTTACTAAGGTTTATTTAATTGTCTTATGTTGGTCTAATTTAAATGAATGTATTAATTAGTATAACTAATGGAATTATGACCATTTTAGTAATCGTAATAGAAACTGAATTACTGAACAAAGTATTACATTTTTTTTCTGGTTTTATAGCATGCAACATTCACAAAGAACATTCACAGGTTATAGTTGTGTTGTGGACTCTGCTATTCTCATACAGATGACCATATCTTTATAGATATTGTTTATGATGTGAAGTGGTCTTTATACTGTATTTTTGAACAGGTTTTACAGCAAAAGTTATTTTCAGCACAGTTATATTTCACCGAATTAGAGAAGTAACATTAATGGCTGCATATTTCTCACAAAAACCAGATAAAGAGTTGGTGTCATTGGGTCATTTAAGCAGAGATTCACACCTTATTATAAGTTAAAGCACCTGAGCTCATATTTTAACTGAACCAAACAAGCAAAATATATCTTATTATAATACACCTATATTACATTTCAAAGCGACCGCCTTCTCCAAAGTTCACACTCATGAAGTCGCCTCGAGAGATTGTGTCACGACACAACAAACACCTGCGAGACTTGAATAAAACTTAATTTATTTTTATTGCTATATTGCATTTTCTTTTAATTGATTTTGCACATGGTGTAGTTATTTCAACTCAAGTTGTTTAAATTGATCTACAAAATTGATATTTTCAATTAAAGTAGAAATAATTTATTTTCTCCACACCTACAAGTGCAAATGTTTGTTTTTAAGCATTTTTATTCAATTGAAAATACTTGCATGTATTTTTTTGAGTGTACGGTGAAACCTTTAACACAGCAACACAATATACACAGAAATTATAACTGTCCATTTTTTTTTTGCCAATCATAAACTGAAATCATGTTGTCAATTTTGACAACAAATACAAGACAGAAATTAAAATCATGATGTAAAGAAAGAAAACTATAAAGAAAGATTTAGCAAGGCCTTTGTAATCTAGTAAATATAGTTTCCCAAGTTCACTTGCCCATTATGATGAATGAATTTGGCTTGACATCTTAGAAAGAGGGACTCAGTCCCGAGTGTCGAGCTCCTCTGGTAGATTTAGGAACAGTAAACGGGTATAAATTTGGCGATAGGAAAGGCAGATCTTGACTTAATGTGAGGTATGGGGAAAAAGAATGAAATTCCTTAATATCAACCCCAAAATAAGTGAAAAGTATAGTTTGCTGCTGTGACGGTGCATAAGTGTTGGGCGGAGGGGAGAATCGAGCTCCTGGAGGATTGGACAAAAATATCCTGCTGCGACAGTGGAGAAAGTACAGGCAGAGAAAAAGAGAAATAGCTCTCCGTGGGAGCGGAGGGGGAGATCACTGAAAATAAAGGTAGAAGAGAAGGAGGAACAGCGATCCTGCGGGAGCTGAGTAAGAGATCACGACACTGCTGTGGTATAGTGACGAAATCTAAAGATAGAAGAGAAAAAGAGAAAGAGTGAGAGGTGAGCGAGAGATCACTGATGGCCAGAGAAGAAATCAGAAAAAGTGAACCATGATAAAAACAGGATTGGCATGTTAGTCCTTCACTATAAATAAGTTTGTTGGCAGAGCCTCCTTTAACTCAGATAAGAGGAAGAATATGGGATACAGACTAATAATGAATTTCATGGATGGTGGTCATGCTTGAAACAGATGAGAAAGCTGCTATTTAAAGAGGAATTGATTTTGGTTGTTGACATCTTGATTTTCAAAGTAATTTTAATTACTGTAATTACTAAAGACGTAGAACTTTTTAAAAATGAGATAAAATGGAATTACATCTTCGCATTCTTGATGAACTAGCGATTAACTACATACACAACATGGTGGAGTTGGTAGGCTAACTAACTATATGTAGTAGCCGACCATGTCAAAGCCATTTATTAGGGCAGTTCATATTTTAACATAATTAAGTGTCTGTGTCAATACACATTTGACAACAACAGAGTCCACCAATGGTCTGAATCAAACAGGACACTTCAGTCGATTCACTAATGTGTGCATCGGGCACTGGCTGAATTGAATGTTTGTTCATGAAGCCCGTGAGGAGAACAAAATAGTAATATTTTACTCATCATTATATGTTGAATTAGAGCTGCACTATTCTGAATAAAATGACAATCACAATTTTTTGGTTTCAAATAGAGATTGTGATTCTCCCACGATTCTGAATAGACAAAATAACATTATTTACTTGAAGTTCTGACTAAATATTAATTGCTGAATAAAATGTTTTGTTAATTTGAAAGAATTATTTAAAAAATGGTTTTGAATTCAATGACTCATTAATATTTGTTTCATTACTGGATCAAAGCAGCGTTTTTGAACGAAACTTTTGAATAAATTCAATGACAACATTCCTCAGGGATCCGTTTGAGCTCCTATTCCTTTTTCATTTGTTGTAATGTTTTGTTGTAATGGTTTGGAGGCACTCTTGACTTGCTTGTCTGATGTGAAAGCCTGATTGTCTTTAAATTTTCTTAATTTTAATGAGAGTAAAAGTGAAATAATTGTGTTAAATCCAAGTTAAAAACTAATATTCAATGATGAACTTTTATTTGCACTTACTGTTTTTAGTAATTTTATTGTATTGTCGCACTCATTATGTTTTTCTATTGTGCAGCACATTGGTCAACCCAGGTGCTTGCAGTTATAATTGACAGGACTGAATGATTACGCTCCTCCCAAAACTACATTTAGAACTTCATTATTTTTTGAATAGTGTTTTCTTCTGCATCAATCATTTTGGATGTCCATTTACACAGAGATTAAGTGACACATTGGATATTTGTCACATGGCTTTTCTGCATTGGAAGTGTTATATTGACAGTACTCCTTTAAATAACAGATCTGCATCTGCCAGTGTTAATTTTGATTTAGTTTTAGTTAAAGTCTTTTGACTAAAATGCCATTTAGTTTTAGTCATATTAGATTCATCAGAAATTGTTTTAGATTTAGTCTAGTTTTAGTCGACTAAAACTAAAATCTGCAGTAGATTTAATCAATTAATATATAATTTAGTTAAATTGTAATGCATTAAGTAAGCATTTCTCTAACAATACACAGATCCATTACACTGATATACATCTGATATTCTCCGAACTGCTTACGTTCACTTAAGAAAATCAACTGTACTTTACTTGCCAAAGCAGACGGTTTTGGACTGTTCAAGTGCATTGACTGCTCAGTTCAGTCCTTGTCAGGGATTGACACACTTTTCATTGAGGTACTATTATAGTTTTTGTTGAAAATTGATTAGATTTTTTTTGTTTTTCCACTTTCATTTGTAATTTTATTAAGTTTTAGTAATTTTTGTGTTTTTATGTCTTTTAGTTTTTTAAATGGAATTAAATTAAACACAGTTTATTGTGTGAACAAAATGACAATAATGACCAGGAAAAAATAATGATTATAAACCATCCTGAAATACACCGTGACTCTTATTCTGAAATGTCTGCAGTCTAGTCTCTGTGTCGGGCTGCTCATCTAAGTTCAGATGAGGGAGATAAAATATGCATTCTTACAACTGTCTAAAACATATTACCATATAAACATTGTATAGTAAACAGTGTCATAATGCAACAATATTAGCTTATAAGCAATCTCTTGGCATAAATGTGCACTATTTATTAATTGCACAGCAGTCTGAAGTGCTGTTGGGTGAGTCTGTAGAAGCGCAGCACCACTGTTAGATCCACACGTTACACTTCAAATGAGAGCATCTTCCACACAGGACAGCAGCCCTGACTGGATATCTTCCCAAATCGTGCCTCTCTATCATTTTCGTCTCGTTTTTATTCATTGAGGAAAATTAGAGTAGATTTTCATTTCATTTAGTTTTAGTCATTCAAAACACATTTTTATTTAATCATCATCTTGTTTTCGTCCGTGAAAAAATTACATTGATGAAGAAATTAACATTAGTTTCTGCCCCCAAATGCCTGCTGTGCATCATTAACCTACAGCAGTGTTTATGATGTTCTCCCTCTCTCTTATCTGACACATCCAATTCAGATACTGAAGTTTCTTCTAATGACCTGATAAGTTGAATCGAGTGTGTTTGATTAGAGAGACACACAAATTGTGCAATACTGAACAGAACCTTGAGGAAATATGTAAAATTGGTCAATTAAACAAACACTTCTTTATCATTGTGGTTGTGGTATGATTTTAAATAAGATCTTTCAAATACATTTAAATATTTTCTTTACTTTGATAAAGGTCTTTTCTGTCTGTGTTAATGTCTTTTCAGTGGTGGGAGAGCTGACCAGATCAGATACGTGTCCTGTCAGAAACACATCAGTCATCATGACACAGAAGCAGCCCTGCAGCTCGATTCTCACCAACCAGTGCATCACGATCTTCAGAGAGTCAAAGATCTGCACAAAACCAGCATGAAGAACAGATATGAGAGTGTATTTGAGGGAATGAAACTACAAGAGAATCAGACCCTCCTGAACAGGATTTACACACAGCTGTACATCATAGAGGGAGAGAGTGAAAGTGTGAATGAAGAACATGAGGTGCTACAGATGGAGAAAAGTTACAAGACACTCCAAGACACTCCGATCAACTGCAATGACATCTTTGATCCTTCACCTGAACCAGGATATGAAGAGAAGAGAAGAGAGAAGAAAGACCAAATCAAGACTGTTCTTACTAAAGGCATCGCTGGAATTGGAAAAACCGTCTCTGTGCAGAAGTTCATTCTGGACTGGGCCGAGGGAAAAGCCAATCAGGATGTAGATTTCATGTTTGTGCTTCCATTTAGAGAGCTGAACTTGATTAAAGATCACCAGTACAGTCTTCACAGACTTCTGCTGGACTTTCATCCTGAACTTCAATATCTGGACTCAAAGATTTATGATGAATGTACAGTTGTGTTCATCTTTGATGGTCTTGATGAAAGCAGAATTACACTGATGTCTTCAGACTGTGAGAAAGTTTCTGATGTGACTGAGACTTCATCAGTGGCTGTGTTGATGTCAAACCTCATGAAAGGAGATCTGCTTCCCTCTGCTCTCATCTGGATCACCACCAGACCAGCAGCAGCCAATCAGATCCCAGCTAACTACATTGACCGTGTGACAGAAATCCAGGGATTCAACGACCCTCAGAAGGAGGAATATTTCAGGAAGAGAATCAGTGAAGACCATCAAGCCAGCAGAATCATCTCACACATCAGAAGAGCAAGAAGCCTCCACATCATGTGCCACATACCCGTCTTCTGCTGGATCTCAGCCACTGTGCTTCAAAACATCCTGAAACAAGATCTCAGTGCAGAAATCCCTCAAACTCTGACTGAAATGTACATTCACTTCCTGCTCATTCAAACTCATATGAGGAGCCAGAAGTATGAAGAGAGAGATCCAGAGAAACTCCTGCAGTCCAACAGAGACGTGATCGTGAAACTTGCTGAACTGGCTTTCAATCAGCTGATGAAAGGCAATGTGATGTTCTATGAGGAGGACCTGAGAGAGAGCGGCATAGACGTCACTGATGCCTCAGTGTATTCTGGGATTTGCACTGAGATCTTCAGGGAGGAATCTGTGATTTATCACAGGAAGGTTTACAGCTTCGTACATCTGAGCTTTCAGGAGTTTTTTGCAGGACTGTATGTGTTTCTCTGCTATTTACACAAGAACAGTGAAGTTCTGAAAATGTTCCTGACAGGAAAGTCCAGAACTCAGTGTGAGAATGTTCCTCTGGATGTGTTTCTGAAGGGAGCAATGAATGAAGCCTTGAGCAGTAAAAATGGACACCTGGATCTTTTCCTTCGATTCCTTCATGGCATCTCACTGGAGTCCAATCAGAGACTTTTACAGGATGTGCTGATTCACACAGAGAACAACCCAGAGAGCACCAAGAAAATAGTCCAAAACCTCAAACGAGGTCAAAAAAACAATGTCAGTCCTGAAAGATGGATGAATCTGTCACACTGCTTGACTGAGATGAAAAATAGTTCTGTTGTTAAAGAAATGCAGGCATTTTTAAACTCTGAAACAAAAAGAAAAAGTCTTTCACTTGCACAATGTTCAACATTAGCAAACATGATCCTGATGTCAGAGGAGGCGATGGATGAGTTAGACTTCATGAAGTACAACATCAAATCAAAAGAGGGGAGATGGAGACTGGTACCTGCTGTGAGGAACTGCAGAAAAGCTGTGTGAGTGTGAAAATCTATTACAATATGAACATCTTGTGAAAGTTGTAATTGAGGTTTGAGTATTTTCTGGGTTTGTGTTCACAAGGATAAAACTAAGTTTTGCAGCTAAATGTTGTTTTAATTTTCAATCAAATGATAATTTTATGAAATGTACTTTGTGTACTTTGATTGTACTAAAAAATAACCACCCTTAAAACCACCTTAAAAAAATTATAATATTAATAATAATTTCCCATGTTTTCCATGTGAGCACAGATTTCACATGGGAACTATTCAAAAACCACATGATTCCCATGTGCAAAGTAAGTGATTCACATGCAAGCAACCAGGAAAACTAGTCCTTTCTATGGTTCTAGTTTATGTAATAATCATTTCTATTAGGAAAACATTTTTTTAATGTAATGACACTCTGCCTATAAGAACATAATAAAGTTTTGTACAAAGATAAAGCAGAATTTTCTGAAGTGTCAAACACATACTGGCCATAAAATATAGCTTTTTGTTAAGTCATCTTTATTTCATTTGTTTGACTTTTTCCTGCTGTAAAGACCTGATAGTGAATGGTCAACCATCTTTTCTGGTGAAGTTAATCAAGGAACTCTTGCAACCTTATGGACCATATGCACCAGCATCCCTTTTAAGCAGAGTTCTCCTTTTTCAGATTGGCAGGCTGTAATCTCACAGATCAGCACTGTGAAATTGTGGCTGCCGCTCTGCAATCAGCAGACTCTCTCCTGAGAGAGCTGGACCTGAGTAACAATCACCTGACGGATTCAGGAATGAAGCTGCTTTCTGCTGGACTGAAGAGTACAAAATGTCAACTCAACATACTGAGGTTTGGCTTTCATGTTGATTCATTCAATTTGTAAATGTCCAAGTACAGACATTCCCTTTCTAGAATGTTTAAGAAGAAAAAATAATTATTCCACTGACAATACAAGTGGTGTCCCAGTATTTTCTAAAAGAAAATGGGCTTCCCTTTATTTTAACTTGGATAAGAATCATAAGATTTCAATAATGGTCTAATGTAAGGTTTCATGGCATTTGGAGCCTAAATAAAAATGGTCATGGCATAACTTTATTTTTTAAAAATGTTGTTTGAGGTTTATCTTGTAATGTTTATAAAGTTAAAAAAGTCATATATTTGCAAAACATTTTTATATTATGTTAAACAGTTAAATGCTGTCTAAAATGCTCAGCTTGAGTACCGTGACTCCTTTAAAAGACTGACCTAATTGTTAGATAGTTGTATTTGTAACCTGAAGGTTGCAGGTTCGATTCTCAATGCAGAAAATGACTGAGGTGCCCTTGAGCAAGACACCTAACCTCCAATCGCTGCCCAGACACAGCAGCAAATTGCTGCCCACTGCTTCAGGTGTGTGTGTCCACAGTTTGCAATATGTGTGTGTTCACTACTCACTGCACCTAAGGTAAACTGGATGGGTTAAATGCAGAAGACAAATTCTGAGTATGGGTTACCATACTTGCCTTTTACGTCACTTTAAGTGTTTTGAAAACAGTTTCCTTTATAAAATCGTTATTTACAGACAAATCATTATGAATTTGTTTACTCACACTTTGCAATATAGTTCCTGTCAGATCCAATACATTTGACTGCTTCAACTTAATACATTTTCTTTGTGCACTCTCCATTACACTCTGCCTTATTTACAACAAACAACCTCCAGTGAAATAAACAAAATACATAATTCTGTGGTACAATCCAGGACATTAAAATAAACAACCCACTCTTCATTACGCTGTACAGACACACAAACATGTTTAAATCAGACACATAGAGGGGACAGTCCAAAAAGATCACCTTCATTCCTTATTCATTTGTCCTGTTGTCAGAAGTAGCTCAAGCATGTGGAGTATGTCAGAAATTAAATGGGCATCTGTCTACTGTCCGCATCCAATATGGACTGCAAAATTGATTCTAAAAGGTTTATATTTGTTTTTGACAAAATACGGTACAACACCGTTCACGTTTGTGTTTGATAGGGTGTCATTTTCAACATCCACAAGATAAGCCAGATGAGCACAACATTTGGCAATCTTCCCAACATCTTAATCTTGTTAAAAACTAGTTTAGGAGATGCAGCAAGCTTTAGGTGGCTTGTTAACCTGAGTCCCTTTCTGCTCTTGACTGACCTGCCCTCTCTCTCTGTCACTTTACTCACCGCTGCTGTGCTAATGAACTGATGAGGTAAAGTTGTCGGTCTTGTGGAGCAACAGTGTAAAATCACAATATAGTAGAAATTCAAAACGAGTAGTTTTGTCTAAAGTCTAACGCCTTATTTATACTGCACACGTATGTTTTCATGTTTTACCATGAGTAAGTTATGTTTTGTCTGGTTTAACTATGTTTATTGTTGTGCTTATTGCTATGTCCTACTTATTTGTGCTGTAGCCAACAAAGTTAATACATGTAAAATTCTATTTGTTTAATTTTAGTTGTTTAAATTACTTTCTCAGATATCTTATCTACAGTGGGGAGAATAAGGATTTGATACACTGCCGATTTTGCAGGTTTACCCACTTACAAAGCATGTAGAAGTCTGTAATTTTTATCATAGGTACTCTTCAACTGTGAGTGACGGAATCTAAAACAAAATCCAGAAAGTCACATTTTAGGATTTTTAAATAACTAATTTTCATATATATATATATATATATATATATATATATATATATATATATATATATATATATATATATATATATATATATATAACATAACCTATATGTGGGCGTTTTTGTCATTACATATAACAAGTTGTACCTGTATTGATCCGCACCTGATGAGCATCAGCTCTGCTTATTTGTGACCCGACACTAATTTGCACTGCTCTTGTTATATTGTGTTGGCCACTATGTAAATTATTTGACTGCTTCTCTGTTCTTTAATTTAAGCATCAGCAGTAAATCGTGTGCAAAACTTGACACACCCATTGGTGCATTTGTGGAATTGATTTCTCACACTAATTTGCCCGTTTAGTAAATCTGGCCCTTAATACCCTTGCTTTCTTGGTAGGCTTCAGTAAATTATCATAAAAATATTCATAAAACATCTGTTGACCTTATGATTACTTTCAATTTCATATTTCCATATTGATATATAAAAAATAAAAATGAAGATATTGTTCACCCAACAATTTAAATCCAGTCATCATTTACTCAACTTCATAGTCCAAAAGTTTGTGTAATAAATTCTGTTGAATCAAATAAAATATTTCTTGCTGAAGCTAGTTTTTGTAATGTCTATTTCATGCGTTACACAATAATGACTTCAAATGATCTTTTGGGGATTTGATGTACGATAAATTTGCGGTTAATTAGATTAATTAATCACCATTAGATTCAAAATATTAATCGCTTCCCAACCCTAAAAAATATATAGTCTGACTCACTTTGTGTT
This sequence comes from Zacco platypus, assembly GCA_038088235.1. NCBI lineage: Eukaryota > Metazoa > Chordata > Actinopteri > Cypriniformes > Xenocyprididae > Zacco > Zacco platypus. The sequence goes on along the minus strand of CM076083.1, from coordinate 34,737,776 downwards.
TCATTTTGACACCATGTTCTTAGACACGTTTCCAGTGTCCTGAAGTGAAGTAAATGCTTCTCCACATGAATTATATCTCTGCAAAAAGCTTCTGAGTTTGGCTTGTTTATGAAGTACATTTGAAAATGCAACATGAGGCAACCATCTTCTGAAATTTGTAAGAAGAATCCATTCTAAGAATTTGTTGTCAGCAAAAATGAAATTTTAAATTCTCTATGTGGTTTACCACCAATATGAAAGCTATATGATTTAACATTTGAAATCACAGAAATTGTTGTTGTTTTATCATTTAAATGGCTTAGTCAAAACATAAAATGTATTATTTGTTTCCGAAACGTTTTGCCGTGTCCCATATCCTGTGTCCCAGCTGCTGTATCACAAATCCTAGGGAATAAAACGGCATGAATAAAGCACACTAACATGAACACTTGTTGTTGCAGATTATCTGGCTGTTTGGTGTCAGAGGAAGGTTGTGCTGCTCTGGCATCAGCTCTGAATTCAAACCCTTCACACCTGAGAGAGCTGGATCTGAGCTACAATCACCCAGGAGAATCCGGACGGAAGCTGCTCTCTGATACACTCAAACATCTGGACAAACTCAAGTATGTTGAACAGAATGTGTTAAGAATCATACTGTCTGAGGTTTATCTTTTTGTATTTTAAATGCTGTACCTTCCTGCTGTAAAGAACAGAGAGTGAATTATCTTTTATGGTGAAGCTCTTTAATCAAGGATGCATTTAAATCTGATGTGGACACCAGCATGCCTTTTAACCAAAGTCAAATTTTTCAGATTGGCAGGCTGTAATCTCACTGATCAGCACTGTGAAATTGTGGCTTCAGCTCTAAAATCATCAAACTCCCACCTGAGAGAGCTGGATCTGAGTAACAATGACCTACAGGATTCAGGGGTGAAGCTGCTCTGTGCTGGACTGAAGAGTCCAAACTGTCAACTCAACATACTGAGGTATTTAAGGGGGTATTCAACTCATTTTTTAGTATTTATATTTTTTAGTACAGTGGGTAGCTTCCCTTTTATCATTTATCTGGATACAGAAGGTACTTGAAATGTTAAGCAGTAACATTCATCATGTCTGCTGTTTTTTTTTTTGTTTGTTTTTTGTTTTTGCTATTTTGTGAACAGTCTCACAAAAAAACTGCTTAAAAAGCCCAATTTATATTTATAAAGAAAAGCCAGTAATTTAACAGTGATTTACATAGCTGAGGGTGCTTTAATTAAAAAAAAAAAAAAAAAAAAAAACCTGCATTATGATATATCACATAAAAATATGTAATATATCAATTTTTCATGGAGTTAATGCTTTTGTGGACAAAAAGTGCCGTTGATTGTTTTCCACTGGACGCTTTCATAGACATTTTACCCAAGTGCTACAGAAGTGGATTCATCTCACGATCGCTTTTTCATAAAGAAGGTATGACTTCCTGCTCTCCATTTTGCGTGTTGTTACCTTTACTCCCGACACAATTTACTATCGCAATTACTATCATAATTTGTGTATCTGTATCGCATATCGTAAAGCAAACTCTGTATATCGACTCAAGATCTTTCCTTAGATCTTTCAGAAGTTGTATGAATTGTTTATTTTTACAGTGAGGGAAATAAGTATTTGAACACCCTGCTATTTTGCAAGTTCTCCCACTTAGAAATCATGGAGGGGTCTGAAATTGTCATCGTAGGTGCATGTCCACTGTGAGAGACATAATCTAAAAAACAAAATCCAGAAATCACAATGTATGATTTTTTTTAACTATTTATTTGTATGATACAGCTGCAAATAAGTATTTAAATGCACGTCAAGAGATTAAATATATTAAATAATTTCACATTTAAATACATTTTAGTGTGTTCATAATCATGTTGTTGTTGTTATTGTTATTATTATTATTAGTCTTTTTCACCCAGATAATGAATGACCAATATTGTCTCAAATAATGTCTCAAGCACCATCAGCCACCAATTCTCCAAATTATGTTTAAAAAAAAAAGCATTTTAATTCATATATGGTTGCGTAAACATTTGGTCCTATTTTTTAAGTGTTCTAGTTTAAAAAAAATACTTGGTTGATATTTAAAATGGTCTAGTATTGTGAAGAGAGGCTGATGAGCTTCAAATTATGTCTCTGTGTACAAACCCCATTTCCAGAAGAGTTGAGACATTTTGTAAATGCAATAAAATCAACAATTTGTTATTTGTTAATTCTCTGGAACCTCTTAACTAACCCCTGGAACTATTTAACTGACAAAAGTACAAAGAAAAGATTTCCAATGTTTTCACTGAACAACTTTATTGTATTTTGTAAGTGTAAACACTGATTTTGATGGCTGCAACATCAAATATCTTGCCCTATACAGACTGAGATTTCTCTGGTTTTCCTGATTCTTTTTGCAATATTATGTATGATATGGTGAAATACATAAATTCTTTGCAATCTTGCATTGAGAAATGGGATTTTTGAATTGCTTGACAATTCTCTCAAGACATTTGGCACAAAGTGGTGAGTCATGACCCATCTTTTCTTGCAAAGACTGAGAAGCTTTTTAACATCCAAACACGATGCTTTCACCTATTAGCATTTCACCTTCTAATTGTGGACTGTTTAAAAACAGTTTAAAAGGGATGTTATATAATCTTTTCACTTTTATTTTGCCTCTGTCCCAACTTTTTTGGAGTGTGTTGCAGCTATCAAAATTACAATTTGTTTATATTCACAAAATACAATTATGTTGGTCAGTGAAAACATTGGAAATCTTTTCTTTTTCCTTTTGTAAATTAAAAATAATGTTCAAGAGAATTAACAAATCACAAATTGTGGTTTTTATTGCGTTTTACAAAAAGTCCCAACTCTTCTGGAAATGGGGTTCTGTTTAAATCAAATCCAAACCTGATTTAACACACCTGTCTGTAATTGTCAAGTGTTCTTGAAGATCTTTGGTTACATTTATATGACAATGATGTACTAAAAACAAAAACGTTTTTTTATTTGGTCAGATGACAACGTTATCAAAACTCTCCTTGTTCACACGAAACACTGTATTACGGCAGACAAGTATTGGCGATGTCACTTTGTAAAGAAAGACTTCGTGCCTGCGCACATATGCATTCTTTCACAGAGCACTCGCCTCATGCATGCCTACACACAGTATTTTTACAATTTACTGCACTTTGATATTCTTCTTGTTATTTCCCTATGGAGGCTAATAAATCGGAAGTCTCGCACATTCACAGAAAACACCTTATTTTTGCGTTTAAAAAAAGGTGGAAAGGCTAAACACGTAATGGCATTGTGCAGGCCGTCAACGTTTTCACAGGCTCACGTTTTTGCAGTTTACACGGAGATGATAATGGTATCGTTTTCAAAAACTTCCACTTTGTCTTTTCAGGCCACCAAAATGCTGTTGTCGTGTAAATGAACGTCCAAAACGTATAAAGTTTTCTGTTTTTATTTGAAAATGTTGTCGTGTAAACGGCCCCTTAATCAGCTGGTTCAGCTGTATTTGATAAGGGTTGAAGCTGAACTTTGCAGGAAGGTAGATTTCCAACAGGATTAGGCACTATTGCACTAGACATAGTGTTACGATTTCCAAGTTTTAGTCTAGGGTTAGAAGAAGCAACATTGAGGTTGTGGTTGTTATTACCGGTGGTGATGGTGGTGCTACACAAATTGCCCAATTTTATTTTTGTTTTATTTTACAAACAAAGTCGAGAAAATAAGTGATAAGCATAATAAAGCTAATGCAATAACATATGAAAAAATATATATACAATATTTACATAAATAGAAATAAAGACAAAGATTATAAGCCGGGGGAGGACACAAATGGCACAAACTAACTCAAATTAGTCACCTAACCTAACTAATGAAAAGACGGTCTTTGGCGTTGCATGCCCTAACTTACCTATTCTAACTGATGAACAAAAACATTTGTATACTAATGTATCTAAACATTTAATTCACTGGGTGTTGCAATATGTACGTCACGTGACATAATACCTGTCCTCTCCGCATGAGGTTGTCAACAATCTTGACGATCACCAGTAATACAGAACAAGTAACAAAACATAAAAGAACAGATCAAAACAATGACAATGGAAACAGGAAACGAAGAGCTCTGCTTCACGGTCGCTCTTTTAAACTGTGTGTGTCCGACGGGATTGGCAGGCAGAATCATGACGTCACGCCAGCTGACTGTCATCTTCCTGCCCAATTGTCGTCCCGTATAGGCGGACCTAAGAAATTAATTGGAAGAAAGGAGAGCAGCACAAAGGCACCACAACTAGCGGGACGTGACTCATAGACACATTTATTTGTATGTGTGTGCACATGTACGTGGGTGGAGTAAATTCACAGTACACCCACCACCTAAGTCACTACTACACCACTGTAAATGTTGTAAAAATAATGTGATAATCTGTTTGTTAGTTAAACAGTTTTATTTCTTTTATTATCTTCATCATTTATAAATAATATAATTTTTGTACTGTGTGGTAGTGTTATTGCAATAGTATTTCTTTATTGGATTTACATAATAATACAATAATAATAGTTGTTGTTGTTGTATAGTAAGTTTGAATGGTGGAAAAAAAAATTATTCTTTTCCAACTTTAGCTGATCACATGCCTGCATATTGTTGAGAACAAAAAATCTAAAATTGTATTACTAACTAACAATTAACATTTACATGCCTTAATCAAAACAAAAAATTTATTGATTTGTTTCCGAAACTTTTTTCCGTGTTATATTTACAGTCCTGTATAACTGATGCTGCAGGACCCACAGCATCCCATATCCTGTGTCCCTGCTGCTGTATCACAAATCCTAGGGAATAAAATAGTAAGAATGAAGCACACTAACATGAACACTTGTTGTTGCAGATTATCTTGCTGTTTGGTGACAGAGGAAGGTTGTGCTGCTCTGGCATCAGCTTTGAGTTCAAACCCTTCACACCTGAGAGAGCTGGATCTGAGCTACAATCACCCAGGAGAATCAGGACTAAAGCTGCTCTCTGATACACTCAAACATCTGGACAAACTCAAGTATGTTGAACATTAACAATCATGTCTGATGTGTGTTTTTTTGGTTCTAGCAAAAAAGACTGCTCAAAAACCCCAACTTATATTTATAAAGTACAGCCAGTAATTTAACAGTGATGCACATGGCTGATGGTGCTTTAATTAAAAAAACAAAGTGCATGTGGAGAGAGAGACAGTTCTTTAACAGTAATTTGTATACTGTCATTTGTAAATATACATAAGAGATAATCCACGAATATGTGTGCATTACACAATTTCAAGGCAAAGCACCACCTGACATGAAGCAAAGTGCATTAAAATTGTATAATGCACACCTAGCCATGGATATCCTGCTTATACCATGGTCTAGTTTTGCACGATGAACTGGTACTGATAGTTTAAGAATGACAGGGTTATAATTAGAGCCGCATTTTGTGTGTTGCGTTGTATGAAGTGAAGTTTCCTCCTGGTGCTCCGGTCTCCTCCACAGTCCAAAGAGATGCAGGTTGGGTGAATTGGAGAGTCAAAAATTTCTCTGTGTGTGTGAGAGCCTGTGATGGACTTTCCCCTGCCTCTGGCCCAAAGAAACTGGGATAGTCTTGTGACCCTACAAGGTCGGATAAGGAGAGACAAAATGTGACTGTTTAATTGTAGTTTGGGAAGCATCTTTTATGAGCCACAGTAGAAGTCCGTAAAGTGGTAGTCAGTAGAGGAAATACATAGTATGCAGCTCCTTGGAGTGTTGAATTACAAATTAAAATAAACATAATCATCAATAAAGTAACTCTGACTAACATAAGAAATAAAACTAACAAAAACAACTAAAATATACAGACCCACGAGAAGAGAAATTAAAAACCCACATAAAAAAGGATTTTAAAAAAAACTTTAAATTTTATTGCTCAGTACAAATAATGGTAATCATGTCACAAATGACATCAGCCTGACAGGTGAACTGTAATGTTTGATTTAGTTTGTGGAAAAAATATTTACATTGTCATTTGTGGTGCAGGTCAGGAATCAATTGGCACAGACGGACTGCAGTGTGAGCTATTTTTTTTTTTTATGAGACTGTTAATTTTAAACTGTTGCTTTCCTTTATCCATGGCCACATATCTAGCTTGTCATGTGACATTCACAGTCATAATGGAGCTGTATGACTGATATATTCCTTTGATTTAATTTTGTCTTTTTATTCAAATATTCATAAACTTAATAAGATGTGAAAAATGATATTCTAATTCTCAAATATGAGTAAGTAAATATATTTTGTGTTTTAAATACATTTGTAATGACACAATCATATGGTGTTTCCACACATACAGCTCTTTCTGGAAAATGACTGGTAAATTATCGTTTAGAGATCAGAATATTTGATTTCAGGACGCGCTGACGTATTAAGTCTACGATCATTCTTAATTACTCTTTGCTGTTTATAGTAATCAAAAGTAAAAATATGATGAAAAATCGGCCCCTTACTCATGTCACATTTAGAACATCACAAAATATGTTTCAAATTGGACAGATTGTCTGTTCTGGGCAGATGAAGAAAACAGTGCATCATTTAAAGGTTATTTCTGATGACTTTCATCACCAAATATATTGGTAATTTGGTGTTGATGTGTGAATGGCAACTTAACAATAAAAATACGAAAAGCCATTACTTGTGTGAACAGCAGATATGGTGTGTTTATCGAAAGTCAGTCCAACAGTTTTACAGTAATTAGAGTTTAATTTATGAAGTGGCTTGTGTGTGAACAAAGCATAAGTTTACTGGTATGAGCATATAGAGGTCAGGAAACACAATCATAAAGTTCTGACATCATTACTCTGCACTGTTTACAGTAATGGCTATTTCACACAGAACATTTTTTGTGTTCCACTGCTTCTCAATTTTTTTTCTATATAATCATGTGGTAGTCGGACGTTTTTACTGTTGTGCCACGTCTCACTGCTTTTTCAGCATTATGTGCATGAGCTTCAGCTCTGCAGTTACATACTATGATCTCACATTGTGGACAATGTGTGATTGACATGAACAAAACACATCAAATTAAGTTTGAAACACTGTAAAAGAATTGCCTTGAATTTACAAGATTAAAAAACACACTGTAAAACTGATGTAAAAAAAAAAGACCAAATGCTAACCGTAACAAATTGTTTTCTATTAAAACAGTAATACACCATGGAAAGCAATGCGTTCTGGGTAATATTTGTAGTTTTCGATAAAGTAGCCAACTGCAATATAACTGAATTATCAGTGTTCAGAAATGACACGCAGAGGCTGTTCCAAATCACACCCTATACACTCATTTACTGTTCACTACACTAGTTTACTGATATAGTCCACTTGACAGAGTGAATCCAGACACTGATGAACACCTGCTGTTAACAAGCAGAATCACTGATGGAAAGAGAAACAACAGTAACAGAAAAAAAGACAAACGCATAAACAACAACTGACTGAATATAAAAGATATTAAATCTCTCAGGATCTCAGCAGAGGTTGTTAGTCAGCACACCCGCTTTTGAAAAATCCCAAGAAATGACTAAAACAGATGCAGTTCATGAACCCTTTGCACTAAAAGCATAAGTATGGTCTCATTTCAAAGCAGACACTTTGCAGTTTATTGTAAAGTCATACTTAATTATTGTCATAATTAAAAAAATAGTTATAAATAGCTTCAAAGTTTTGTAAAGTTATTAGATATTTGTTATTATGAAAAATCTTTATGAAAATAAAATTGAAGTCGGCCTTTCTGCAATCTAGAAATGCACTCCAGCTAAAGCCACATGTCAAAAAAGCCAAATGAATAAATGTAAATGTAAAAATGTATCAAATGCCCTTCATTGAAAAAAGAAACATTTCAGAGAGCTTTACATTTAAAAATTATTCGTTATAACAATTAGGTGGCAGCATGACAGTTGCATCTACTAGCATGTAGCTTAGCACACCATAAAGTGCAATTTATGAGATATAAACCAAGTTTTTGCTCCAAACTTACTTTATATCACAAGTCGAGTGTTTTAAACCTTCTGTGATGTAATGTGGCTTCAGATAAAAAAATCTGACCGAAAATATCATTATTTGATGGTATTCTGTGCAATGAGCTATCCCGATTAGCATTGCATTATAAATATAATCTATTATTATAAAAATACCATGTCAATATCATGAAGGACACAGATAGACCATATTTCATGTTTTCAAAAGCGTCTATCTGCATGTTATAGCGATCTCGGGAAGCCTCTGTTAGTTCCTGGACTGTCACATGGTGTGCCTGTTCTTCTTCAATTACATTTGTAGACTAAATGTGCGCAGAGCGCCCTCCGGCTGTAAGTATGAATCGAAAACACAGTACATCAGAGTATCCAGCGCTCATAATGATTACAACAGCACTTTTTGGGTAAAAAATTGAATAAATATTACTCCTCTGTAAAGAATTGTGAGATAAACATATGAAAATCCATCAATATTTCATCAAATGTACATGCTTTTGAGCTAAAAGCCCAGAGGGATGTTGTTTTGTCAAGCGTTTTCATGACGATCTCACAGGATTTTTTTTTTTTTTCTCAGTGGATGTGGCTAATGGTCCTATTTCAAAGGTATTCATTACGATCGCTATACAATATTGAGAGTAAAGCAGAGATTAAAAATTGAAGTTTTAGATCTTTTTAATGATGTATAGTTTGTCAATGTAATTACATTGCATGTAACAGTAAATTTGAGCTAATTTAAACAAAGAAGCAAGTTCGTCCTCGTCCTGGCTCAGGTTAACAGCTGAACAAAGTTTGACTTTATTTCTGTCATACTTCTAAAGAAGTTCTTTTTGAGAATTATCAGAGGACACATGTTGACCTTTGATTGAAAATAATGGTCTTGTTTGAAGTCACCATTGTGGGGAACAGTGTTTGCTTTTGTTGGGCTCTTGAGCCTTTTCAATGTCACTCTGTCTTTGACTCATTGTGTTTTTAAAGCACATTTGTCCAGAAAAGTCAAGAGAAAATGCAGTCAAGTGATGTTGGTTTTGTGCTGACAGTGAAATAATCAACATTGAATGGACAGATTCACTGATCTCATCCAGAAACTAGTTCATGTCAAGTTTACATTTTTGATAGCCGTGGTTTTACAGCTTGAGATCCAGCAATATTGTGGTAATGAGTTATGAAGGATTCTAAAAACATATTTTGAACAAAACATTTTGAACTGCTCTAACATTCAGACACACACAGACATCAAGAACCAGCAAATGAATCTCAACGATGGTGACATTAAAAGTTTCATGTCACAATGCATGCTGGGTACCAGCACAGGACACATCTCACCCATGACTCCCAGCATGCATTGCAGCATGAATAATTTTAACCCCATTGTTGAGATTCAGATGCTGATTCTTGATGTCTGTGTGTGTTTGCCTGACACCTTATTTCAAATCTTTTTGTGAACAATGTGTTTGGAAATTCTTCATAATTGACTGGTGGAGTCACATGTGATAATGTGACGTTAATAACAAATCAGACACTGGATGAGATCAGAGACTAAAGCTACATATGCTGATTAAATCATCGTCATCAATGACCCACATCACAATCACATGTTTTTTTTGGCTTTCTTGTTTTTGCTATTGCAAGCATGTCTCACACTGAGATCAGACAGAATGTGTTTTTTAGAAAACAATAAAAAAGGCGCCTCTCACTGCAAAAACCGCGTTCAGTCTGATCGGGGCCTCAGACAGGTGTTTGTTAAAGACACAGTAGAAACGCAGACCGGCACCAACTTCAACAAGTGTGACTCTTCTCCCAGATGAGAACAGGCAGTCACTGCTGTGAGTCATGTGACTGTCAGAGAGCCAATGACGTTCTGGTGCTGAAATATGTCTTATTCATGATGTTATGCTGTTGCTAAGCTGCTTTAAATGGTTGCTAGGGTGTGGCTAGGACGTTGACAGGATTCCTGCTGACAGCTGGAGTCGAAAGAGCTCGTCCACATGTCTCTAAAGTTCTGATGCTGAGAATTGACTTATTCATTTCACTACACGGTTGCTAGGATACTCTGTGTGGTTGTTAGGGCAAGGCTGGGTGGTTGCTGGGATGTAATGAGTGGTTGCTATGGCATTGCTTAGTGGTTGCTAGGGTATATTGGGTTATTGCTAGTCAGTTGCTATGGTGCTCTGGGTGGTTGCTATGTGCCACAGATAGTTGCCATGGATTATGGCTTATGTTATGGCTTTTCATGTCCGTATATGGTTGCTAGGGTGATCTGGATGGTTGCTATGGTGAGCGAAGGGTTAAACTGAATCTGTGATGATCAATATTGATCCTCAATGAGCCGCATGATTTGACACATCATATGGAGGAATAAAAATAATAAAAATTAATAATGTGAGATTCAGAGATGATAATAGTGAGTAAAACACCAATAATAATAATAATAATAATAATAATAAACATGGAGAGAAAATGAGAAATGTCTCAGTGTAATTCAGACTCTAATAATGTTTGTGTTTCTAGTGTGGATCACGGAGGAGAGTTCAGGATGACTCCAGGACCACGAAGATGTGAGTCCAGAAACAGTTTGAGTGTTTGTTGTTGTAAATGTTGCTCTTGTAATGTGTGTTCTTGTGTTCAGACGCCTGTGATCTCACACTGGATCCAAACACAGCAAACATTGCACTCGTTCTGTCTGAGGAGAACAGAAAGGTGACGAATGTGGGACAGAATCAGTCGTATCCTGATCATCCAGAGAGATTTGATCGTCCTCAGGTTCTGTGTGGAGAGAGTCTGACTGGACGCTGTTACTGGGAGGCTGAATGGAGTGGAAATGCTGTAATATCAGTGGCTTATAAAGGAATCAAGAGGAAAGGATTGAGTGATGACTGTGTGTTTGGATGGAATGAGAAGTCCTGGAGTCTGTTCTGCTCTGGTCACAGATTCACTGTCCGTCACAATAATAAGGACACTGTCGTCTCTGCTGGTTCAGTCAGTCAGAGAGTAGGAGTGTTTGTGGACGTGTCGGCCGGCACTCTGTCCTTCTACGGCGTCTCTGACACACACACACTCACACACTTACACACATTCACACACACATTCACTGAACCCCTCTGTGCTGGATTTAGACTTCTTTATTCTTCAAACTCTTCAGTGTCTCTGTGTGACATTAAACACACTGACTGACACACATTAAACACACAAAGTGTTCTTGTTGTTCTCTTTCATCATCTCTTGTTCGAGATCCACCTATGGGAAGGGCATCTGTACCTGACCTCTGCAGAAGCATCCAATTGCACCAAGTCTGGCTAGACAGACAGAAGCGCACAGCCAATGCCAGGTAAGGCGTTCCGTTATTCCTCAGTCAACATTCGCTTCTCGCGATCTCTGCACAGCTCGGGTTAGAAAATCTGTTCACCTTCGTGTCCTCAGGAGGACACATCGTCAGATCAGCCTCCGCCGGACGTGTCAGTTTTTTCTTCAGCCCTACAAGCTGTTCTTCCGTCCTGAGCCGCCCACGCTCTATAACTGCTCTCACCTGTCTCCCTTCATCTCCACGGCTGCCCGCCACGGTATGTCTCACTCCAAACCGCCCGCATCTCCTGGTGGCTGCGCATCACGGGCCTGCCCGGCCGCATACGGCGCGCTTATCGCCGCCAAGGATCCGCACCCCTTCTGTGTGGTCTGCTTGGGCCTCAAGCATGCGCAAGAGGCCTTGGAGATCCCAGAAAATTGTAGCCATTGCCTCTTGCTGCCTAAGAAGCTCCTGCGGCGCCGTCTTAATGTTGCCGGGACACAGTGCGTCGATCTCTGCCTTTCTGACTTGGATGGAGGACAGTGTGATGACGCTGCACTACCAGGGGCCTCCTGGGGCGCAGCACCATTAAATTGGGCTGACCAGCCCAATCCTGCGTTTCCCGAAGAGGACATCTTCGCGGATAACCTTCAGTTTGCTGACGAACCGGCTGGTTCCGGCGATGACGATTATGCGGGCCTGCTCGGAGTCTCCGAGGACGAGGAGGCCATCCCGCCTTCTAGCACTCCCCTGGCTAACGCCCCCACTGTTCTACCCCAGTCCATCCTCCTGGAAGTATGTGAGCGAGCGGCCGCTCGTCTTAACGTTGAGTGGCCGGCTCCTAAGAGCGCCACCGACCAGGAAAGGGACATTTATGATGGCAAATTGCTGGGACCGCCACCCGGCCCAAGGAAATAGCTCTTTCCCGTCCTCCCCACGTGAGCGAAACACACGAGGCATTACTGGGGCGACCCCCTCCAACTCAAGCACGGTCTCTCGGGTCTCGAGGTACAGGATATGGCGGCTCTAGGCATGGGTGACCCCCCCGCCATCGAGCCCTCAATTGCCAGGCACCTAAACCCTGTCCACCTAACCCTCCTGTTGCGGGACGACCGTTAACAAGCCCCCCCCCCCCCCCAGAACAATCCACCTGCTGCAAAACCTTGGGTCAGAGCTTCGCCTGCCGCAGCCGCGACGGGGGAGCCCTCTAACCAACCCCCACCCGACCCGAAACGCAAGCGGCCGGCCTGATGTCGGATCGAGGGGGGCGCCGAGTCTATGTTCTCGAGCCGCAAGCTCTTTAGACTTCCGTCAGGCCCCCGAGCCCCCGTTCAAGAGACGGAGGCTCTCGCATGCACAGGGCGACAGCCCTCTGCCCGCAGCTGCCCAGCCCGTGTTTTTTCCCCCCACGTTCTGGGGGTCTGTTGTGAGGAAAAGTGCACAAGCAGTGTTGCCCAAAAGCACATTCTCTGTTCCTCTCACCCAGTCAATAAAGGCTTCGGCCCCTGTGTGCCCCACAAAAAAATACACAAAACACAAAACAAAACTAACAAATCATATGAATTTGTTTCAGGGAGAGTTCATCTCTCTGCAGAGAGATCACCTCTCTCTGCGGGGAGAGAACATCTCTCTGAACCCCGGCATGCCACCCCTAGTGTGTCCACTAGAGGGCGCCATTGCATTACGAATGAGCCAACAGGGCTCCCTCGGCTCTGGTGGGGACACTCGTGAGCTACGAGTCAGCCTGGCAGGCTGTTTCGGCCCCCGAGTGGGCAATGCGCACAATACTGCAGGGCTACAGACTGCAGTTTGTCATGAAACCCCCGCGGTTCAACGGTGTCCTTTCCTCTCACACGGAGGAGAGCGCCACTCACGTCCTGAAAGAGGAAATCTCTTCCCTTCTAATAAAAGGAGCGATTCAGGTGGTGCCCCCCACTTTGATAATTCGGGGTTTTTATTCTCGTTATTTCCTGGTTTCGAAAAAGGACGGTTCTCTCCGCTCTATTTTGGACCTACGAGTGTTGAACAAACATTTAAGGAAATACAAGTTCAGAATGTTAACCCACGGCACTCTGACTCGCGTCATAAAACAGAATGACTGGTTCACATCGGTCGATCTGAAAGACTCTTTTTTTTCCCCACATAAGCATTTATCAGCCACACAGGAAGTTTCTTCATTTCGCCTATCAAGGCACATGTTACGAATTCACGGTCCTCCCGTTTGGGCTTGTCTTAAGTCCCCGGACCTTTTGTCTGTGTGTGGAGGCGGGCTTTCTGACTTATATAGACGATTGGCTCATCATAGCCGAATCGAAAGAGAAAGTGCTGCAGGACACCCATCATGTGCTCACACACATCACTTCTCTCGGGTTCAGGGTGAAAGCGAACAAAAGCAACCTTTTACCCAGTCAGAATGTGATTTTCCTGGGCTTGGAGCTGAACTCAGTCTCCATGCGAGCGCGTCTCTCTCAGGAGCGCATTCTCTCTCTAATGAATTGTGTGTCACAGTTCAGGCAGGGAGCGAGAGTGCAATATGTCTCAGACTGCAGGGTCTTTTAGCTTCATCTATCCAGGTTTTGCCTCTGGGACTTCTGAGAATGAGGGCGTTCATGAAATGGATGTTGTCACTGCATTTCAGCCCGTTACGCGATCTTTGCCGCTCTGTAACAGTGACGCGCGCCTGCACGGCAGCTCTGCGCCATTGGAGGAGCGCAGGCTTTTACGCACAGGGAACCCCTTTGGGGACGGTGATGTTGCGGAAAGTCGTGATGACAGACGCGTCCCTAACAGGCTGGGGTGCCACCCAGGAGGGCAGAACGGTGAACGGTTTGTGGCCAAACACACTACGTTCAGTGCACATAAATTATTTAGAGCTCATGACCATTTGTAAAACTGGCCTCTGCCTCGTCTGCAGGGACATCATGTGCTCGTACGCTGCGACAACACCGCAGCAGTAGCATATATCAATTGCCAGGGCGGTTTGCGCTCTTCGAAGCTCCATGCTCTAGCTCGCAAGCTCTTAGTGTGGAGCGGGCGGTTCGTCCTGTCGTTACGTGCGACTCATGTTCCTGGGATTCTGAACAGAGGCGCGGACCTTCTATCGAGGGGGCGCCCACTCTACGGAGATTGGCGTCTCCACCCTCAGATAGTGGGTTTGATATGGATGAGATTCGGACAGGCAGCCGTAGATCTATTCGCCTCGCGTGAAAACAACCACTGTCCTATGTTCTTCTCGCTAAAGGACGCGGACACGCCCCTCGGGGTGGACGCGCTGGCCCATCCATGGCCCGAAGTGCTGCTGTATGCTTTTCCTCCCCTGTGCCTGATAATTCCTACGCTGGTCAGGGTGAGAGAGCGGGGTCTGCCTCTCATTCTGATCGCACCCAGGTGGCCCAAAGCGCCATGGCTGGCAGAGATAATCCCTCTGTTATATGCTCTTGGCCTTGGCCTCGGCCTCAGCCAGACGTGTCGATGAGCTGCACGCACTCTCAGTTCATCCCTCGTGCACTAAATTCTCTCTTAGCGGAGATAAGGTTTTTCTCAGGCCTTTTATGCCTAAGTGCTTCCCTGCATTTACAGTGGAGGTGTTGGAGCTGTCCGCCTTTCATCCTCCACCTTTATCCTCTACGGAGGATCAGTGGTTAAATGCTCTGTATCCTGTTCGCGCGTTATAAACGTATATAGCTAGGACCGGAGTTTTCCGCAGGAGCGACCAGCTCTTTGTTTCATGGGCACCCCCCCGCCAAGGGGGTCCCATATCTAAGCAACGCCTTTCACACTGGCTTGTGGAGGCGATTGCTCTGGCATACGAGTCGAGGGGTGTGCAGCCCCCTGAGAACATCAGAGCTCATTCCACGAGGGGCTTAGCTGCTTCTTGGGCTTTGTTCAGGGGAGTTTCATTGCAGGACATCTGCTCTGCTGCTAGGTGGGCTTCTCCCTATACATTTTTGCGTTACAACCGTCTGGATGTCACCAAACCCTCGGTAGCACACTCTGTCTTAGGGGTGGGGTCTTCATAGCCCCCGGTTACCTCCTCTTCTTCTTCCCTTTCAGTGTCACCGCTGTAAGGATTCGGGGGGAGAGCGGACCGCACATGTTCGTGTCACCAAGCATGCATTTTCATTCCTGCCCGGATGTTTTTCACATGGGTTGCTGGGTGCATTTACATGTGGGTGCTTCACGCATTTTCATGCCCTGTATGCGCACTACAGGGATGCGTGTGTATCAGGGTTGCTTGGTGGTTTATTATGGGACGAGTCAGGCACCGCCCCTAGGGGTGACCGTCCTTTTTCTGGCATGCAGAATCTCACTGTGAGTGTATTGGGCAATCGGGGAGCTGTCCATGCCTCTCCCATAGGTGGATCTCGAACACGAAATGATGAAAGAGAACAATTGGTTACTGTCGTAACCCCGGTTCTTTGAAACATCGAGTGGAGAGATCCACCAGCTTTGCCCCGCTTGCCGCATGAGAAGCGAATATACTTGCTGAGGAATAACGGCACGCACAGCCCTATATGCACCCAGGTAAGGGGGTGGGGCCTTACCTGGCATTGGCTGCGCGCTGCTGTCTTGTCTAGCCAGACTTGATGCAATTGGATGCTTCTGCAGAGGTCAGGTATGCCCTTCCCATAGATGGATCTCTCCACTCGATGTTTCAGAGAACCGGGGTTATGACAGTAACCTATTGTTTCTCTCATGATACATTTTTCAAAATGATGATTTAATGCTTAAGAAACATCTGATTATTTTGCTGCTGCAGATTTAAACCATGACACCATTCAAACATTTGTGGTAAGAAATTAATACTTTATTCATCAAGAATGAATTAAATTGATCAAAAGTGACAATAAATGCAAATAAATGCTGTTCATTGTACTTTCTATTCATCAAAGAAAAGTTAAATGTATCATGGTTTCCACAACAATTTTAAGCAACAGTTTTCAACATTGATAATAATCATAAATGTTTCTTGATCACATGATTTCTGAAGGATCATGTGACTCTGAAGACTGACTTTGATCACAGAAATAAATACATTTTAAAATGTACTCTCATAGAAAGCAGCTATTTTAATTTGCAATAATATTTTTCAATTGTACTATTTTACTGTATTTTATTAAATAAATGCAGCTTTGACGAGCATAAAGTACTTTTTTCAAAAACAAAAGGTTGTCAATCAGCACTGCATTATTCATATAATTTACTGGCAATAAATACCTTAAGATGTCTTAAAAAACACAAATAAACCACATCTTGTCTCAATTGTTTATTGTCTTCACGTTTCATCAGTCAATATACAGCGAAAAGCTGAATTACTTCAACGAAACCGTTTTGGACTTTCAGTGAGAGAGCGCCCTCCAACGTCCAGTTTGAATGAATATTCAATAATATAGTTAAAAATAATGTTTTTTAGTCAATGGAGACAAAGAGGAAGTATCTAAAGGTAAAATGTCACCCTTCAGCAGCATGTTGTTCACCTGTGGTAATCCATGGCCACCAGACTGACTCCATTCACAGCGAGGATTCGGTCGCCCACTCTGAGTCTCTGGCTGAGGGCTGCTGGGGAATCTGGCACCACCGACTTCACGTAGATCCCACTCACTCGCAGGGGAGTTTTCTGTCACGAACAAGCCAAAATAAAGACAAGACTCAAGATGAGCGACGACTGGATGAGGATCCGCAGCAACAGGAAATGAATGATCTGTAGTGGCACTGATGCTTTTGTTTGAGAGCGTCCTGAGTCACATGGAGAAAGTAGATGTTTGATTGTCTCTGAAGACTCAAAACCACACAGTCATCAGGTTCTCACTTCATCTTATTGTTAACATCAACCTCAATGTCACTGCAGTTCTGGGAAACACAGGAAATCTTCTCACATTCAGTCAAGCGCTGGACTCATTGTTGGCATGAACTAAATCAAATGCCACTGAATGTCCTGGTCATTCATCACCCCAAATCAGAAGAAAAAAATAAGTTATATTTTACATAAAGAAAATGAAGGATGTTTTAGGAATACCAACATTATTATCATAGCGTTTATTTCTAGACAAGTTACTTTGAGATTTATTATTATTATCATTATTATTAGTACTATCTGCCTTGACTTTGTTATATGATTGTCATCTGCCTGTATCACGACCTCGATTCTGCCTGTCCTCTGCTGTTCCTGCATGTTTGCTGTCGTTTGACCATTTCCTGTCTGACCACTGTGCAATAAAGCCTGTTTATGGATCTCACTTCGAGCCCAAGTCTTTCTATGTATTTAGTGTGGTGAGATTCTCTTTTCTGTATTAATTTGGCTCTTTCTCTTCTCCCGAGGGTAAGCCCCGCCCCTGTGCACCTGCGGCCCGTTCCTTTACGACGCGCTGGGCTGCATATAAGAGGGGAGAGTGAAGACGTGCGGGTGCTGTTGAGTGTCGAACTTGTGCTGCTTCCATCAGAACTCCAGTCTCCAGGTCGCCACTGCCACTGTCTTCAGCTCGATGTGATCGTGGCGCTCTCTTGAGGAGGGCTCGTGTGGTAAACCGACGCGGACGATCAGCTGCGCCCAACGAGTTCGGTGTGATCCTGATGACCCGTGGTTGTTGTTAAGCTGTGTTTTGTTTTTGTTGATCTGTGTGTTTGTCATTTCATGTTTCTTGTGTTGGAGTGCTGATAGTTGCCTGTGACATGCTTGTGCTGCGGCACCAATAAACAGTGAAATTGTTTCTTTTTGTCCTTTTTATGTTGCTTACCCTTCCCTAGCGAGCTCTTTGAGAGTGGGGTTCGGAACAAGTGACAAATCATTACACACATTTATTTTATGGCATGTCAAATGAACATGATTTTTATATGTTGCATTTATGCTTTTTGTCACGTCACTTCATGTTAATTTAACATGACTTTTGTCTAAATGAAAGCTTTATTCAGTGAATGCAGTGGTGTTTCAATAAATAAAATCAGAATGAAATATTCCTGATAAAAACCTGATCAAATTACTCGCAAATAAAATTACATTTCACAGTTTGGAAAAGTATAAGTTGACTTTTTATATTTACATTTTAGGAACGTTAAAATTGTAGATTTTGTAAGGCAATAAGCAAAAATATTTCTTAAATACTGCATTTATTTTCAACATTACAGAACAATCCATACTGATTACAAACATACATTAAGAGAAGCATGTTACAGTTCATTTGTCTGAAATGCATCTGTTAAAATTTAATACCACAATCCAATATAAAAGCAAAAAAATCTCTAAGAATAAAGACCAAATATACTTCGGGTTTTACGCAGACATGAGGGTCCATGTACTGTGTGTGATGCAAATTTCATCACCAGAACAGTTTGTTGTTTCACAGAAAACGAAACTAGAGAGACTTGTTTGCTCTAAACATAATACAATGTTACAAAATAAGAACAATATCAGTATAATAAATGAATTTAAAGCAAATTTAAACATTTTTTGAGAGACTTTCTTTGAAAGTGTGCTGCCTTTAAGGTCCAATTTTCTCCTCAAAGGTTCTTCAGGTCAGGTGGGTAGATGAATTTCATAGTAACTAATGGCAAATTATCTAAATAACTGTCAGATTATCTGGCCTTCAATGACAATCCTGATGTCCCGCAGGGGCGAAGCACAAGTTCCCGGGCCCTATGCAGACAGTCCTGATGGGTCCATTTTAGTTTTCTAATCACTACATGAACAAACTGTATGATAACCAAACAAGACTTGATTCAGTCATATTTTATTTTGCTGAATGAACAAGACATTACATATTTACATTACTTAGAACATTTATTTGAATTATGCTTTATTACTTCAAGGCATAAATTAAATCTTAAATATGCCATTTCTCCATTCAAGACAAACAAAACTTGTGTCACTAGTTTTTATCTGGAGAAAAAAGGCAAAACGAAACAAATGCTATTACTTACATGCTACAGCTTCCTCAAATGTACAGCTTATACTGAAGTTTAAATGCCCACTGGCTTGTCTTTTTGCTGGCAAAGTCATTGATGAGGTCCTGAAAGTCCAATTTTTATGCCAATTGGCTTTCAATGGAGAGAAGAGCAAGACTGTTGAGCCTTTCCTGCCACATAAGAAGCTGGGGAACAATAGTCTGTTAAGGGGGGGGGGGGGAGGAAGGAGAGGGAAGAAGGGGGAAGAAGGGAAAAAGAGGAAAAAAGAGAGAAAAAAGGGAAAAAAATGAGAAGAAAAGAGAATAAAGGGAATTTTGTGCCTTTCTCCTCTAAAAGTAATATTTTTGAGAGTCTGTGATCAATAAGTTATCTTAAAAACATTTTTTTCTGTTTTCCTGTACATTTATATGGTAGAAAGGTTGATCACAAGGTGGTCAGTTCGAATCCCACTGTTGCCAGAAATTAAGGTTGTTACTCAATGATGTAAATTAGTGAGTTTTATTAGTAAAAATCACGTAAATGGTGACCATGTTATTGAAATTATTTCTGGTGTGCCATTTTGATATATAAGTGAACATTGTAATGATATATTACTGATTCTTGATATTTACAATTCTGAGTTTGTGCACTTTTAATTTTAAATATATTTCTGCTCCAGTTGTTTTCTAAACATTATATTAATCCTATAAATATAACATAAAGCATCATGACATTACAATATTTTTCACAAATGCCTAATGAAAGTTTTGAATAGCAAATACTATAGCAAAGCAAACCACAAAGAGAGAGTTATTTAATCATGACCAAACTTTTATTGTCAAACAACCATAGCCAATCATTCATTAATTCCTTGATTCATTCACATTTTAATTCTTTTAGTCATTATTTTGCATGTGCATATAGGAACAGAAAACAAAACAATACACATAAATAAAAACTTTAAAATGTCCACGGCTCTGGTGCAAAAGAACAGTAAAAACACAGAACTATACACAGAAATAAAACTCTCCAGTGTCCACGGCTTTGGACAAGTGCAAAAAAGAAGAAAAAACTATACGCATAAATAAGAGTTTGTTTTTTTTATTTGTTTTTTATGTGTGTAAAATGTGAATGGCCTGACTGATCAGTCTGCATGAGCCATTCTGAAGTTGGTGGGCTGTAGATCCTACCAAACAAATAAATAAGTAATCATTAATTACAGACAGAACATTCACCATTGACAAACTAGGAGAGGGCCTCAGGAATGTCCTTGGAGCAGGGGCCGTGCCTGAAGCTTCAGACTGCTAAAACAACAGCAGAAGGGCATAAGATGTAGTGAAACAGCATTTTAACAGATATGTGATGCAACATTAAATGTCATTTTCAAATAGATCATCTTACTGGTGTGGAATCCACGGTTGCATGGTCCCTCTGTCCATGGGCCTGCATGGGGCATTTCTCAATCTGAGAAGAGAAGATGTAATTTTCTGATATTGTCTGCACCGTTGTCAGGTGACCTGCATACTACATACTGCGTTATGAGATACAGGTCACTTTGCTTTACCTTCTGATAGAGGTCGTACCACTTCCACTGCCTTTGGGATGATCTATTTCCTCCTCCAGAAGACCAAACTCCAGAGCCGGCTAAAGCCCTCAACCTCGCCATCCGCTCGCCATCTCCCATTTCCTTTCTTTGGCTTTGTGCTCATCTAAACATAACATGGAAATAATAGTAAACAAGTGTGTTTTTGCAAGTACTGGACAACTACACTTTTTCTTTTCCCCCTCCATAAAATTATAAAGATACAAATATAAATTGGTAACACTTTATTTTAGGGTCTTTTAACTAGTTGCTTATTAGCACGCATATTACAAGAATGTTGACTGTTTATTATAGTGATTATTAAGCTCATATTAATGTCTTATTCTGCATGACCATATTCTACATTCATAATCCTACCCTAAACTTAACAACTAACTTACTAACTAATAAGAAGTAAATAAGGTGTTTAATATGTGAAAAGTCATAGGAAATAATGAATACATGTTCCAAAATAAATTTGTTGTTACCAAACAAATTCATTGAAACAAAACTGCAAGCTAAATAAATGATGGTAAATTAACCATGGTTTTACTACAAATAACAATTAAAAACCATGGTTCATATAGTTAAACATTTGTTACACTGGGCATAGTTTAACCATGGTATTCATAGTAAACACTGTGTTTATACAAATGGACTTCAATCCACCAATAAAACAACATGGTTCCTATACACTTTTACCATATTAAAACCATGGTTTTTATAAAGGATGACAATATCTACAACTATAACACTGTTTTTTTTTATACAAACCGAACTTCAAGCGACTAAATGGTGTTTAAAATGTTAGATGACATGCAACTCGTCATAACGTGACCACAGTTTATGAACAAACATTTTTACCATAGTAAAACCACGTGACCATCGCGACAGACAGATCTAACCAACAGAACACGGATTCCTACTAACATCTGACAAAATAAAGTCTGAACATGAATTTAATGAGGATTTCATTCAAAATGAAGCTGAAAAAAGTTAGGTTATAGAACTAGCGATTACTAAAAGGAGACACTCGACAAAACGATGAAACGTAACAAATATATTGCCATATAATATAGTGAACAGAAGAAGAAAATGAAAAATATTTTACTTACTTTGCTCAGTTATAACGGAGTATTTTTCTGTTCAGTGTCGTCATCCAATCTCACAATGGAGAGCGGCGAGGGATTGTCCCGCCTGGATGTAAGGTTATTGTGTACGGTAAGTTATTGCTTTTTTGTAGTAATTTATGACAATGTATAGCTCCATTAGAATTTTAAAAGTCCGATTGACTTTGTTGTGTAACTCTAGTAATGTTAACTCGAGGTTACATTAACTTAAATTGCATTTTCCACCGCAGTCCATGAATCTCTAGTCTCATACAGAAGTCAGTTTAAAACCAAAGAAATTTGTGTTAGTGAATCATGTTAAAACACGCTGACTCGAAATTTGCATTAGGAAAAGTTCAGACATAATTTGCCCCCCGCCTCATTTATCATTGTGATCAGGTTACACTTACCACAACATGACATGAAATGAATCGCGCTGACACGGCAATAAAATTGTGCGAAAACGGTTCAATAAACTACACATTTCGTGACTATAACACGATTTACCTTGAGATTATTGGACCGACCAGAATTGCCCTAAACGCATAATGTTACAAGGAGCTGCGTTTTATTTCTGGAAGAAAAGCACAATAACTTTTATACCTTCTACAGTTCACGGAAATCTGTGGATTACACAAGCGTTTCTTCTCAGATATACTACAAAACTGAGAATAAAAAATGACAAAAGATTTGGTTAAACAATGTTAAAAAATATTGGTGATATCTTTACAAATAGTAATAGTGTACAGCAAATACTTCAAAATTTGGCAGCATCATCTTAATCATAATATAACTGGAGATTTAACTATTGCAATAGGTTGATAAATTTGTTCAGGCCAGAAAGTGTCTGAAAAGCTCTGATATTGACTTGCGTGTTTAAATGAACTCATTTCATTGTTACCTAGACATTATGATTAACAAGCATCACATCAGAATACAACTCCAGCTTATATTTCAGCTTCTGTTTATTAATTAGTTCTCATGTAATTTTATACTTAAATGTAATGTATTTTTATTAATTCTGTTGTTTTAATATAACTAATTGTGTTTGTTCATTTACAGGTTGCATGTAGGAAATCTTCCAGACGGATGGTTTTCAACCCTGGTGTGTCATCAAGGATAAACGGTACACTTTTATCTGATGTCTTTGCTTACGTCTTAATTGCTGCATAATGTGTAACATATGTAGTGTAGATATATTTAGCAGTTTAAACAGCAAAGAATGGCAACAAAGTAAATATTTTGAAAAAAAGCTTAACACAAAAGCAACCACCAGACAGACTCCATCTTTCCAGGCTTTTCTCTTGTAGTCTTCGCTCAAATCTCTGCTTCTTGCATGTGTGTGCCATTGTATTATCACTTGGTAGTTAGTTTTCTATGGATATTGGTTATCTATTGAAAATAATTATCTATTCACAGAACCACAACATTGAGATGACGTGTGAAGCTGTTATCCGGAGCCTCATACTGTGCCTTGGCGAGAAAGAAGAGGAACTGTTTGAAGATTGCCAGGTAAAGCGTTTTTGATTCAATGTCATGTTAAAAATGTTAAATATGTATTAACGTAACGTACACCAGTGGTGGGGAACCAATGCTCCTGGAGGCCCTGCTCATTCTCCAACTCTCCCAGAGTTAAAAAGTTGAGTTTTACCGTTTCTGAATCCCTTCAGTCGATTTCCAGGTCCGTCAACAGCACTTTTAGTATAGCTTAGAATAGATTAGAGCTTCCCAAACTTAAGAGGGGTAAAAAATATATACCGACATTTACCTACAAATGCATTTATCAACCAGTTTGTAAGAATTTCATGTGAATTATGAGAACTATGATGTAAACATTCTTTACAAATATATTTAAATCCATAACACTAACCTTACATACTTTCAAAAAAATCACATTTTAGAACAATTGGAATATTTTAATTATTTTAATATATTGATTTGGATTAGCTACGGCCCACAGTTTGGGAAGCACTGGAATAGATCATTGAATCCAATTAGACCAAAAGCATCGCATTCAAAAATGACCAAAGAGTTTTGATAATTTTCCTATTTAAAACTTGACTCTTCTGTAGTTATACTGTGTACTAAGACGGGAATGAAAATGAAAAGTTATGATTTTCTAAGCCAATATGATTAGGAACTAAACACTCATTCCAGCGTGATGATCCAGGAACTGTGCTGCCGTAAAACGAGCGCAGCAAGCGCAGTGATATCACGCAGCTCGTGTGGAAATAGTTCCCAGCGCTCCCTGTGCAAGCAAGAGGGTCTGGCTGTTTTCAGGTGCTGCGTGATATCACTGCGCTTGCTGCGCTCGTGTTACGGCAGCACAGTTCCTGGATCATTACGCTGGAATGAGTGTATAGTTCCTAATCATATTGGTTTAGAAAATCCTAACTTTTCATTTTCCGCCGGTCTTAGTACACAATGTAACTACTGAAGTGGCAAGTTTTAAATGGGAAAAATATTGAAACTCTTTGGTCATTTTTGAACGCGATGCTACTGGTCTAATTGGATTCAATGATCTATCCTAAACTATCTATCCTAAAAGTGCTATCAACAGACCCGGAGATCGGCTGAATGGATTAAAGGTAAAACTCAACTTTTTAACTCTGGGGGAGTTGGAGACTGAGCCTATTTCCAAACAAAGTGGAGTGTTCTTTTAATCAAATACACCTGATCCAGGAAAATCAAGGTTTGTTGGAGCTGGTTGGGGCTAAACTCTGCAGGACACTGACTCCAGGACCAGGGTTCCCACCCCTCATGTACACGGTAACCTTAAAGCAGGGGTGTCCAAATTCTGTTCTGGAGGGCCACTGTCATGCAGAGTTTAGTTCCAACTGGCCTTAATGCACCTGCCTAAAAGTTTCTAGTCCATCTAGAATATTAATGAGCAGAATCAGGTGTTTGATTTGGGTTGGAGACAGACTCTTCAGGAGTGTTGCCCTTTAGGACCAAAAGAGCCACAGTCAAGTAGTAAATTCATGGCTAATGGTAACATCAGTGGCTCTTATGTTATGTTTGACTAATGTTTTACTAAACTTGGCTCGCTGTAAAATCGGTTTGACTCAGTTTAGCGTAATCTATACTGTATTACTTCAGTTGAGCTTTTTCAGTAAAATCCAAGTAATTTAGTTTGTCTAAATTTTGCAGGAGGACAACCACAGTGACACAACACAACACACCCTCAATATTCTGCTTGTACATGGAGCTGAGGGAAAGGATCCAGTGGATGTATCCATTATTCTAGAAGGCAAGGAAATCTTGCCACAATACTGCTGAAGCTTGTGCCCTGCTAGTGCCCTGCACTCATTTATACCCCAGAGAACTGCGTTACACTTTCAAGGTGTTTCAGAAACTTTTTCCAGAATTGGATGTGATTATGCTGTCTCCAAAAGTACAACTTGCCTGTCAGAACTGTTTTCAGCTTTGTGCCAACTAAGGCATCTGGTCTTTTTTCTTTATCGTCATGTTTAGAGCACTAGTCTAGAGTGCCATGTTAATAGTTTAAACTTCATTGTTTGGGACTATTTTAAATTTAACTGAATTCGTAAAAGCACTACTCAATATCTGTTGGATGCAGAAGCTGTCTCTTATAAGAAATTTTTTGACATTAATTTGGCAACAATGCTTTATATAGAAATATTTTTCTTTAACTGTTAATCAAAATATTTTTATACATTAATGTTTTATATTTTATGCATTTACTGTTGTAATGTTTAGAGCACAAGTGCTATATTGAATGTTGAAACTGCACGATTTGAGAGGATTGCTACTTTTATTGAAATAGTAAAAATTTTGTATCCATGCACAATATCTATGATGTTTAAACCTCATCCCATGTTTTTGTATTCCTTGGGGTTGAAACACTTTCAGGCCTTGACAAATTTAGTTGTTTTGAGGACTCCAATCCCTAGGGAAACAAACTTAGGTTTTGCTTTATGTAACTTTAAAAATAATACATGTGTATGACAGTCATTGTTTAATGTTGGAACAAAATAAATGTTGATTTTATCTATGCTGTGTTTTTTTTAAATGCAGACAAATTATATTTTTAGTGATATTTAATTGCATATGTTTAATAAATTAATTGAAATATTAAATAAAACCTACCTCATAACAGTAAATAAAATTTTATTAATATTTTAAGGACAGCTGTGTGTTAGTATTTAAAAATATATAGATATAGACTTTATCTAAATGCTTAGAATAAATATAAATCCTATCTTAAATAGAATTTAGTAATATTTACTTAATATTTTAACAAATGTTAAAGTCAATTAATACATAGATTTTACTTGATTCTGGAAAGTGTGCTTCACCTAAAATTAAAGCAGTAAATTTTACTTAAAAAGTGTAAGTGCAAATTGTTTAGAGGATTTTAAGTAAATTTTACACGTTAGTTTTTTCAGTGTATTGGACGCGTCCGGTAGTTTTCCGAACACTCCAGCACTCTCCGTGAAATTCCACAAGGGGCGCTAACAGTCCGGGTCATTAAATTTGTTTGGCTCTAATTTAAACCCTTAATAATGTAATTGTATTACCTGAAGTGAGTTTAATAAAAAGCCCTTTGTAACAGGCAGTAAAACACACTGAGGTCAGACACACACACACATTCACCTGCTGTGGCACATCCACACGCATCTTCCTCGAATACTATCTTTATTTGTTCTTCTTCAGTCGTGGCGGTAAAGTTCTTTATTGAGTTTATGAATTTGTTTAAGTAGAGATCTCTTATAGATGTGTGTTTGTGAAGGAGGAAGCGCATCTCTGTCTCGATCAGTGAACACACACCCTTTGCTCTCTGTTTAACCAGCTCTTTCTGTGTCTCGATGGCGTCTCTGACACTCATATTCTTACAGTTCATAATTTGATTTTAGAGTTCGATAGAATTGCAATTTACTTTGTGTTTTAGGGTGCTTTCACACCTGCCTCATTTAGTTCGGTTGAATCGCACTAGAGTTCGTTTGGGCAGGTGTGGATGAAGCACTCACACTCGGTGGAAATTCAAATCCAAAAGTGGACCAAACAAGGGTAAACCGTTCAACATGCTACAGTTTTGGTTGAGTGTTGAATGTGTGCGTTCTTCGCAACATGGCGATATCCTTTCTGACACAAAATTAAAAGAGTATAAAGATAATTGTGACTTTTAATCACACAATTCAATGTTTTTCTTGCAATTGTGAGTTTACACCTAACAATTCTGGCTTTCCCCCCCTCAGAATCGTGAGAATTAATCTAGGAATTGAGAGGAAAAAAAAGACAGAATTGCCTGAATTGAAACCTTTTTTTTTATTTTCCATTCCATGGCAGAAAAAAGCTTTTATTGGTTCCACATAAGAGGGAAAACCAGATGCACAATCCAGGACACATTCTTACTCCTCATATCTCTTCTTCTCCCTTGTCCTGATTCAACTTTTCCTTTATTTTTTTTGACTCTCTGCTCTTCTGTGTTGTTCTGCATCCACGCTGAACAAAACCTCACTTCGAGGATAGTGGATGTTAGGCCTCCTATTTTAGAGCCAAGATATCCAACAGAGTCTTCCTATAATAATCTGTACAATTATATAGAATACTTTGAATACATACATGAATGATTCAGTATAACTGCAACTCTGGAGCTCTTTTTACACATTCACTGGACAGTGTCACGACCGGCTCAAAGCCGTGACAAATAAGGAGGCCTTGTGGTTGGCGAGGTTGAAAAAAAGATATATTAAGAAAAATATAAATAACAGAAAATCAATACAAAAATGAACTCCAACTCCTGTCTGACGCATGATGGCAAAAACGGCAGACAGACCCAAATTCTAAACGGAAGCAAACAATTCTTAAACCGCACTGATCATGACCACTCCAGGCTCACAAATTCCCTTTTATAAGTAAAGCACAGGTGCAGGCAATTCTGACAATGAGTCTTCCAGCCACACCCACCGGCCGACACAGCAGGAGGAACGGGAGACCCGTCACACTCTCGGTCCGCTTGTTTGGTCCACACCAGGGTTCGGATGGCAGCGTTCACATATGTTCAAACGAACCGCACTAACTGAGCAATCGCACCAGGGTTCGTTTTAATCGAACCAAACATGACAAGTGTGAACGCAGCCTTAAACGCTTCGGAGCTGCCTGTAAGGAGCATTTTTATCCTTTCAAATGCTTGCTGACACATGGCGTCCAGCAAAACTTCGCTCCTCCCCGCGAAAAGTTCGTCAGGGGCACCGCCACCGAAGAAAAGTTCTTACAAAAACAACGATAAAATCCTACCATTCCGAGAAATCGCATTTGCTCTCTTTTTGTAGTGGGAGCAGGATACTTGTCTATTGCCTCTACCTTTGCACGAACGAAACGTACTTGTGGGATTATTTTCCCGCCAATAAGATCTTCTTCTTCTTCAAATGGTGTTTATTGGCGGTTGGCAAACCAACTTTCGGTGCATTACCGCCACCAACTGGACTGGAGTGTGAAGCACTAATAGTCATATTATTTTATTTTATACCTATTACTTTAAATTCTCCCATCTACTCCTATTGCTTTAAAATATTTCATAATAACACTATATATTTTATCTTGTTCTGCATGCATTTTCAATAGACTTTCCATATTAAATGTTTCAACACCCAATTTAATTACTTCCTTCATAAGTTCTGATCTTTCTTTTACATATTTTATACATTTTATTAAAACATGTTCAACTGTTTCTACCTGATCACAATAATTACATTTACCCGTTTTATGTTTCCCTATTTTGAACAATGAATGATTTAATCTAGTGTGTCCTATTCGAATGCGAGAAATAGTTGTATCTTCTTTTCTATTCCTAAAAACACTTCTTCCATTTCC
Source organism: Zacco platypus (assembly GCA_038088235.1). Taxonomy (NCBI): domain Eukaryota; kingdom Metazoa; phylum Chordata; class Actinopteri; order Cypriniformes; family Xenocyprididae; genus Zacco; species Zacco platypus. The sequence continues at coordinate 34,709,057 of CM076083.1, read as the reverse complement.
TACTTGTTTCTGTATACTGTACATATGTCTACCCTTGCTATCATTGTTCCATTCTTCTTGCCATTTGTTGTTTATGAATTCTTTAATTTTACTTTTAATCTCTTTTTTGCTCAGAATCACTTGAATATTTATCTCTGTGTGTTTTACCGCTTGCTTCGCTAGTTTATCAACCACTTCATTAGCTTCCAATCCCACATGAGCTGGAACCCACACGAACACAATTAAGCTTACACTACTTACTCTTAACAAACTAGCAAGAATCTCATAAATAATGTCTTGCCTTGATGCTTTATTTCCACTTACTAGGCTTGTAATTGCTGCATAAGAATCTGAACATATTGCTACTAATCTTGGTTTAACATCCTCCACCCACTGGAGTGCTACCATCATGCCAAATAATTCTGCTGCAAACACAGATATATGATCAGATAATCTTTTCTTAATGCTTGTTTGAAACTCAGGAATATATACAGCAGCTGCTGTTCTTCCAGAGATAGGATCCTTAGAACCATCAGTATATATATGTAACCATGATGAATAAGTCTGATCTAAGTACTTCTGTGCAATAATATTCTTAGGTGTATCTCTCTCATTTTTAATTTTCATCTGAATTTGTAAATCAGTTTTTGCCATTGGATAAATCCATGGTGGTATACTTGGTAATATAACATTTGGACTCACGTCATAGTTTATAATACCAGCTTCTTGTGCTTCTCTGTTAACAATCCATCCCAATCCTTTTATGTTTTTGTTCCCATGTTCCCAGCATTCTTCTACTACTCCCTTCACTGGGTGACTCTCTTTATGACCTTTTATATTAACCCAATAATTCAGTCTAATTTTTTTCCTACGAAGTTTTAATGAAACTTCACCAACTTCTACCTGAAGAGCTGCTATGGGAGATGTTCTGAACGCACCACAGCATATTCTTAGAGCTTGATTTTGTATTGCTTCAATCTTTTTGAGTATAGTCTCAGCTGCAAATCCGTAAACTATACTTCCATAATCCAAACTTGATCTGATTAATGTATTGTATATTCTTTTCAACGATAATCTACAAGCTCCCCATTCAACCCCAGATAAACATCTTAAAATATTTACTCCTATTTTACATTTCTTGATCAGTTTTTTAGCATGTATAGCAAATGTCAGCCTAGATTCCATCCATACACCGAGGTATTTGACTACTGTAACTTGCTCCAGTTCCTGCTTATATAATTTTAACTTAACCTCTGGAACTTTTTTCCTTTTAGTAAAGCATATAACTTGAGTTTTGGCCACAGATAATCTAAAGCTCCAATTATTTGCCCATACCTCCACTTCATCTACTGCTTTTTGAATACTTTGGGATACATATGAAATATTACGTCCTCTTTTCCATATTGCCCCGTCATCAGCAAACAATGCTTTTCCTACGTCACCTTTTAAATTACTAAAAATATCATTTATCATAATATTAAAAAATACTGGGCTGCATACACTTCCTTGCGGTGTTCCATTTTCTATCTTGTATGTCTTAGAATACTCTACTCCAACTCTAACTTGAATTGTTCTTTCAAGAAGGAAATCCATAATCCAATTGTACAACTTTCCTCCTATTCCCATACAATTAATTTTTATTAAAAGTCCCTCTTTCCAAAGCATATCATATGCTTTCTCGATATCAAATAATACCCCAACTAATACCTCTTTATTTGCTTGAGCTTTCCTGATATCGGCTTCTAGGCTTAAAACAGCATCCATAGTACTCCGACCTGCCCTGAATCCACTCTGATATGGTGATATAAGTCCTTTAGATTCCAATATATAGTTTAGTCTTCGTATAATCATTTTTTCCATCAACTTACATAAATTAGAAGTTAATGCAATTGGCCTATAATTAATTGGATTTGATTTGTCCTTTCCTGGTTTGCCTATTGGTATTATTATTCCATGCTTCCACGAAGAAGGAAGCTTTCCTGCATTCCATATCTTGTTGAAAAGATATAAAATTACTTTCAAAGATCTATCGGATAAATGTTGAATCATTGCATAACAAATATCATCTCTTCCAGGAGATGTATGTTTAACTCCCCCTAGAGCCATCTTTAATTCGTATAAATTAAAATCTGAATCTAAAGTGTCTCCAGTAGGATTCCTTTTCATCATCACATCTGGATGTTGACTCTTATTCTGATTTCTATACTTTTTAATATCCTCTGATACATTATCATCACTGTGAACTTTAACAAACACTTTAGCCAGCATTTCAGCCTTTTCTTTATCTGCCACAGCCATTTTTCCTACATCATTTTTTAAAACTGGTATAGCTTGATTTCTATATATTCCTCCCATTTTTTTTATTGATCCGCATACTTCACTTATTTCAATATCTTCTCCTATTGAATTACACCAATCTCTCCAGTACTTCTTTTTAGCTGTACGTACTATTCTTCTTACTTCAGCTTGTGCTTTCTTGTAATTGATAAAATCTTCAAATAAATTAGTTTTTTTTATTTTCCTAAATGCTTTATTCCTATTTTTAACAGCGTTACTACATTTATCTGTCCACCACGGAACTGCTTTCCTCTTTTTACATGGACCCTTTTTCCCTATAACTTTATCTGTTACATCATACAATACTTTGCATATTTTCTTATTACATTCCTCTATATCTTCCATCGTATTCAGTTCTAATGATGCTATTTCTACCTCACTTAGATATTTATAAGTTTCCCAATTTGCTTTATTAAATCTCCATCTTGGAGCTAAAATCACATTATGTTCCAATACACTCATCCCTACCTTACATAAAATTATATAATGATCACTACCCATATTATTTTCTTCCCAAACATCCCATCTACATTTACTTGCTATCTCTTCAGAAACCAATGTTAAATCAATTGCAGATCCGACTCCACGTACCAAATCTATTCTTGTGTTTCTACCATCATTTAAACATACTAAACCATTACTATCTATAATTTCTTCTACTACCTCCCCATTATAATCATCACTACTACTTCCCCATAAAGTGCTATGAGCATTAAAATCTCCACACCAAATTAATTTATGATTTCCTGACCCAATAACCTTTTCTAATTCTTTACTTAATTTTCTACAAGGATTATAATAATTTATTATTCTAATAGTTTGATTCTCTGCATATATTTCTATAACCACCAATTCATAATCTTCAGTCTCATTAATGACGGAGTATTCTATATCATTCTTAATAAAAGTGGCCACCCCACCTCCATTTCCTGCCCCTCTATCTCTCCTTACTATATTATATCCTTGCAGAACAAAATTTAGTTGTGGTTTTAACCATGTTTCTTGTAAGCAAATTATATTTGGTTTCTTATCCTGTTGATCTATATACTTCTTGAATTCTGGTCCATTCGCAATAACACTTCTGGCATTCCATTGCAATACAGTTAAAACCATTATTATTATGTATTTCCACATGATGTTTGAGTACTTGATTTAGTCTTTAGCATGTCATTGATTTTTTCCAAAGTAACTCCTGCTACATTCAAGTACCTCTCTGCTGCCCTTATTATGATTTTAATTCTCTCCGTTCTACTTTCTGACTGAGCCGAACAATTTATCACTTCTGCCATAAATGACACAAATTCCATTTTTCCAATCACCAATTTTTCCTCATTTGTCTTATCCTGAACCAAAGTAATTTCATTGCAATCCTGCATTATCATCTCTTCCTGTTTCTGTTCATGTTGTTTAGCTTTTTGGGCTGCTTCAGCATAAGTCAACCCCTCCGCTATTCTCACCTTTTGGATTTTCACCGCATGTTTATGAGCAATGCAACCCCCAAATCCAGCGCTGTGCTCATCACCGCAATTGCTGCATTTTGCCTTAGCTCCTACCTCACATTTACCATATTCATGTTCGCCACTACACCTCGCACATCGTAAATTTCCTCTACAAATCGCACTAACATGTCCATACTTCTGACATTTGAAACATCTTAGTGGGGGAGGTACGTAAGGTCTTACTGGGTAACTCACATAGCCAATTTTAATCCTCTCTGGCATTCTCTCCTCATCAAACTGAAGCATCACAGATAGACTATCCAGCCTTTCTTTGTTTTTAACATATTGAAGCCGTTTTGCTCCTATAACTTTGCTCCCTTCAATGCAGCTTTTAATTTTTTCAGCAGGTACATCAGTTGGAATCCCATATATTACACCTCTTAACCAAGGTTTCCTAGTCATCACTGTGATTGATACAGAGTATCCAAGCATCGAATTAATACTCAGTGCCTTCTTTTGTTGTTTTTCATCCTTACACATGATAATCACATTTCCATCTCTCAAAGTCTTTGCATTATTTATTTCTCCTAAAGCTTTTTTCAGAGCTTTGGTCAATTTAATTGGGTTTAACGTTATTCCAGATTCTGCGAATTTCATCATTACTTTATATTCTTCTATATTTTTCTTACTCACGTGATCCTCCTTTCCACTATCCGTGAATGACCCTTGACTATTAGTTTTCTTTCTTTTCCGATTAGCTATTTTGCACCATTCATTCCCTTCAATACTCCCGCTACATGATTCATCCTCCATTTCCGGATCACAACCAGAGCTACCGTCATTTCCTGCCATCAATGCTCCAGTCACAGTCCAGTGTTCCCGCCAATAAGATAGCGGTCACGGATCAAAAAATAATAAGCTTGAATCAAAAAATTAAAAGCGCATTAAAAAAAAATAACGAACATAAATCAAAACTTTACACACATTAAAAATTATATTGCACAAAACCTAAACTTATGTAATGTGTTCTTTAAAAATATGTTTTGGTTTAATTACTCTGTATTTTGTGCTCTCTTACATTTTCTGCTCGTATTTTATTTTTTTGTAAGTTTGTGCTGTTTTTCTCTTCGCTCTTCTTTCCACGTTCTGCGCTTGTTTTACCGAATTTTGCAGTTCGAGTTTCATGTAAATTAGGGCGGGCTTAAACGTCACCATTGGTCCACTAGTTCTAGATTGACAGCTCGTCCTCTAGCCAATCAATGGAAGAGGGGAGTTGACGTCACTCCAATGCGACTCTACTGACGCTCACTGCCTCACTGGTTCAGGGAAAGATAACTGTCAGCTGATCACTTTCGAGCTGGGGTCAAATCTTTCTGTGGCAGGACACAGTTATATATAATAGTGTATGTCCTAACAACGACCTGTCACAGTTTTGCCTGTCTGACGATCCATCACTGTAACATTCACTGGCTTCATGAGCAGTCTGCCTTCACGTGCTCTCCAATGGAATTATCGTAAATACTAGTTTAATAGTTAAAAACAACCGGGCAGAAACACCCTCTCAGGCCAAAATGTGAATGCGATGAGCTCGAAAAGAAGTGTGAAGGACCAAATTTCCGATAGCACATGAAGTCAGCATCATTCACCTTTGATAAATGATAAAAAGGGGGAATTGTGAAAGAAATTTAATATTAAGGGGTTTGCTAAGAGTTAATGTATGCTTTTCTATCTGCTGTGAACACACATTTGGCATGAAGGAAAGCAGCTGCAGGGCTGAAGGGAGTCTGCTCATGACCTGGGGGTCATCCTGTCCTAAATCTAGGGTGTAAGGCCTAAAAAGGTCATCTTGTATTAGGTAAAGGCCTTATGTCATGGTACAGTGTCTTTTCTGTTTACCATGTATGGAAAAGTACTGATGTTAAGAGATGTAACCTTGAAGGGTGCGGATGGGTATAAAAGCTGAGGAAACCCGCCCTTCTTGATCACACTCTGCAGTAACACTCTGTGTTTCTGTATGACTGTCTGACCTTCCTCGCAAGAAATAAATTCTTATAAAGACAATTTTCACTGAGTTTGTCTCTTATGCAGTATGAGTTAAATTTTTGTCACAACACAGGTAATTTTTATTATTATTATTTTTTACCATCTTTTGAACTGCTTTTTTATATTGAATTCTGTAATCTTATTGGGTGCAAAAGAACGAAGGAGAGGAGGCGGATCGCTTTTAACTAATCGCTGTTATTCAATAGAAAAACAAAGGAAAGAGAATCAATTTGGGAGAGCAACAAACAACAAAACAAAACAGCTTTAACTTACATAAAGACAACACCTAACAAAAACTAAACAAACTGAGGGCATATATATATATATATATATATATATACACAGGCTAAAAATGAACTGAGTGTGAAACAGGTGCACAACACCTGACCTGTAACTCTGTCTGAGTATCGGACAAGTGTTCACTGTTGGCCAGAGGAGAACTAAGCCTGGTTTCTCCCAAGGTTTTTTTCTCCATTTGTTGGAGTTTTGATTCCTTGCCGCTGTTGCCTTTGGCTTGCTTAAGTTGGGGACACTTGCTTGATTTTCAGCAGTGTTTTTGATATGCCTGCATTGGTGCCGTTGTATGCGAACTGATCTGAGCCGGACGATTACGTCACTGTTTTCTCCAGTGCTGCTATACCTAAATTAACTAGACTAATAACTACTGATATTTGCAACGGAATGAATCAATAATATATAGAATAAGCTGCACAATGACACCATTTTCTTATTAATGTAAAGCTGCTTTAACACAATTTGCATTGTAAAAAGCGCTATATAAATAAAGATGACTTGACTTGACTTGACTTGACAACACAATCAGTTACCATGGCAACAAATGAGGAAATTAACACAAGGAACTGAAATAAACATGCGACAAATATGCAAGGGAGATTAACAGACCAAAGCAAAGCAGAAACAGACTTTCATATTATTCCCCTCTCCCATTAGGCAGCTCCTGGTGTTGGGGGATGAATCAGGAATCAAGAATTCTGAACAGGGTTCAGACTGTCAGTCCAAATCCTATTTTTGTGCATTTCTGATTGAAATGGCCAAAAATCACTTTAAAATTACTTTTTTACAAATCCGTTTCAAGATGCATTCATATGTGGTTTGAAGTCCTATTTGAATCACATTTCTGGACATCCATTTCAGTCTGACTGCTCTGACAGGATTTTGTGTGGTTTATGTGTCTTTCTTACATGGTGGGGAAACATGGTGAAAGTCACTTCAGAAACAAGGTTGTGTTGTTGCAAAGTGCCGGACAAGAAGAAAATGATAATATAATGGAGAAGAAACGAAATATATGTTTTAAGACTGGCAGAGACGACAGCGCAGAATAAAGTCATGCATACCAGCCTCCAACAGTTCTGCTGCGCCTCATAAGATGCAGTAGCAGTGCGGCGGATACACATTGTCATGTTGTAAATAAGACAACTGTAACGACGGAGCGAGTCAGCGGGTTTAGATCCAAATGCAGCTTTATTCAGAGACGTAGTCAGACAGGCAATGGTCAACTCAACAGCAAACAGAAATAGTAGGGAACAGGCAAACTCGCAGTAAATATCCAGGCTATAGGCAGGATCCGAAACACAGGTAAACAAGACAAGGAGAATGCTCAGAAACGTTACAGGGAAACAAGACTTCGCAATTCAATTAACAAGTGAAACAGAACAGACTTAAATAGGGAGCTAGATTAGCTACAGCTGGGCAGTAATTAACATAAGGGGCATATGGGAAGTGTAGTGTGGTGTATGGAGTCGATGATACAGTTCTGAAATGGGAGGGCGACATCTAGTGGCAGGAGGACAACAGAACGGATTCATAACAACAACATTGATACCTCAACGTTGTGGTTGTGGTTGTTTTTGGCATGCAGTGTTAGGGAAAGTTACTTTTAAAAGTAATGCATTACAATATAGCGTTAATCTCTAAAAAGTAACTAATTGCATTAGTTACTTTTTATGGAAAGTAATGTGTTACATTACTTTTGCATTACTTTTTCTCACCTTTGCTTGTTTGTTTTTTTAATAAAAAATAAAATTTTGGCAAATGTGAAGGCCCTTTTACACCAAAAGTGAAATGAATAAGCCTCAGGCTGATCACAAATGTGACGTTTATCTAAAATAATTTTTGTTTATTAGTATGGTTGAATTAGATCATCAAAGGTCAGCAGCAAAGACATTGGTTAATAAAGTGAGATTAAATACATAAAGTATATTTGTTTAATTTAATATATAATTATTGCAGGCTTGTACAATATTCTGAGATTGCATTTTAATGTTTTTATGCATTTTGAGGAATACTGAATGTTTTCGTGCAAGTGAGATGAGTAAATGTTCACATTTCGTCCAGAACTAATAACCATCATAGAACTACATCAGCGCACACAACACCTCTGCACTTTATCTCTCACAACATGGGGACAGGAGAGCTGTCAGTCAATAAATGTGAACTTAGATATTTCGTTGTAAATTGAAAAAGTAATGCGTTACTTTACTAGTTACTTGAAAAAGTAATCTAATTACATATCTCACGTTACTTGTAATGTGAACAGTCAATCAGTTTAGACCAGATTCCAATCGGATACACAAATAATCAGATTTAGACTGAGAGTGAAAAAAGTCTAACAGACTAAAATGAAACAGAAACCGACTCCAACCCAAACGAAGAATAACAGGAGGGAAATTGATTGTATATAAGGAAATTTATAAATTAATTAGCAATTAAAACAAAAATAGTAAGGCAAAAAATTGCATCAACTTCACCTCAAACCAAGATAATGAAACAATTTAATATTAACACCATGTGATAATTGAAAACTCGTATGATTTATAACTTTATCTTTAAAAAGATTGTGAGATATTTTATCCAATATATTGAGACATATAGAATGAGGACATGAAAATGTACTGCATGGTAGGAATCCTTAAAAATAAATGTGCTTGTGTGATGAACTGTGATAATACAGTTGTGTTCAAAATTATTCAACCCCCCCAATGCTGTAAATGGTTTTAGAGAATTTAGAGTACATTTGTAATTGAATTCAGAATGAAATCCTACAAGGACTTCTTAAAGAAGCATATGCAACTAAAATGACATCAATTGGTTTTGTAATACAGTAGTAAATGTTTCTTTTGTGAATTCTTCATTGACACAATTATTCAACCCCTTAAAGACTACCACTCTGAAGAACAGAGGTCCATTGAAGTGTTTTCAATCAGGTATTGAAAGCAGCAATAAAGCCTAATAAGCACCAATTAGGCAGCTTTAAAATGACTGTGATACTCAGCTCCTTCTAGACATTTACTGGTGTGGTTACAAACATGGTGAAGTCAAGAGAATGGTCCAGGAAGACAAGAGAAGAGGTGATTACTCTTCACAGGAAGGGCAATGGCTATAAGAAGATTGCAAAGATGTTAAACATACCAAGAGACACCATAGGAAGCATCATTCGCAAATTCAAGGCAAAGGGCACTGTTGAAACGCTACCTGGTCGTGGCAGAAAGAAGATGCTGACTTCGACTGCTGTGCGCTACCTGAAGCGTAGAGTGGAGAAAAGTCCCCGTGTGACTGCTGAGGAACTGAGAAAAGATTTGTCAGATGTAGGTACTGAAGTTTCTGCTCAGACAATATGGCGCACCCTGCGTAATGAAGGCCTCCATGCCAGAACTCCCAGGCGCACCCCCTTGCTGTCTCCAAAGAATAAGAAGAGTCGACTGCAGTGTGCCAAAAGTCATGTGGACAAACCACAGAAGTTTTGGGATAGTGTTCTGTGGACTGATGAAACAAAATTAGAACTGTTTGGGCCCATGGATCAACGCTATGTTTGGAGGAGGAAGAACAAGGCCTATGAAGAAAAGAACACCTTGCCTACTGTGAAGCATGGCGGGGGGTCAATCATGCTTTGGGGCTGTTTTGCTTCTGCAGGTACTGGGAAGCTTCAGCGTGTGCAAGGTACCATGAATTCTCTTCAGTACCAGGAGATATTGGAGGACAATGTGATGCAGTCCGTCACAAACCTGAGGCTTGGGAGACGTTGGACCTTTCAACAGGACAATGATCCCAAGCATACCTCCAAGTCCACTAGAGCATGGTTGCAGATTAAAGGCTGGAACATTTTGAAATGGCCATCGCAGTCACCAGACTTAAATCCGATTGAGAACCTCTGGTGGGACTTAAAGAAAGCAGTTGCAGTGCGCAAGCCTAAGAATGTGACTGAACTGGAGGCTTTTGCCCATGATGAATGGGCGAAGATACCCGTAGCTCGCTGCAAGACACTTGTGTCAAGCTATGCTTCACGTTTAAAAGCTGTTATAACTGTAAAAGGATGTTGTACTAAGTATTAAGATTGAATGTCACTTGGGGGTTGAATAAAACTGATAATGATGTGAGCAGAGAAAAGACATTTGTGGTTATTTCATTATAAATGTTATGTTATATTTGTCTGACCTACACGTGCCTCTTTGATTTAATTGTAAGCAGGATGACTGAATGATCAAAATCAATGTCAAACCGGCCAAAACAATCAATTTCAGCGGGGGTTGAATAATTTTGAACACAACTGTATATATGTGCAGATGATTTGCATATTTGTTGGTTGAACTGGGTTTTGTTTTACATTGTGGTCATTTTAGAGTGTGCAAAACTCTTCCATACTGATGGAGCCAGACTGATCCTGTGTGGAAATAACTGGGAAAAATTGGAGACTCTTGCTGAGCAGCTGATGAGTGAATCGGATCCAACACTTGTGAGTGCAGAATCAACAATAACAATATGAACGAACATTGTTTGAAACGTCCAGCCCCGTTTTTTTATTAAGACTGTGGTTGTAATATGCAGAGTGACTTGGTTCAATTCTAACTTTACTGCTTAGGCGTTTCCACCCAAACTGGTGGAGCTGGACTTCAGTAATATGGAAAGCGTTCCTGAGATCATCTCTGAGATCCTGGAGTGTTACGGCTGTCTGGATGTCCTCATCTTCAACAGCAGCATGAAGGTGAAGGCTCCTGTACAGAGTCTGTCCCTCCAGATGGACAGGATTGTCATGGACGTCAACTACTTCGGGTCCGTCACACTGGTTAAAGGTAAAATGTAAACTCCAACACTGAGTGCCACAGCTGTCAACAATAACTCTCAGTTGTGTCAAAGCATTTTAAAATGATTTTATTCATGGTCAAAGGTGTTCTTCCGTCGCTGATCTCCAGAAGAACAGGTCACATTCTTCTAGTCAACAGCATTCAGGGGAAACTGACGGTGCCCTTCCGCGCCACCTGTGAGTATTAAAGGGATCAGTTCTGTCTTCATTTACTCACCTTCATGTCGTTCCAAACCTGTTTTCTGCTATTTTCTAAATGGGACACATAAGGAGAAAGTTTGAAGAATGTTCATGCAGCTCTTTTCCAGCTTAAAGATCATTAAAATCAACTGTTCTAGGGAAAGCAGAACAGCATGTGGGTTTGAAATGACATGAGTTTTACTTTTTGTATTCCTTAAATGTTTATTTGTCAATATAAGATGTTCTGCATTGTTCAGATGCTGCCTCCAAGCACGCCGTTCAGGCTTTCTTTGAGTGTCTGCGGGCTGAGGTTCAGGAATATGGGATAACCGTCAGCATCGTCAACCACACCTTCATAAAAACTCCCAGCACACACTTAAAGGACGAGGCCACAGCAAAATCCATGTGGACATGTGAGTGAACGGCACTGTCTGTTCATAATCCAAAGAACATGGTTTGTGGCTCATTACATCTCTTTTGTTTGTATATTCCCCTGGACCTTCTGCTTGGACACTGGCTGGAAACCGCAGACTTTAAACCGATGTCCCTTGGTGTGAACCCTGAAGAGATGGCCACTGAGCTCCTGAAGACTCTGAGTAGCAAGAAGAAGGAGATTTTAATGGCTCGCTCCATCCCTAAAGCAGCTCTCTATGTCAGATCTCTCTTCCCAAACCTGTTCTTCGCCATCATGGCAGCAGGAGTCAGAAACACTGCAGCTGTGAAGATGTCTGACGACTGAAGGACAACATTGTAAACGAAGGTGTCTCTGTGGTGCTCAAATTATGAGAGAATAAATCATTCATAAATTGCTCACTCTTGTTTGTGAGTCTTGAAAAAAAAATCTCTTTATCTCACCCAACATCAGGATTGCTATCTATTTTTATTATTTTTTTTAGTTTATTGTTTTATTTATTTAGTGTTTTTAACATTCAAATATAATATTAAAACACTTAATATCATGTGAGGATCGATGTTAATCATTGGTGGTGGTCAGATGTGAGAGAGGAATAAACATCATTATAGCGCCCTCTGCTGTTCTTGTTGCACACTGTTTGGTGACGTCACATCATGGCGCTATACCTACTGTCTCGAAACTGCATGTTTCGGTTCACTCAAGGATTTAAGAACAGTCAACGACTTCGCAAATATTGTGGATGTAGTGACGTCTCGAGTCCGAGTGTGATTCACGATAGACAGAATCAGCGTTTCACAATCAATCTTGACTGCGACGGTAAGAGAAAATAACGTTCTTTATTCTGTCTCAAACCGAACTGCCTGTTTGAACCTATGGGAGAATCAAAGCTTTTCAAAGCTTCGAATCAATTGAACCAATTGCCTCACAAAATGATTCATTGTTTCGAAGCGTTCGAAACGCCACTCGCTGGCCCTGCTTGTCAGAACAGTGTAAATGCAACATCTTTTACAAACCCATTGCAGATGTTTTATCTATCAAATGCAATTAACTAATAATCTAATAAGATTAATATCAAATGTTTGTATAATATGTGTTCTTTTATCATTTGTTTTGTTTGTTCAATATGTGGCTCAGCTAACAGGCCAATCAGAGACTATTAATTAGTAGTGGTGGGCAGAGCGAGGCTTCATGAAACAGTTGAAGCAAATGTGTCGTATTGTGTCGAGGCTTCGAAACTACACCGACACCATCTCCACGGTGACACCTAGTGGTCAATTGCACATATTATCTGAAACAAATTTGACAACAAACCGTTTAAAAAAATAAAAATAAGTGTTTTTGTTAATGTGGTGAGTTTTTAACATCCTCACTATATAACTATAATACATAATAATAATAACTAGGTTATTTTGGTCAAGAAAAATGGAAATTAATAAAACAAATCAATCCACAATGGTCTCATTTTTTTTTACAGATTTTTATTCAAAAATATTAATTACTTTCTCCTCTCACAAAAACCCATGAGGTGAAGGTGCATTAACTCCTCTTTTAAACTTTGTGGGAGTTGAGACAGATGTGCGATTGTGTGATTTGTTCCCGCCCCTGTCAATCAAACAGACTCGGCAAGCATGTCATCTGTCGAAAGGCGCAGAAGCTTTGTTTAGCCATAGTCACGTGACATGGGTGTTTTGAATCACAGTTCGGAGCAGTGTTTCCAAACATCTATGCTTCGGGATCTCGACTCTGTGTCGAAACTTTAGTTTCTCGTCAGCCATCCCTATTAATAAGCCATACTATTATTCCTTTTACCTACAAATGTACAAAACAGATCAGAGATCAGGTCAAACAAGAATTGTCTCGCTGCAGCTTGTGGTGGACATCCAACTCCAGCCAACATCCAAGTGTGACGTCAGAAATAAGGCCAATGCCGCCCTGCAGCCGATTCTTACGTGTTTATTGACAAAGTCTCTTTCAAGGAAAGTCTGGCCTTATTTACAAGGCCTCCGGGAAGCTATTTCAGGCATCCAAGACCAAGTCCTGTCTATTTGAATGGGGGGATCCTGAAATCTCAAAGAGTACTTGACGAACTCATTTGAATTCAGCAACAAAATCTGACATGGACTGACCCATAAATGTTGTTTCTTATGCTAAAATAGCATTAAAAAAAATCCAGTGCGCATGTGCTGTCCTAGCGCCAGTCTCAGGTTTCTATGGAAACCGGAGCTTCTAATGGCAGCTGCAGTGACGGAATGACTGTATCGATCAGCGATTGGCTCTTTTACTTACAAGGCGGGACTCTCCCATTGATAACTAATATGAGTGAACTGTCTTTCTATATCTATAGTCTTTGTTATTGGTCATGTCAATCACAGTACTGATTGTCTACAACAAACACGGGCCCCTAAACCTTTCCACCACAGATTCAAAACAAAAGATAAAGGTTTAGAAGCTTCATGAAGCAGTTTTTCGAAAGCGTCCATAAGTTTAGACCGGATCCTGACCATCAAAACAGCTGCAATGTGATTATATGTGACTAGCAACAATATTTCCCTTGTCATGTGAATCAGGAGCAGTGAGTAGAGCAGTTCTGAAGTACACTATCAGACATGATCGGCAGGTGGAGTTGATGTCTACTGAGGTTCCTGAATCACACAGGGGCAAAGGTGTAGCTGCACTCCTGGCAAAGGTCAAACCGCTCTTCAGCTTCTTCAGTTACTCAAGTTTTGATGTTTCCTGTAACTCAATAATGATTTTTCTTTCATCTTTAGGCTGCTCTTGACTTTGTTGTTGAAGAACATTTGAAAGCGAGGATATCCTGTTGGTACATTAGAAAATATGTGGATGAAAATCCTCATCTTAGATACCAGGCTCATATTGAAGATGAATAAAGGCAGAATTAAACCCACAATGCCTGAACAGATTCTCCCTCAGTCATTTATTTCATGATCATGTTGTACAAATTTTTACGTCAATCATCTAAGTGACCGCTCTGACAAAGCACTAACAACCACCTGGACACACTAGCAGCTGGCAGAAAATTATTATTATTTTATTATTACACTACCGGTCAGATTTTTGGAATAATTAAGATTACAGTAAGAACTGTAATATTGTCAAATATTCTTATAAAAAATGTTTTCTATGTGAATATATTATAAAAATGTAATTTATTCTTGTGATCAAAGCTGTATTTCCAGCATCATTACGTCAGTCTTCAGAGTCACATGATCCTCCACAAATCATTCTGATATGATGATCTGATGATCAGCTATTAATGATTGTTTGTATTATTATCATTGTTGAAAACAGTTGATCTGCTTAGTATTTTTGTGGGAATTGTAAAATACATTTTTCTCAGGATTTTTTGATGAAAATAAAGTTTAAAAGTTCAGCCTTTATTTGAAATGTAGAACTTTTATAACATTATAAAATGTCTTTAATGGGATATTTTATCCATTTAATTTACTGTCCTTGCTGAGTAAAAATAATTTCTAATTATTTTAATTTTACTGACTGAACATTGTTTGATATTTAAAAATAAATAAATTCAATTCACAGTTTATTGCATGAATACTTCACAAACATCAACAGAACTTTGTATTTTTGCTCTTTGACATCTGTCCCGCTCTCCTCAGTCACATCAGAGTCAATCCAGCTGTAATTTGTATATTAACAAAGACCTGCAATGAAAATTAACCATGGTTTTAGTATGAATAATAATAATAATAATAAATTATGATTATTGTAGTTATTCCATGGTAACCACAGATTTTTACACCAGATTCTGTGACTGTAGAGGACGTGGTTATCATTGTGCTGAGGGATATAGCAACTCATGTATCGTGTTGTTCATTAAACATTCGCACGAGAGCGCGCCAGGAGCAAAGTTTTGCAATTCAGAATGTTTATTTATCAAATTTTATATATATATTTTACTGTATATAATAATTATAACATAATTATATATTATATTATTTTATTATACATTATATAATTTCAGACAATGGATGTAACAAAAGGTCCCATTTGGTTTAAGGGAACCATTAGAGGCGACCGAATTCTGTTACCTCCCTCTGTTTCATCCAGAATGTTTTATCTCCTCAGTTTCATACACACATATACATTACATATATATATAAATATATATATGCACACACATATATACAGGGTTGGGGAGTAACGAAATACAAGTAACTTAGTTACATATTTAAAATACAAAATTTGAGTCACTGTATTTCATTACAGTTACATTTTAAATGGGTGGTAATCAGATTACAGTTACATCTGAAAAGTGTTTTAGATTACCAAAGTGATTACTTTGAGTTTTAATGTCATTTAAACAGCAATTGGTGATTCTCTGACTCTGACAGTCTGAAAAAGATGAGTTAAGATTCATCAACATTTTAATACTTTTAAGAGAGTATCATAAAAATGTTGTTATTTTTATTTAGTTCTGTCCTGAACAAGACAAAATGACTGAATTTATTAAACAATTGCCCAACTGTCAACTGAACTGTCCTGTCATGACCTGATGATCCACGACTGTTTTCATGTTTTGTTGTTTGTGAGTCATTTTATAATTCTCTGCTCACTGCAACTTTTTCTCACAATTTGTTTGCATTTCACAATTCTGACTTCTTTTTCTCAGAATTGCGAGATTTAAACTCACAATTGCAAGTTATAAAGTCAGAATTAGGAGATTTAAACTTGCAATACTGACTTTTTTTCTTGCAATTGTGAATTTAGTTTTTGAGTTTATATCTCATAATTCTGACTTTTCTCAATATTGTGAGTTTATATCTCATAATTCTGACTTTTCTCAATATTGTGAGTTTATATCTCATAATTCTGACTTTATCACTCACAATTGCAACTTTATATCACCCAATTCTGAGGGAAAAAGTCAGAATTCTGAGATAAAAACTTGCAATTACCTTTTTTGTGTTTGTTTCACACTTATTAGTATTCCAAAGTATTCTAAAGTATTTAGATTAAGTTACTAAACTTGAGTAATGTAACGAAACACGTTACAAATTACTTTTTAAAGCAAGTAAAGCAATTTTGTAATCTGTAGTGAAATACATTTTAAAAGTAACCCACCCAGCCCTTTATATATATATATAATGATTTCTACAGAGTGAATCCTTGTGAAAACAGCGTCATGAATTTCTGTACAACTCAAACGGATGAGCGATTATCCACGGCTAAACAAACAGAATGGAAGTCCAATGAAACAGAGGGAGGTAACAGAATTCTGTCGCCTTTAATGGTTCCCTTAAACACCAAATGGGACCTTTTGTTACAGCCATTGTGTGAAATTGTTAAAATTATTATATACAGTATAACAAAATGATATATTTTACTATGTGTTTATTTTACTACGATAAATAAACATGATTCTGAATTGCAAAACAAACAGAAAAAAACTTTCCTCCCGGCGCGCTCTCGATAACGTGCACGGGCGCCAGTGCCAATATGATGTGAATAACCAGCATTTCTAAACTGTTTCGAACAGATTTCACCTTCTTTAGCTTTTCGTCAGAATTTACGCGATTTGTGTACATCACGCAGCACAATGATAACCACACCCTCTACGATCACAGGATCTGCTGTAACACCTGTTTATTTTTCTGTTGATATGAAAAATCCGGTATATTTATCAATATGGCGGGTGTTTGATGTATATGACGAAGTTATGCTTTCTCTACTGACCTTCTGATCTGTTCAAAGCGTTCGTGGCTGTGATTGTTAGAAGGACTGTGATTGTTAGAAGGACTGTGATTGTTAGAAGGACTGTGATTGTTAGAAAGCAGCTGTCTGACCCGTGAATGTGTACATGGTTTGTGTAACATTAGCAACACATTATTAGCTGTTTGATAACAGTCAAGCAGAACTCTCTTATTTACCACTATATGTCCGCTGTAAAAAGAGATTCCTTTGTGCGGCATTTACCTCAGTAAGTTGAAGGAGTGGATCTCTGAGCTCGTGCGTGTGAGAGGAGGCGGGGCTAATTAGCATATTCATCGACCATGTATATTAAATAAGGCAAGGGTGTAGAGTTACATTCAACCTATTTTAAGGCATTAATATTTTTTTTTTACTGAAAAAATATTTAAATATGTCAAATATGTATTTCAATTTTAAGTGGCACTTTCTGGTCCAGTGCAGTAGCAGCACGTAGAGAGCACGAAGCCCAACGACATCAGGTTCAGTCCAGTTTGGGGCGGGGCTTTATGTTATTAGCCGAAGTCACGTGTCTGATGGACTGAAACCGAAAGCAGTCGAGTTAGAAGAACAGACGCCATTTCAGAGAATTCTAGATGGTTTCCCATGTCACGGTAAGTTTGTTAAAACGTTTCATACCAATAATATCAATAGCATTAACAATAAAATCAAAGTAATATCATTAGCATCTATCGATATGTTGAGCATTTGCGTCTAAACGTCGAACAAACACGATAAAGTTGATCGTTACTTGTGGAAACCAACACCCATGAAAATACATAAACACACAGATTGTATTCCTGATGGTAGTTTACTGTGCTGTTACCGACTGACATAGTGGTGGAAAAAATATTGGATAGGAGGGAAAAATTATTTTCAAAGCTTTTGCGTCTCCCGAGAAATGTTCACTCTCCACGAGAAACACTTCCTGTTTACTTTCACGCTGGCAGTGGTTCAGACAGCTCCGTGCGTTTACAATGGAGCGGTTCATAGAGATTTATTCTGAACTTGGACTTAAGTTTAAAGAAACATGTTCAGTGCTCAGTTCAAGACACGGTTTTGGCGTAAGTGAAAGTCACCCTGGACAAGCTCGGTAAAGTTGGCAAAATATTCACTGATTCGAACTTTCCGAATCAATAATGTGAGATAAAAGTTGTTAAAACACAAATCTAGTAATCTAGTAACGTTGAAATCTAGTAACGTTGACAACGAGTTACAACAACATTTTAATGTCCGCTCAAAAAAAGGACTTCCTCCGCACTGCAAAAAAAAAAAAAATAAAAAAAAAAATAAAAAATAAAAAATTATGAAATAAAATCAGTAACTTCACTGTAAAACTCTCTACTGTTGCCAAATTCAGTTCTCACATCACTGCTCTCCTGCTGGTTATACTAGAGCTCTTAGTTGCTTTTGCATCATTTTTTATTGTTATTAGAAAAAATATTCGAAAAAGTAAATTTTATCAAACTATGTGTTGTAGTGTAACCAGTGATGTCTGAACTGAAGTTGTTGTGTATATTACCATTTGCTCATGTAACACGCATTACATTTCAATGTAATTCATCAAATCATTTAATCATTAGTTTTTGGTTAGTGTTTATTTATAAATGACTCTTTTCTGTGTTTTTAGTGATAAGTCTTTTTTTTATCTTGACATACTGTTGTCTACATCATTAGAACTGTCATTTTTTTTTACCTGTTTTGTTCTAAATATCTTATAGCGACAATAATTTCTTAAGCAAAATTGGACCACATGCCTTTAAATTAGCCTCTTATGCGTCCACTAAAGCCTTGTTTCCACCGCAGGATCTTTCCTCAGGAACTCGGGACTTTGGGGTGGTACTCTGTGTGTTTCGACCGCAGGAACCAGGGTTTAATTGAGGTTCCGGGTAAAACAATTCCCCCTCAGAAAGTTCTTTCTCGCTAGGTTGTACTTTTCCGAAGTTCTGGAACTTTCAGGGGTGGGATTTGAGCGCTGAACATGGTGATTGGTTGAGTTCATGCAGCATTTTGATTGGTTAACTCCACTCAGCATTTTATTTCAACCACCGTTTTTAAAAATCTGCAGCATGCAGGAAGAGTTGTTTGCTATGCGAATAAACAATGGAGTTTAAAAAATACATCCGATGGATCGACGACGAGGTTCTGGCTTTTTTAACCTTATATGCAGAGGACGAAATCCAGCGGGAACTGGAAATCTTCACGGTACTTAAGACCGCTATGGAAATGCAGCTAGCAATAGTTCTGGGGGAAAAAAAACTCATGGGAAAAGAATTCCTGGGACAATTTGTTCCGGGTAATTTCAGTGGAGGCGCGACATAAGTCAAGAAAACCTCCTGTACACTTCTCATTAGAGCAATTTATAACAAAGTCCCTCAGGGTTTATAGTCCAAAGGTGAAAAATTCTCAGATGCTCACCTCAAATTTCTATAGAGAGAAACTTTTTGCTTAAATTTTTACCCAAACATGGCCATGTGAGCATTATGAAGCACTAAAAACACTCATGGAATGTGTTTCATTCATACTAGTACCCAGAGGCGCCCTCGCACAAGAAACTCCAAGACTTTAAGAGGTTACAAGGAATCCCTTAAATAGACAAAGGCATCCGTCTGTCACTGTTGCTGAATATAAAGCAGATAGAAACACACTCCTGACTTTGAAACATGGTGGAAATAAACACACGATTGCGACATTGTATGGAATGTGTTTTTCAAGCTATTTTGAGTATTTTCATAAGAATGCAAAGTAAATTTATAAAGCAATGCTTATCAACATAACATATCACAGTATATAATACTATAAAACAGTATTTTCTCTCATTTTATGAGAATAAGCCACATCAGGTTACAGAAAGAAGTTATATCAAACACTCGACTGATTTTATGTGAGTTTGGATCAAAAACATGGTATTAGTCTCATAAATTGTCGTGTTTTGGTATTTGTGCTGTTGCTATAGCAATGAACGCAACTTTCAAGCTCTTCTCTGATTGACATATAGGGTCGTCATACACCCATCCTAATGTGACTCCAGGAACAACGCATGTTTTTTTTTTGTGCTAGTTTCAGTCCAACACAGTCATCATTTTCACATCCAGTGCCCACTTTTGTTTAAATAGCAAATGCACTCGCGGCCATCTGTTCATCTGTGCTGGTCTGAAAACGAGGCGTGTTCAGGAGCATTATTGGTGTGTTACTATTTTGAGTCAACTGTAAATGACTGCGCCATTGACCAACAACAACCTGGTGTAAAGTCAGTGGCACAGTATTTTTTTTGTTATATAAAGGGTGTAATATGCGTCTTTAGGTTGGTGCACAACGCGTATACATTCTGCTTCTTACACACACAGGGACGCGCAGCAGCACACAAACATGCCAAATATTAAAAATAAAAGGATTCCTCTCTTCAGAAGCGTTCAGTCTTTCAGTTTGCAAATTTCACCATGTAAATAGCAATCCGCCATGGTCAAGTGCACCTGGCTTTTAAAGCCATTGCGTATGGACAAAGCTGTAAATATGTCTGTTCTACGCTCACAAAAAATCAGATGTATGAATCTCTGCGTATGGATCCCACGCTTATTCTCTTTGTACATCCCAATTAACATAAAATTGAGCACACATGCACGAGCACAACACCCCACCCTGTCTCCTCCCTTAATTAAATACATTTTAATATGGCAATGAATCCACTTTGGCAAAAGCAAGCAGCAAGAAACGAAACTGCTGTGCACAGACAAAGTTTGGGCAGAAGAGCCAGTGGTACAGGGGTCGATGAACTTACACCCTTTGCCTCTATTATGGGTGACATTTACTCTCTGGAATAGTATCTGTTGCTGTGGGAGACTCAGATTTACTACAGGACTCCACTAATTTCTCATTTGTTCACTTAACTTTGGTACACATAGTTCACCAGCCTGCATTTAATTTTTAAATGCATGCAATGTAGCTGACCAAAAGTACACCAGAGATTTTACGTATCCATTGCATTTATTGCAAATGCATGTACCCATTAATAAGGAACAGACTCAAATCAGAGTTAACATGTGCCTGTGTTTATTTGGACTTAAATGGTGCAACAGCAGGAACGTCCACTGGGACACACTCGGAATCCGCCCCTCCTGAGCAGCCAGGGCCCATCGTGTCCAGCGTCTCCAGTTTCTCCGGCGTTTCCAATGCTAAGGCCCGTCCATCTGGCCGTGTCTTGACGAATGCTGTTCTGAATTCATAACAGCAAATTGTTATGGCCATCAGAGAAATGAACAGTTACCTGAAAAATATACCTGCCACACTCACAGACATGAGCCACTCATTAAAGGAATTGATCAAAAAATCAACTTTTACCATATATATTGTCGTAATCACATGTTGATGAGCCTGAATGGCTTGTTGGTTGGGCTGCACATACATTGGTCCTGGGTCGGGGTAATCTGGCGGGGCCGCCACCTCACCAAGTGGTATGCCGTGCCACCACAGGCCAGCACGATGCGGCACAACTTGTCAGGGCAGTATAACAGCAAACGCCGGTCTTGTCAAGGCAGCGCCACCGACATTTCAGCTGCCCAATTGCCTGCTCTGCAACTAACTGAGTGTGAGAATGGGCATCATTGTATCTGCGCTCTCGGTCAGTTTGTGGGTTGGTGGTTGGTGGGGGGGCTTATCAGCCACATCTTTGGTGGATAACCGCGGTCTCCTGATGGGCAGTTGAATAATTAAAACGCATAAATAAATAGATAGAACTATAACTTTAAATGCATCACTCACCAAGAAGCCACCCATGGCGCACCCTGCTGGCTTGGAGCCTCATCCCAACCATGCTGTTTGTAAGGATGCATGAATCATGGGTTGACCCAGGCCACCTTGCCACAATATTTGTTAGGCGCATTTGTGCATCATATATTATCTGCATATTTATTGAATGGAAATGTTTCTGATTCACGTATGCAAATTCTTCTTCAGATGGCGCCTTTATAGCAATGTGTGTGCAGTCGATCGCTCCCGTTACATTAGGAAAACTGCTTAACTGCATCGTATTAGAACCTTATATACCTGGTAGATATGTGGATGATCCTGTCCCATACAGCTGGCATTGCACGGCTCAAAGATGACTGGCTTATTCCTGCCAGTTCTCTTTGGAAAGAACCTGTTTCCAGGAAACCAAGTGTTGTCATCACCTGTAAGGGAATGGGTATTGTGTGGCTCCTCGCCATCTCTCCAAATTCGGACCCAACTCAGCTCAGAGCTCCAAGAGGATAACCCTTGGAAATCTGAAATGGCTGATAAGCCAGTCATCATTGTGGGCCAGAAAATCATTGTGGTTCTAAAAACTCATTCACTTCAGATTCTGCCATTATCAATGTCCTCTAAGAAGGCCAACGCTGCCATTGCCATATAGACTATGGGTTGAATCAATTTGCACATGCTTTTATATGTTCTTATTTAATTGCATAATTCATAGAATATTCCCATAAGGCTTGTGTGACAATAGTATGTCGATTATTTTATAAATTGTAAATTAATAGCATGATCAACATACAATGGCTTGCCACTTGGTGGCAGTGTGTAGGATGATGCACGATGATGCACCAGGGTCCACTGTAGAGCTTGATGTGCAACTATGCCATCAAAACTCATGCATATGCAAGAAAATGCTTTTTGAAAAGCTGTCCACTGTAATGACCTCTACGCATGAAAGGGCGAATAAAACATAGAATATATTAAAGCGTCTTTGATGTTTCCATGGTTTCCACAAAAGAAATCCGGAAATTGAGGGTAACGCTGGTATGATGTCATTGATAGGCGACGTATAGACAAGATCCGTGTCCTGGTTAAAATTTCTTATTTCTCTGGATTTAAACATTCTTGGAAACATCTGAGATATTGTAAGTACTCAAGTTATCAAAATATATAACACTGTCCTAGTGGTTTTTGGATATTTCCCAAAAATCTTACATATTGTGCCTTTAATAGAACTTTTGTTCAATGTTATCTGTAAACATGTATTTATCACACACTGTACATAAACAATATCAGTATTGAAAATACAGAATTTTACCACACAATGCACAATAGTAAATGCATTAAGTCAAACAGTCCAAGTTTATGAAATTCAAATTTAAAGTTTCATTTTATTTAAATTGTCAATTCAGTGTATTATTCCTTTTTTTTTTCTTGCCACATACAGGCAAGATCAAATTGGCCATCTAGGCAGAAGAGAAGCAGAACCTGCTTGTAAAATGAGTGTGAATGAGGAGAGAGAGGAGGATGAGTCTATTCACACTCAGAGAGCAGCATCTCCAGGATTCAGTTACGTGTCTATGAAGAGTAACAACTCCATACATCTTCCCCCTTATCTCAGTGATGGACCATCTTCAGGATTCAGTTGTGTGTCCATGAAGAGTAACAACTCCATACATCTTCCCCCTTATCTCAGTGATGGACCATCTTCAGGATTCAGTTGTGTGTCCATGAAGAGTAACAACTCCATACATCTTCCCCCTTATCTCAGTGATGGACCATCTTCAGGATTCAGTTGTGTGTCTATGAAGAGTACCAACTCCATACATCTTCCCCCTAATCTCAGTGATGGACCATCTTCAGGATTCAGTTGTGTGTCCATGAAGAGTAACAACTCCATACATCTTCCCCCTAATCTCAGTGATGGACCATCTCCAGGATTCAGTTGTGTGTCCATGAAGAGTAACAACTCCATACATCTTCCCCCTTATCTCAGTGATGGACCATCTTCAGGATTCAGTTGTGTGTCTATGAAGAGTAACAACTCCATACATCTTCCCCCTTATCTCAGTGATGGACCATCTCCAGGATTCAGTTGTGTGTCCATGAAGAGTAACAACTCCATACATCTTCCCCCTTATATCAGTGATGGACCATCTTCAGGATTCAGTTGTGTGTCTATGAAGAGTAACAACTCCATACATCTTCCCCCTTATCTCAGTGATGGACCATCTTCAGGATTCAGTTGTGTGTCTATGAAGAGTAACAACTCCATACATCTTCCCCCTTATCTCAGTGATGGACCATCTTCAGGATTCAGTTGTGTGTCTATGAAGAGTAACAACTCCATACATCTTCCCCCTTATCTCAGTGATGGACCATCTCCAGGATTCAGTTGTGTGTCCATGAAGAGTAACAACTCCATACATCTTCCCCCTTATCTCAGTGATGGACCATCTTCAGGATTCAGTTGTGTGTCTATGAAGAGTAACCACTCCATGTTTGAGCCCTCTCAATTCAGTGATGGAGCTGCTGTGACCTCTGACCCTGTGTGAGTATCATTTACTATCTGCTAGAGCTGCACGATTCTGGATAAACTGAGAATCATCATTTTTGTTTAAAATAGAGATCATGACTCTCCCACGATTCTGAATAGACAAAAACAACAACAACAACAACAACAAAACATGTCATTTACTAGAGGCTCTGACAGAATGTTAATTGCTGCAGTCTTATTTAAATATTTCTAATTGGATTTTTTCAAATCAATTTGAATGAATGATTCAATGACTCAGTTCACTTGTTTCATTACTGAACGAATCTCTTGAATTAATGATTCATATAACAAATGTGTTTTAACAGGCTCTTGTCGCCACTTACTGATGTGACAATGTAATTCATTCAATTTTTATTTGAAGTGAAATACTTACATTAATCTGCAGCCCATACTTACATTATATTATATTATATTATAACAAACATTAATGTAAGTCTGTGCTGCAGATAATTTGATTAGTTCGATTTTACATTTTAATTTACTGTAAAAGGCTTTGCTTAAATCGCCTGTAAACATTTTTTAGATATCAAGTGAATACTGTTTGGTTGATGACAATTAAAACTATCTTGGAATTCTGTTTTACCATTTGGTGACCATACCAAATTTATCTAAATTCTCTTTTTCCTACCTTACAACAGAAATCCACCAATGGGTAGCATCAAGTCACGTCTTGAGTCGTTGAATCGTTCATTCAAATCAATTCTTTCAGAAACGTTGATTCATTCAGGAACGAAACATGTTGCTCGAAGACGTGCATATGGCTTTTTGGGAACTGTTTTTGTTGAAGGAAACTGACTACTGTGTCTAAAATATAAGTTACTTAATATTAACTTCTTGTTTTGTTGAAGTGTTCTATAATCTCAATATCACATTAGCACTGTTGCTGTTGCTACTATTGTTATAAACATAAAAATCAGGAACTAATTATTGGGCCATTTTTTTGTCCTAATAACTTGAATTTTTGCCACAAGCCTCTGTTCATTTCAGACCCTGTGTGTGTCAATCAAGATCCAAGAGGAATGAAATAATAGACTACTATCCCATTTCGAGAAAGAAAACAATGTAAAATTAAAACAATATAATAAGAACGAAGCGCTTTATCACTCTTACAATTTAAAGTTAAATTCATTACTGAAGATGTACTGGTTTAAAAATGACTGATTTCTTTATAAAATTGCGTTGTGTTTATAAACCGGAGAAAATAGTTTTCACTTCAGCTACTGTTACAAAGAGTCTGAATATTTGAAAATAATATAATTCAAATAATGTAAGTCATAACATTCATTGAATAAGGAAAGCTTATTTTCAGACATATCTACTGTAATCTTCCTCATTAGAAAATTATTTATCAGGACAATTTTACTGGAGCACAGCAAGATTTTACTGGGGCTCGAGCAAACTAAAAGTCAACATGTAACAGAAGTTCTGGCCGACTTGACTTCTGTTTTGTGACAAATTCCTTAATGAAACAGCTTTTCAAATGTGAAAAGTATTGGCCGATGTTGTTCACATGAGCAGCACGACGGATGTGTTTGATGCTGATGCAGGAGCCGGCCAATAATGAGCCGACATTCAGACGTGAACACGGAAGAGCTGAACTGCGTTCACTGTGTAGAAGAGTGACAGGGTGGGGAAGGAGCGGGAACTTTGAAACGGCACGAGTGCTGAATTGAGTTCTGTTTTTTGTCTTCTTAAGGCCAGTTCACACCGCACCAACAAACGCCAACCAACGACAACGAACAAGTTGGCCGTTGGATTTAGAATGTTCTGAAAAAAAACTGTCGTGTTCACATTGAACCAACAAACACCGACAAACAAACGAGTCAAACGAGTCAAACGAGTGGGAAAAATTGACTGGGAAAAATTGAGATCGACAACTACATACGTGTAACCATGTTGACAATATTTTCAGGCAAGTTTATTAGATTAATAATATAGTATCATATATATTTTCATTGCTTCAAAGTATTGAGGCAAACATAAAAACACTAACCTGAAATCTGAAGCACCATCTATCTGATGACTTGTGTTGGGGTTGTATAGCCTTCACCGGTTTTTAAACTCCTTTTAGCGCGACCAATCAAAGGCCTATACAACCATTTGTAGCTAAACAAGCCAAAATGAATTCATTTAAAACTAAACTTAGGTTAAACCTGCGCTGCTCTTACACTTATACCTCTCTTTCGGCACAAATCCAAATATTTCCATTTCGCACAGTATTTGGATGCTATAGGCTACTTACTATTTATTATGTAAAGTCCTTCACGCACGCATTCCAGTATTGATAGAAGAAAATAATCCTCTTCACACGAGTAAAAATGGCAAGCAGAGGAGCAGATTCTGCTGAACGGCATGGATTACACTACAGACTATTTAAATTGAGTATTGTAACTTTTATATGTATTGACTGTATTTTATTTTTACAATGAACAAACTGCAATGTCACGTTTGCAGCGCTTTGCTGTGTGTGCGTGAAGCGCAGCGCGATCAAACCGCAATCTTTGCTAGGGACTTGCCTCATCGTCATGGCAACGGTTCGCGGCCATGTCAGATTACGTCAGAGTTTGTTGGCGTTTGTTGGAAAACTATGCCACACTGATCAGACATTCCACGACCCAACAATTAAACATGTTCAGTCGGGTGAAAACAGACTCCGACCAACTCCAGCAGACGCCAACAGACGCCATCAGGGGTATCACACCGGTCCAACAAACTCCAACAGACGTGCTTGTTGGCGTTGGTTGGTGCGGTGTGAATTGGCCTTTAAAATCACTTGAATATTTAAATTGGCACGACTTAAAAACGCTTTCAAATGATAAACTTTCACCCTATGATGGGTAAAGTTTACACCCCTATCCATGACGTACTGTAGCTACGTCACAATGAAACATATTTGTATAATTCCCGCCTGTTGGCTACTTTGGCTCTCCCTCAAAAAAAAGGTCAGGAAGAGACATGGGCTTCCAAAGACAGAGCAATTGAAGAATTAGGGGTCAAACTTTATTTTTAGTTCTACGTCTTATCAATACAACCTCAACCT
Source organism: Zacco platypus (assembly GCA_038088235.1). NCBI lineage: Eukaryota > Metazoa > Chordata > Actinopteri > Cypriniformes > Xenocyprididae > Zacco > Zacco platypus. Next base: position 34,681,514 of record CM076083.1, on the reverse strand, counting down.
TTTGTTTATAGCATTTGTTTTGCATTAATAGCAACTAGTTTAGTTTAGGCAACTGTGGTTTATTTTCTGGCTTCAGAAATATTCAGAAATATATCTGTTTTTTTTCAGCGGGAAGAGAAAGAGAGCAGCATCTCCAGTATCCAGATGTGTGTTTATGAAGAGTGACAGACACATTCATCATCCCATTGATCTCCATAATGAAGCCGTGCCCTTTGACCCTGTGTGAGTATATTCATGTACACTTAAAAATTAATTCATTTTCATTTCAATTAATTTACGAACGTCTTTAAACAATTTAATTTACTTCAATGTAATTTCAATGTCATTCAATGTTGGGTTAACACAGTTTAGTTGCATTAAGTCAAATGTAACGAACTTTATTAGGTTTGTCAAACTAAATCTTCTTTCATTATTCAACTTAATTTACTTAATGTACTAATGTATATTTAATTCATTTTATTTTGTTGATGTTACGAAATTTAATCAATTTACTATTCAATTTACTAATGTCCAACTTACATTGTTCTATTAATTTACTAAGGTTTATTTAATTGTCTCATGTTGGTCTAATTTAAATGAATGTATTAATTAGTATAACTAATGGAATTATGACCATTTTAGTAATCGTAATAGAAACTGAATTACTGAACAAAGTATTACATTTTTTTCTAGTTTTATAGCATGCAACATACACAAAGAACATTCACAGGTTATAGTTGTGTTGTGGACTCTGCTATTCTCACACAGATGACCATATCTTTATAGATATTGTTTATGATGTGAAATGGCCTTCACATGGCCTTGAAATACTGTATTTTTGAACAGGTTTTACAGCAAAAGTTATTCTCAGCACAGTTATATTTCACCAAATTAGAGAAGTAACATTAATGGCTGCATATTTCTCACAAAAACCAGATAAAGAGTCATTTAAGCAGAGATCCACACCTTATTATAAGTTAAAGCACCTGAGCTCATATTTTAACTGAACCAAATAAGCAAAATATACCTTATTATAATACACCTATATTACATTTCAAAGCGACCGCCTTCTCCAAAGTTCACACTCATGAAGTCGCCTCGAGAGATTGTGTCACGACACAACAAACACCTGCGAGACTTGAATAAAACTTAATTTATTTTTATTACTATATTACATTTTCTTTTAATTGATTTTACACATGGTGTAGTTATTTCAACTGAAGTTTTTTGATCTACAAAATTTATATTTTCAATTAATTTATTTTCTCCACACCTACAAGTGCAAATGCTTATGTTTTTAAGCATTTTTATTCAATTGAAAAAACTTGCATGTATTTTTTTGAGTGTACAATGAAACCTTTAACACAACAACACAATATACACAGAAATTTTAACTGTCCATTTTTTTTTTTGCCAATCAAACTGAAATCATGTTCTCAATTTTGACAACAAATACAAGACAGAAATTAAAATCATGATGTAAAGAAAGAAAACTATAAAGAAAGATTTAGCAAGGCCTTTGTAATCTAGTAAATATAGTTTCCCAAGTTCACTTGCCCATTATGATGAATGAATTTGGCTTGACGTCTTAGAAAGAGGGACTCAGTCCCGAGTGTCGAGCTCCTCTGGTAGATTTAGGAACAGTAAACGGGTATAAATTTGGTGATAGGAAAGACAAATCTTGACTTAATATGAGGTATGGAAAAAAAGAACAAAATTCCTTAATATCAACCCCAAAATAAGTGAAAAGTATAGTTTGCTGCTGTGACGGTGCATAAGTGTTGGGCGGAGGGGACAATCGAGCTTTTGGAGGATTGGACAAAAATATCCTGCTGCGACAGTGGAGAAAGTACAGGCAGAGAAAAAGAGAAATCGCTCTCTGTGGGAGCGGAGGGGGAGATCACTGAAAATAAAGGTAGAAGAGAAGGAGGAACTTCGATCCTGCGGGAGCTGAGTAAGAGATCACGACACTGCTGTGGTATAGTGACGAAATCTAAAGATAGAAGAGAAAAAGAGAAAGAGTGAGAGGTGAGCGAGAGATCACTGATGGCCAGAGAAGAAATCAGAAAAAGTGAACCATGATAAAAACAGGATTGGCATGTTAGTCCTTCACTATAAATAAGTTTGTTGGCAGAGCCTCCTTTAACTCAGATAAGAGGAAGAATATGGGATACAGACTAATTATGAATTTCATGGATGGTGGTCATGCTTGAAACAGATGAGAAAGCTGCTATTTAAAGAGGAATTGATTTTGGTTGTTGACATCTTGATTTTCAAAGTAATTTTAATTACTGTAATTACTAAAGACGTAGAACTTTTTAAAAATGAGATAAAATGGAATTACATCTTCGCATTCTTGATGAACTAGCGATTAACTACATACACAACATGGTGGAGTTGGTAGGCTAACTAACTATATGTAGTAGCCGACCATGTCAAAGCCATTTATTAGGGCAGTTCATATTTTAACATAATTAAGTATCTGTGTCAATACACATTTGACAACAACAGAGTCCACCAATGGTCTGAATCAAACACACTTCAGTCGATTCACTAATGTGTGCATCGGGCACTGGCTGAATTGAATGTTTGTTCATGAAGCCCGTGAGGAGAACAATATAGTAATATTTTACTCATCATTATATGTTGAATTACAGCTGCACTATTCTGAATAAAATGACAATCACAATTTTTTGGTTTCAAATAGAGATTGTGATTCTCCCACGATTCTGAATAGACAAAATAACATTATTTACTTGAAGTTCTGACTAAATATTAATTGCTGAATAAAATGTTTTGTTAATTTGAATGAATTATTTAAAAAATGGTTTTGAATAAATTCAATGACTCATTAATATTTGTTTCATTACTGGATCAAATCAGTGTTCTTGAATGAAACTTTTGAATAAATTCAAGGACAATGTTCCTCAGGGATCCATTTGAGCTCCCATTCCTTTTTCATTCTATATCCCCCCAGGAATCATAGTCTGTCGTTCCACTGCTATGCAGATGATACTCTAATCTATCTGTCATTAAAACAGAGTTGTAATGGTTTGGAGGCACTCATGACTTGCTTGTCTGATGTGAAAGCCTGATTGTCTTTAAATTTTCTTAATTTTAATGAGAGTAAAAGTGAAATAATTGTGTTAAATCCAAGTTAAAAACTAATATTCAGTGATGAAGTTGTATTTGCACTTACTGTTTTAGTCATTTTATTGTATTGTCTCACTCATTATGTTTTTCTATTGTGTAGCACATTGGTCAACCCAGGTGCTTGCAGTTATAATTGACAGGACTGAATGATTACGCTCCTCCCAAAACTACATTTAGAACTTCATTATTTTTTGAATAGTGCTTTCTTATGCTTCTATCATTTTGGATGTCCATTTACACAGAGATTAAGTGACACATTGGATATTTGTCACATGGCTTTTCTGCATTGGAAGTGTTATATTGACAGTACTCCTTTAAATAACAGATCTGCATCTGCCAGTGTTGATTTTGACAAGAAATTTGATTTAGTTTTATTCATATTAGATTAATCAGAAATTGTTTTAGATTTAGTCTAGTTTTAGCCGACTAAAATCATATATTTAGTCGACTAAAACTAAAATCTACAGTAGATTTAATCAACTAATATCTAATTTAGTTAAATTATAATACATTAAGTAAGCATTTCTCTAACAATACACAGATCCAAAACACTGATATACATCTGATATTCTCCGAACTGCTTACGTTCACTTAAGAAAATCAACTGTACTTTACTTGCCAAAGCAGACGGTTTTTGACTGTTCAAGTGCATTGACTGCTCAATTCAGTCCTTGTCAGGGATTGACACACTTTTCATTGAGGTACTATTATAGTTTTTGTTGAAAATTGATTAGATTTTTTTTTTGTTTTTCTACTTTCATTTGTAATTTTAGTTACGTTTTAGTAATTTTAGTTTTTTTAAATAGAATTAAATTAAACAGTTTATTGTGTGAACAAAATGTCAATAATGACCAGGAAAAAATAATGATTATAAACCATCCTGAAATACACTGTGACTCTTATTCTGAAATGTCTGCAGTCTAGTCTCTGTGTCGGGCTGCTCATCTAAGTTCAGATGAGGGAGATAAAATATGTATTCTTACTGTCTAAAACATATTACCATATAAACATTGTATAGTAAACAGTGTCATAACACATCAACATTAGCTTATAAGCAATCTCTTGGCATAAGTGTTCACTATTTTTTAATTGCACAGCAGTCTGAAGTGCTGTTGGGTGAGTCTGTAGAAGCGCAGCACCACTGTTAGATCCACACGTTACACTTCAAATGAAAGCATCTTCCACACAGGACAGCAGCCCTGACTGGATATCTTCCCAAATCGTCCCTCTCTATCATTTTCGTCTCGTTTTTATTCATTGAGGAAAATTAGAGTAGATTTTCATTTCATTTAGTTTTAGTCATTCAAAACACATTTTTATTAATCATCATCTTGTTTTCGTCCGTGAAAAAATTACATTGACGAATAAATTAACACTGGTTTCTGCCCCCAAATGCCTGCTGTGCATCATTAACCTACAGCATGTTATGATGTTCTCCCTCTCTCTTATCTGACACATCCAATTCAGATACTGAAGTTTCTTCTAATGACCTGATAAGTTGAATCGAGTGTGTTTGATTAGAGAGACACACAAATTGTGCAAAACTGAACAGAACCTTGAGGAATTATGAAAAAGAGGTCAATTAAACAAACACTTCTTTATCATTGTGCTTGTGGTATGATTTTAAATAAGATCTTTCAATATCAAATGCATTTAAATATTTTCTTTACTTTGATAAAGGTCTTTTCTGTCTGTGTTAATGTGTTTTCAGTGGTGGGAGAGCTGACCAGATCAGATACGTGTCCTGTCAGAAACACATCAGTCATCATGACACAGAAGCAGCCCTGCAGCTCGATTCTCACCAACCAGTGCATCACGATCTTCAGAGAGTCAAAGATCTGCACAAAACCACCATGACGAAAAAATATGAGAGTGTATTTGAGGGAGTCAAACTACAAGAGAATCAGACCCTCTTGAACAGGATTTACACACAGCTGTACATCATAGAGGGAGAGAGTGAAAGTGTGAATGAAGAACATGAGGTGCTACAGATGGAGAAAAGTTACAAGACACTCCAAGACACTCCAATCAACTGCAATGACATCTTTGATCCTTCACCTGAACCAGGATATGAAGAGAAGAGACGAGAGAAGAAAGACCAAATCAAGACTGTTCTTACTAAAGGCATCGCTGGAATTGGAAAAACCGTCTCTGTGCAGAAGTTCATTCTGGACTGGGCCGAGGGAAAAGCCAATCAGGATGTAGATTTCATGTTTGTGCTTCAATTTAGAGAACTGAACTTGATTAAAGATCACCAGTACAGTCTTCACAGACTTCTGCTGGACTTTCATCCTGAACTTCAATATCTGGACTCAAAGATTTATGATGAATGTACAGTTGTGTTCATCTTTGATGGTCTGGATGAAAGCAGAATTACACTGATGTTTTCAGACTGTGAGAAAGTTTCTGATGTGACTGAGACTTCATCAGTGGGTGTGTTGATGTCAAACCTCATGAAAGGAGATCTGCTTCCCTCTGCTCTCGTCTGGATCACCACCAGACCAGCAGCAGCCAATCAGATCCCAGCTAACTACATTGACCGTGTGACAGAAATCCAGGGATTCAATGAGCCTCAGAAGGAGGAATATTTCAGGAAGAGAATCAGTGAAGAGCATCAAGCCAGCAGAATCATCTCACACATCAGAAGAGCAAGAAGCCTCCACATCATGTGCCACATACCCGTCTTCTGCTGGATCTCAGCCACTGTGCTTCAAAACATCCTGAAACAAGATCTCAGTGCAGAAATCCCTCAAACTCTGACTGAAATGTACATTCACTTCCTGCTCATTCAAACTCATATGAGGAGCCAGAAGTATGAAGAGAGAGATCCAGAGAAACTCCTGCAGTCCAACAGAGACGTGATCGTGAAACTTGCTGAACTGGCTTTCAATCAGCTGATGAAGGGCAATGTGATGTTCTATGAGGAGGACCTGAGAGAGAGCGGCATAGACGTCACTGACGCCTCAGTGTATTCTGGGATTTGCACTGAGATTTTCAGGGAGGAATCTGTGATTTATAACAGGAAGGTTTACTGCTTTGTACATCTGAGCTTTCAGGAGTTTTTTGCAGGACTATATGTGTTTCTCTGCTATTTACACAAGAACAGTGAAGTTCTGAAAATGTTCCTGACAGGAAAGTCCAAAACTCCGTGTGAGAATGTTTCTCTGGATGTGTTTCTGAAGGGAGCAATGAATGAAGCCTTGAGCAGTAAAAATGGACACCTGGATCTTTTCCTTCGATTCCTTCATGGCATCTCACTGGAGTCCAGTCAGAGACTCTTACAGGATGTGCTGATTCACACAGAGAACAACCCAGAGAGCACCAAGAAAATAGTCCAAAACCTCAAACGAGGTCAAAAAAACAATGTCAGTCCTGAAAGATGGATGAATCTGTCACACTGCTTGATTGAGATGAAGGATAATTCTGTTGTTAAAGAAATGCAGGCATTTTTAAACTCTGAAACAAAAAGGAAAAATCTTTCACTTGCACAATGTTCAACATTAGCAAACATGATCCTGATGTCAGAGGAGGTGATGGATGAATTAGACTTCATGAAGAACATCAAATCAAAAGAGGGGAGATGGAGACTGGTACCTGCTGTGAGAAACTGCAGAAAAGCTGTGTGAGTGTGAAAATCTATTACAATATGAACATCTTGTGAAAGTTGTGATTGAGGTTTGATGAGTGTTTTCTGTGTTTGTGTTCACCAGGATAAAACAAACTTTTGCAGCTAAATGTTGTTTTAATTTTCAATCAAATGATAATTTTATGAAATATATGTGTACTTTGATTTGTACTAAAAAATAACCACCCTTACAGCAAAAATAATAATAATAATAATAATTTCCCATGTTTTCCATGTGAGCACAGATTTCACATGGGAACTGTTAAAAAAACCACATGATTCCCATGTGCAAAGTAAGTGATTCACATGCAAGCAACCAGGAAAACTAGACTATTTCTAAGGTTTCTAGTTCATGTAATAATCATTTCTATTAGGAAAACATTTTTTTTTTAATGTAATGACACTCTGCCTATAAGAACATAATAAAGTTTTGTACAAAGATAAAGCAGAATTTTCTGAAGTGTCAAACACATACTGGCCATAAAATATAGCTTTTTGTTAAGTCATCTTTATTTCATTTGTTTGACTTTTTCCTGCTGTAAAGACCTGATAGTGAATGGTCAACCATCTTTTCTGGTGAAGTTAATCAAGGAACTCTTGCAACCTTATGGACCTTATGCACCAGCATCCCTTTTTAAGCAGAGTTCTCCTTTTTCAGATTGGCACACTGTAATCTCACAGATCAGCACTGTGAAATTGTGGCTGCCGCTCTGCAGTCAGCAGACTCTCCCCTGAGAGAGCTGGACCTGAGTAACAATCGCCTGACGGATTCAGGAATGAAGCTGCTTTCTGCTGGACTGAAGAGTACAAAATGTCAACTCAACGTACTGAGGTTTGGCTTTCATGTTGATTCATTCAATTTGTAAATGTGCAAGTCAAGTCAAGTCATCTTTATTTATATAGCGCTTTTTACAATGCAAATTGTGGCAAAGCAGCTTTACATTAATAAGAAAATGGTGTCATTGTGCAGCTTATTCTATATATTATTGATTCATTCCGTTGCAAATATCAGTAGTTATTAGTCTAGTTAATTTAGGTATAGCAGCACTGCAGAAAACAGTGACGTAATCGTCCGGCTCAGCTCAGTTCGCATACAACGGCGCCAATGCAGGCATATCAAAAACACTGCTGAATATCAAGCAAGTGTCCCCAACTTAAGCAAGCCAAAGGCAACAGCGGCAAGGAACCAAAACTCCAACAAATGGAGAAAAAAACCTTGGGAGAAACCAGGCTTAGTCGGGGGGCCAGTTCTCCTCTGGCCAACAGTGAACACTCAAACAAAGATAAAAAAAAAGAAGGTGACGCCAGCCTGAGGGCGGGTATAAATGCACATAAAGACACTTGTCCGATACTCAGGCAGAGTTACAGGTCATTAGTTCCATCTAGTTTAAGATCTTTTTGATCACGCCGGTATGGGACGGTTTAAACTGGATGGGTTAAATGCAGAAGACAAATTCTGAGTATGGATTACCATACTTGCCCTTTACGTCACTTTAAGTGTTTTGAAAACAGTTTCCATATAAAATCATTCCTTATTCATTTGTCCTGTTGTCAGAAGTAGCTCAAGCATGGGGAGTATGTCAGAAATAAAATGGGCATCTGTCTACTGTCCGCATCCAATATGGACTGCAAAATTGATTCTAAAAGGTTTATATTTGTTTTTGACAAAATGCGGTACAACACCGTTCACGTTTGTGTTTGATAGGGTGTCATTTTCAACATCCTCAAGATAAGCCAGATGAGCACAACATTTGGCAATCTTCCCAACATCTTAATCTTTGTTAAAAACTAGTTTAGAAGATGCAGCAAGCTTTAGGTGGCTTGTTAACCTGAGTCCCTTTCTGCTCTTGACTGACCTGCCCTCTCTCTCCCTCACTTTACTCACTGCTGCTGTGCTAATGAACTGATGAGGTAAAGTTGTCGCTCTTGTGGAGCAACAGTGTAAAATCACAATATAGTAGAAATTCAAAACGAGTAGTTTTGTCTAAAGTCGCCTTATTTATACTGCACACATATGTTTTCATGTTTTACCATGGGTAAGTTATGTTTTGTCTGGTTTAACTATGTTTATTGTTGTGTTTATTGCTATGTCCTACTTATTTGTGCTGTAGCCAACAAAGTTAATACACGTAAAATTCTATTTGTTTAATTTTAGTTGTTTAAATTACTTTCTTAGATATCTTATCTACAGTGGGGAGAATAAGGATTTGATACACTGCCGATTTTGCAGGTTTACCCACTTACAAAGCATGTAGAAGTCTGTAATTTTTATCATAGGTACTCTTCAATGTGAGTGACAGAATCTAAAACAAAAATACAGAAAATCACATTGTAGGATTTTTAAATAACTAATTTTCTTATATTACATAACCTATATGTGGGCGTTTTTGTCATTACATGTAACAAGTTGTACCTGTGTTGACCCGCATCAGCTCTGCTTATTTGTGACCCGACACTAATTTTCACTGCTCTTGTTATATTGCGTTGACCACTATGTAAATTATTTGACTGCTTCTCTGTTCTTTAATTTAAGCATCAGCAGTAAATCACATGCAGAACTTGACGCACACATTGGCGCATTTGTGGAATTGATTTCTCACACTAATTTGCCCGTTTAGTAAATCTGGCCCTTAGTAACCTTGCTTTCTTGGTAGGCTTCAGTAAATTATCATAAAAATATTCATAAAACATCACTTGACCATATGATTACTTTCAATTTCATATTTCCAAATTGATATATAAAAAATAAAAATGAAGATATTGTTCACCCAACAATTTAAATCCAGTCATCATTTACTCAACTTTATGGTCCAAAAGTTTGTGTAATAAATTCTGTTGAATCAAATAAAATATTTCTTGCTGAAGCTAGTTTTTGTAATGTCTATTTCATGCGTTAAACAATAATGACTTCAAATGATCTTTTGGGGATTTGATGTACGATAAATTTGTGATTAATTAGAATAATTAATCGCCAAGTCATGTAATTAATTAGATTCAAAATTTTAATCGCTTCCCAACCCTAAAAATATATATTCTGATTCACTTTGTGTTTCAGAGTAAAGTTTGACACCATGTTCTTATACACGTTTCCAGTGTCCTGAAGTGAAGTAAATGCTTCTCCACATGAATTATATCTCTGCAAAAAGTTTCTGAGTTTGACTCGTTTATGAAGTACATTTGAAAATGCAACATGAGGCAACCGTCTTCTGAAATTTGTAAGAAGAATCCATTCTAAGAATTTGTTGTCAACAAAAATGAAATTTTAAATTCTCTATGTGGTTTACCACCAATATGAAAGCTAAATGATTTAACATTTGAAATCACAGAAATTGTTATTGTTTTATCATTTAAATGGCTTAGTCAAAACATAAAATGTATTATTTGTTTCCGAAACTTTTTGCCGTGTCCCATATCCTGTTTTCCTGCTGCTGTATCACAAATCCTAGGGAATAAAACGGTAAGAATAAAGCACACTAACATGAACACTTGTTGTTGCAGATTATCTGGCTGTTTGGTGTCAGAGGAAGGTTGTGCTGCTCTGGCATCAGCTCTGAGTTCAAACCCTTCACACCTGAGAGAGCTGGATCTGTGCTACAATCATCTAGGAAAATCAGGACGGAAGCTGCTCTCTGATACACTCAAACATCTGGACAAACTCAAGTATGTTGAACAGAATGTGTTAAGAATCATACTTTCTGAAGTTTATTATTTTTTTTGTATTTTAAATGCTGCACCTTCCTCCTGTAAAGAACAGAGAGTGAATTATCTTTTATGATGAAGCTCTTTAATCAAGGATGTGTTTAAATCTGATGTGGACACCAGCATGCCTTTTAACCAAAGTCAAATTTTTCAGATTGGCAGGCTGTAATCTCACTGATCAGCACTGTGAAATTGTGGCTTCAGCTCTAAAATCATCAATCTCCCACCTGAGAGAGCTGGATCTGAGTAACAATGACCTACAGGATTCAGGGGTGATGCTGCTCTGTGCTGGACTGAAGAGTCCAAACTGTCAACTCAACATACTGAGGTATTTAAGGGGGTATTCAACTCATTTTTGTTAAGTACAGTGGGCAGCTTCCCTTTTATCATTTATCTGGATACAGAAGGTACTTGAAATGTTAAGCAGTACATTTAATCATGTCCGCTGTTTTTTTTTTTTTGTTTTTGCTGTTTGCCGTTGAGCAGTCTCAGAAAAGGACTGCTTAAAAAGCCCAATTTATATTTATAATGAAAAGCCAGTAATTTAACAGTGATTTACATGGCTGAGGGTGCTTTAATTAAAAAATAAAAAAACCTGCATGATGATATATCACACAAAAATATGTAATATATCAATATTTCATGGAGTTGATGCTTTTGTGGACAAAAAGTGCCGTTTGATGTTTTCCACTGGACGCTTTCATAGACATTTTACCCAAGTGCTACAGAAGTGGATTCATCTCACGATTGCTTTTTCATAAAGAAGGTATGACGTCCCGCTCTCCATTTTGCATGTTTTTACCTTTACTCCCGACACAATTTACAATCGTAAAGCAAAGTCAGTATATCGACTCAAAACCCTTTGATCTTTCAGAAATTGTAAAAATTGTATATATAATAATAATTGTATTATATATATATATATTAGACCGTATTTTCTATAGTAAATGTAAACAAAGTGACGCCAGCCTGTGGGCGGGTATAAATGTACATCAAGAGATTAAATATATAAAATAATTTCACATTTAAATATATTTTAGTGTGTTCATAATCATGTTGTTGTTATTATTGATATTATTATTACTAGTCTTTTTCACCCAGATAATGAATGACCATTATTGTCTCAAATAATGTCTCAAGCACCATCAGCCACCAATTCTCCAAATTATGTTTAAAAAAAAAAGCATTTTAATTCATATATGGTTGCGTAAACATTTGGTCCTATTTTTTAAGTGTTCTTGTTTAAAAAAAAAAATACTTGGTTGATATTTAAAATGGTCTAGTATTGTGAAGAGAGGCTGATGAGCTTCAAATAATGTCTCTGTGAACAAACCCCATTTCCAGAAGAGTTGGGACATTTTGTAAATGCAATAAATCAACAATTTATTTGTTGATTCTCTGGAACCTCTTAACTAACCCCTGGAACTATTTAACTGACAAAAGTACAAAGAAAAGATTTCCAATGTTTTCACTGAACAACTTTATTGTATTTTGTAAGTGTAAACACTGATTTTGATGACTGCAACATCAAATATCTTGCCCTATGCAGACTGAGATTTCTCTGGTTTTCCTGATTCTTTTTGCAATATTATGTATGATATGGTGAAATACATAAATTCTTTGCAATCTTGCATTGAGAAATGGGATTTTTGAATTGCTTGACAATTCTCAAGACATTTGGCACAAAGTGGTGAGTCATGACCCATCTTTTCTTGCAAAGACTGAGAAGCTTTTTAACATACAAACACGATGCCATCACCTATTAGCATTTCACCTTCTAATTGTGGACTGTTTAAAAACAGTTTAAATGGGATATTATATAATCTTTTCACTTTTATTTTGCCTCTGTACCAACTTTTTTGGAGTGTGTTGCAGCTATCAACATTATGAAGCACACTAACATGAACACTTGTTGTTGTAGATTATCTGGCTGTATGGTGTCAGAGGAAAGTTGTGCTGCTCTGGCATCAGCTCTGAGTTCAAACCCTTCACACCTGAGAGAGCTGGATCTGAGCTACAATCACCCAGGAGAATCAGGACTGAAGCTGCTCTCTGATACACTCAAACATCTGGACAAACTCAAGTATGTTGAACATTAACAATCATGTCTGATGTGTGTTTTTTTTGATTCTCGCAAAAAAGACTGCTCAAAAACACCAACTTATATTTATAAAGAACAGCCAGTAATTTAACAGTGATGCACATGGCTGACGGTGCTTTAATTTAAAAAAACAAAGTGCATGTGGAGAGAGAGACAGTTCTTTAACAGTAATTTGCATACTGTCTTTTGTAAATATACGTAAGAGATAAACCATGAATATGTGTGCATTACACAATTTTAAGGCAAAGCACCACCTGACACGAAGCAAAGTGCATTAAAATTGTATAATGCACACCTAGCCATGGATTATCCTGCTTATATCCGGTCTAGTGTTGCACAATGAACTGGTACTGATAGTTTAAGAACGACAGGGTTATAATTAGAGCCGCATTTTGTGTGTTGCTTTGTGTGAAGCAATTTGGTTGCAATTCCTGTCAGGCACACTGGACATGCAAAACTGCTTTTCTGAGAAAACAGGATGTGCTTGATGTTAAAAAGTGGTATTGAGATATTTTAGTCTGGTATCATATCGAAGTCAAAACTTTGGTATTGTGACACTATGGTCACTTGCCAGCATTGGCGAGTTAAAGTTGTCAATGGTATTTGCACACACAATTTGACTGGAAAGATAAAAATGTCATTTTTGTTAGTTATTTTGGCTTTTAGATCTTGCATTCTGCAGGCTTTAAATCGGACAGAGGTAAAAGAGTGCGGTAAGATGAAGTTTACATTTATATTTGATATATGAATTTGGCAGATACTTTTATCCAAAATTAAGGGAGAGAGACTGTGCATGTGTGGATTACTTCCATCTGTGATGCATCTCCCTGCTAATAGTAAATAAAAATTTTTTTTAATTTCTTCAAAAACAGTGACATTTACCACCTCGTTGTTGAAAGATATAATGTAGCTATTCAGCTGTTTTATTAACAAAAGTCAGATGTTGGTGTTCTGTGCTCCTGGATGTTCAGGGTGTGTGTGCATGTTAGCATCGGTTTCCTCCTGGTGCTCCGGTCTCCTCCACAGTCCAAAGAGATGCAGGTTGGGTGAATTGGAGAGTCAAAAATTTCCTCTGTGTGTGTGAGAGCCTGTGATGGACTTTCCCCTGCCTCTGGCCCAAAGAAACTGGGATAGTCTTGTGACCCTACAAGGTCGGATAAGGAGAGACAAAATGTGACTGTTTAATTGTAGTTTGGGAAGCATCTTTTATAAACCACAGTAGATGTCCGTAAAGTGGTAGTCAGTAGAGGAAATACATAGTATGCAGCTCCTTGGAGTGTTGAATTACAAATTAAAACGAACATAATCATCAATAAAGTAACTCTGACTAACATAAGAAACAAAACTAACAAAAAAGAACTAAAATATACAGACCCACGAGAAGAGAAATTAAAAACCCACATAAAAAAGGATTTAAAAAAAAAAAACTTTAAATTTTATTGCTCAGTACAAATAATGGTAATCGTGTCACAAATGACATCAGCCTGACAGGTGAACCGTAATGTTTGATTTAGTTCAGGAATCAATTGGCACAGACGGACTGCAGTGTGAGCTATTTTTTTTTTTTTTATGAGACTGTTAATTTTAAACCGTTGCTTTCCTTTATCCATGGCCACATATCTAGCTTGTCATATGACATTCGCAGTCATAATGGAGCTGTATGACTGATATATTCCTTTGATTTAATTTTTTCTTTTTATTCAAATATTCATAAACTTAATAAGATGTGAAAAATGATATTCTAATTCTCAAATATGAGTAAGTAAATATATTTTGTGTTTTAAATACATTTGTAATGACACAATCATATGGTGTTTCCACACATACAGCTCTTTCTGGAAAATGACTGGTAAATTATCGTTTAGAGATCAGAATATTTGATGTCAGGACACACTGACGTATTAAGTCTATGATAATTTTTAATTACCCTTTGCTGTTTATAGTAATCAAAAGTAAAAATGTGATATAAAATCGGCCCCTTACTCGTGTCACATTTAGAAATCACAAAAAATGTTTCAAATTTTACAGATTCTCAGTTCTGGACAGATGAAGAAAACGGTGCAGCATTTTAAGGTTATTTCTGATGACTTGCATCACAAAATATTTTGGTATTTTGGTGCTGATGTGTGAATGGCATCTTAACAATAAAAAGACGAAAAGCCATTACTTGTGTGAACAGCAGATCTCAAGATCCCAGCAGAGGTTGATTAAACACAAACAGCATTACCAGCTTTACATATTACTAGTTAGTTTGACTTTATTTCTGTCATACTTCTAATGAAGTTCTTATTGATAATTATCAGAGGACACATGTTGATCTTTTATTGAAAATAATGGTCTTGTTTGAAGTCACCATTGTGGGGAACAGTGTTTGCTTTTGTTGGACTCTTGAGCCTTTTCAATGTCACTCTGTCTTTGACTGATTGTGTTTTTAAAGCGCATTTGTCCAGAAAAGTCAAGAGAAAATGCAGCCAAGTGATGTTGGTCATGTGCTGACAGTGAAATAATCATCATTGAATGAACAGATTCACTGATCTTATCCAGAAACTAGTTCACATAAAGTTTACATTTTTGATAGCCATGGTTTTACAGCTCGAGATCCAGCAATATTGTGGTAATGAGTTATGAAGGACTCTAAACATATTATATCAAAACATTTTGAACTGCTCTAACATTCAGACACACACAGACATCAAGTCACAATGCATGCTGGGTACCAGCACAGGACACAACTCACCCATGACTCCCAGCATGCATTGCAGCATGAATAATTTTAACCCCATTGTTGAGATTCAGATGCTGATTCTTGATGTCTGTGTGTGTTTGCCTGACACCTTATTTCAAATCTTTTTGTGAACAATGTGTTTGGAAATTCTTCATAATTGACTGGTGGAGTCACATGTGATAATGTGACGTTAATAACAAATCAGACACTGGATGAGATCAGAGAATAAAGCTACATATGCTGATTAAATCATCGTCATCAATGACCCACATCACAATCACATGTTTTTTTTGGCTTTCTTGTTTTTGCTATTGCAAGCATGTCTCATAAAAAAACATCTAATACTAAGAAATCAAGGGTCAGTTGCTCAACTACAACAAACACTGCTCACCATGATGGTAACCAAACATTTTCAATAAAACATCAACATCTAACTTTATTTGTCAGTCTGTAGACATCTGAGAGAAATAAAGTCAAACTGTGGGTTTCTTTTCCCAGAGTCAACTATGGTCACAAGTTTTGTTGTCACCAATGGAGTTCAGTTTGGCTAACGATGCTTTTGGGAAACGCACCTCTGGTTAGTAATAAGTGAAGCTGCTGATGCTGTTTGTGGAGTTTAATCCTCTGCTGAGATCTTGACAGATTTAATGTGTTCTTTTATAGTCAGTTGTAGTTCTTGTTTCTTCTCTTTCCTTCAGTGATTCTGCTTGTTAACTGCACATGTTCACTAATGCATGTAATAACAGGGGTGATCTGATTGTTTAATGTTTTATGGCAGAATTGAAAGGGTTTCTGTTGTGTTTTGTGATGTTACCGTTGTGCTGAAGAGTCGAGTCTGTGCTCCAGTCCAGCAGAACACCAAGAAACACTGATGTTACGCTGCATGTCCGTTTCTGCAAATGAAATGAATTAACTTGTTTTAATTTAGTGTGACTGTGCTGCCAGCATTTTACAGAAATTACAGGACAATACGGTAAAAAAACTGTAAAATGACACTTTGTAGGTGAAGCTATTGTCAGTTAATTACTGCAAATATACACTGCAAAGTTTTACAGTGTGTTATTTTATAATAAATTACTTTAGTCAGAAATGTACTGTGAAATCAATGCATGCTGGGTAATTTTCTTACCATTGACTGTGATTTAACAGCAGAAAGATGCAAACATCACAGTAATTCACTGCTTTAGTTTTACTGTGAATTCACATTATAAATTTCTTTAACCGTGTCACTGTCAGAAATGTAATGGTTTACTGTAATTGTTTTGAAGTCACAGTAATGTTAACAATTGTTAAATCGATAGCAAGCTAGAATATGAAATAAGATAAAGGTCTGATTTTAAGTTCATCAAACTATTCTTAGCATTATTTAATCATAAAGATGAACGATTAATTAAATGGCCATTTTTTACAGTGTGATTTGAATTTAGCAGTATGATTGTCACACATTTAACACTGTAATCACAGCGATCTGATTGTACATTTATTTGACGTTTTAAATGTCAAATAATGTTCATTTTTTGTCTTATTTTACTTACACCGTTTCTGTGTTCTGAACGTTTAGCCTCTGTGATTGTGACTCATGCAGTAGCCGTGCTCCACAGGATCCTCCAAAAACTTGATGTGGATTTAGTTTAATGTTCATGTTCGGATGTTAAAGTCGTGTTCATTTATATAATGCTTTTTACCACACAGATTGTTTCAAAGCAGCTTCACCGTGATAAAGATAATGGACAGAGATTGTTTTGTCTTTACAGCAGCTCTAAGAAAAAGTTATTATTGAGCTAAAGTTGATTTTTAATTGAATCACTTCCAGTGTAAAAATTAATGACACCTTTTTAACTGAAAACAGAAGATTTTTAATGCGGTCTTGCCGTTCATTTACACATTTAGTCTACAGGTTTGTGTGTTTGAATGTGTATGTGGACAGACGTTTAGTCTTTTTTACAAAGTGACATTGCCAAATTACTTGTCTGGTCCACATAATACAGAATTATTAGTCGTTTCCAGAGATCCATGTGAACTGGAATCATTTTGATAGTTTTATCTATACATGGGGAAAGGAAAGTGAAGGATCGCAGAGGATAGTTTAGTCGACACTCCAGGGCTGCGCTGTTGTCGTGTAGGAGCAGGTCCTTCATCTCATCTGGATACGGCCTGGATCTGGAGACTATGGCAAACCTCGGGATAAACAGAGAGAGACTAATATTTGCGTAGACGCCATTCTTCTAATGATGTAGTGAGAACATCAGGTGTTATGGGAAGTGTTCCCGGTTCCGGCTGACCTAATTTATGCAGCCGAACATGATTTACATGATTTGAATTATAGAAGTAGATCATGTGTTGTGTGTGCAGGTTAAAGAAATGTGTTTTAGTCTAGATTTAAACTCACAAGAGAGTGTGCGCTTCCCAAACAAAGCTAGAAAGACTTTTCCAAAGTTTAGGTGATAAAATTGATATTGATAAATCGATAAAATTGATATACTTTTATTATGAAATCACACAGTGATTCACACAATCACACAAACTGGTTATTTGTGTTATTTAACTCAAAATTATTTATAATACTTCATGCTCAGTTGTATTTTCTACAGTTTGCTGCTATAAACCTGTTAAATAAACACTTCACAACATTCATCACATATTATAAACACTTATAAAAACATTCATCAAATATTATAAACTCATAACTGTTAGTTACTGTCAAACAGAACAATGTCTGAGACCGTTTACAACATATAAATTACCAGAAAGTTCTCAACTTGTTCTCTAGTACACAAACATGTTACTTTACCAACACAAAAATAGTTATTGTGAACTTAACAAATGTAGTGAAAGAAATGACCATCACACACATGTGGTTCATGCATTGATCTATTCACCTTAACAAAACAAATCATCATTAAAAACCTTGACCAAGATGGACAGAATGTCTCCAACAAATTAAACGGATAGTTTCAAATACAAGAGATACAATATCTAAGGATCTGTAACCATTAAGTCTCCAGGCAGCTTTACATTGTCAAAATCTTTGGCTTTGATGACATTAAAGGAAAAAAGGTGTTCATGAACATATTTAACTCTCACGAACATATAAGTGCACATTATCTTTCATTTTGGGGAATTATAACATCACCAAATAAAGGTTTTCCCCTTTCATTTGATTTTAAAGGCGAATGCTTCCTGTCCTGAATGTTTTCCCTAAGAAGCTGATATTGTTGGTCACAAAATGGACAGAGTCTCAAAATGAAAGTCTGTCTTCAGTTTGTCAAGCAATTTGTCGCCCTTGTACGACGATACAGTCACAGCTGGGAAAGCTTTGGGACAGTCCTTCCAAAATTGAGTGTTGAATTTCCAGTGGTGCATCTGCAGAATCTGAAGCTCATGAGTTTTTGAAGTATTTCTGAAGTTGAATTCTACTTCGGTCTGTCGCTTGAGGTGATGTTTTGCTTCGAACCTCAACTTGGAAAGAGGTCTAAACAAAGTCATAATACTCAGATAATGTGTCATAAAATGGTGTTTAGGAATAATATTCCTGTCAGGAAGGATAAAGAAACTTAAAATGTGTGTGGTGATCTATTATCATTAGTTTAAGATGAGCATCAAACACTTTTGTCTCAACGGGTGTAAAAACTGTGACAAACGTCCCTCAAAAGCAGGTCAGGATCACTGTGGGCTGTTAGGATCAATGAAATCACCCAACAGAAAATCTGAAGTGTTTAGTTTGTCTCAAGTCCCATTAGATTACATGGAGAGGGTTTATGAGCTGCACTGGATCCATTCCTGGAGCCACTGGGAGCGATTGAGACATTTTGGCTCCACTTTTCAGGACTTGAATGTCACACTTGAGCCCCTACAGGCCTGTTATGTGAAGTGTGGGCTGACAAGAACACGCGAAATGGTGACGAGAAAAAACTTTATTATATTACCGTTTTTGATAATTATGCAGCAATAGTAGATTATAAATATATATTTTGGACACTATTACTATTTTAGATGGTTTTTTTATTAAAGAAGTCTCTCATTCTCATCAAGCCTCCATTTATTTGATCAAAAATACGGATAAAAATACTACAATTTAAAATAATGGTTTTCTATTTTATTATGCTTTAAAATGTAATTTATTTCTGTGATCAAAGCTGAATTTCAGCATCATCACTCCAGTCTTCAGAGTCACATGATCCTTCAGAGTCACATGATCCTTCAGAAATCATTCTGATATGATGATTTATTATCAATGTTGGAAACGGTTGGAGGTTTTTGGAACGTTTGATACTTTTTCCAGATTCATTGATGAATGCAAACTTTAAAAGAACAGCATTTATTCAAAATAGAAATTCTTTTATAAGTTTTTATAAAGACTTTTGTCAGTTTAGTACATTCTCGCTGAATAAACTTTTGTGCAGAATTATTAGGTTGATTTTCTGATCATATTTTTTTTCAAGGCACATCTTACCAATTCCAAACCACATTAATCTTAATAAACAACATTAATTTTGTATTTAATCATTTATAAGTGATAAATAATTGTCCATGAAGGCTGGAAATGAAAAATGAAAAATATTCAGGAGCAGAATTATTAGGGACAAGGAATTATTGTTTATTAAGATTAATGTGGTTCAGAAATGATCATATTTTTTCTTGGAGAAAAAATATGATCAGAAAATCAACTTGCCTAATAATTCTGCACAAAAAAGAGAGAAAATTACTGACCCTAAACTTTTGAATGGTAGTTTATATTGTTACAAAAGGTTTCTATTTTAAATAAATGCTGTTCTTTTTTTAAAAATTAATAATATCAATGAAAGAATCCTGAAAAAAAGTATCAATGGTAAAAGTATATTAAAATATATTCTCTCTATACATATTCTCTATATTTTAAATTGTAGTAATATTTCACAATATCACAGTTTTTTTCTGTATTTTGATCAAATAAATGCAGGATGAGCTCGAGACTTCATTCAAAAACATTAAAAATAATAATGTGTCCAAACTTTTGACAAAATCTCATGGCAACATTCAAATCCAGAGAGTCATTATTTCAACCTCATGATATCAAATGTTATTTCTGATTTGTTGGATCTTTTATTGAAGTTTCCTGTATTTTCCTGTCGAGACGTTCCTTCTCAAGCTGTAAGAGTGATTGTGTTGTTCAGGATTTGCACAATATGCAGTATTGTTGTGATTCCTCCAGGTGGCGCTAGTGCAGCACAAACTGTGCTTTAAACGGTGAGGAGCCTCGGCTTAGTAAAAGTCTCAGATCTAAATCAGAGACGAGAAATAAACACTGAGATCAGACTGAACGTGTTTTTTAGAAAACAATAAAAAAGGCGCCTCTCACTGCAAAAACACGTTCAGTCTGATCGGGGCCTCAGACAGTGTTTGTTTAAACGCAAACCAGAAGTATATTATATTACCAACTGCGTCAGTGACTTCAGAGACACTTTCATGTCCTTCACACTGGCACCAACATACAGAAATGAAACAACGGAAAGCGTCAGAAAATGTTCTTAAAGACACAGTAGAAACGCAGACCGGCACCAACTTCAACAAGTGTGACTCTTTCCCAGATGAGGACAGGCAGTCACTGCTGTGAGTCATGTGACTGTCAGAGAGCCAATGACGTTCTGGTGCTGAAATGTGTCTTATTCATGATGTTATGCCGTTGCTAGGGTGCTGTAAATGGTTGCTAGGGTGTGGCTAGGACGTTGACAGGATTCCTGCTGACAGCTGGAGTCAAAAGAGCTCGTCCACATGTCTCTAATGTTCTGATGCTGAGAAATGACTGATTCATTTCACTACACGGTTGCTAGGATACTCTGTGTGGTTGCTAGGGTGTTGCTAATGTGTTCCAGGTGGTTGCAAAGGTGTTGTTTTTTTGGTTGCTAAGGTATTCTGGGTAATTGTTAGGCAGTTGCTTGTTGGTTGCTAGGGTTTACTGGGTGGTTGCTAAGGCATTGCTTGGTGGTTGCTAGAGTGTTGCTAGGCAGTTGTTGGGGTGTTTTGGATGGTTGCTAGGCAGTTGCTAGGGTAATTTTAGTGGTTTCTAGGGTGTGGCTAGGCGGTTGCTAGGGTGTTCTGGGTGGTTGCTATGGATTTGCTAGGTCACTACTAAGGTATTCTGGGTGGTTGCTAAGGCATTACTAGGCAGTTGCTAAGATGTTGTTGTTGGTTGCTAGGGCTTTGTTAGGTGGTTGCTACGGTGTTGTGTGGTTGCTAGGGCATTGCAGTGTGGTTGCTAGGATGTTGCTAGGGCAAGGCTGTGTGGTTGCTGGGATGTTATGAGTGGTTGCTATGGCATTGCTTAGTGGTTGCTAGGGTGTATTGGGTTATTGCTAGGCTGTTGCTATGGTGCTCTGGGTGGTTGCTATGTGCCACAGACAGTTGCCATGGATTTTCTAATACATCATTAGAACATTCTGCTGCTGAGTTATGGCTTTTCATGTCCCTGTATGGTTGCTAGGGTGATCGGGATGGTTGCTATGGCGAGCGAAGGGTTAAACTGAATCTGTGATGATCAATATTGATCCTCATGATTTGACGCTTCATATGGAGGAATAAAAATAATAAAAAATAATAATGTGAGATTCAGAGATGATAATAGTGAGTAAAACACCAATAATAATAATAATAATAATAATAATAAACATGGAGAGAAAATGAGAATGTCTCAGTGTAATTCAGACTCTAATAATGTTTGTGTTTCTAGTGTGGATCACGGAGGAGAGTTCAGGATCACTCCAGGATTACACAAATGTGAGTCCAGAAACAGTTTGAGTGTTTGTTGTTGTAAATGTTGCTCTTGTAATGTGTGTTCTTGTGTTCAGACGCCTGTGATCTCACACTGGATCCAAACACAGCAAACCGTCGCCTCGTTCTGTCTGAGGAGAACAGAAAGGTGACGAATGTGGGACAGAATCAGTCGTATCCTGATCATCCAGAGAGATTTGATGATTATCAGGTTCTGTGTGGAGAGAGTCTGACTGGACGCTGTTACTGGGAGGCTGAATGGAGTGGAAATAATACTGAAATATCAGTGGCTTATAAAGGAATCAAGAGGAAAGGATACGGGATTGACTGTGGGTTTGGATCTAATGAGAAGTCCTGGAGTCTGATCTGCTCTGATCACAGATTCTCTGTCCGTCACAATAAAAATAAAACTGTCGTCTCTGGTTCAGTCAGTCAGAGAGCAGGAGTGTTTGTGGACGTGTCGGCCGGCACTCTGTCCTTCTACAGCGTCTCTGACACACACACACTCACACACTTACACACATTCACACACACATTCACTGAACCCCTCTGTGCTGGATTTAGATTTCCTTATTATTCAAACTCTTCAGTGTCTCTGTGTGACATTAAACACTGACTGACACATTAAACACACAAAGTGTTCTTGTTTCTCGTGTGTTTTCTGTGATCAGAGAATAAACTCTCTGTCTGAAGCGACATCACTTCCTGTTTCCTTTTTAATACTTTATTCATCAAGGATGAATTTAATTGATCAAAAGTGACAATAAATGCAAATAAATGCTGTTCATTGAACTTTTTATTCATCAAAGAAAAGTTAAATGAATCATGATTTCCACAACAATTTTAAGCAACAGTTTTCAACATTGATAATCATAAATGTTTCATGGATTTCTGAAGGATCATGTGACTCTGAAGGATCATGTGACTCTGAAGGATCATGTGACTCTGAAGGATCATGTGACTCTGAAGACTGACGTAATGATCCTGAAGATTCAGCTTTGATCACAGAAATAAATACATTTTAATTTGCAATAATATTTTTCAATTGTACTATTTTACTGTATTTTATTAAATAAATGCAGCTTTGACGAGCATAAAATACTTTATTTAAAAACAAAAGGTTGTCAATCAGCGCTGCATTATTCATATAATTTACTGTCAATAAATACCTTGAGATGTCTTAAAAAACACAAATAAACCAGATCTTGTCTCAATTGTTTATTGTCTTCACGTTTCATCAGTCAATAAACAGCGAAGTTGAATTACTTCTACGAAAGTGTTTCGGTCTTTCAGTGAGAGAGCGCCCTCCAGCGTCCAGTGTGAATGAATATGAATATGAATATTACACGAGAGTGTTTTAGTGCTCAATGTTCAGATCGCCTCATTTTAGTTAAGAATAAAAGATCAGGTCATGCATAGTCTAAGCAACTGCGTTTTGTTCTCATCCAAAATCAGGCGATCTGAACATTATGGAGCGCTAAAACTCTCGTGTAATATTCACACTCATATTCATTCACACTGGACGCCAGAGGGCGCTCTCTCACTGAAAGTCCAAAACGGTTTCGAAGAAGTAAAGCTTATGACGTTCCAGGAAATCCCTTATATGGCACTGAAGACTGGAGTAATGATGCTGAAAATTCAGCTTTCATCACAGGAATAAATAATATTTTACAATATATTCACATAGAAAACAGTTCAAATTATAATACTTTTCCCACAACATTACTGTTTTATTTCATTTTTTGCTTTAATAAATGCAGCTTTGGAGAGCAGAAGAAACTTTAAAAGCTACTTTATATTTTCTGCCTTAATCTTTGATCATTTGTTTTACGTTATAAAATCCACGAGGACTAAATTCACAAGTGTTTGTAATACATAAAGCAATCATAAAATTGTCATAAAACAGAGATAATATTACAGATATTAGTGGTTGTTGTTCAGCAGCGATTTCTAATTGAACTAAAAGCTGAGATGAGATAAAATCAGTCAACCAGACAAAGTTCAGATAAAAGCTGCTGTTTCTCCTGACGCTCCTGATCTCTCGTGCTGAAGCTTCAGTCACTGTTTCTCCTGACGCTCCTGATCTCTCGTGCTGAAGCTTCAGTCAGTGTTTCTCCTGACGCTCCTGATCTCTCGTGCTGAAGCTTCAGTCACTGTTTCTCCTGACGCTCCTGATCTCTCGTGCTGAAGCTTCAGTCAGTGTTTCTCCTGACGCTCCTGATCTCTCGTGCTGAAGCTTCAGTCACTGTTTCTCCTGACGCTCCTGATCTCTCGTGCTGAAGCTTCAGTCAGTGTTTCTCCTGACGCTCCTGATCTCTCGTGCTGAAGCTTCAGTCACTGTTTCTCCTGACGCTCCTGATCTCTCGTGCTGAAGCTTCAGTCACTGTTTCTCCTGACGCTCCTGATCTCTCGTGCTGAAGCTTCAGTCAGTGTTTCTCCTGACGCTCCTGATCTCTCGTGCTGAAGCTTCAGTCACTGTTTCTCCTGACGCTCCTGATCTCTCGTGCTGAAGCTTCAGTCACTGTTTCTCCTGACGCTCCTGATCTCTCGTGCTGAAGCTTCAGTCAGTGTTTCTCCTGACGCTCCTGATCTCTCGTGCTGAAGCTTCAGTCACTGTTTCTCCTGACGCTCCTGATCTCTCGTGCTGAAGCTTCAGTCACTGTTTCTCCTGACGCTCCTGATCTCTCGTGCTGAAGCTTCAGTCAGTGTTTCTCCTGACGCTCCTGATCTCTCGTGCTGAAGCTTCAGTCACTGTTTCTCCTGACGCTCCTGATCTCTCGTGCTGAAGCTTCAGTCACTGTTTCTCCTGACGCTCCTGATCTCTCGTGCTGAAGCTTCAGTCACTGTTTCTCCTGACGCTCCTGATCTCTCGTGCTGAAGCTTCAGTCACTGTTTCTCCTGACGCTCCTGATCTCTCGTGCTGAAGCTTCAGTCACTGTTTCTCCTGACGCTCCTGATCTCTCGTGCTGAAGCTTCAGTCACTGTTTCTCCTGACGCTCCTGATCTCTCGTGCTGAAGCTTCAGTCACTGTTTCTCCTGCACTGATTCTTGCTGTAGTAAGAAAGCATTAGCCATGAGCAGAAACTGTCACTCCTGCTTTCTTCTCCAGAATGATTGTCTCCAGTGTGTGATCTGGCTGGAGGTTTGATCCTCTCAATCCAGCAGAGGAGACCAACATCATTCAGACAGAAGCTCATATAGTGACAGAAATCATGAGCTCAACTGACCTGTGACTGAAATCATCTCGTTCATGACTAGATCTGCTGTGTCTGGAGAAACAACACTGTTCATTCACACACAGCTGTGAAATATAAACGCCTCCATCTCCTGCAATGTTGGGAATGAGAAGATGTAAAGTAAGATGAAATAAACAGATTCACGGTTTAAATTCCCTCAAGAGTCAAACTCTAGAGCTTGTCGATGTGTAGAAACAGGATTTTAATGTCCCATTCAAGCAGGTCAACATCTTGAGATGAAAGTGAGGGGAGAAGATGTAGGTGTGACCAGAAACATTTCATAATCATTATTATTATTTTGACTGTTAACTGAAACTAGATTTGGGAGGTTTCATATTATCATGTTTAATCACAGAAATCAGTGTCTGAATAAATAAAACAGCACGAGTCTGACCGTTCAGATGAGACTGAGAGAAAACCAGATGAAAAAGAGGATGAGGAACATATTAAAAGCGTCTTAATAAACATCCCAATCTCATGATGAGGTTATTAAAGGGCTCTAGTGAACGTAAGGCACAATCTGAATATTCAAACTAACTCGACTCAGCAGCTTTGCAGCTTTCGTTGAATCTCTTTAAAGAGGTGAACGTGTGTGAAGATCATGTTCAAGCTTGAGCTCCTGTATATGGTGTGTGTGTCGCAGTGGAAACTCGCTCAATAAACGCTATAAATGAGGAGTGTTGCGGTGAGCAGCTTCTGACAGACACACCCTGGAGCTCCTCCATGTTCTTCTCCTCGTTCACTCAACAGTGAGCTGCTGCTTTCTTTAGACTTCATGTGTAAACCCTCTTCAGACTAACAGACCCAACAGAGCAGGACGAGACCACAGTTAAACACCCTGTGAAATACAAACTAGAGCTTTGTGGCTTTTAGTGTCACTTTTACAGCAATTGATATGCTGGTGTTCTCCAAAACACTGACAAAATCATCTTTGGCACACATATATCACTATATATCACCACCCAACTTCCTGTTCAATAGGAAACACATGAACACGAGACAGAAAAACACACTTTACCTCTTTTCTTTAAAAAGGAATCAAAATAATATTTATTACACTTGTACAATAACACATAAATATTACAACCGATGGATTTTTAACGCCATCATGAACAGACTCAATATAACACTGTTTCTCTGGCGCTGAGGGAGAATATCATCATTGATCATCAGGAAACTCACAAGGAATATCAATATGAAATATGAAATGTCATCAATATGAAAACGGTACGAGGGTAGTTTCATAACATCAGCAACTTTAATAGTGATGCTTTGGATAAATAATAAAAACGGACTAAACTAATGTCGTTCTCACTGATATTTACAGTATTTGGATGTTCTGGACAGAGAATGAAGCTGTAATTCTTTTTCTTCCAGTTTGAGCTTTAAGGAAACTGAAATAACCCTGTCTGGACCACAACTATTTCATGAAAGCAGAAAATGACAGACGGACAGATACTGAACAAAAATAAAACGATGGTAAACAATGGTTTAAAACATCTGGTAAACTTACATTAAAGATAGAAAGAAAAGTGTGAAATAAATGCTACTATGAATGGAAGATATCAACATATTATTCTGACTTTGAGACAAAGAGAGAAACAACAACAACTTAAATAACATTAATGAATCCAGTTGAATTGCCTTTACTTTGGTTTCAGGAAAATATCGGAGTTCCAGATTTGGCTGAATGGATCAATGAGGAAAGATCCGCTCAATGATTCATCAAGCGTCCAGGCGAGTCGTTTTGTTTCTCAGCATCTGGTGATGAAGCTCCTGGATTCGCTTTTGGCCACCAGTAATCGGAGCGAATCGCTTGACGTCCGGATGAGTTCTCTTCCACTGACAGGAAAGACAGAGCAGAGGACGATCATTCATCCGTTTCAGTGTCAAGAACGTCCATCATCTCATCTCTGAATCCTCAGACGTCTGTTAAAACTCATGAAGTGAGTCTGATCTCTTTGTGACAATATTCAATATATTTGCTCTTGACCCTTTCGCACGTAAATTTAAAATATTCTGGCTGAGCGCCCAGCGTGAGTTTTTCAAGGCGACCGTTATTTAGAACCTGTCACTTTACTGTTTCCATGGTGACACGTCATTGCTTGTCACGAGACACACGGCGCTGAATAGCGCTGTATGACTTATGATCTGCTTTTATTTAATTTTTCCTTTTTTATTCAAAATATTAACAATTTTGATGACTATGAAATATTTGACATTCCGATTGTCAAATTTGTGAAAGTAGATGTGTTTTGCTGTTTAAACACCTTTATAATGATCGCGTTAGTTGAGATATTCGCGCGATTGGCGCCGCCATGTTAGTTTGCGCCGCAGTACAGAGAATCGCGTCTGTTGGAATTATAACACGTGAATTCATCCACTTCTCCCGAAATACACGAAAGTAAGTTACCCGGTTAACTGAGAGAAGAAGAGAGTAAACTTTAAAGTTACTTACACAATGTGTATCTGATATGAATAAAACGTGCTGTCTAATTATTATGAAAATGATTGTTATTGCCGCTTCCATAGACATCAGTGTGTACAAACAAAGTGTGTTTACAAACTCTAAATGTATTGATTTGTTAGTCCTAATGTACATTTAAATGTCTGAAACCTATAATAAACATTATGTGGTTGAAAACACTGCATATTTGTGATATATTGACAGCGCTCAGCGCCAGAGAACGCGCACAAGCACTTTTGAATTTGGCAGTTGATCACGTGATGCACTGAACGTTCTAATCACACCGGTGTGATCGTACGCGTCAAAGGGTTAAATATCTTATAGTTGCTTTTTCAATCAGAGGATCCATTATTTCAACCAAACCAGTAAAAATACAGTTAAAAATAATGTTTTTTAGTCAATGGAGACAAAGAGGAAGTATCTGAAGGTAAAATGTCACCCTTCAGCAGCATGTTGTTCACCTGTGGTAATCCATGGCCACCAGACTGACTCCATTCACAGCGAGGATTCGGTCGCCCACTCTGAGTCTCTGGCTGAGGGCTGCTGGGGAATCTGGCACCACCGACTTCACGTAGATCCCACTCACTCGCAGGGGAGTTTTCTGTCACGAACAAGCCAAAACAAAGACAAGACTCAAGATGAGCGACGACTGGATGAGGATCCGCAGCAACAGGAAATGAATGATCTGTAGTGGCACTGATGCTTTTGTTTGAGAGCGTCCTGAGTCACATGGAGAAAGTAGATGTTTGATTGTCTCTGAAGACTCAAAACCACACAGTCATCAGGTTCTCACTTCATCTTATTGTTAACATCAACCTCAATGTCACTGCAGTTCTGGGAAACACAGGAAATCTTCTCACATTCAGTCAAGCGCTGGACTCATTGTTGGCTTCAGATGACGATCGGTGTGGCCAACGCAAACCCATTCATCCCCTACTGAGCAGCTTCTCGTAAAACATAACCCCCCGCATGTGCACCACATAGCGAACACCTAAGTCAGCAATTCCAAGTCATTTACAGGGCCAAAGTCTCTGAG
The DNA here is from genome assembly GCA_038088235.1 of Zacco platypus. Taxonomy (NCBI): domain Eukaryota; kingdom Metazoa; phylum Chordata; class Actinopteri; order Cypriniformes; family Xenocyprididae; genus Zacco; species Zacco platypus. The sequence continues at coordinate 34,652,746 of CM076083.1, read as the reverse complement.
CAAGTGAACAAAGAAGCTCTAAGAAACTATGACTCTGGTCCAAAACCTAGTGAGCTGCCTACGTAGGCAGTATTTTAAGGCCTCGCAGATGCACTCATGATGCGAAATCTTTTTCAAAAGCTAGGCAACAAAATTGTGTTGCCATCAAAGTTTTGGGTGAATGGACTTTCAATGGAGGGACAGAAATCCCTCAGATGAATGAAAGAGTTTGGATCAACATGAGGGTGAGTAAATGATGACAGGATTTTCATTTTGGGTGAATTTCCCTGTCTATGTAGGGAGTAGACAGCAAGGCAGATCACTAGGTTATGGAACAGAGGCTTCATGTCCAGATTTAGTGTAAGCCAAGTGTTATTTTCAATCATAACAGATGTTGACTGGGCTAGTTTTGAAAAAACAAAGTTGTGCAGCAAGCTCAAATTACATTACAGTTTGCTTTAGACTGACTGTGTGTCTACAGAGAAATAGATATGAAATTCCTTCTATATATAAAACACGGTCATTTCAACAGCATGATCACAATGAACTATTGGTCAATATGCTGATAAACTCACCAGAGGGACCATCATTTATTTATCTGCTTCAAATGTAACATCAACTACAGTAAATAGAGAGTGTGTATCAAACAAAAACATGTCCAGGTCATTTTTCTGCTAAATTCTCATTACGGCAATAGACAAAAATCTCATTCTCATTACCGTAATGCATCCCAACCATTATGCAGTTATTCCATGCATACAAAAAATGTATACAAGTGCACAGTTTACATACTATACACTGTAAGAGTAGACAAGTATAGAATGATAAACTGAAAATAAAAATAGGACAAAGATAATTCTCACCATTCCATCCACCAGTGCCAGACCAAGACCATGAGGTCCTTTCATCAGCTCTACGGTGAACACCGCGTCTCTATCATCCTCATCTTCCTCTTTTCTTTGGTCTGTCTTTCCTGCGAGGCCGTTCTTCACTGAGAAAACAACATCAAACGCATCGCATTATCAGCTCAGCTTCCTCACTAGATCAATTGAATAAACTAAATCTAATGTCACTGAATGTCCAGGTCATACATCACCGCAAAATCAGAAGAAATTTTTTTTTATTATTTATATTTGGCATTAGGAAAATGAATATATGTATCAATATTATTTCATAACATTAAAGTTAAAATGAAATTAGAATTGTAGGTCATATTGGAAAGGACAAAATTCATTCATAAACTAGTGAACTGACAGATGTTTTTTTTTTTTTCAGATTTTCACAGGTTTGGTTTGTCATAAACATCAGACAATTCTGCATAATGATGATACAAGTATCACCATTTTCATGTTCCCATCAAGATCTTCTGCTTTGGGCTGCTGGAAACACAAAGGGCTTTCCTCCAGCGCTCGGCCACCCGGCCAGCGTCCTGAACAATGCCTGTCCCGATTAAGATTCCAGCAAGCAAGCCAACTGTAAATTCCCATGATGCTTTATCCATTGCTCTTTTCTCCTGACATCACCACCTCTCTGTAATTCTTCAACAAGATTATAGGATTTGTGCCACTACCAAAAAAGAGGGATGTATTAGCGGCCAAAACTAGTGTGACCTAAGAAGAGTCCCTTTGATTAGGAAAAACCACACTAGTCTTTAGAAAGAGGAGGCGGGAAACCAGTGGGAATAGGATGTAGAGCTCTACGATTCCTTAAAGGGTTAGTTCACCCAAAAATGAAAATTCTGTCATTAATTACTCATCCGCATGTCGTTCAAACCCGTAAAACCTTCATTCATCTTCGGAACACAAATTAAGATATTTTTGAGGAAATCTGAGAGGTTTCTTACCTCCTTATAGATAGCAATGTCATTACCACTTTCAAGGTCGAGAAAGGTATTAAAGACATCGTTAAAATAATCCACGTGACTGTAACCTTAATGTTATGAAGCTGCGAGAATACTTTTTATGTGCAAAAACAAAACTAAAATAATTTTATTCAACAATTTCTTCCCTCTCGTTCTCCTACACTGACTGCAGACTGCTCCTGTCTGCTCCTTGATCGATTGCTCCTGTCTGCCTCACTGCTGAATTGTTTGAGTCTGTTGCTCCGTATAGCTTTGTTTTGAATCTATTTATTGTCATTGTTTGCTGTCTACTTTATCTTCACTATATATCTGATATTGTCTTATATTGCCTATCACATTAATCTGACATCGCTAGTTTTTAATCTTTTAATCTAAATCACCATCACAACGCGTTAGCATTACGCTAGTTTGTGTTATTCCCACCGTCATTTCTGTCGCACTCTCCTTTTTCTACTAGTTCATCAAACAACTGGTAAGTCGGATCGGTCTACGAACACGGTAAGCTATGTCATCTTCTCCTTTCATTGTTACTTGCACTGCCTGTCACATGCATAGTTTAGCTTTTTCTGTCAGCGATGAGGCATTCACATGTCATAAATGTAGGGAAGTAGTCAGGCTGACAGAGAAAATCTCAGAATTAGAGACACGCATCCAAACTTTAATTGAGGATAGTAAGAATGCAAGGGCTTCAGATACTGTTTTGGATGCGACTAGCTTAGCGAACTCCGTACATTGTTCGGTTCCGGCTGTAGAGCCCGTGCAGCAGGGCAACTTTGTGACTGTGAGGCGGCCTAGTCGTGTGAAAAAACACCACTCTTCCGTTCCGATTAGAACATCAAACAGGTTCTCCCCACTCAGTGACGCACCCACTGAGAATCCTGTTGAAAGTGCCCTAGTTATTGGCGATTCTATTACACGGAACGTGAAAATAGAGACACCAGCCACCATAGTCACATGTTTGCCGGGAGCCAGAGCGCCTGACATCAAAGCAAATTTAAAAGTGCTGGCTAATGCTAATCGTAAGTACTCTAAGATTGTTATTCACGTCGGCGCTAATGATGTTCGACTTCGCCAGTCGGAGATCACCAAAATTAACATTAAAGAGGTGTGTGAAACCGCACGTATGATGTCAGACACTGTAATTTTTTCTGGACCCCTTCCTGCTCGTAGGAGTGATGAGATAATTAGCAGACTTTCATCACTCAATGGCTGGCTGTCTAAGTGGTGTCCACAGAATAATATAGGTTTCATAGACAATTGGAAAAGTTTTTGGGGCAGACCTGACCTGTTGAAAAGAGATGGTATTCATCCCTCCTGGGGTGGTGCCGCTCTTCTCTCTAGTAATATGGCACATAGTCTTAGAGCTCAACCTTGACTAACTGGGGCCCAGGTCAGGAAGCAGACAGACTGGCTAAACCGACCGTCTGCTAGCTGTCTCACGTCACAGAATTCAGATAAATCCCAACACATAGAGACTATTTCACCTAGATATTATCACATAGAGACTGTGTCTGTACCCCGAACTAATAAATACAGAAAACTTCCAAACCCATTTACGGGTGATAATTTAATTGATGTTCAACAAGTAGTAAACAGAGATTATAAAGATAAACAAATGATAAAGCTTGGGTTGCTGAATATTCGATCCCTTTCTTCAAAAGCACTTATAGTAAATGATATTATCACAGAAAATAATCTAGATGTGCTGTGTTTGACAGAAACCTGGCTAAAACCAGACGATTACATTACTTTAAATGAGTCTAGCCCTCAAGGTTACTATTATCGACACGAACCTCGTCAGAAAGGTAAAGGGGGAGGTGTTGCTGTTATCTATAGTAATATCTTTAGTATTACTCAAAAGTCTTTCAAATATGTCTCGTTTGAAGTGATGGTGCTCTATGTAACGTTATATAATGTAAGTGACAAATCTCATTTGAAATTTGTGTTGGCTACTGTATACAGGCCACCAGGGCACCATACAGACTTTATCAAAGAATTTGCTGATTTTCTCTCGGAGTTAGTACTGGCTGTGGATAAAGTCCTCATTGTTGGTGATTTTAATATACATGTAGATAATGAAAAAGACGCTTTGGGATTGGCATTAACAGATATTTTAAGCTCTATTGGAGTTAGACAACACGTGTCAGGACCAACTCATTGTCGTAATCATACTCTAGATCTAATATTGTCACATGGAATCGATATTGATGCCGTTGAAATTCTGCAGCAGAGCGATGACGTCTCAGATCATTATCTAGTCTCATGCGTGCTACATTTAACCAAGGCTGCAAAACCGCCTGTCTGCCATAAATATGTTAGAACCATCACTTCCACCACTAAAAACTGCTTTATAAATAATCTTCCTGATCAGTTTCATCAACTTAGCAAACCAGACAGCTTAGAAGAACTCGATGTTGCAACAGAAACTATTGACGCTCTCTTTTCCAACACTCTAGACTCTGTTGCTCCTTTGCGCTTAAAAAAGATTAAGGATATTAGTCCAACGCCATGGTATAACGAGCACACTCGGGCCCTTAAGAGAGCAGCAAGAAAAATGGAGCGCAGCTGGAAGAATTCAAAACTAGAAGTTTTTCGGATTTCATGGAGAGAGAAAATGATGGAGTACAGAAAGGCCATAAAAACCGCTAGATCTGCTTATTTTTCAAATCTTTTAGAAGATAATAAACACAACCCTACGTATTTATTTAATACAGTGGCTAAATTAACGAGAAATACAGCCTCAACTTCTGAGGTTTCCAAACAGCACAGCAGTAATGACTTTATGAACTTCTTTACTTGCAAGATTGACAACATTAGAGAGAAAATTATAGCCATGCAACTGTCTACTACAGTATCACATCAGACAGTGGATTGTAGTATCCCTGAGGAAAAATTCCATTCATTCGCTGTTATAGGAAAGGAAGAATTGTCTAAACTTATTAAATCATCAAAATCAACAACATGTATGTTAGACCCTATACCGACTAAGCTATTGAAAGAGATGCTTCCAGAGGTCATAGATCCTCTTCTTAAGATCATTAATTCATCTTTATTACTAGGTTACGTACCGAAAATTTTTAAGCAGGCTATTATCAAACCTCTTATTAAAAAACCACAACTTGATCCTGGTGAATTAGTCAATTACAGACCGATTTCCAATCTACCTTTTCTGTCAAAAATACTAGAAAAGGCAGTATCATCTCAACTTAGTTCCTACTTGGAAAGAAATGGTATCTGTGAGGATTTCCAGTCAGGATTTAGACCGTACCATAGTACTGAGACTGCTCTCATTAGAGTTACAAATGATTTGCTCTTATCATCAGATCGTGGTTGTATCTCTCTATTAGTGTTACTAGACCTCAGTGCTGCTTTTGACACTATCGACCACAATATTCTTTTGAATAGACTAGAAAATTATGCTGGAATTAGTGGAAATGCATTGGCATGGTTCAAATCATACTTATCTGACCGTTATCAGTTTGTAGTAGTAAACGAAGAGATGTCATTTCGATCACAAGTTAAATATGGAGTACCACAAGGCTCAGTTCTAGGACCGTTGCTTTTCACTCTGTACATGCTACCCTTGGGAGATGTCATTAGGAAGCATGGCATTAGCTTTCACTGTTACGCTGATGATACTCAGCTCTATATTTCCTCGCGCCCCGACGAAACCGACCAATTCTCAAAATTAACAGAATGCGTAGCTGATATAAAAAATTTGATGACTAGTAATTTCCTACTACTAAATTCAGAAAAAACAGAGATTCTAATTATTGGACCAAAAACTTCTGCACATAATAACCTAGAATACTGTCTAACACTTGATGGCTGCTCTGTTAAGTCGTCTTCGTCAGTTAGGAACCTGGGTGTGCTCTTTGATACCAATCTTTCATTTGAATGCCACATTTCTAGCATATGTAAAACCGCATTCTTCCATCTTAAAAACATATCTAAATTGCGACATATGCTCTCAATGACAAATGCGGAACAGCTAGTTCATGCGTTTATGACCTCGAGACTAGATTACTGTAATGCTCTACTGGGTGGTTGCCCTGCTCGCGTGATAAATAAATTACAGCTGGTCCAAAACGCAGCTGCTAGAGTCCTTACTAGAACCAGGAAGTATGAACATATTAGTCCGGTTCTGTCAAAACTGCACTGGCTCCCTATTAAACATCGTATAGATTTTAAAATCTTGCTAATTACTTACAAAGCACTAAATGGCTTAGCTCCCCAGTACCTGAGTGAGCTTTTAATGCATTATAGTCCTTCGCGTCTATTACGATCTCAGAATTCTGGCCAGTTGTTAATACCTAGAATATCAAAATCAACCGCGGGCGGTAGATCCTTTTCCTATTTGGCACCTAAACTCTGGAACAATCTTCCTAGCATTGTTCGGGAAGCAGACACACTTTGTCAGTTTAAATCTAGACTAAAAACGCATCTATTTAACCTGGCATACACATGACGCACTATAAACTTTTGTCCTCATATCCGTTAAAGGATTGTTAGGCTGCATAGATCAGGTCAGCCGGAACCGGGAACACTTCCTATAACACCAGATGTACTCGTTACATCGGAAGAAGAATGGCGTCTACGCTAATTTTTTGTCTCTCTGCTTATCCCGAGGTTTACCAATTAACATGATTGGCTGGATCCGGGCTGTGTCCGGGTCGGACGGGGAACCTGTGCCTGTGTGCGGCAGCAGTGTGGCCCTGTGGTGTCGGCGGAGACCGTGTGAACGAGCTCATCCTTTGTGAAGACCCTACCGACTCATCAGCCAGCGGCACATATCCCAACAAACCGTCCCATATCGGCGTGGTCAAAAGATCTTAAATTAGATGGAACTAGATTAAATATTTTGACTGTTGCGATTCCAAATCAGTTTAATGACCTGTAACTCTGCCTGAGTATCGGACAAGTGTTCACTGTTGGCCAGAGGAGAACTGGCCCCCCAACTAAGCCTGGTTTCTCCCAAGGTTTTTTTCTCCATTTGTTGGAGTTTTGGTTCCTTGCCGCTGTTGCCTTTGGCTTGCTTAAGTTGGGGACACTTGCTTGATATTCAGCAGTGTTTTTGATATGCCTGTATTGGCGCCGTTGTATGCGAACTGATCTGAGCCGGACGATTACGTCACTGTTTTCTCCAGTGCTGCTATACCTAAATTACCTAGACTAATAACTATTGATCTTTGCAACGGAATGAATCAATAATATATAGAATAAGCTGCACAATGACACCATTTTCTTATTAATGTAAAGCTGCTTTGCCACAATTTGCATTGTAAAAAGCGCTATATAAATAAAGATGACTTGACTTGACTTGACATTGTAAATACAGTGCAGCGCTTCCTGGTTCTACATCAGAACGAATGAATTTTTAGAAATTCTGAGAAGAAAGAAAGAAGTGCTCAGGAATATCAGTGCTGAATAATAACCTGATCCCAAAACCAGTTACAAAGACCGGTTCTACAGTGAGCTCACCTGACCATTGCTCATTTTATAAATATATTACATGTGGGACAAGCATTCTGGAGAGGAGGAGGGCTGGTTTCCAGCTTCTTCACCCGCTACAGCTAGAGAACACAAACCCAACTCCACATCAACACCAGCACCTCCCGTACGCCTCCAAAGACAATACACCCTGCCTTTGAAATCAGGGAACACGCGACGGGGTGAACATCTGAGATATTTTCTCTACAGAGTACAGCTCACTAACAAATAGAAATCAAGTAGTACTAGAGCTAAAGCTCTTTTCATGTAGGTTTAAATTTGTGCTGGTTACCTTTCCTCTGCTGGTGTGCCGTCCCCTCCAGAAGGCTGGCTTCCAGCTCGGCTTGGTCAAGATTCTGGGGGGTGTTGGGAGGCGTAAGCAGGCATGAGGGGTCGAGGGCCAGACTCTTGTGGTAGCCCAGGTCTGAACTTCCAGACAAGCTGTTTTGGAGCTCCAGGCTCTTGAGTTTTTGGGTCAGGACGGCCTCGCATGAGCTCAGATTGCTGTGAGTCTCTCGAAACTGAGGTGGTGTCATGGTGTCAGGGTATTGATCTGTTGCCTCTGAATCCTGGCAGGTGATTGGTTCAGACGATGTCTCTTCATTCAAGTTCCTGCAGGAGCCCTGAATGAATCCAAAATGTGAAAAATAATTATCAGCCCATTTTTCAAGTCATATTCAATTTGTTTGTACAGCACTTTTTAGAATATGCATTACTTCAAAGTAGCTTTGGAGAAAGTCGTATTGTTATGCTTTACCATAGAGCAAATGATCTGCGATGATTTGACAATATAAAACAATGATACAATGATCCTCCAGATTTAGATCTATCTATATTGTATTTGTAGTGTAGTCTAGCACATAAATCAGTAGCATAATGACTCAGTCACACATCTGAGCACTCAAAGGGAATTTAAATATAAATATCGGTCATTTTGTTCTATCAAGAGATTTAAATGTTGGTCAGTTTAGTTCTATTACGAGATGTAAAGAGCCCCTATTATGTTTTTTTTTTTATATTACCTTTCATGCCATGTGTAATACTGCTGTGTTTGAATGTAAAAGGAATCTAAGTGCATGTCAAATAAAGTTATTGTCTCTAAAAAGAAAGAAACGATTCTGAACTGAATGAGTCGCCAGTCTTACTTCCTGTTACATACCAGTTAACAATGCAACAAATTTGCATAATGCCAGAATATGGTCTTCAATGACTGCCCCCGAAGTATGTCTACTTTGATCCGCCCACAAACTATGTTATTGTAGCTCAGAGCTTTAAGAGTTTGATTCATCTTGTCGACATGTCAAGAAGACGCTGTTTTCAGTGCAGTGAATCACTTTGCATGAAAGGATGAGGACTTGCGCAGGAATTGATACGGTAAAGCTGACGCCATCGTTCCTGTCACTGTGTATCAAGTGCTGAAGTCTCTAGAGCTGAAATTCAGATGTGGTAATGGCATTTCCGACACGTGTTGTAAGCAGTAGGCCAATCACAACATACTGGGTCATCTGACCAATCAGAGCAGAGGATGCTCTTGGAAAGGAGGGGTTTAGAGAGACCGAATCTTCAAACTAACCGTTTTCAGACTCTTTTAAGAAATTAGGTAATGTGCAATTATGAGAAAATTAATTTAAACGATGTAAACCAATTGTAGGAGACCTCAAACAAAATTATGAACCTTTACAATAGCATAATAGGAGCACTTTAAATATTGGTTGGTTTTGTTGTAAGTGAGACAAGACAATTTTTACAAAAGCATCAATGAAGATATGATTTGGTTGTGGTCTAGTGAAAAATAGCTAGTTGTCAAAGAGGCTGATGTGAGTTTAATATTTCATTAGCAGTTATTTATGTAACAGTATTGAGAAATATTAGGTATGGTGTTCATTTCAATTAGTAAAGTCTCTGATTACCACCAGAAAACTGTAACGTAATGGTATTCCTTACTGTGGTTGAAATAACTTATTTCTAAACTATATGCCAACATTTCAAAATCTACTTAAAACTGTTCTAAACCCTTCAACTAACCATTGCAATAAAAGTCTGTGCATTTTCTGTGGCGTCAGGAGTTAAAAACATGGAAAAGGTTTACCTGTGAGGGCTGATGATCAGACTGTGTCTGGCTGTCTGGGAGAGACTGGATAAACTCCTGCAAATGCTGGAACGGAGGGAACAGCCCTGGCTCTGTGATGGGATTTCCCAGCTCCAGATGAAAGATGCTGCTGGGCAGGATTAGTGGAGGATGGTTGTCGAAACTTTCCAGGATATTAGCTAAGACAAAAAACATTTTTGCTGTCAGGCACAAAGAATCTCAGTGAGCATTCAAGACATTATTTGAGCCCTTGATATGTAGGCCTCCTCCTGATAGTGAATCACCGATGGTTAAAAAGATTCACTCCATAACACGTCAACATATCCACATCGCTATGATCAGATGCTTTCTTAACTGCTGTTTTCTCACTGCTGTCATTTTTGTTGTGTGTTCATATTGAGAGGAAAGTGAGCAGTACATTTACATATTCATCTAATCGCTGCTCTCAGTAGTATGGGTAGTGTCGCGGATGTTCGCTAACAGTATACTGCTGAAAAGGTATTTCAAACGTTTTTTTACCTTTAAGTGAAAAACAAAGAACTTTGTCATGAGTATATCAGGGTCTTAACCCAAACCTTTTAAAATATACATAAAACACAATATAATCAATTCTCTAAAAATGTTTAAAAACATAAATAGCGCATTATACTGACAAGGCTGTTGGTAAACTATATTTTGGAACTGACAATGTTCAAATGAATCATCTGTGATTACAGGATGATGTGTGTACATTCATATTTAAGCTCACAGGTATGGAGGGCCGCCGCTGCATCCTCTGGAGACGGGGTCCAGCATGGAGGGCACATTCGGGCTGTGTTGTACTCTCTCAGCATATGATGCAGCTGTGCAGGGTTCAGATGAACAAACTCAGCTCTCAGGGTGGACCATGATGCCTGTAAACACACACAAATGCATAGAAGAATGAAAATAATTAAAAAAAAAAAAACTACACAAAACTATAAGCGCTTTTTAGGTCGAACTGGATTTTGGATTTAGCTAACCATATTCAAGGCCGGAGAAATGGGATGGTGAAATGTCTTTAGAGATGTGTTGACTCCCAATTGGTCACATACATTCTAATCTTGATTTTGCAACACCACAAAGGGCACAGAATTGTATAGGGCTTATGATGCTTTTGGGAAACAGCCCAACATGATTTAGCAACAGTAAATGCTTTGAGTTTACTCATTCACACATCTCACATTTCAATTTAGATTAAATTTGTGTAGTCTGCATAACAATGAAATTACTTAACAATATTACCTAAAGGGAGAATGTACAAAGAAACAACAAAGGACCCAAGACTGAGCCTTGTGGTGTACCTAGACTAGGCTAGTACCTGTCCAGAAATATAGAAGAATGTGATCTAGATTGTCAAATGTAGCACTTAATTCAAGTAATAACAGCAGAGAAATACAACTCTGGTCAAATATCATGTAGTCTGAATGTTTTAGAACATTTCTATGCAGTAAGGAGAATAATTGGTGAATAGAATAAAAAAAAAAAAACGAAAAAGATAAATAATCATTCATTTCACAACGATACATATCATTCTCTGACAACACAGGCCTTGCTTTGACAAACAAACTTTATTGTCAACCAAACAAAACATCTTTAAAATACCACAAAGGAAATACAGCCAAAACACTTAAACAAAGGATAGCTCACCAAACAAGACTCCACATTTATTTTTTTTCATTCTTCTTTACTGGTTTCTTATGAATAGACTATATAAATAACAGAGTAGTGTTTTCCTTTGTGTAATTTTGCAATCCAGTGCTTGTATGTAATTAAACCAATCTCTTCACAACATTATTTAAGAAGCAGTGGCTGAGAACAAACATCGTACAACAGACTCCTGCCGAACCTGGCAGGATATGTTTGGCATTTCCTTACAGTTACAGCTTAGTTTCATTAAACTGACAGTTTATCTTTAGGAGTACTGTTTTTATTTAGGTCTTCGGACTTTCTTTTAGTTTAATTTAATTTAATCAGAACATAAACAAACATTAAAATTTCAAAGAGACCTGGTACGCTCTTTTACAAAGTCTTTATTTTGTTTTTGGGCTTTACGAGAATAGGTTTTCATGCTTGAAAGTTCAAAAGACATTATTTTTCACATAATTTACATTGTTGCAGCACCTCTCTTCCCAAGCCGTATAACATAACTGCAAGTTAAACATTCGCCCATTTATTTTGCATATGCCTTGGGTGGGAATGATTTAAATTAAGAATATTGTGTATATCTGAAGTCGTTACATGATTCTGGGAACGGCTGTGATCTGTCGGTCTAAACCGCAGGACTCACTCTTGGCTAATAAAAGTTAAACACAGTGTGTTTTTGCTTTCAACCATGTGCATCAGAAGTATGTTTATGAGTAACTCATTTTCTCCAGCTGAATGTGCAATTTATTTGCGTTTCCCATCTGTCTGTTGCCAGGTCTGGAATAAGGTGCCGGTTTAGCTGATTTGACACCAGTTGCCTGGTTTCTCCAAAGATTTGACTGTTAAAGTGCTAAACAAGTAACAAGTCCTATGAGTAAACCAGGTCTGGTGTAGATATTGGATTTACACACACAAAAAAAAGGCTTGGTTCAACATTAAAAAAATGATGCTTAGTACCTAAAATTAAACTTAATAGACATTATCAAATTTTTCTCAAATCTTCCTCTCAAGCTTTCTTTAAAAAATACACACACATGAAACAAACGACAATGAATGTGGATAGCAGCTCAGATCAATTGGTCTTAGAAGAATTTGATGAGAAATGTTGGAAATCTCTGATACAAATTTTGAATAACAGAGAGCACAGTTTAAGAGAACATGAAATCACTGGAGTCTTCTGTCATGTTGTGATTTTTTCTTTGCTATAGACACCCACAACAGCAACAGGCTGGGCTGAAGAGTCAGAAAGGCTGTCTCAAAATAGATGGATGGAAAAGGGGAAAATACATCTGCAACTATGAGCAGAAATGGATGTTTTACAAACCACAAACTGCGCTCATGCCATGGGTGGAGACTTAACAACCAGTCTCCTAGCAACTTTGACATGCAACCATTATTTGTTGACGGATAGAGGAAGTTATCGTTCTCTAATGATACACTGGATGATACTGACAGACACATACCGTATAAATTGTCTCAACAAGTGCTGCATGTGTTATTATTAGTTAGAAAAGTACAGTTCCTCAAGACAAACCTTGATGTTGGCTTTACTTAAGTTTAAAATCTATACAGATCTATTTGTTGCTGGAGTGTTTCAGTGGTTGGTACAGTTGTCTATCTGGTTGCTATTGTTTTCAAAAGAGACTGATATGGTGTTTTTAGAATACCTTTTCATGCTTACAATTGTTAATCGCAGGTGATTCAAAATCCTGGGTAAACTATTCCTCGACAAACACGCAACCAGTTTAAATGACTGATTGTCTGTCTGTGGAAATGTGTAAAACATTATTGAACCTAAAGTTAAAATTCACCTTCACTCAGGGTTTAAAAAGACTTTTTAGCTCAGAGTCACAGTCAGTTCATTCAAACACAAAGACTAGGTCCTATTTTCGCTTGTGATTTGTCTGTTCAGACCAATTTGTAGCAAAGAGCCTGAATGAAAATGAAAATTCACTCTCTGACAGTAGGTGGCGCTTATAGAAAAGCACAAAACCACACTTGGTACACAAAACACCGCCAAGGTGCAGTTTTATGTAACAGCAGCGACTTTCGGCATGTGACCAAAATATAGTGTGAAAAGTCCAATCAGTGAAAAAAATACAGCATGCAGTGTTGAAACAGACTGAAAGACTTTGCTAAATTTAGCAGGTTAAAGTCTTAACCCAAACTTGTAAAATAACATTATTGCCTTATAAATATTGACACGGGTTAGAAGAAGTGTTTAATTGTATTGAATTTGCACTTCAAATTTTTAAAGCATATATTTTACAAAAAAAAAACCTGTGCTTGCAGATGATAATATTAATGAAATAAAAGGGTACTTAAGTGAACTTCAAGAGATTTTATGTACATACTTTAAGGTTTAGTTCACCCAAAAATGAAATTTCTGTCATCATCTTCTCATCCTCAAGTTGTTCCAAACCTGTATAAATGTCTTTGTTCTGCTGAACAGATGGAAGAATGTTTGTAACCAAGCAGATCTCGCTCCCCATTGACTGCCATAGTATTTTTTTTTCCTACTATGGCAGTCAATGGGGAGCGAGATCTGCTTGGTTACAAACATTCTTCCAAATATCTTTGTGTTCAGCAGAACAAAGAAATTCATACAGGTTTGGAACAACTTGAGGATGAGAAGATGATGACAAAATTTTCATTTTTGGGTGAACTATCCCTTTAAGTACACTTTTAAAAGTTCACTTTAGCTAGTAAAGTTTTTCTGCAAAGTACATTTAAATCATTGTTTTAATAATCTTTAGTCATCTTTTAAATAAGTACACTTATTGATGTGTTGACTGACATACTAAACCACATGTGAAGCACTTGGTTTTAACGGTATATTACCTTTAAAGTTAATATATTTTAGATATACTAAACGGCAACTTTGTAATTGCAAATGTGTAATTACAAATATATATAAATACAATTTTCAATATAAGTTACATTAAAATATATTGTAGTTTACAAAAATGCTTGTCAGTACATTCAGCAGTACACTTTAACCATATTTCAAAAACAATAGAAGTAATTATGAAATGACATATAAAAATGTACTTAAGTCATACTTAAATGAGTTTAAAAAGTACAGCTAATTGCATTTAATATAAATTTGACCTATAACACATTTTCATTCAATTGCAAATGTCATTGTATTTGTATATAGAATTTTTCTTGTTTGTTTACTCCTTGTTTTTAACATCAAAATTCCTATTGACTAAAAAAGCCAATTTGGCCAAATCATTTTTTTCATGTATTATTAAAATATATGTCCCTGATTAAATGACAAAAAAAAAAAAACATTCAATTAAGTGTCTGAAAATCATTCAGTTCACACTTAAATGTATTATTTTACTGTAATAAGTACGCTTTTTATAAGTATGCTAAAATGTACTTCTTTTTCACAAGGGTATCTTTCCTTAATCCAATTTGGATTGAAATGATGCTCAGTTTTTGAAATACTTACTTTTACTTCATTTACAATAAAAAGTGTATTTATGGTTGACTGTGTAATGCAGGACAAATAAACAGAGAGGTCATGTGACAGAGTGAGTCATGTATATGTTTGTTTGGAGTGTGTTTAAAGTAAACTCAGTCACTTAAGACAGTGAGATCACACTAGCCCCTCCCACTCAGAGCTGTAATCCGGCACTCTGACAGGTTAAGAACCTTAACGGTCAAAGTTCATTTACTGCGGAGACCAAGAACCGAACTCCAGTCAGACTCTCCAGCGCCGCGAGCCACTTCACGAGACCTGTAAACCCCCACGGTACAGGATGTGTTTGGGTGGCGTGCTGTAAACCTTGTACTGTCCTCTGTTATTCTGCCTTTGTTTTAAGGTATGATAAGCCTAGTGAAACTCGTTTCCTTAAGCACAAAAGAGTAAACAATGCATTTCCCCACTATCAATGACTTTGAAGGAAGTTAACAGGTTTAAGACCAGACAAACAGCTGTTTTGAAATCTTCCATTTCCTGTTCATCCAGGTACAAGAGTCTCTCCTGCCTGCGGCGCTCTGTCTACATTGTGATTTACAAAATGATTCAACTTAGATGACTGTTGAATAATGGATATTATTTAGGATTATATGACAGACTGAATCCAGTGGCATGTTGTGGCAGGCTGAACTGGTTTTTGGGACGTATACGGAAACATGCCATGACTCAAGAAGTAAATATGACCTTTGTCATGAGATTGATGCCATCATGAGGTCATACTGAATTAACTCGATACTCAAGCATTGCTATTGGCTTGGTAAAACATTTCTAGAAACATCACGTCATTTTATAGTCCTAGTAGCTGCTGGATGACATATTCAAGGGCTTTATTGGTATTGCTATAACTGATACTCACACCTGTCCAATCATCACCTCCAGCACACCTTGCTGTCAAACCCGATTATTCTTTGCAGCTGAAGAAATTCCTTATTTATTCGCAATTCAATGAAACCAGATCAAGCCGTTTGTCAAGTGAACTGATCAAACAATGTAAGGATGCACCAACACCATTTTTGACACACCAAGTTTCTTAGTCATTGATAACACTTCATGACCAATGCATTTCTTTCTAGTGAATTGTGATCATTGGATAAGGCATTTAAAAATGATTTGGACTAATTCACTAATGAATCTGATTTCTGAACTAATTAATTTTTGACTAATTCGTTCAAAAGTTCAGTTCTGCCACAACAAATTTCCCACAAAACTATGGTTTGAAAGAAACGTTTACTCTACACAAGAAAAATATCTATTTCAGAGTGTAACGACAAAAATCTATAGGTAACACTTTAAAAATTGTAAAAATGCTATATGTCAATATTTTTAATGGACCTTAAAAATAAGCAGCTGTATTTTTATTAAATAAATTAACAAAGATCAACAAAGGCTGTAACAAATGTACTGCTCATTATTAGTTAGTAATGTTAGTAATGTTATAATAGGACCCTATTGTAAAGTGTTACCAATTTATATTCACAATAGAAACTTCCATGATGTTTAAGGGTGTGTTCACACTTGGCAGGTTTGGTTTGATTTAAACGAACTCTGATGCGATTGCTCTGTTAGTGTGGTTCATTTTAAAAAGTGTGAACGCTGCCATCTAAACCCTGGTGCGCACCAAACAAGCGGACGGAGACTATGAAAATATTGCAGTCCAATGAACACAACGCAGAAAAAAGGCATGCATACGAACCAAAAACAGGATGTGATGTCACAAGATGTGACTCTAAAAAGCACAGACTCTTCAAGGATACCTCTTTTTTTCTCGTCATAGTCGCGTTGTTGCCCAACACAGTTCAGTACAGGCATCAGAAACAGAAACTTCTTGCAGCAGATCTTCGTTTGTGTGTGACGGAGGGATTCCTGCTGCTTTTTTGACTCTTTTACACATTTTTTAGGTTTCACAAGTTCTCAGCTGGTCAAAATATCATCATACTGTATGTACCTACAAACAACAAGTGTGTTTAGCCCAGAACACAGCATTGTTTTAGATGTACGGTAAGTTCAGGTCGCAAAATATACATCATAAAACATTTTTATTATTTTTTTTTTTTTTGCATCTTTAGGTTTGGTGTTAAGCGAACCAGGACTCTAAATGACCAGATCAAATGAACCAAGAGAACCGAACCACAAGTGTGAAAAGAACCTTAGATTTAATTCTTTTCCATGTCTGGAAAGACAGTTTTAAAATTCCCTGATAATTCCAGGTTTTCCATGACAATAGAAAACAACATATTCACCTCATATTTCACCCCAAAATTAAAAGAGAAATTATGTGAAATATGAAATTATCTTTTGTCTTCAAAAAATGAAACATTTCCTTATGTAATGTAAAGAATGAATGAAGGTTAAGGAACATTATTAAACATTAAAAACAGGCTTCGATATCTGAATGCATGATTTACTTTGCTGTGGGTTTATAAAACTGAATGTTGTTTGTATCCTGTATTTTGTGTCAGGACAATTTATTGTGTGCAACTACATGAGCATGTCACTGGAAGCTAAATAAGACGCATCCCTACAACAATACATCTGTAAATACTTTGCTTTTGTATCTGCGCAAGCGTTTGTGAAGCAGTTGAAGCAGTTTCTGACCTGCAGCAGGGTCTCTTTGGGAGTTGCAAGCAGGTTGACGGCTGAAGAGAGTTTCTGGAAGAAGTCGGCAGCCAAATCTCCCAGTCCGATGCTTTGAGTCCAGTCCATCAGCAAATCCAGGTTGGCCCGGATCTGCACTCCTCTAGACCACTGGTAGAAACCACCTCCAGACCCTTAAAACACAACCACAACAATATTTATTCTGAAGACCCAATTAGTGCAAGTGGAAACATGTTAATCACATTAAGCTACTTTTACTTTTCGATAATCATCAAAAGTCACAAGCTGGATTTGATCTCAACCAATTTACATTCCGTCATAGTTTTGTCTGGCTTCAGCAGACTCTTGCCGAGCAAACAGCTGTGTTGTACGGCCAATGATATTTACGCCTGGATGCAAATATTCACACCCTTGTGAGAAACACGTCCCAAAGGAGTAGTAAGACCACTGGTAGTTTCCAATGCACTCTCATATCTGCTGTGTTCTTATTTTGGTGCGTGATTCAATATAACCTGCATCAAAACCGCACTGGTGATTTGCATTAATTAAAAAAAAAATCAAGAAATAAAGAAATTCATGCACATTAAATCTACTCTTTGATTTTTGACCATTGAGTTTTTGGTGAGTCCTCAGAAGGAGAATGCATATGCTCACCTCTCTCCATGAGCGCGTTGAAGAGCGAGGCGTTCGTGAAGAAGAACAGGTACGTCAGCAGTTGAGATGTGATCTCGCTGTGCACCAGGAAAGTGTTGAGCACGTGCAGTGCCTCCTTCAGGACGTCCAGGATTTGGCTGACTCCCGCAGGCATGCGCAGCTGTCCGCTCTCAGAGAAAGGGTTACTATCCAGCAGCCGTGGTAACACAGCATACATACTCTAATAGAAGGGATTGGGAAAAATAAAGTTTGATTACTGTGCTTAACAATCCATTAAATACTGTAGAGAATCTTATAATGTAAGGTCTGCATGCTTAAACACTTTATTAAGAGTAACAGCCTACAAACTGTCAAACCACCCCATTTACAACACATTGACTACTACTACTATTACTAATAAATATATATATATATATATATATATATGTATATATATATATATATATATATATATATATATATATATATATATATATACACTATATAAGCATGAATGTATGCTTAAAATTATGTAGGATTATTTTACGCACAATGCAGTCATGTCATGTCTACAACATGTGTATTATTTCACAGCAATGAAAAAAAAAGAGTTGTACATTTTAATATAGATATATAAATCTCAATATATAGCTGTAAACATACTGTGACGAGCAGGGCGGGCGAGAGCTGTGAGAGAACGGCGCGAGGCCGGTGACGCGAGAGATAATGAGCGTCAGCTGCTCGCTGCACCGGTCTCGTATCTCTCACGGAGGAGCATAAAAGAGGAGCGACGACAGTGAAGGACGAGAGAGGACCAGGCCTGGACTTTATGTTGTTTTATTTTGTTTGTGTGGGCGGCAGTCGCCGTGAGGAACTGCCGCCCTTTTACTTTTGTTTTATTGTTTGGTTATTTTATTATTAAAAGTTGTTGAATGTTCGCCGGTTCCCGCCTCCTCCTTCCCATGCTTACGAACTATGTTCCACATACATATACTGTTAGAAGAATCCTGACTTGTAAAAATGAATATATAATATAAAACCCTGAATTTCTAAATGCAATAAAATGTCTGAAAAAAGCATCAACAATTGTATCCAAATTGTAAATGTAAAATAAAACATGTAGAATATCTATATTTAAACATCTTCAGTAGATGAATAGTAAATACTGTTCTGTTTGGTATAAGGATGATTTTAGCTTTTTTTTTTCTTTGAAAGAAATTATGCTGTTAAAGTGTTAAAAAGTGGCAGTAAAGGTACTTTAAATACTGTTATTTTTAACTTTTTATTCAATAAAAAAAATATATAACATTTAATAATTTTTATCAACAATAAGAAATTTTTTTCAAGCAGCAAATCATCATATCAGAATGATTCTGAAGGATCATGTGACTCTGAAGACTGATGCTGAAAATTCAGCTTTGATCACAGAATAAATTCTATTTTAAAATATATTATAATAATATTTCACAGTATTACTGTTTTACTGTATTTTTGATCAACTAAATGCAGTTGTGGTTAACTTCTTTCAAAAATTTTGAACGGTATTGTTCATGTATGCTGAATATAAAGTTAAAAGCTCAATAATCTTGAATGTACAGTGGAATACATACAATACATATGTAACCCTAAAACATTAGAGAAAACACAGGAGAGAGTAAGACAGCTCACATTATTTGTGTTTTCAGTACAGAGGACGTAGCCAGGAGCAGTGCTGTGTGCAGTTCCTGAACGTCGCGTCTGAGCCAACAGGAAGTGCGGCACAGGCCGGCTTCCCCTCGGCGGGGTGTGATATGTGGCTGTGACTGGACTCTGGAGAATGTCTCTGCCCTGACTGCCCATTGTTACCGCACCAGTGAAAGTCTTGAGAATCATTCAGATAAGACTAAACCAGCAGATGCATCTCACATCCACACACTCACTTTTCCCACTGACTAAACCACTGCCGCCCTCAGGAACAGATAAAAGGATTTTGTAAACAAATAAGGGCTATGCAGATAACTATGGCAGACGGGAACTCGGACGAGGCTAAGAGCCTAGTGGGAACGTATTTTATCACAAGTTGACAAAAATACAGCATGCTTAACTATAACCCTGAAATAAATGCTTCTTTAAGCACACAGAAATAAGAAAAGAGATTTTGCCGAAATTATGTCTAAATACTTTAGAGATTATGAAAACCCATATGAGACGTCAGATTTTAAACTAAAGGCATGGTCACATTAGCAAAATTTCAGCTAAATTTAATGAGCAAAAAAGTGTCCGTTTTCTATTGTCAACAGTGTAGTGATATATGAGCTCATCTATTGCAAATGAAACTTAAGATGGCTCAACGTAAAGATGCGGTCACATTACCAAAATATGGGCAATATTTTATGGGCCAAAGAATATATTGTCTATTGTCAACAATGTAGTGATGTCCTATATGATGTCCATTACGAATGAAACGTCAGATCTGAATGTAAAGATGCGATCGCATCAGCAAAATTTCATGGACAAAAGATTACGCTGCATATTTTCAACAGTCTAACAATATATAAAGCACAGCTCACCATAACTACACAACCATCCGTTGCGAATAAAACATCAGATTTTATTGTAAAGGTATGATCACATTACCAAAATATTGGCAACACTTTTGCAAGTCTATTTTCAACAGTGTAGTTAAATATAAATCACAGCTCACACTGTAACCATTGATTTGCAAAGGAAACATCAGATTTTAATGTAAAGATGCAGTCACTTTACCAAACTTTTTGACAAAATTGCATGGCCAAAAAAAATACACTGTCAAAAGCGTAGCAATGTATGAAGTAGAGCTCAACATCACGTTTATAATCCACTGTGAATGAAACGTCAGATCTCAATGTAAAGATGTGGTCACATTACAAAAATTTTGAAAGCAAAAATGGTCCATTGTCTATTGTCAACAGCGTAGCAATGTATAAAGCACAGCTCACTATCACTATAGCCATTAATTTGGAAGGAAACTTCATATTTCAATCTAAAGGTGTGGTCACATTAGTAAATTTTCCATTGTCAGTACTGTAACAATGCATGAAACACAGCTCACCATCATTACAGCCACTGATTTGCAAAAGAAACGTCAGATTTCAGTCTAAAAGATGTGGTCACATTACCGAAATGTTGGTGAAATTTTACTAGCAAAAAATGTCCATTTCCATTAGAGTAGCAATGTATGAATCGCAACTCTTCACTATCATCACTATGATCATCCATTGCCAATGAAACGTCAGATTTCAATCTAAAAATGCAGTCACATTGGCAAGATTTTAGCAAAATTTCATAAGCAAAAGTAGACCATTGTCTACTGTCAATAGTGTAGTTATGTATAAAGCACAGCTGACACCGAAGTCAGATCAAGCAGCTTTCTGTTGGTCAATGCGGCAAATACAAGATCATTTTGTGGATTCCTATTGAAGCGACTGCATTTCGCTCGTAATGTGACTGTACTTTTTTTTTAATGGAATATAGCAGTATTTATTAGCAGCGACATCTCTTTTCTGATGACGAGGGCGGGACAACCTGTCTCTCACATGAGGTCGATGAATAGCAAACCACAACCGTCCAACCATCCAATCAATTCCCCAAGGACAATATCAAGTCCCGCCCTACATTTTTTTCTGGTTCTAGAAGCCGTTTTACTCAGATATGCATCACAATTGGAAAGAAAAGACTATCGCAACTTCCGTTAGCTGATTTTAAAACACACAAACACACTGCCAGTCTGTCAGGGCACAGCAGAGGTTAATGAAGCCGAAATAAGTCACATCAGACATATGAAGTCATTGAGGAACTAACCCCCATGACTCAGCACTGACAGACACATTCTTGCCTTTTGATCACAGCATGACGTCAGAGCATTCATGAGCATGACTAAAAGATGCATGAATCCCACCATTCACCACAACTGACAATTGAGATACGATTGAAATCTCTAAATGCTGTGATGAAACAAACCATTAGATCGTGTGTTAACAGGAAATCAGTTTATTTTCATTATTATCACCTGTTTAATGTTCTGTACATTCTTTTAACAGAAAAATACAATTTCCTGACACCAACCAATTACCTTACACAGTCTGACATCACCAGTAAGAGAAAAACACAGAGTTTATGGCTTGTTAAGCGACATTTACATGCTAATGAGTCGGTAACCGTTATGATTGCTTTAACTGGACACTCCTCTCCCTTTCTGCTGATGAGAACAGAATATTTCCTGGTCAGGAAACAGATGAACTCTCCGAGTCCAAATGTGGAGGTCCACAGCTGCTTCCCCATCAGGCATAGGATGGGTAACTCTGTCCTTCCTGTTTGACAGTCCTCTTAATCCCTCATATGCCAGTTGTTTTCTAGTATAGGACTGGAGTGTTTGAACCGTGAAGGACATAACCTCTCCATTTACTACTTATCTACGAAGTTAATCTTCAACTAACACGTCACATATTTGGATCTTCTTGTCTCCAACTAGAGGTGACTTCATCGCCTAGATTTTCCACGCCATTGAAACTGATGTAATATAATGGAGAATGAGTTTCACAATGTTTCCTTTCATTTTCAATTAGCGATTTTTAATAGTTTTAGTTTTAGTAAACCACAACAACATTGGTTTCCTTGAGAAGTTCCCAAGGAGACACATCAAAGATTAAAGGAAAAGTTAATAGAAAAGTAAACACTTCTCCTTATGTTCCATTGAGAAAATAACAATGGACAGAGAATAACAATTTCAGTCTGATTGAACTATTCTTTTAAGACATTCATCACGTACAGCTACAGACAAATTCAGTAAAAAAATAATTGTTCCAAAACATTTCCCACTCATCTGAGAGGGGCAGGGATTTGCCATTAACTTGAGCCTTGAGAAAATACACTGTTAATGTGTTTGTTTTTGATTCTTTGGGAAGGAGAGGACAAGTTATCTCGCTCACCAACAGCTATGGCAAATGTCTCCACTGCCTTGTTATGACTTTATTTTGGCTTACAGTCTGGAAGCACAAAATGCTGTTTACACGGTTATGTCCTGTTTCACATATTTTACATCCTTTCAGGACTACGAGGAACATATTTAATGTAAAATAAACACTATATATTAGGAACTAATATATACTAAATATAGTACAAAACTACAAAAAATATGCACATTTTTAAATCAATAGGCAGACCTAATGGCCTTTAATTTATACTTACTTTGGTGAGATAATAGACACACTGCTGGAAGGTGAACATGATGACTTCCTCCAGGACAGTCATGGCCTCCTCACTGGCAGCACGCGTGGACTCGATCTGACAATCCAATGATTCTGAGTAAATGGAGAAATTATATTACGGCACATTCTCAAAAGATTCTTAAAAGTACCCATGGAACAAAGATAAAACAATAACTAAAGCAATGAGCCAAAGAGGCCAGTGATCTACCACATATTTAGATTTTTTTAAAAACATTTAGAATAATTTAGGACAACACAGAGGGAAGTTTGGTACCTTTGCCCTGTTCCTGTCTGTCCTGCTGTCTCCAGGTTAAGAGCAGAGGGACCTCGTGCTGGATGAAGTGCAGCAGCTCAATGGAGTTGGACATCCACAGCACCAGCGGCTGCAGGCCTGGGATCAGATCTTTCATGTTCAACACATGCTGCTCTGCTGACATATCACTGGTACTTCTGTTGCATAAAAAGCACAATGTTCACACTTTATCAAATCTATCTGCCTATCCAACAAACAAACAATTCATTAATTATCAGGCCAACCAAAGAACCATCTATCCATATATATCTGTCGGCCCAAACAAGAAACCAATGATCCATCTGACTAACCAACCAACTAAACAGCTGTCTATCCATCAAAATATCTGTCCATCCAACTAATTAACCAACCATCTTTCTTTATATATACACTTATGTATAAGCTTGTTTCTTCAAACAAACAATCATACATCTATCCATTTGTCTGGTCAACCATTCATCTAACTTTTTGCCTTTCAGTCTAAATATCTGTTCAACCTACCAACCAACCGACCATCCATCTCTCTAATCATCAACGTATCTGTCTGTCAAACCAACCCAACAAACAACTATCCACCTATTTTTTCTGTCTAACCAACCATCTGTTCATGCATCAAAATTTCTGTCCATTCAACCAACTTACCAACCATCTCTACTCATCCAAAATTCATTGGTCTGTCCAACCAGTCGCCCAGAATTTATCAATTTATCTGTCTAACCAATCAATCATCCATCCATAAACCTTTCTGTCTTTCTACATGTCTGTCCAAACAACAAACCAATCACTAACCATATCCATCCATTAATTTGTCTATCCAACCACTGTCTGTCCATACATCTGTTTAAATGTCCAACCAAACAACCATCCTAACAAAATTGGTCCAACGATGTCACTGGATTCACAACCTAATGCGTCCATTACGAATGAAACGTCAGATCTGAATGTCAATACGCGACCATATCAGCAAAATTTAACGGGCAAAAGATTACGCTGTATATTTTCAACAGTCTAACAATATATAAAGCACAGCTCACCATAACTACACGACCATCCGTTGCGAATAAAACGTCAGATCATACTGTAAAGGTATGATCACATTACCAAAACAACCTACAACAATGCTTGTAAAACCTTTCTTTTATTATTTCAATACTTTTAATAGCAGTAAGTCAAATCAAAGTTCACATCATTAAGACATTGAGGTTAATTTCCCCCCATTAATACCTCAGTTTTAACCACTAATCCGTTCACCTCACCACAATATGATGTGGCTGAAAATAAGGCTGTGGACTGAGAGGAAAATACCAGCTGACAGAAAATGTCAGTTCTCTGCTAGCCAAATTCACAATTAAACACAAGACAATCCGAGCCTGAAACGCTTTAACACTGCTGCCTGTCTGCAGACAGATTTATTACAGGACAATTCAACAGTTAATCACATGCTCAAGTGGTCCTGTCTCGGGTCGTGATTGGGCACCACAAAGAAAACAAAAGTGAATAGAACGCATACAGCCATGGGTGATAATAATAAGCTAGTTATATGTCGTTCTTTAAGTTCCCTGCTCTTATTTCAGAGGCATGTGAAAGAAAATTGTTTTAAAGAAGAAATAAGCTCTCTCACATGTCTGGCTGCAGAGCTGCGAGTTCCTTTGTTCTTTCCTGTGGAGGAGGGAAAAAAAAAACATCTCAGAAGAACAGCTCTGTTTAAGTGTGCCACAACCTTTAATCTCTGCTGACAACATTGACCAATTTCAGTTTTTTTAATTGTTAATTGTTATATAAATAATGTACAATGGTATATTATGTTACTCCAAAGGTACTTCATGCACTTCATGGTACTTTCATTGGTAGTGAACTGCTTCATATTCTATTCCACTAGACCCACAAAGTGAGTTATATACATGAACAAAAGGCACTTTTCACTCTTGAAATAGTTAACACTGGGTCATTCTACATCTTGGGTACATGCAATCCTCAGTTATATTGCTTCACATTTCACACTGCTCAACATTTACCCTGGGTTAACAATTATTCCTGGTATTAATAACCCAAACCCATGTGCTGACATTTCACACTGTACATTCCTAAGCCGTTGGTTAGCCTTCATGGTGTCAGTGTCACTGATTGGATGAACACAGCAGGTGACCTGCTTATTTAAAGACTCTAGTGTTGCGCATCCTCATAATATATATTGGCGACTGTCAAATCACGTTTTTAATGAATGGACATTTCAGACTATAAAAGTAAGTATTTAACAGCTTCTTCTTCACTCCAGTTGTCATGTTTGCTGTCCCCATTTGACATTTTCCCCCTCAAACGCTGAAACTACTGTTTATACAAAGCGCTGAGATTCTGTGACTGTCCAAAGCATGTGAATATGAAGCACACGATTGGTTGTCTGTGGCTAAACATCTAGTCTTAATCTAACACTACATCCTTTTACACTGTAAACGTTTGGCACCACAATGTGGGGTTAACTCCGCTTATAAATTACAAGTGTGAAATGATCCTCTACCCAGGGTTAAGTGCAGTGTGAAAAGCCCTAAACAGTACCTCAAATGGTACTCAAAGTTATTTCAAAGAACATCACGGTATATGTCCAAAAACACAATTACTGTGGTAATACATTATAATAGTGTGCGTTTCTTGTTATTGGTATTTGTTGGATGTTTTTGTCCTCTATAGACTCTCACTCACCCACATTGTGAGCTGGATCTGACTGGCAATAGAGAGCAGCAATTTCCGAAGGTGAACCAACTCAAAGTTGGTGGCGGAGTGTTGAATGCACAGACATAGTAGAAAGGCTGGAGTGAGTTTGGGATCTTCCCCTCCTGGATCCACCATGTTGAGAATCTTCTCCAAGACCTGATCTTCGTGCTGCACATTATAGTACAGCGACACCACCCTACCGTCCAAGTCCCTCCAGCGGGCCGCCATTTTTTGAGTCCTCCTTCTCCTGACGGATGTCCCGCACAGTTTACAGGGTGACGACGCGGCAGGGGGACACAGGGTGGACATCCAGGATGGGGTTTGGAAGGCTCCTGAGGCCGTTGGGTCCTTGAACATGAAGAGATAGTGCTGACCAAGCCCCACCAGGTCACCTGGACACAACTCCACCTCGTCATCAAGGGGGACACCGTTGTGTGTTACACATGCGCTGTGGAGGGGTCTGAGCATGGTTCGCATCTTACTATCCTTGGTTTGGTCATTGGTGGCGTCTAGGCGCTGTACGCAGCAATGCTGAGGTAGGATGTCCGGGGCAAACAGTAAGACGTCCACCTTCAGGGTCTCCTCATTCTTACCAGTGGAGGATTCACTGGAGCAGCCAAATACACAACTGTTCCCACTCATCAGATAGATCAGAAAGTCCTGACAAGAGATTACGAGAGATTTCATTAAATGAGACAAGAAAAGAATCTGAAACAAAACTAACAAGCAGTGAGTTCACTAATGGTTGAGTACTGGGACAAAACAGTATGGGGGAAATTATTTATAAACCAAGGACTAGAGATTTTGGGATGAATCTGTAAAACGTATATTCACCTTTGTTTGGGTGAAACTTCCTGCATCTTTCTGTTATATTAAAACTAATGGCAGTTAAAGGTGTGGGACATCCATTGTTCAATGGTGTGTTACGTAATCCTGTGGAACCGACAACTGATGGTAACAGAAGGACGAAGTATGAGGACGGTCTTGTCTAAATTCTTCATCTGCTTACACTGTGGTGTCAAAACAGACAGCACCGTTAATCGATTGATCCACTTTGTGCTACTAAACCACATGATTCTTCAGAAGCGCCTATCAGCACTATTAGAAGTGATTGACATAGAGCTGTTCTAAGTCCCTTAACCAGAGATAATCTCCCAAGCACCTGCTTTAGGCCGTAAACTCACTCTCATTCATTCTCCTTTATAAAACTCTTTTGCTTGACATGAGCAACATGTGATCAGCAGGGCCACATGGGATTTGTGAGCGCAGATTTAAAACATCCGCCACTCATCACCCGTTTCTTGTGGAAACAGACTGAGAACCCTCAAGGCTAAAGTGGACCAAAATTAAAACTAAGCCCACTTTTAAGGTCAAGGTACAGTGAGTTTTTTCATGTGTCATGAATTATCCTCTGGCATTCAACGTAATTCATCAAATTTTAGGTGTTGGAACATTCAAAATCACAGATATCAAACAATATTTCCCTAAATTCAGATATACATACAGTCCTATATAATGGTGTGGGGCAAGAAACAAAACACACCATATGTGACTGAATTTATTGTCTATATTTCCTCAAGTTGTGAGTTTCCAGTGCTCTGCTGATTATAAAGTGCAACAGTTCTCACCCACTTTTTCAGCGGCGCTGATTCCAATTTTCAATTTACTTCTCCCATTGGGATTTTTTTTTTTAAAAAAAGTCTTCATTAAAGTGCTATAAAGTCAACCATGAACTAAACCAACCAGCTATGAGGTGAATCACAACTATACAAATTTTGATTTAGATCAAAACGTAACTTAAAATCAGTTAAAAATACAAAGACCGAAAGAACTACAATCCCTACAATCAATACAAAATCATTCACAGTGGTGCATGGGAGTGGGCGGAGCTAAAGAGCTCTTTTGGTGCATTTTGCTTGTGGCAACACTCTGATTGGTGGAATTTTCTGCACAGCATCATAGGTAATGTAGTTTTTCACCACTAATTTCACTGTTGAATGTGATTATATTAAAATAAGTCGACTGAATTAATGAGGGCTGACGTCTTCAACTTAAGCTAAAACAACTGATTAAATACCTCGTAGCTCACAGTAATGCTGTTTTATAATGGAGAAAATTAATGAAGTACTTCCGGAGCCTAACTATTGCACTCTATTATGGAAGAAAAATGTGCAAGAGAAATACTAACATTTCCAGCTAAAAATATAGAGGCTAAGAACAAAAACAAGAAAGAGAAACTGTATTGCGTGGCAGAGTTGTGTTAGTGCCATGGCTGACCGCAGGCTTAGTAAACAATGCTGATTATTACCTACAGTAAACTGCAGAGCTGGAATTTTAACTCCTGATTATAGTTCAGCATTTGTACGAGACAATACTCATATAATTACTGCTATAACCGCGAGCCTGTTTATTCCTCTCTCACATGCACATGCTTTGAGCAAACAAATGAAATGTTTGCCTTCATTATCTTTTATCAAATTACAATAACTTTCTCTACCTCTTCTATTTTTTTCTGGATGATATCTGGCTCCATTCTGGTGTGTAATGCCCACTTTTTACAATCCAATCAGTTGTAGGTGGATTATCATTGAACATTCTGTTTCAGTTGTGAATATGTCAGATTGAA
Organism: Zacco platypus; assembly: GCA_038088235.1. NCBI lineage: Eukaryota > Metazoa > Chordata > Actinopteri > Cypriniformes > Xenocyprididae > Zacco > Zacco platypus. The sequence goes on along the minus strand of CM076083.1, from coordinate 34,624,092 downwards.
ATGGCTTAAAAAAATGTGGTTGCGCTCTATGGTTGTGGTTTTCCAGTGTAGTGTGTACATGCAAAAACTCACACACCCTGGACAATGTGTACTCAGCAACACTTGCTGTGAGGGAACACCGGGTAGCACATTTCCTGCCTCTGAAAACGTGCTTGGCTTTCCCACACGGTTTGCCACGAAACCATTTAAAATGTTCTACTAACAAAAAAACTACTGCAGTTGGTGTTGACACGAGAGAATGTCCTTTTTTCTTTTTTAGAAGTATGAACTACTGACTTGTTTGCAACTGATCAAATTGATTTGAACTGTAGAGGTACCTCAGTTCTGTGATGGAAACTATTGACACAAGAACATTATTTCACAAAAAGAAGTTAAGGTTTGAATCCATAAATGAACAGATATACTGTTGAAAAATGAAGACAAACATGTATCTGGGAACTTTGCGGTTGTGTAAAGTTAGTGAATAATGTTGATGTAGAGACTTCAAACATCCACTAAAAATCACCAAAACACAAAGAAAAGTGAAGAGAAAATCACTTGAGCACATATTTTCATATTCTACTATATTACCGTTTAAAAGTTTGGGATTGGTAATATTGTGAAATATGATTAAAATTCAAAGGAACTATTTTTTATGTGGATATATTTAAAAATGTAATTTATTCCTGTGATCACAGCTGAATTTTCAGCATCATTATGTCAGTCTTCAGTGTCACATGATCCTTCAGAAATCATTATAATATGATGATTTGCTGCTCAAGGAACATTTATTATTATTATTATTATTATTATCAAACAGTTCTTTACTGCTTCATATTTATATGAAAACCATGATAATTTTTTTAAGGATTCTTTGATGAATAGAAAGTTCAAAATAACATCATTTACTTTAAATAGAAATCTTTTGTAAAAAAAAATTATAAAATGTCTTTTCCACCACTTTTAAATCAATTCTATGTGGCTCAAGGGATTTCTGGGTTAATATTTAGAATATTTATCTAGAATACAAGTATGATTTTCATGATTTACATAAGAAGGGATGTCTCATTCACATATAGTACATACAGAATAAAATAAAAAATATTCCTTTAACATAGGCTCTGGAACTCAAAATGTGGCGTGCCGCATCCATGGGATGTACGAAACAGGCCTCTGTCTATTTTTCCTTCACTGCTGCCTTTAATCTGTTGGATCTCTGGGTTTATTAAGGGCTTTTGGGATTCGGTGTGTGTTCTTAATGTGCGTCTCACGCGCTTCAGCGCATTGCAGTTTCTTCAATTTGTCTCCTGCTGTGTGAAAGGTGAGCTTCAGGCAGCCCTCATGTTGACCAGAGCTACAGTTCAGCTCCTCATTCACTGACGGCCAGTCCCTGGATGCCTAGAGACACATAGATCACCTGTTGTCCATATGTCCGCCTGCCTGTCCAAATCCTGTCGCTCTGACCTGGGCTAATCCTTTAGAAAACTGCCACACACCACACTCTCTCTCTCTACAGTGAGTGGCTCCAGATTAAACTGCGCTTAAGTTAAGACTTTCCGCCACTGTCAACAACACAGGATGAATGTGCCAATGTCTTATGTTAGGTTTGAGATCTAAAACTGCTGTCAGAAATTCTGAGCTGCCTTTGCTTAATTTACAATAACACAGCTAAACTTAGTTGGCTATGTAGTAACAGAATACACAGAGAACATTGTAATGGTTATTTTGACCAATATTGTGATTTTTAACCATTATATGAAACATTGAGCTTGGTCTTCACATCTGGTAAGCACACTTCCAATAATGTTTAAGCGTTGGGTCTGTAGGTGGAGAGTAGGCGGTCTTTTGTGGCTGTTCAAACACAATTGCCACATGAGGATTTACACTACGAAAGCAATCTGGAAGTGATCGAAAGTGCCCAAGCTCAAAACGCTTTAGACTCGGTTTACACCTGTATTTAGCGCCGTCCACTAGTGATCCGATGGACAAAATCGCATCTTAATACCAGCTCACATTTAATGGTGTGCAAAAACTACACAATGACTTTTGTCATCAAATTAGCTCATCACTCTCCCATTCCCCGCTGCCAAACTGTTTTAAGACCCTCAAACCTCAGTTTAGTGAATTGACTAAAAAAAAATTTTAAATCTAAGTTTTGCTATAAAAAAAAAAAATTATTTGTAGTTGCTTACTGGCTCTAATAAAAAGAGCCTACTCTCAACTCTCTATGATGTTCTGGTGTCTATTTTGGTCTCAATTTGGTTTGAAATTGACCCGAATTGATCGCATTAGCAAACAACACTTCGCTACTAGCGGCAGAAAACGAGCATCAGGATTCTTTCCAAGGTTTAGCGAAACACTGCGATTCACATCATTTCAACATGGCAAAATATACTAAGCCACATGATTTGATAAATCATCGAAGTCCATTCTCAACTGTGTGGGAAGAGCTGCATTTGACACTTTAGGTTTAAGGTTTCAGGAAAAAATCCTAAAGAACAAAGAGAAACAGTTATGCTTGTCTCATGCCGCGTTCAGACTACACGATATCAGACCGATTTTGGCATCTGATTTATGTAGGGTGTTGCGGTGATCCGTAAATGATAATGGACTTCGGAGAAGCTCTTCCGTACACAGCTTTCAAACGTGGCATAACTTTATGATGTTTCCTCGAGGAACTACCAATGCTGGTAACAGAGGAGCGTTAGCAACAGGGCGAGTGTTGGAGTTAGCATTAGGGGCCGTTCACATATCGCGCCTAAAAACGCGTGGAAAGCGCGGCCGCGTTGCTTCCTCCTTCTTTTGCAAGCGCTTTGCAAGCGTTCGGGAGCTCGCGCTTCTGTTGCGTCTGTGGTTGCTATGCAACCATGAACAACACTCTCCACTACTACGCAGAAGTTTAAATGGATTCCCATCACCGAAAAGCCCTTGCGGTTGCTCTTGTACAGGATTTATTTATGGAGAAGAAAAACTCCCGCAGTGTTTGGGTGCACCCTATCCTTCAAAAACGTAAAAAACATGGAGAATTTCACAAACTTGTCCAAGAGCTCTTGTCACATGACCCGCGGTGCGCTCGCGGCATTCTGAAAAGTTGAGATGTTCTCATCTCGCCGCGGCACAGGCGCGCATGGAAAAAACGAGCTCGCCGGACCGCATGCGCGTCGCTTCCATTTTGCGCGCGGTTACCGCGCGCCTACATAGGATGTACTGAATATGCGCGCGGAAAAGACGCGATATGTGAACGGCCCCTTAGGCTAGTACAACCATTGTTTGTTTACGTTCTTGTTTCCACCTTCTCAATGGCATCATGCACATCATTAAAGTAACGTCTAGCCTTACACGTTTCTTGTCCACGACACAAATTTAAGAGTCATAATCGCATAATCTGACACATTGACTATCATAACAGACAGTAAGATTGTTTAGTCTGAACCTGGCATTAGTTTCAGAACCAATACTAGCACCCAAATCCAAATAACAACATCATGAGGGTCCAAAGAGCCACTGTCCTACCTGTCTGTGGCTGTATCCCTGCAGCAGAAGGAAATATGGGAAATCAAAGGGCAGGTGGATGGAGTACTGCGTGTTGTTGTCGTCGCTGCTTTCCGTCTCCTCTTTCTCTGCGTTGAGGCGGTGAGCCTCTTTATCAGCCTCGGCCTCTGGATCCTCCTGCAGAGGTGTATTATGAGTCTCATTGGCTTCTTTTCCCACAGTGGACACATCCATGTCACTCAAGCTCCTCCAGATAGCCAGAGCATCCACCCCCTCATTCGTCCCATCCACGAACAGGGAGGTGACCCGTGAGCGGGCGTGCTCCAGCTTTCGGGCCTGGGCATTGAGGCCTAGGGGGATAAAATAAAAAAAAAACTATGATTTGGACAGAAACAAAATGTGTACATTCTCACAGTGTGACATTGAAAATAGACAGAGCGCATTTGTTTAAGAGTGTAGTAGTGCTGACTATGCTTACTCAGAGTTCTTACTGCATGGGCAACCATTGTAAAGCAGCATAAAGTCATAGCTGCCTAAAATAATAAGAGAAATACTATTAAATGTTCTGAGAAAATGCATTCTTCTAAATATAGCTGTAAATCCGCAACATTTCTTTCAGATGCTCGGCTATAAGATGACTCAAAAGAAAGCCATAGCTGGAAGGGAGTGACATAACATAAACAGCATTGAAGTGCTGTGAAATGTTCTCGGAGGTCAGGCTTTCACACCCATCGCCACTCTGGGCGTTATCAGCTGTGGAAATGGGCGGTCGCCTACATTGTTCTGCCAGAGACGGAGCTGAGCTTCCCCCGTCACCGATTCTCAAGAGAACCCTGTGGAACAGCACAGACTCACGCCAAAAAACACCCTCAAGAGTGCAGGAAACACGCTCAGAAAGAACAACAAGCAGCCATTTCGATGTTGGCGACTGGAGCGCGGTGGGAAAGCGCAGTGTGAGTGCTGATAGGACTATCCCAATAAAACATACTTCAGAGAGAGCAATTTCACTAAGCTTCTTGCCGACAAGCTTTTGTTGGGATAAGCTACGAGGTACCTCAGACTGTTAAAACATTCCTAAATTGTGTCAACTGGAACAAAGATCAAAGGTCAGCTAGTCAAAACATCTCTAAAGGCGCGTTCGCACCAACTGTAATTATAACTGTATGAGTGTTCACACCAATGCACAGCACCGTTTTGTTTATTGTAGGCGTGGTGCAGTTATGCCGTCTTTAAAAGCTCAAGCTTGTTAAATTCATGTTGATTCTGATTGGCTGTCAACGTTTTTTTTTTTGAAAAAAATCAGTCTGAAAGTGATTCCAACAATACTGTTTCTGTGATATTGTGTGGCATCGTTTCGAACAAAATCAGGCCAAAACGAACTTTGTTTGGAGCTCAAATGACACAGCTGGTGAACACCTTTACCATTGGTTCATTGCGACTATGTAATAAGTCAAATGATTGCCGCAATACCTGCAGTGATGGTGTCTGTATCCTTGGCACTTCGCGCCTCCACGCTTGCTCTTTTCTGGATCTCGAAGCGCCTGGAGAATCCCTCCTTGGGTTTCCAAAGAGACTGCAACAAGAGGGGCTTCTCATGGTCACCGACAACTCGAAAGCACTCAGTCTTCCATTCGTGGTCCAACCCAGTTTTGCCAATCACATCGCAGAGCACATACGCACTGGAGTCTTCCTTTTCCAAGCAGTACCTGTGAGGCCAGAGAACAGCTCAGGTGAACTCACTGCCTGGACTAACAGTGAGTTATGGATCAATGGAAGCAACCAGTGACTTAAGGTTGCAAGCATTTCTGGCCTTGGGTTTGAAGTAGTGATGGACCGAAATTTCACCAGCCAAAAAATGTTTTCTTTTTCAGTTTTGCCCAAAATAGGGTGGAAATCATTGACTGAAAGAGTAAAGGGTCATTCACACTAAGAACGATAACTATAAAAGAAAACTATATTAGCATCCACACCACGGAACAATAATGCTCTGTTTATTATATGCACATGGTGCAGTAATGTCGTCTTTAAATGCTCAAGTCACAATTAAACAAAAGCAGCAATAGATCCTTTCTTCCATATTGCGACAGTCATCCGAGTGTATCTGATTATCTGTGACTTGGATCTATGCATCGGTTGTTGATTCGATTTTGAGTTGTGTAAATGTACACAACCAGTGAGAAAAATGGCATTTTTTATTGAAAGATCCAATTGATTTTGATTAAGAGGTCAAAACTATTTTAAAAAATGAAACATGCACAGATGATGTGTTTCAAAATAAGATCTAACATGCCTTCAGGAAATAGATAGGGTGGATTTTCATTTCATGCGGTCTTTAAAGTCGGGCGGATTCTGATTGGCTGAAAATGTTTTTATTGTCCATAAGTTTTGAAAGTGATTCCAATGATATGGTTTCATTATCGCAGTAACTGTGGTGTGGACTTCACAATATATATATATATTATTATCGTTCTTTGTTTTGAACGTCCCTTGTCGCTTCTCCGATAACGAGTTTTGACTGTTGATTTTGCACAAATAATGTGGATAAACTTAAAGAGGTAAACATGTCAGCAGTGTGGACACACTTCTCTTTGTAAAGAGTTGTGCTAGAGTACGAAGATGTAAAATTGGCTAAAATATAGAGAGGGCGGCTCGTTGCTGAAGAACTGTGAACAGGAACACCCTGAACAGGATAGAGTCTAATTATCCAATTACACAAATTTAAACTTTTTTTTTTTTTTTTTGCTAAATTAATTTCATTTCCATTTCAGTGTTTTGGTAAAAATTTATGGTACCGCTTTATTTTAAGGTGACATAATTACACGTTACTACATGTACTTCCTATAGCAGTAAATTATGCAGAATTACAAATAACAAACCCTAAACCAAACCCTAACACTAACTGTAATTGTATAGTAAGTAAATGTAGTTAATTAATATTACTCTACTTTTTTTGAGTAAGTACAATGTAACTATGACACCTTAACATAAAGTGTAACCAAATTAATTTAAGGGTATCACTATATTGACGCATACAAAGGTTCTTTATTGTCATTTAAGGTTCTATGAAGAACATCCATGGAACGATAAAAAAAGGTTGAAAAAAATGGTGCTTTTACTGAAAGATTCTTTGGGGAACTCAAAATGGACCTTCTCTGTGAAAAACTCCTTTATTTTAAAAGTGTAGTTTATGCGACCCTTCAATCTGAATAAGTCAGGAGCGCATCCCTCACCTCTCCAGAGCCTCTCTGACCAGCTCTTTGGCACTGGAGTGACTGGTGGCCAAAACGCTCTTGTAGTTTGTCCCTTGACAAATGTCACTGCCAAATATCTTGAGGATCCCTGGGACAGTTCTCAGACTGGACAACTCTGCAGGGTCGTCCGCTGCTTGCAGTTCTAGGGTTCTGCCGTCCTGGCCGTTTCGCAGAACAGGACTTCGGTTAAACACCGTGGTCAACCTGTTGTTGTGTCGGCGTATCTTGCTCTTGGCCGGCTGCCGGACTCCGGTGCTCTCCACAGATTGAGCCGTGCTGTCAGATGCGCTGGACCTGTGACAGGTTAAGTTCACTTTAAAAGATTGCCACAGATGTGCACATCTGCACAGTCTAATTCAGATGCAACAATGACAGACTGAGTTTAACAAGCAGCAGATTATGACTGTTTCATCCTGTAATTGGGTCATTGATGCATAAGGTTTTTAAAATGAAAGAAATATAATGGAGATATAATTAATTTTGAAGTTTTAACAAAGGGATTATGTGGTTTTTATAATCAATATACAAGATGGACAAAATTTGTCACCAAAAAAGTAATTCAGTTTTATAAAAATTTCGATTTTACCAAATGACTCTTTTGGTTATACCGAATGACGATATTTTCAAACAGTGCTGACAGGCTGATTTCTAGCAAGCTAGCTAACAAAAGGACAATCAAACATTTTATATTTAGTACAAATTTTAAAAATATTACAACATTTTCCATATTTTATAGAGGTTGTACCGAATGACCTGATGTTACGGGACATGCGTATGAGCAAGTGAAAACATGAATTTTTCAAATAGTTAAAAGAGAGTTAGTTACTTTGCTTCATGCCCATGAGGTCATTTGCAGGTGCCTGAATGATGTCACATCCTGTCACATGATACTGACAACATGACTTGATCCGAAATGTTCCCTTTATATAGGTCACTCCGAATGACATCAATGAAATTATTTTTTTCCGGACATTCTTTCTCATAACAAAGAAACGACTTCTACACATTATTTTAAAGTCATTTTGCACTATGTTGATATATGATGTTATAAAATCATGCCAGAATAGAAAATATACACATTTATTTCATTTTAAGACATTTTAATCACAATTGAAATGGCTGCACTGGCTTTTGGACAGTTAAACCGAATGATCTTTTGACACTTCAAAATCTTTAAAATACCTTTATATGTAGCAAAATATAATTAAAACCTTTTGTATTCAATAAAAGAGATCTAGTTGTACTACCTTACATACTTTGGATGTCATATCATTATTATTAAGGACAAAAAAATGACCCGTCACGTCATTGACCCAATTATGGTTTGACACTTTAATGTCTACACAGTTACTTTGCATGTCAACTTAAACTCTATTTTAATCTCTAAGTTGTTGGTTATAATTTAACAAGAATGCTCACTTTGTCAATGATTCCAACTGTACGAGATTTGATCAATTCTAACAAAATTTATAATAAATATTATCTCATTAAAGTATCTAAGAAAGAGTTTTTCACTCATCTGCTAATTAATATATTTTAGTAAAAACGATTTTAAATAATTATAATGCTGGCACCGTTTGACTTTGGCTTTAAACTTGTATTAATATCACATTAAACAAACTTACAATTAAGATAATAATAAATATTAAATATGAATAAGTATTAATATAGTAGGTAACACTTTACAATAAGGTCTCATTAGTTAAAATGAACTAACTATGAGCAAAATATATTATTAATACAACTATTAACCTTGACATTGATGTTAGTTAATAAAAATACAGTTGATAGTTTGTTCATTTTACTTCACAGTGCTTTAATGTTAACAGATACAACTTTTGATTTCAATAATGTATTCGTAAATGAAGAAATTGACTAAGATTAGTTGCTGTAAAAGTATTATTTATCATTGCTAACAAATTCACTAACTAACAAATGAAATGTCTTTGAGAGAGAGAGAGCGAGAGAGAGAGAGAAGTAAGTTTCTAATCTCCTCATTCACACTGAAGATGCAGTTATGTTATTGCAGAAGGCAGCAAATTTAGTGTCAAATCTCAAATGTAGAGTAATTTCTACAATTTTACACTGAGAGTTTTTCAAGCCAAGGACCTGCGATTGCACTATCCCAACTCTATACGTTTTATAGCCTAATTGAATTCTAACAAATGTCTTTTTTGTGAAATGTTTGGCCAAAAATGTGTGCTTTCTTATATTTAAAAGCAAATAAATGACACTTGTTATTTATCTAATGCCATTGTTGTTAAGTGTGAATTAATCCCCACAGATACTTTTGCAGTCACTTCTTTTTTTCATTTGTTCAAAAGTAAATGAAAGCAATCAATGCACAACAATAACTCACTGCAGAGATCCGTTGCTGGCCTTTCTGCCCAACATCGCCAGGCGTCTCTTGGGCGAGCGGATCAATAACCCCACAGGAAAGCCGAGAGCTTGTTTAGAGATGTGATTGCTTCTCTCCTCCGAGATCATTTTAACATGTGCAGAATTATCATGTATTATTGCAAATGGCGAGTTTTTAAAGCTCTATCGCAGTCTGTCTGCTGCGCGTGCTGTCAAAATAACTCGCGTCAGCGCAACACATGTCGCGCGCACACTGGAATTACGAACTTTAAGTGCTGAACATCCTCACGCGAGTCCTTTCAGAAACATACTCCATTGCGACGTTTAAGAAAGAAAAAAATGAAACACTATCCACTTTGGCAATAATAACATTGATGTTTTATCCAGTCCGGTTTGAAGAAGTCTTTAATTCGACATTTCCTTGCGAATTGAAACGAATGATAATCCGTTACAGTAAACGACAGCGTTTCTGTCCGTCCTGATGCCCGTGTTGAGTGTCTCCTGTCCCGTGTGTGTGTTTGGGTCCCGTTTGAAAAGTTAAGCGCTACTATACTGACGTCATGGGGGCGTCTGGGAACTCTAACCGGAAGTCGAATCCTACTATGGTGTAGGCTTAGCTCATGAATATTAATTAGGTTATGTGGGTGGAGACGAGAAGGAATCATCAGGTTGAAGATCGACAGACTGACTGATCGATTGATTGATCAACTGATTCAGTTGGGCCAAGCCACAAATGGCAAAATATTCACTGGTCTTTCAATGGTCGTAACCATTTTAATCACAAACCACTTGTCAGAAAATTAGCAAGAATTGCACAAATATTGTAAATAAAGTATCTTAGCATGGAATGTTTGTTTCCTTTAAACGTTTAAGCCGTGTGGGTAAACTTCCAGACAGTTTTTTACAGGAAGAGTCTCTTAAAACAGTTCATGAGTCACAGTTAGAGTTTAAAGTGAGACCAAATATTCAAATCTGGCCAAAACATGAGCCTGATGGACTTGTTCTCCTTTTTCTTCCATGTTTTACTGTGGCAGAGATGATTTATGATATTTCTCAGCAGATTTTTGAGGACACCACGGAAATGATTCATCACTCCAGACACTTCCTATATTCTGCCAAAAACTTCTGTCTTTGATGACTTTTTCTGAGGGTACATTTGCTTAAATGTTGCTAATTTCCTGACCAATAATTTGTGTTTAAGACCATTAAAAGCTTGCGTTTAGCCATTTTGGGCTTGGCCCGTGAGCCCAAACTGGAGAGACCTTATTTAGGGGTTTTCAAAATGGGGTCCGGGGACCCTCAGGAGGCCATACGGGAGTGATGGTGGTCTGTAGAAAAGTCTAGAGAAAACTATGCAATACATAAAAATGGAGTATAAATATTTTACACACTCATTGAGCTACTATATTCATATAAATATAAACAGAGTAGCTTCACTGTATGTGAGTATGAAGGGACAGACGGAAGATCTGATGTGAGGTGTAAGGAAAAGGGAAGGGTGGGAGAGGATTTCCCTTGCCCGGGTGTAAACGGACTCAACAACGTAAAATATGCAAGCCATCTCTGCTTTGTCATAATATTAGCTCATTCTACAAGCATTTTTTGTGTGTAACTTCCACACGCCCTGTTTTAACTCTACGTATGAGATTCGAGGCATCCTACATCTAGTGGCAGTAGTTGTAACCCCCCTGAGACGGTCCGTTTCCTGCTCCAAAGGCCGCTTTGAATCTCAGAAAACCCATCATTTCTCCACTGGACAGCATTCAAATATCCCTTATTGGAGGTTTTTGTACACTCCATTTATTCATTTAGGGCAATTAATTCAATACCAAATGAAAGGAATTTATAAGTTAGTAAAATTATTTTTTGCAAATCCCTTAAGTAACCTCAAACGAGTGACTGATCCATTCTTTCTCAGTGCTAATGCATGATAAAGGTGCGCAACATTAAAAGTTCTGAAGCTTGTATAAGCGTTAAGATTGCTCATAATGCGTGTAATTAAATGATTATAAATGACACAAAGCTGATAGGTTCTTTTTAAACTATTCACAAAATGAGTTGTGATTTGCCCAACATATATCACTTTTAAAGTTTTGGATGTCGTATGGACAGTTGACCATTACACCAACATGAACTGTAATGACATTACATTCTAAATACATACACATATGGAGTTTCCAGTTCAACCCAAAGGTGTTGGATGGGGGTGCGGTCAGGGTTTCAATTAAAACTCATCCAACCATGTCTTAGACCTTTCGTTGTGCACTGGGGCAGTCATGCTGGAATAGACAAGGGCTTTCCCCAAACCATTTGGAAGAATAGCATTGTCCAAAACATCTTGGTATGCTGAACCATAACGATTTCCCTTCACACGAAGGGGCATTTAGCCCAAACCTTGAAAACAGCCCCATACCTCCTCCACCAAACTGGCACAATTCAGTCCGGAAGGCAACATTCTCCTGGCATCTGCCAAACTCAGACTGTCAAACAGAGAAGAACGATTCATCACGCTACAGAACAGCTTTCCACGGCTCTAGAGTCCAGTGGCGGTGTGCTTTACACTCTTGACTGGAGTCACTCTATCCGATGCTTGGCATTGTACTTTGGGAAGTGAGGCTTGCAGTTGCTCGGCCATTCCATGAAGCTCTCGCCATACAGTTGAGATCATGTTAATGCAAGTGGAAGGTGGGTGATTTCTGAGCTCTAAGCACCAGTTCACTGACTTTACCTGCTCTCCTGCTTTGTGACTGGGTTACTGCTGTTCCTAAACACTTCCACTTTCCAATAAAAACTTACAGTTGACCGTGAAATATCCAGCAGGGACGAAATTTCATAAACTTACTTGCTGCAAAGGTGGCGTCCTATCACAGTGCCACGCTTGAATTCACGGAGTTCTTCAGAACGACACTATTTTTACACAAATGTTTGTAAATGAGGAATGCGTGGCTACGTGCTTGATTTGACACGTGGCAATGGGTCTGACTGAAACAACTACATTTAATAAATAAGCAGTGAGTCATAATACAGTGCATCTTGAATTATTTAATAGGAAAACAAATACTTTTTTGGTACCCATTATTTTTTTTGATCATTTGTTTACTGTAAAACACATGCAGGCTCATTAACTGATCCAAAAGCATGAGTCTTTTATTTTTTAATGAGAAAATGTTTTACCATACCAGCGTCAAATTTAACAATTTATTGACACCAGACCAACAATCTGGAGAAAAACATTACTGTACAATTAAGATATTATTAAAAAAAATCATAAGGAAAGTCAAAGTGCATCCTTTCAAACTGGTCAGATGTTTGTATGTGTGTCATTGTTCATCAAACACCAGAGGGTTCTCTTAACCTGAAGGTTGTGGGTTCGAGTCTCAGTTGCAGGTGGGGGAGTGAATGAACAGCACTCTCTTCCACTCATTAACCACAACTGAGCTGCTGCTTGAACAAGGCACCAAACCCCCCAATCACTCCAAGGGTGCCTGCAGCTTCGTGGGTGTATGTTCAATACTCACTGTGGGTGAAATGCAGGGCACAAATTCTGAGTATGGGACACCATGTTAGGCTACACGTCACATTCACTTTCAAACACAAGCTGTTTTTTTCATTGCTATATGTGAATTGACACTCACGTCCCACTCAACAATGTTCTGTTTCGATGTGACTAGTTTGCATGCTTGTATTTAAATCTCATCTTTGGCGAATTTGCTCGTTCCTCTTCAGGCGGCCATCGAGTGAACTGACTCGCCTGTCCAGGTAAGCTTGAATTCACATACAGTGAGATGCATTCAGAGTACTAAAATACATGAAGAACGTCTCCCGCTGTAGATGTTCTGTACGTTTGTGCAGTATATATATCAGATACATGCTCCCATGACTTTAGGAAAAATTACACAGCAGCAGTTTTTTCATTTTTATTCATGACAAATACAGGTTTTAAAACGGGAACAAAAAGAAAACACTTCACTGAACTAAAATCGTATAAAGATTTGGGATTTAGCATACAGAGGGAAAATAAGAGATAAAGCAGTGTAGAGACCTTTAAGGCTTCCAGTCAATACTGAACTAAACCGATCTTCAATATTTCCAACGTGTAAAAGAGAGAGTGGACTGTACAGAGCCAAACATGCCACAAAGTATTTTATTCATTCTGAATGCATACTAACAGAAATAATGGTGGACTTGCATGTGCATCTATGCCAGCGTATAGCAGTAAGACCAAAGAAAAACCGAAAATAAAAAGAACACAGAGGGTCCTGTGGAAACGCTGAAAAGGGGCTACAGAACCATTTTACATTTACATCTTTATCATATAGGCCACTACATCTGTGGTTCACCTTGTTTTAAAGCAGCAGAGCTGAGTTGTAGGATGGAGGTCTTCAGTTCTTCCTCTTGCAGCTGTTCAAACTCCCCCTGATGTACACAAATGGTCAGAAAGAGCTCGATTAGTGCGTGAAACCAAACACATTTCAAGCATAAAGTACATTTCACAAGTTCTGAAAATGAATAAAAAAAGCTCCATTCTTTCATTAACAACTTTTTTAAAAAAATGATCAAAACCACATTTATTTACTTTTTTTTGACAAATTATGTCTTTTGGCCAATCGACAATCAATAAATTTGATCACTTTAATATTCTTTATTCTACCCTCTTAAATCAATGGTTGAAATCTTCATATTTTCAATAGCAGCAGCGATTGTAACTGCTCAGCTGTAAGTAAAATGATTGAAGGTAAGCACACAAATAAAACCATGAAATATTGAAAATTGATATCCCCTCGTCTATACGGCCAGACTTTGACATTAGGTGGCTGATCTTGCTCTGAAAAGCATGCACTGCTATCTTAAGGACAACACAAGTAGGGAATTTAAACAAAACACGAGAGAGAAAGTAAAAGTTGACTTCAAAAAGACACACCTGCATTAAAACACAAGCTAATTCACACTAGGGCTGAGAGATATAGCCAATGTGCCCAATAGATTGAGCGGCGATATAAAAATCAACCAGCATTGTGAATATTGCAATGATTTGACTTCATAGAAAGCATACAGTCAATGCGGACACGAAAATAGGCCTGCACCCAAAACGGTGGGCCGGACAGTCGAAGTATAGGCTCTAAAATGAGGTTTTCCAATTTAAACACCAGTGGCAAAATGCAAAGCTTTGGCAAGTTTAACTGATTTCTATAAACCGATTCAAAACTGTGATTTAACATAAATGGTAAATATTACCCATATAAATATTTTTTTCTTGTACCAATTTTGAACATGTTACGATGGTGGATTGGTTGAAATGATGGTTGCACTAATAATGATAATAATAATAAAAACCCTATTCAAACCAACCTTTAAAACATTTTAGAGTAAAGAGTATTTTTTTTGGCGGGGTGGGGGAGCACAGTGTCACATAAACTGTGAAAATGCGCATTAAAAAAAGCATGTGCTCAATTATTTATTCAATAAGGCGACGTACGTAAACTACGATGGAAACACATTTACCAAATAAACCCCTCAATGCACAAAAAAACCCCAAAAACACTTTGGATGTGATTGGACAACTGGACTAACCAGCGGATCAATCGCATCATAGCATCTTGCATGTTGGTTTAGGTCATTCTGAAATGCATGAGCCAAAATCTGTCATCAAAATGATGGATTTAAACCATCATCTCACACGATGGTGTTCCCAAACACCAGCATCCGAACACAAGACAACATGCCAGCGTGTTTCATCTGCGCGCTTTCAGCCTCTTTTATGATGATGGTGTCGGAGCCACAGTTACTTCCATTTTTATTAGATATTTTTCCCAGGAAGTGATCATTTTGTTTCTTCAACCCTTTGGGATGGAAACGCTGCTTTACGCGCAAACGTTTTACGCGACATTCCAAGTTAACTTTGGATGGAAAAATGGTTAGCAAGCTAAACAGATATACGTTTGTTCAGCTATATCTCCCAGCCCTAATTCAAACCTATTACTTCTTACTAAACAGGCAAAATGAAAATAAGCGACACAAACAAGGAGAAAGAACTCTTTTGAGCTTGATCTGGTTTGATAGGTTACTGTGGGATATCAATTGGGCTCATCTGTAAACCTGACACTTTACATCCACCTGTTTAGGTGTAGAGTAAGCCATTGAGCACTTGAAACCAACAGAAAGCAAAACTGAGGACAATTAAAACTGGGAAAAAAGAGATAGGGTAAATAAACATCAAGCTCTGAGACACGTTCACAGGCAACAGCATTCAAATGGATGTGGGTAGTGAAAGGAGTACCTTGGGTGAGTACCTGCACAGATTGACAGTATCCTTGATTTCTAAATGGGCTTTTCATGGGGGTCGCTCACAACACCAACGCTGTGTGAGGTGTGGAAGTCAGCTGCAATAATTCATTAACCCTACACTTCCATCATCCCAAAGCTATCGGATCTCAACTTTAAGAACAGACGGTATTAAAAGTGCAACATATCCATGTAACTCCAACAAAAACAAAAAAAAAAAAGGAAATGAATATATATCAGTATTCATTGCAGTTCAATGAACTTTCTGGACCTCTTATGAACACCTTATAGACATCAGATGGTAAAATGCTGTGTGTTTATGCATGTACTGTACATACATATGAGCACACAATCATTTTATATATGCAATAGATGTGCAAACAAAGTCATCCACTAGTTTAATCTTACTGCGAGCATAGAGTAAACAGGTTGAGGTAGTAAAGGCAGAGTTAGGAAAAAACTAAAAAAAAAGGAAAAAAATAAACACGTAAATTTGGAAGAGAACTTGTCTAAAGAGACAGATGTATGACCGATACAAAACGAGGTACCTCCAAGCATGTTTTTCAGGGCTACACTGGCCTTTCCCTCTGGGTTTGTTTCTTTCTACTTTCTTCCGTTTCATCAGCCTAGTCCCCATCTTCAGTGCATACTTACGATGCACTATTAAAAAACAGGAAGAAAAATCACAGACAGAACTGAAAGAAAAAGGGGGGAAGGGGAGAGGGGGAGAGACCCGGGGCGGGGAGGACGGTGCACTTACCTGGGGCTGATCTGAGGTCCTATCAGATCAGTTTTAATTGGACTGTGTGTCACCTTCAGAATGTAGCTCTTGGGCGGTGCCGTTCACTTCCGCTTTGGGAGGCTCGGCCTCCATGGGCTCGGGCTTGGAGAGCTCATTTGACTTCTCAACCGAGCCCTTTCTGCTGCTCCTTTTCTCATCTGAGGAGTCCTTGTGCTCTGTGAGAGGAGGCACAACCGCATTCAGTAAATGTGCATGGCTCTCTGGGCGATATTCAGACAGTTTCAATGAATCGTTGCATCAGAAGTTTTGAAAAGTATCATTTGTCATCTCTGTTTAAGGAAGTCCACACATTCGTCCTGTATTAACCCTTTGACGCTTACAACCACACCGATGTGATTAGAAAGTTCAGTGCATCACGTGATCAACTGCTAAATTCAAGCGCTCAGCACGTCACAGCGTTTTCTAACACAATGTTTGGCCAAGTCAGAATGAACTGTAGCGCTAGAGTTTGATGAACGAGCACAGAAGACCAAAGGCTAAGGTCAGGACTTTCGTAAAATACACTGAATTTCGCTTTGTTTTTTAATAAAACACTGAAAAATCGGTATAATATAGGTCACATGGGACCATTCGGTCACATTCGGCACATACAGTCATAATTCATACCCTCACATATGCATTATTTATATATATATATATATATATATATATATATATATATATATATATATATATATTTTTTTTTTTTTAGTTCGCAGGACATGGATGAGAATGACTTTTTTTTTTACAATTCTTCTTTTGTTGTCTGAAAAACAAAGAACATCATAGGTAACCCATTTTCATTTTTGAGTGAAATAACCCTTTAAGGGGGACAAAACAAAATGATGTAAACAAGCAAGTAATAAACAAAAACAATTATACAATAAACAAAACCAAAAAAAAAAATAGAACAAAGAAAACAAAATAAAAACATCAAGGCCTATCTAAACGCCAACAAACACTCAATGCTCTGATCAAAAACTTGGCAATAAAACTAACATTTATAAAAAATAAATTTAAAAAACTCTTCTGGAACTTATTTACATTAAATGACAGACCTTTGTCCTTAGAGGATTTGTCCTTGTCTCTGTCTCCTCTGTCCTTTTCTCTGTCTCTGCTGCGGTGCCGGTGGCTCTTGCGCTCAGAGCTGCGGGACCTCCTCCTCTCCCTGCTCCGAGAGCGGCGCTTCCTGTCCGAGCGGTCCCGGCTGCGCCTCCTCTCTCTGTCACGGCTCCTGTATCAATCAGCACAACTTTAATCAAGGAGATCTCAACTGCCATGACAGGTGAACGTTAGATACAGTAAAGTACGTTCAACCAGAGTTGTTAGTATTTAAAAAAACGATGAAAATCATTTTTTGTTAACTGAACTTAAGCTAAAATAATATAAATTAAAAAAAAAAAAAAAAACTTAATAGAAAATTAGAAGTATTGCCCTGGCAAATTAGTAGTTAATTTTACTAAAATTAATTTTAAAAAGCTAAAAATATTTGGGAAAAAAAATAAATGGCAAAAGCACAAAAATGACTAAAACTACCAAAACAAATGTTCTAAAAATGCAAAAAAAAGGAAAAAAATCTAATTCAAAATATTAATTAATTAAATTTATTAAAACTGTATACAAATACTAAAACAGCACTCTTAATTCAAATAAATTTGCCATTTTAACAAAAATCTATTTTGAACAGCTGAGCTGATGTATATGAGCAGTGAGAGTTGAGCACCTGCTGCGCTTCCTGTCCCGTTCCTTACTCCTGGACCTCCTCCTGTCTCTTGAGCGGCTCCTGCGGCGGTCTGACGCACGGCTGGAGTGTCTACTGTTGGAGTGACTCCTCCTGCTGCGCCTGTCCCTTTCCCGTTCCCTGTCTCGATCCCTCTCCCGCTCACGTTCCCTCTCCTTCTCACGCTCTCTCTCCCTCTCCTTTTCTCGTTCTTTCTCCTTCTCCTCCTCTTCTTTGCGTTTTTTCTCGCGTTCCTCCCTTTCACGTTCCCGGTCCTCCCTCTCTTTCTTCCCTCGATCATCCTTCTCCGGGTCCTCTGAACGCCGACGCAGCTTTTCCTGTGGGATCAAACAGAAAACCATAGTGTGAACATGGCCAAGTTTTGATCACCACAAACCTGCATCACCACACTGTTGAATTATTTACTGATGTTTTCTTCAAATTCTGTGCTTTCTAAACTAAGTGCAATTGTGTTCACTGGAATATCCAAGCTCTATTGCATGTCTGCAAAACGTAGGTACTCACCTAAAACATGTAATTCATGCTTCAAAACCTAATTATCGTGTCAGTAAACTGGTAAATGGCACCAAAATAAAGTGTTTTTGTCATCATGAGAGTCACACTGGTCAAAATGTTTAGATTTTTCACCATAGAATTCTCCCTTTTTTTGGACTAACTGCTTTCTGTTCTATACAAGATGTCAGTTTTATCGATGCTCTTGTGGATCACACTGAGCTTTTTAAATACAAATATTCAGACAGCATGTAAAAATTGACTGGGAAAAGCCAATACTGTAGAACAGAAAAAGTACACTGTATAAATACAAAAATATTTGATTGGTTGAATGATAAGATTATGATTCCATTTCATTACAGCAGCAGGCCATTACATGTCAAATATATATGAAATATACAATTCTAGTTTAGAAGACATGCATACATGTTTCGAAGTTGTGAAGAGTATCACTGAGATTCAACTCATCAGTTCTGAACAAGCCATGTGCATTTATATGGTAAATTCTACACATTTGTACTTTTTTGCCCACATGCCAAAACTTAAGCAATTTGCTTAAATTAATAAGAAATTCAAATTTGAACATGAAATTAACTTGTTTTGAGAAATATAAGTCTCATTTGAGAATTGAGCCAAAGCGATTGAGAAAAACTCAGGTTTAACTACAGGAATGTCTTCAGCTAGTCAGCTTGAGATCTTTTCCATCTAAACTGGTTAGATCTCCCTAATAGTGAATGTTTTATGAGCAGCAGGAAAGTCTTTTTTTAATATGAGAAAGAACCATTTTCATCTGCAGTCATGCAAAGCCGAAGCAAAACCAAAATCTTCTGCTCTTTAACCATTAGAGAGACAAAACCTCAGGCGGAAATCCCCAAAATGACCCCAAATCAGAAGAGGTTAACATCCAAATCAGTCACATCATGTAATGGGATGGTGGTAAAATGTTCTGTTGTGCAGCACATTATGACAAAAGAAAAAAAAAAAAGTAATGATTTTTGATAAATTGACTGATTTCATTTGTTTAACTTTTATAAACTAATTTCATTATTAAATACTCATTAACTTTATGCTAAATTTTTGTTTTTAATTTACAGCTTATAAGGCGGCGTGGAAGTGCACCACTGTATTTTCTCTCAACGATCATGTTTCCATAATGGCTGAAAACCAAAAAAGAAAAAAAAAAAAAAACCCGAAACTTAAGTTTGATTAATCTCAAAGCACTATCTGATATTTTTTGTTCAGCATTACATTGTGAAGTATAGGATTGGCCAAAATATCCATACTCTAATTCACAAGTTTGACCATCGACTAACCTTCAGTTCCTCCACCGTGGATTTGATTTTGGCATATCCCATATGCTGCTTGCCCATTAGATGGTCATCCACTCTGGACTGAGCGTCGCCGACTATGAGGAAAGCGCCACACACTTCACACACCTCCATCTGCTTCTCCTGAGCCGCAAAGCTCTCAATCGTCTGACAAACAAGAAAACACGCTGGAGTGAAAGCTCATGATACAAGGCTGTTCTACAATTAAACAATAAGAGAAAGCTGTAACTCACTGAAGGAGTGGAACTGAGCTGCTCCCGCTCTTCCTTCAGCTGCTCCACCAGCTTCATCATGCCCTGCGCCTCCTCGACACGGCCCTCCGAGCCCAACTCCTCGATCTGAATAAACAGACGCACAGCTACATGTTAGATCCGCAACACATTCATGTTTACTTCTCAGCTCATGAGGCTCAGAACCAGTACCTGAACAACAAGCTCTTCAATCTTCTCCGTGAGGACCTGCGCTTTCTCCTCATTCTTCCCAGACGGACCCGGTGCCTAGAAATTAGAGTTCGAACTAAGTTAGGTTTGAAGCGGTGTATAAACAAAGTGGGCTTTAGAGAGAGTTTACACTTTTTTAGAGTAATATAAAGCTGCATATGAAAATAAGCTTTCTAACACTTATTCTTTCTCCAAATTCAGTTTTTTCATTTAAAATATTCTGCACTATTTTCTATTTTATTGGTTACATGGAATTTTAGTAATAATAATAAAAAATAATAATAAATCAAATTCATGAAATGTGCATCAAAAATTTAGGTTTATCAAAAATTACATTTTTGGTCATTAGCATGCCTAATGAATTCATAAAACTTAATGATTTAGCAATTTACTAACATTGTTTACAACAGAAATAAAATATGAAATGTTTTTTCTTTCATAAATTCTGTGTTTTCCATTTAAATTTAGCTGGATTTATGATTCAAATACAAAATGTTATAAAAAAAATGATAATCAAATGAAGGCATAAAACATTATCAAATTAATTAATCTTTTAAAATGTAATCATTTGAAAATTGTTCAATTCCTTTTATGTTTTTGGTAAACAAAACACTGAAATACAGATTTACTGTTTTAATTTTAGAATTTAGATTCTATTATTAATATTACTTTGTGAAGTACATTTTATTGTACAATAGTAATACATATCAATCATAATTTCGAGTTAAACCAAACTTTTATTTAGGCAGGTTGCACTGAAGACCTGTGAGTTTTGTGTGTGTTAGTGTTAATCAAATGAAATGGTGAAACGCTCATGAAGTGACTCTGGAGACGCAGAAACTGAAAACACTGAATATCACAAGCTTCAGCACATTGTCACCGTTGGGCAGAAACCTTGTATCTCCTTTTCAGGAAAACCATCCCCCAAAAAAAGTGTTTTAAATAATTAAACACTGCGCTGTCAAAGTTAATATTGTCTTTATGTATACCCAGACACTTGCATGTGTCATTAATAACATTTCACCAAAATCAAGCTCGAATGGAATTACAAGGTTTTCGACCAGTGAATATCAGAAATGTGTTTGGTCCGTCATTAAAACAGCCACATCTGAGGCAGTAAGTGCGTCGCATTATGTTTATCAACTTACATGTTATAAAGTTTACACTATATATGTGCTCAATTTTTCTGTCATTTGGCAAAAATCATATTCATGTTATAATAAATGAAATGTTACGCACAGGCTCTTTAAGACATTACTGGAAATGTCTCGACAACAAAATGCTAGACTAAGAAACTCTTCTCCGCTAATCAAATAAATAAAATATTAACCTTTACATATACTGCATTTCTTGAGTAAATATTCTTTATTTACCCTTGCACCGCACACAAGCAGAGATGGTCCAAACTGTGTGCGGCACTTTATTCACAAAGAGGGAGGAGTTAAGTGGTTTGACTGACAGTTTGAAGAGCCAATGGAGTTACAAGGTTTAGGCACAAGCTTTTTTTAAATACTTTTCATTGGGTAAATTTTTGCAAAACCCTAAAACAGATGTAAAGGGTGACCAATAGTAATGATTTATGAAACAAACAAACAAAAAAAAAGATGTATTTTTGGAGATACAAGATTTCCGCCCAACAGTGATGATGTGTAGTGACAAAACGGCACTGTTTACTCACACAGACACACGCAGAACATTGAGACCTATTAAAATAGCAGTCATTTTGTGCTTTTCACACTTAAGCACATTTATGACTGGATTTTCAGATTCGTTGCAGAAATCATAGGGCTCTAATAAAGCACCAGGCTATAAATCAGTGCTAAAAAAATGGGTAAAAAGACAGTGGCTGCTATGAAAGGTCGTACCCCGGAGTTCTGCTGGGCTTGTGACAGGGCGAGACGCGCATGGCCCCTCCGAATCCGGCGCTCCACCTCGGCCAGGAGACTCTGCAGGTACCGCAGGAAGTCTCGCTCGTACCCTTCCTTCATGAAGCGGGAGCTCTTCTCATACCTGAGACATGTGGGATTACAAATTTATAAAAGTTATGTTCATGGTGTTTTTTAACATTTTGAGTTAGTCTAAGAGGATTAAGTCAGGCAGCCCAGGTGTCTGAGACATTAACATTTGGTCTATAGGTATCTTCCTGTTTATTTGGCATGACAAGCTTAAGGTACAGCTGTCCCTTTGTCTCTATGATAATGTAAAGGTATAGGCAAGACTGATTTGATTAGCACCGCCTGCATTTGAATGACACTGTTATGCTTATTAGATCAGGGCTGGGGAAATGCCAGGAACGGGCATTTTGTCTCCACCTACACTGTATGCATCTCTTCCTGTTGAATGTATTTAAACTGCAATGCACACTAGCTTAGAGAGACTTGGATGACTACAGTGACGCACAACACGTTTCTCAATAAAGAGTAACTTCTGCTTAAAAGATATCCCAAGGTCTCCTGGTCTCTACTTCGACGAGGAAAAAGATTCCTACAGACATCAGGAGTCAGGCTTCACCAACAAAACTCATTCCAAACAAGACTGAAGATACAAAACTATACAAGAGCCAAGAACCACCTCAGGAAACCTGTCAAGAATGAGTCCAGTTCACATAGAATATCTTTTATTTATAATTATAATATAAATTATAATTACTTTGGGGGTGAAATGAATGTTATGATGCTTCAAAGAAAACAAAATCTGAATTTTAAATCCATTGAGATCCATTACCCTTTGCTTTAAAACATTATCATGACAGTTTTAAGTAAAATTCTTATACCAAAATGTGAAAAATACATAAAATCCATTTAAATATCAGCTGAATTTAATTAAAGCTGACTAGTCTCTCTGACTAGCATTTTTTTATTTTTACCTGTATTAGTCATTTTTACAGTTAATGTGAAACAACTGAGAATAACGATATAAGAGTAAGTTATTATTATTGCATCTTAGTAAGAGGAAAGGAATGAGGGGTCTAAAAAGGCTTTTTACTAACTTTTTTTCCACCCATATGATTTGGTGGCAAAAATGTGATCTGTACATGTGATTTTCATGGCATTCACATGTGAGAGTGTCAACTTACATTTTCCTCAAGTTTTCATCATGGATTTTTTCACAAGGACCTGGAAAATAAACCGATTCATTACAATGTGGATGGAAAGAATAAAACCAGATGAATACATTTAAGAAGCCGTCCTTACCCAAGTCTGACCGCGTGTTTGTGAAGAGCTCAGCAGGGCAAAAGCCACACAGGTAATACTTGCAGACCTGCAGAGAAGAGAAAACTCTCACGTTAAGCCGTCATTGGTAATCAAAGATCTCTCTTTTTGTAAATTTTTGTGGTTTGTCACATTAACACCAAGATGAGGCCATGAGCTCTGCTGTAGACTGACTGCCGAATAAAAAATAAAATCTGGGGCCAATAAATGGATTATTTTAGAGATCAAGAGTTGATCACAACTAGATAAAAGTACACTCGCTATGGATATTCACATGACAAACTCTGTCACGTCTGAACTGTTTGACTTTTTAAAGGAGCATAATTCCCACCAAAATACTCTCGACTTTTCCTACAGTAAAATTGTTTTAGCAATTCAACTACTCTTGTGAGAAAGAACTGCACTGAATGTGAACTTCCAATCTTAAGTATATTTTAAAAAAAAAACAGTGCTTAACTTGAAGATCATGAAATAAATGTACTTGAAGAGAGTTCACTTTCTTAACACACTTCAGTACACTTTGAATAATGTAAAATTGAACGTTTAAGGATATTTTAAATAATTCTGCTTGGAAAATGCTTGTTTTAAAGTACTTATTGATGTATTGACTAACATAAAGCACATTTTAAGGATGCGATTATTAATTTTGATGATTCTAAATGTAGCATGTTTTTGATATTACATTAAAAATTATTTCAAATGTACTGATTGCAAAATCATGAGCATTTATAAATATACTTAAACACATGACACGCTTATGTTCAACTAACTGCATTTAATATAAACAAATATATTTTAACTTATTTGCAAATAACATTGAAAGAACTTTACATTTTAAAGTATAAAGTAAACTTTTAAAGCATATTTGATACTCAAGTAGTTTCAAAAGTTTGCTCAGGTGTAATTTTCAAAAGTACCGTCATGGCCAGTTAAAACATTATAAATAATCCAGTTTTATGATTTTACAATAACTGACAGATTAAGCGAGTGGAGCAAAACTCGTCCATTACATTTATACATTAATATTAAACGCTAAAAAATTATCATCTGACAGTTCCCCAAATATTTAACAGACTTATGAAGAAAAAGAGAAAACTGTAATTAAATCGATGTAAAATCGAAACGGATCGCGAGATTTGTGTCAGTACTGCGCCCTACTAGTAGTTACACGCACAAGTTTGATACTCAGCAGTTGTTTGCACGTTAAAAACAGCGATTTTCCTCTGAAAACACTTTCTGACACACAGATGTGGACGAAGGCGGGACGCAGTGCACGCGCATGTTCAACAATGAGGCACGAGCCTAGCGCGCGCTGCTAACTGATCCAAACAACCGAGACAAACGAACAAACAAGGCGCCGGTCAGTTTAGTGACTGGACAAACTAAACAAACATCTACAGTCGGTCTATAAACGGTTCAGGGAGTGAAATAACCGAATCTGATCTCACTCACAGTCTCGTCATCCCAGCGAACATTACAGCGCTTCTCATCCGGAGCCAAGTTCCGGTCCCGGCCCATTAACTCATCGAGTAACTGGGCTGCAGAAAGCATCGTGCCTCGACTCTATTTCTAATCACTATATGACAGTCGTATTATTCATTTACAGAATATCGTAAGCCGCGTCCCCTGCTCTCTGATCTGGACAACAAAATGGCAGATCAGCAGCGCGCAGCGGATGTTACCCACAATTCACCTCGAGGAACAGTCGTTAGAGCGCCATCTAGCGCACGGGATGACAGTGTTTCAAATAAATTTTTTTTTATCGACCAGAAAAGTATACAATATGCAGAAATTTACATATTACATATACAAAAAAAAAAAGAAAACATGCCAGAGTGTACAAACCACTGATTCATTAAACAAAAACTGAACATTCATTAAAAATATGACAAGTCTTCCTTGCTTTTTTTATTTATAATGTTCTCCAAGCTTGTGCAGAAGTCCTTCGTCTCCTGAAGAAAATGAATAAAATTTGGTTTGGATCCTGACCATTTTTTCTTGTGTTTGTGAAATTTTCCCAAAATAATAAACAGTTGTACAATAAAAGTAAAATTATTATTGTTATTGGAATAATACATACATATATCAAAATTATTTAATTTAAATATAACATTTGTTTTCCTCCTAATGAAATTTTCCACATCCACTCACGGTATCAAATTCTTTGTAAAAGTCTATGAATCGCATAAAAGAATCAGTTGGTTTATTGCAATTGTAATCAATCAAATCCAAATGAATCTAATATTATTACTGATGCGTCTCCCAGTCATAAACCCTGACTGTTCATTTCAAATGAATTCAAGAGCAAAATAAGACGAAGAAATGCGTATATTATGAAAAAAAGAAGAAAACTCACGCATATTTCTATAGTGAATTTATTTTAGTGTTCAGAGGAAACATTACAGTTCAAATGTTTGAGCTCAAGAAAAGTGTAACTATTCAGAAAGTGCATTTTTTCTTTTTTACAGTAATACATTTATTCAGAATGGATGAATTAAATTGACAAAGTGACAAAGACTTTAACAGTGTTACAAAAATATGAAGAAACATAAAACAAAAAACAAGAAAAATGTTTCTTGATCATCAGATCATGATTTCTGAAGGATCATGTGACTCTGAAGGATCATGTGACTGTGAAGACTGATGTAATGAAGCTGAAATTCATCTTTGATCACAGGAATAAATTACATTTTAAAATATAATTCATATAGAATATAGTTATTAAATTGTAATAATAATCCCAACATTACTAGCAAAATATAATTTCTTATTTTAACTGAAAATCTTGTGATTCACTCAATTCAGAATGATTATATATTCATGTTACTCGTGTGTTTTATCTATTAAAGTTCAACAGTTTCATTCAAACTTTCCCAAACTCAGACGAGACGATCTTCAAACCGACATCAACAAACATTCAGACACGATCGCAACAGGAAACAGGAAGTGATGTCGCTTCAGACAGAGAGTTTATTCTCTGATCACAGAAAACATACGAGAAACAAGAACACTTTGTGTGTTTAATGTGTCGGTCAGAGTTTAATGTCACACAGAGACACTGAAGAATCAACCCAAAATCCAGCACAGAGGGGT
This sequence comes from Zacco platypus, assembly GCA_038088235.1. Classification (NCBI taxonomy): domain Eukaryota; kingdom Metazoa; phylum Chordata; class Actinopteri; order Cypriniformes; family Xenocyprididae; genus Zacco; species Zacco platypus. The sequence goes on along the minus strand of CM076083.1, from coordinate 34,597,643 downwards.
TCAGTGAATGTGTGTGTGAATGTGTGTAAGTGTGTGAGTGTGTGTGTGTCAGAGACGCTGTAGAAGGACAGAGTGCCGGCCGACACGTCCACAAACACTCCTGCTCTCTGACTGACTGAACCAGAGACGACAGTTTTATTTTTATTGTGACGGACAGTGAATCTGTGATCAGAGCAGATCAGACTCCAGGACTTCTTATTACATCCAAACACACAGTCAATCCCGTATCCTTTCCTCTTGATTCCTTTATAAGCCACTGATATTTCAGGATAATTTCCACTCCATTCAGCCTCCCAGTAACAGCGTCCAGTCAGACTCTCTCCACACAGAACCTGAGGAACATCATCAAATCTCTCTGGATGATCAGGATACGACTGATTCTGTCCCACACGCGTCACCTTTCTGTTCTCCTCAGACAGAACGAGTTCAGGGTTTGCTGTGTTTGGATCCAGTGTGAGATCACAGGCGTCTGAACACAAGAACACACATTACAAGAGCAACATTTACAACAACAAACACTCAAACTGTTTCTGGACTCACATCTTCGTGGTCCTGGAGTGATCCTGAACTCTCCTCCGTGATCCACACTAGAAACACAAACATTATTAGAGTCTGAATTACACTGAGACATTCTCATTTTCTCTCCATGTTTATTATTATTATTATTATTATTATTGGTGTTTTACTCACTATTATCATCTCTGAATCTCACATTATTAATTTTTATTATTTTTATTCCTCCATATGAAGCGTCAAATCATGAGGATCAATATTGATCATCACAGATTCAGTTTAACCCTTCGCTCACCATAGCAACCATCCAGATCACCCTAGCAACCATACAGGGACATGAAAAGCCATAACTCAGCAGCAGAATGTTCTAATGATGTATTAGAAAATCCATGGCAACTATCTGTGGCACATAGCAACCACCCAGATTACTATAGCAACTGCATAGCAACTCCTAGAAACCAGTTAGAATACCTTAGCAACCGCAAAGCAACAACCTAGCAACCACCCAGAACAGCATAGCAACTGCCTAGCAACCACATAGAAACCACCCAGATTACCCTAGCAAATGCATAGCAACTCCTAGAAACCAGTTAGATTACCTTAGCAACCGCAAAGCAACAACCTAGCAACCACCCAGAACAGCATAACAACTGCCTAGCAACCACATAGCAACCGCCCAGATTACCCTAGCAAATGCATAGCAACTCCTAGAAACCAGTTAGAATACCTTAGCAACCGCAAAGCAACAACCTAGCAACCACCCATAACAGCATAGCAACTGCCTAGCAACCACCCAATCCACCCTAGCAACCACCTAGCATCCACCCAGAACACCCTTACCACCACCTAGCAACAGTCTAGCAACCACCCAGCAATGCCTTAGCAACCCACCCAGTACAACCTAGCAACCGACATGCAACTGCCTAACAACTACCCAGAATACCTTAGCAACCAAAAAATAACACTTTTGCAACCACCTAGCAACTCCCTAGTAACCACACAGAACGCCATAGCAACCATGTAATGAAATGAATGAGTCATTTCTCATTTCTCAGCATCAGAACATCGTAGACGCGTCACATTTGTGTGATTCTCACTAGAAAACAGATTTACATCATTTAATAATTCATTCATCGTTTTATTAAAAGCATTATTCATTTGTCATTTTATGTGTTTATATTTTATATTACTCAATCTTTCTCTCTATTGTTGTTTAATCTCGTGGTTTGAAGGGATGTTTGAGTCACAGAAGAGACAATGTCTCCATTTCAAGGTTTTTAACGTCACAGGAAGTGACGAAGGTTCTCGTTGTTTTTTCTGTGGTATAAAAACAGTTGAATTTGTTCCAGTCGGACTAATGCTTCGTTCCAGACGAGGTTGAACGTGGGAAAATCCCAAATTAAATGTCCCACTTTTCAGTGAGTTCGTCATACTCGTGAAGTTCATGTTGATCACGTGATGTCGCCACGACACAATGAGAGCATCATTTTGTGTGTCAATTATGGCAAAACAGAATAAAAAATATCATAAAATCGCCTTGAAAACAGCTGAAGAAAACCAGAAACGAATTTAACTTCACATGAACTCAATGTCTAATATGTCAGTTTGCTTTTATCTTGGAAGTGACGTCAAATGACGAATCCTTCGTCTCCTGCTTCCGCTCTTCCCTGACTTTCTCAGTCAAACTTCCAGGCGTCAGAAGATCTTCTGGCAGGGATTCACATGTCGCTTTCTCCTTCTTTCCAAAGCACTCGGGAGCTGCCGTTGCTAAGCAACCATGAGCCGCACTGTCCATGACAACGAATAACTTTCAGCACTGAAAATCTCTTGCAGTAAGTGTCCGTTCACACAGAACGCGTCTTTCTGCTCCAACGCGCTACTTTTCCACTGTTTTTCTATGTAAACGCGCTAGAAGGACGTGTATGACCGTTACGCCCGCGTCGCGTCTTTTGCAGCGCCTCGCACATGAGAGACGCGTCAAATTAAAAGAATTTCAACTTCTACACGCCGCGCCGCTCATCAATGTCACTTCAAAACAGTGGACCAATCAGAAGAACTCGGAGGCGGGGCGTTGCGAGCTTCTGTTTACAGTAGCAAGTTGGCATGGCAACCGTGTTATTTGTTCGTTATTGCGTCACGAGACGCTCGCGTTCTGCGCTGCGCTTTTAAAAACCATTCCTGAGTTTTTAGACGCAAAGACGCTTTCTGTGTGAATGTCTCTTTTTAACTCTGCTACTAGATTTATTCACGGAGAAGAGAAAAATACAGCGCTGTGATTGGCTGTTCCTACAAAATGAGCAGCTGTAGTGAATTGTAACTAACTTTACTGGTCAAGCTCAGTTTGATATCGATGGACAGTCGAAGTAGAAGTTTCGTCATTCACAGTAAAGCAAATGATCAGTTACAGTGTCACTCTCACTGTATAAATGACAATTTTAGCATTTTATTTATATTACAGTTAAATGAGGGATGTTTAGCACTGACACGTGTGTTAAACTTAATAAATACTAATATTTTAATGTATTTTTGTATTGTTTCATTTGTGTTACGGATTAATTTTAGATGCCCATGATCAGAGAGTTGAAAAGCACAGTAAAAAGCCAAAAAGCTAATAAAGTAAATGCAGACCCAGTAGCTCGAGTGACTCTTAAAGCCCATTCTCACCAAGAACAATAAATATAAAGATGATTATAACAATAACTCTATTATCGTCCACACCAATGAACGATAACACTGTTCAATCTAAGCATGTACTGCAGTTTTGTCTCCGTCGCTTCATTTGCTGAAGCTCTTGAAAGCAGAATGGATTCTGATTGGCTGTCAGTGTATTTATTGTTGATTAGCTGCAGCTGTTTCTCTGTGCTGTTGTTATAGCTGTGCTGTGGACTCTGCTATTCTCTCTCATTTAGAAGGATTTTTTAAAACTATATCTTTATTATTATCATTACAGTTATCAGACTTGGTAGATAGGTGGATAGGTAGGGCTTTAGCAAAGAAAAGAGAAAGTCATGCAGGATTGTCAGAATAAAAGCTTCCTAATATTTCTGAACAGAGAGTTCACTACAGTGTCACAAGTTCAAAAGAGCATTGAGGAGATTCTCCAGCCAAGCTTTATAATGGCAGTGAAACCTCCTTTTGAAGCTCAAAACATCCATCCAAGGGCGCAGACACTAGCCGTCATTCCAGAAGTGAGGGGGACAGAAATGTAATACTAGTTATTTTGCTTTTAATTTGAAATTAAACACTTAGTTCACTTTGCATTTAGTCCTCATGGATTTTATACAATGTAAAGAAAAGATCAGAGAATGAGGCAGAAAATACAGTATCAAACGTTTGGAAACATTACAGTTGTAATTGAACAATTGAAACATGTTTCTTCTGCTCACCAACGCCAAATTTATTTAATCAAAAATGCAGTAAAAACAGTAATATTTTGAAATAGTATAACAATTTAAAAAACTGTTTTCTAGGTGAATATTTAGTAAAATGTACAATAATGTGATCAAAGCTGAATTTTCAGCATCATTACGTCAGTCTTCAGAGTCACATGATCCTTCAGAGTCACATGATCCTTCAGAGTCACATGATCCTTCAGAAATCATTCTGATATGATGATCTGATGATCAAGAAACATTTATGATTATTATCAATGTTGAAAACTGTTGTGCTGCTTCACCATTCACACATTTGTGGTAAGATTTATAAAAGAGAAATTAATACTTTTATTCATCAAGGATGAATTAAATTTATCAAAAGTGACAAAAAATGTAAATAAATGCTGTTCATTGAACTTTCTATTCATCAAAGAAAAGTTAAATGTATCATGATTTCCACAACAATTTTAAACAACAGTTTTCAACATTGATAATAATCATAAATGTTTCTTGATCATCAGATCAGAATGATTTCTGAAGGATCATGTGACTCTGAAGGATCATGTGACTCTGAAGGATCATGTGACTCTGAAGACTGACGTAATGATGCTGGAAATTCATCTTTGATCAAGATTGATTCACATTGACCTCCATCACTTGCCCGAAAAAAGTGTGGGAGACAAATTAACGTTGACGAAGATATATGTATATTCACACAGAAAATAGCTATTTTAATTGGTGATATTTCACAATATTACTGGTTTTACTGTATTTTTTGATTAAATAAATGCTGAACATAAAAGACTTTTCAAAAACAAGATTGTCAATCAGCACTGCATTATTCATAAACCTTATTGTCAATAAATACCTTAAGACGGCTTGAAAAACACAAATAAAGCAGATCTCGTCGCAATCGTGTGTTTATTGTCTTCACGTTTCATCAGTCAATATGTTTCTGAATTTTATTCATCTTGTTTGACCAGTGAAATCAAGCATTTTTGTTGTTGTTGTTGAAGGTTTGAGTGATGAGAGGAAATGGACACAAGCAGAACGTTGGTGTTTCTGACAGCGCGTGTCCACTGAAGAGCAGAGCGAGTGTATTCAGTTCATTCCTGTGGATGTTGAGCTTTCAACTTACACGAGAGCGTGAAGATCAACATCCTTAGTAATCAAGTGAAAATGCTCAGCTCGCTCCTCTCCAGTGACATTTAGAATAACTGTTTGTCATTTTTGTTATTGCTCGTCTTCACACTGAAGTGCTGTGCGCTTCCTGCAGTAGTTTTGATTTGGGTCATTCACAGGCGAAAGGTTTTTGCTGAGCTAATTGTTAGGGCGGACACAGCTGTTTTCACTGATTCACTGGAAAGCAATATATTAATCTAGTGTGTGTGCGCTGACACAGAAGCGTCCAGCCCTCGTGTTCAACCTCCTCGTGTTCAACCTCCTCGTGTTCAACCTCCTCGTGTTCAACCTCCTCGTCTTCAACCTCCTCGTCTTCAACCTCCTCGTCTTCAACCTCCTCGTCTTCAACCTCCTCGTCTTCAACCTCCTCGTCTTCAACCTCCTCGTCTTCAACCTCCTCGTCTTCAACCTCCTCGTCTTCAACCTCCTCGTCTTCAACCTCCTCGTCTTCAACCTCCTCGTCTTCAACCTCCTCGTGTTCAACCTCCTCGTCTTCAACCTCCTCGTCTTCAACCTCCTCGTCTTCAACCTCCTCGTGTTCAACCTCCTCGTCTTCAACCTCCTCGTCTTCAACCTCCTCGTCTTCAACCTCCTCGTGTTCAACCTCCTCGTGTTCAACCTCCTCGTGTTCAACCTCCTCGCGTTCAACCTCCTCGCGTTCAACCTCCTCGTGTGAAGACCTGCGACTCCACCGAGCAACGACACCGGTAGGGCACTAAAGTATCTTCCTTCCCACTTCTTCTTTTCCTTCATACTCATGTGTTTTCAACACATTCCTGTTGTTGCTCCACTATCACCCATAGAAGGCAGCGCAACACTGCTAACCTGCGTCCTATTTCCTCCTCTTCTAACACACCTCTCTCTGTTTCTGTGGGTCTGTGGAATTAACAAAGCTGACTTCATTCCAGCTTCTGCTACTAACTCTACTCTCAATATCTTGGGCTTGACTGAGACCTGGATTCGTCCAGAGGACTCCTCAACCCCTGCTGCTCTCCATCAACTTCACTTTCACTCATAACTCTCGCCCGTCTGGGAGAGGAGAGGCTCAGGTCTCCTCATTTCTCACAATTGGAAATAATCAACTCTCTTCTCTATGCAACATCAATTCATTTGAGTTTCATGTCATTACAATCACAACCCCTGTCAAAATTCATCTTGTCGTTTATCGTCTCCAGGTCAATTGTGTACCTTTATAGAGGAATTGGACATGCTGCTGTCCTCATTTCCAGACGATTTCCACTTGTAGTATTTGGTGATTTTAATATTCACCTTGACAAACCTTATGCTTCAGACTTCCTCTCTCTCCTAGCCTCATTTGATCTCAATCGGTTCATCACCACAAGCACCACAAATCTGGAAACCAACTGGACCGAATTTACACGCAACTGAATCACTGACAACATCCTGGTAAAACCTCGGCACATTTCCCACCATTTCTTCATTACTTTTAATCTACAACTCCCTACTTGTGCACCACCAACCATTTCACAGGTGACCTTATGAATTATGTTACCTTAATATTATGTTGTTTCTTATGCTCAAATAGCATTAAAAAAAACATTTTCAGTTTTGACCAGCCAATGCGCATTGCTCATGTTTCTATGGGAACCGGAGCTTCTAACGGCAGCTGCAGTGACGCAATGACTTTATCGATTAGCGATTGGCTCTTTTACTTACAAGGCGGGATCTATTCCACCATATTGAGCATTGCAGTTTCTCCCATTCACAAGAAATACGAGTGAACCGTCTTTCTATATCTATAGTGTTTGGTTTTACAGTATTGAGTCACCGAACAGTACAGACAGATAGTTAACTTACAGTCCACTAGCAGCTGTGCTACTGGTCCATTTCATACTTGAAGTAAACAGACACTTCATATTCATTTGAAGATTATCATCAGATAAACGTTTGTTTGTTTTGTTTGTATCGTGTCTTTTGGGTACAAACATAGATATAGATCGAAAAGAGTGTAACAGGAGCACATATTCACTTTCTGTCATTGAAGACAAATGTGAACAAATACAGACAAATATGTTTAAATTATTTTCACTCAAGCGATGATGACTTCAGTCATATTAGTATCCTAAGAAATGATCATTTTTTGATGGAGTAGGTGGAATTAAATAATTCTTTTTGGTCATTAAAAATGCTCTTTTTGGTCATATTTGTTGCAGTATTTTTTTTCTGAGACTAACCGACTAATAAAATTTTGGTCGACGGAGCCTCTTCTCGTCGACTAACGTTTAGCAGATTATTTGGGGACAGACCTAATTGTTACAGCTCAACATACTTGAGTTTGTCCAGATGTTGGAGTGTATCAGAGAGCAGCTTCCGTCCGGATTCTCCTGGGTGATTGCAGCTCAGATCCAGCTCTCTCAGGTGTGAAGGGTTTGAACTCAGAGCTGATGCCAGAGCAGCACAACCTTCCTCTGTCACCAAACAGCAAGATAATCTGCAACAACAAGTGTTCATGTTAGTGTGCTTCATTCTTAAAGATGTATAGTATAAATAGCCTCAGTAAGGGGGTGCTAGGGGTGACAAATGGGGCTTAAGACCAGAATGTTGTATGTAAGGTCCCGAATGTTTTGTTACCTTGTCTTTCTCGTAGAACGACATGAGGGTGAGAAATTAATGACAGAATTTTCATTTTTGGGTGAACTAACCCTTTAAGTGTAATCAGTTTCACTGGAAATAAATGTAATGATTGTGTACATTTATATAACTGTAGTGTACTGACAGTAGTTTCATGTTGATCGTCTACACAGAAATATGTGAAATGATCAGTGTTTTTTTTGGTTTTTTTGGTTGTCTTTTTACTTTTACATGCCCGATAAAATATTATTTGTCAAGTTTGATTGACAAATTGATTGACAAAAATTGATTTGTCTAGACATGATTGCTGTACATTTAACATTTTAAAATCTCGATTCAGTTCTAGTCCGTGTTGTGTTGCGAACAAAAGCTCCGTAAAATACAATCACCAAAACAACTTCATGATCAGGATGGAATAGTAGAGACACACTTTACCAAAACAGAGAAAGGTTAGGCTATAATGTAACATTGAAATGGCTGAGAAACGCTGACGGGAATAGGAAAGAGGTTGAAAAAGACTTCATCATTCATCTTGTCCCGGCCCTATACTTCATGTTAACAGGACAACATGTGACAACGTGTTACTACTGTATATAAAAATAATGCAAATTTTTAGCACAACAGTGTATCATGACATATTCACAAACCCATTTAGTCCCAATGGTCAAGAAAATCCGAACCGAATTGGACAGAGTGTAAATATTTTGGCTCATTTTTAAGATATCCCATATGAGAAGGTGTCGATCAAATAACATTGCATTACACTGTGTTTTATAACGCACCGGCCTTTAATCAAAGAGAAACGCCGGCATGAATTTGGGCACGATGACGACTCATTCTGCATTAGAGCCATATGTAAATGTCATGGAATGATATATAAAAAAAAATAATCCAGCAAAACGTTCAAACTTTGTTTGGTGCATTACACATTCTCTGTCTTTACCGGATTAAATAACTGAACACAAAGCTAATGTTTACAAAAAGGTTTTCTCTTTCCTTTTTGGTTGTATTGTATTTTTATTGATGCAATAGAACAAAGTGTAATGAAATCAAAAATAAATTATATTTTTTATGTTCATGACAATGGTAAAAATAAATGATAAACACCTTGTTCATTTTTTCCTGGTTAATGATCCGAAGGACATGGTGGCCAATAAGAAACAGGGTGGAACTACTTTTTTAAACAATTAACAAAAAATAAAAAATAAAGCCATAAATCATTTTTATGTTTCATTAACTAAATGAATAAATGAAGGATCCGTTTCTCTATATGGATGTCCTTCTGCCATCTGTGGCCTAAAGAGGATTATGGGAAAACCAGATCTCATTAATATTCATAAGCTCATTACCATAGCTATTCTTACCTGTAAAATGGCATTTCTAGATATCTGTAAAATTATTTTTACTAGTTAAAATATTATTTAAGATATCAGTAAATCTATTTTCTTTAGTTGCAAGGGCAATTTCAGATATAAACCGCCTTTGTTGATATCGATAATTACTTTGTTTATGATATCAGAATTTAACATTGTCACTAGTGAAAATCGAATTATTGATACCAAAAATTAACATTGTTACTAGCAATTCAATTGTTGATATCAAGAATAGACATTTGCACTAGTAACCACGTATTTATTGATGTAAAAAATAAAGACTTTTCTATTAAGAATTGTATTTCTCATATGTAAAATTGGATTATCAACTAGTAAGAAATGAATTCTTGATATCTGTAATTGTATTTTCACTAGTGAAATGTCACCATAGGCTGCCATTAAAATTCAATTGTTGATATCAAGAATTCATATTTCTGCCAGTGATGACATCATTGTTGATATCAAGAATTGTCATTTTTACTAGTGGAAATTTAATTCCTGACATCAAAAATTTTCATTGTTACCAGTAGAAATAATTAACATTTTAACTACTGAAAATTTAATTGTTCATATCAAGAATTCATATCCTGAGAATGAATAAAAGTCAAAGTGGCTTGCCTATTGCCATATAAATTAATATCAAGAATAATATTCTTTACAACTAAAAATGTAATTCTTGATATAACGAGTGAAAATTGAATTGTTTGTATCAAGAATTAACATTGTTACTAGAGGAAATGTAATTCCTGATATCAAGAAGATTTTTAACTGGAGAAAATTTAATTGTGATATCAAGAATTCATATCCTGAGAATGAATAAAAGTCAAAACTGATTGCTGTAACCATTACTACACATCGCTGAGAGATCCAGTGAAGAAATGGCTTGAATTCGCAGCAGAATCAATAACATCGCTGTGAAATCTTGTGAGAGACATTCAAATTCGGCACAGAATTCTGTTAAACCACAGATATCAGATCAAACAGTGCTGTTGTGGAAACCATTCAATTCAATTCAAATTCAATTCAATTCAAATTCAATTCAATTCAAATAGGCAAGGCAGATTGCCTTGTCTATTTATTTGCTTTACTTTTTTATCTGTCTCTTAACTGTGCCTTTGTTGATACTGGACTAATGCATCTATATATGTCATTAAAAACACACACACACACACACACACACACACACACACACACACACACACACACCAGTTGACTTGTATAACTAATAACTCCTGTTGTCTTCTCATGAGCTCCCTATGTTGCTCTGACTGAAAGGATAATAGTATAGTGAGACGGAAGAGATCACCTCAGAAACCTCCTCAGATCCCACAATTTTGTGTAAAATTAATAGAAAAGTTCATGTAACATTTTAATGGAGAAAACCCTTAATGGAGATGTTTTGTGCTTTCCTGTGATCGCAAATAAATGGAAGCAGGTGCGGCTGAATAGGTGGTAGAATTTTTATGTGAAATCGTGAATACCAGTTTGATTCAGCATGATTGATGTGCACAAATATTAATCAATTACTGTCACTGTAACATTTTTATTGTAATAAATTGGTCAAATACTGATGTTGGAATCTTAAGTCTTTATGTAAAGACCAAACCTTCATTTCTGACACGCTCAAAATGCGATCTAGCTAGTTTTCAGTCAGCTGGCAAAACATTAGGGTTGGGTGACATTGTTCCATGAAGATGTGTTAAGGGCGGGTTTTAGGGCAGCGCTGCGGGGCTCCTGGCCCGATAGTAGAAACACTAATTGATTTTGGCACAGGTGCTTGAGGTCTGAGGCTACTGGCCCCACATGGCACGTTGTTATCCCTGGCTCACACTGGCCCGACAGTGGAAAAATGGCTAATCATTTCAAGGGCCTCGTTTATAAAGCGTGTGTACGCACAGATTTGATCTTAGAGTGTGTGTGTGTAAGCTAAAATCCACGGGAAAGTTCATATTTATAAAAATGGTCTTTGATGTGGAAAAGTGCTTACCACCACACCAGTGTCTGAACAGACGTACACACTGTTCCTTGTCAGTGTACTGCAGGTTTTTGGAAATCTAAGCCATTCTTGCAGCTCGCCATTTGAAATTAAAGTATTTGGATGATGACTGGTGATTTATTAAAATGTAAATGACATTAATTAGCCATCGTTTACAAGGCCGAGAACTGAAACCATTCAGCTGCTCGCAAGTTCAAGATCATTTGGGATTTATAGATTTCACATCTGAAAGAGAGGCGTACGCGCAGTCATGTGTGTTTCTCCAGGGGTATCCTAAATGTAGCTGAAGCATCCTGTATAAACTCCCCTCTTCAGTGGAGAAAAATGGGGCACTAGCTACAAGCAGACAAGGGCACATCTGGATCAAAAGTAAAAGACTGTAGTTTTTCTTGCCGTGTTTTTTTTATTCTGTGCAGTTTGATCACTATAAAAGGATGTATTTATAATTATGTAATTACAAAATGAGAAATATATATGCATATCACACACTATTATTAAAATATGAATCAGTGTGAAACACAAACCTCAGTATCACGAGTTGACAGATCGGACTCTTCAGTCCAGCAGAGAGCAGCTTCACTCCTGAATCCTGAAGGTCATTGTTACTCAGGTCCAGCTCTCTCAGGGGGGAGTTTGATGATTGTAGAGCTGAAGCTACAATTTCACAGTGCTGATCAGTGAGATTACAGTCTGCCAATCTGAAAACAGCAAGGACTCTGGTTAAAATGCATGCTGTTGTGCTGATATCCCCTTGCACAAAGAAAATACATTTCCACATATTTATGATCAATATATTAAATGGTTTAAATATATTGAACAATATACAGAATAATAAGGTGACCTAGAGTACTCAACATGCTGCAACTGAATAAAACACATACATTTGGTTGCATTGTGAGTATTTGTAACGCATGTGTTGTCAAACAGATAAAGATGTTTTCTTCAATTGCAGCATGTTGAGCTCTCTAGGCCAGGGGTCTTCAACATTTTTCAGGGCAAGGACCCCTTAGATGAGCACTGTGCTAAGTCCGAACTGATTGCACTTTATTTTATATGTATAATTTTATTCTTTTTATTTTTTAATGCTTTTTATATCAATCTTTTATGCATCCTTTTTTCATATCCGACTCTTTTAATCCATTTTAAATCTTGCGGTCTGGTTGAAAGAGCTGGGAAGATCGGGTAAGTATTTGTTATCTCTGGACGGAGCTACGGACAAAGTTAGTCTAGGAATATTGTCTGTAAGTTTATTGTTTAACCGCACAGCTACCAGACGAATATAAATATTTTTAGTTATCCCTCTAACCTGAGGAAGATCCATTTAGATCTGCTCTGATGGATAGACTGAAACTTTTCCATCCAGACAGGGGTATTCTCTGTTTTTATTGATGTCTTTATTTCTTACGCATTCCATTTTATTCTTATGTATTTGTTTCCTTTTTATGTAAAGCACTTTGAATTACCACTGTGTATGAAAAGTGTTATATAAATAAAATTGCCTTGCCTATTTATTTGCTTTAATTTTTTATCCGTCTCTTAACTGTCCCTTTATAGATACTGGACTAATGCATCTATATATCTCATTAAACAAAACACACACACACACACACACACACAGTCCGGTTAACTTGTTTAACTAATAACTCCTGTTGTCTTCTCGTGAGCTCCCTATGTTGCTCTGACTGAAAGGATAATAGTATGGTGAGACGGAAGAGATCACCTCAGAAATCTCCTCAGATCCCACAATTTTGGGTAAAATTAATAGAAATGTTTATGTAACATTTTAATGGAGAAAACATTTAATGGAGATGTTTTGTGCATTCCTGTGATCGCAAATAAACGGAAGCAGGTGCAGCTGAATAGGTGGTAGGCTTTTTATGTGAAATCGGAAATACAAGTTTGATTCAGCATGATTGATGTGCACAAATATTAATAAATTACTGTCACTGTAACATTTTTATTGTAATAAATTGGTCAAATACTGATGTTGGAATCTTAAGTCTTTATGTAAAGACCAAACCTTCATTTCTGACACGCTCATGATGCGATCTAGCTAGTTTTCAGTCAACTGGCAAAACATTAGGGTTGGGTGACATCGCCAGTGTCTGAACTGACGTACACACTGTTCCTTGTCAGTGTAATGCAGGTTTTTGGAAATCTGAGCTATTCTTTCAGCTTGCCATTAGAAATTAAAGTATTTGGATGATGACTGGTGATTTATTAAAATGTAAATGACATTAATTAGCCATCGTTTACAAGGCCGAGAACTGAAACCATTATGCTGCTCAGAAGTTCAAGATCATTTGGGATTTATAGATTTCACATCTGAAAGAGAGGCGTACGCGCAGTCATGTGAGTTTCTCCAGAGGTATCCTAAATGTAGCTGAGACATCCTGTATAAACTCCCCTCATGGGACACAAGCTAGAAGCAGACAAGGGCACACCTTGATCAAAAGTAAAAGACTAGTTTTTCTTGCTGTGTTTCCTTTTTTATTCTGTGCAGTTTGATCATTATAAAAGGATGTATTTATAATTATGTAATTACAAAATGAGAAATATATATGCATGTCACACACTATTATTAAAATATGAATCAGTGTGAAACACAAACCTCAGTGTGCTGAGTTGACAGTTTGGACTCTTCAGTCCAGCAGAGAGCAGCTTCACTCCTAAATCCTGCAGGTGATTGTTACTCAGGTCCAGCTCTCTCAGGGGGGAGTTTGATGATTGTAGAGCTGAAGCCACAACTTCACAGTGCTGATCAGTGAGATTACAGCCTGCCAATCTGAAAACAGCAAGGACTCTGGTTAAAATGCATGCTGTTGTGCGGAGATCCCCTTGCACAAAGAAAATACATTTCCACATATTTATGATCAATATTTTAAATGGTTTAAATATATTGAACAATATACAGAATAATAAGGTGACCTAGAGTACTCAACATGCTGCAACTGAATAAAACATATACATTTGGTTGCATTGTGAGTATTTGTAACGCATGTGTTGTCAAACTGATAAAGATGTTTTCTTCAATAGCAGCATGTTGAGCTCTCTAGGCCAGGGGTCTTCAACATTTTTCAGGGCAAGGACCCATTAGATGAGAGAGACATGGAGCAGGGACCCCTGACACAAAATGTGTCAAACAGAGCCTCTGACATTAATAGAAATCAATCATATTACGACATATTATTATGTTGAGACAATATACAGTGGGTACGGAAAGTATTCAGACGGCCTTAAATTTTTCAGTCTTTGTTATATTGCAGTTCATTTTTTCCTCATTAATGTACACACAGCACCCCATATTGACAGAAAAACACAGAATTCTTGACATTTTTGCAGATTTATTAAAAAAGAAAAACTGAAATATCACATGGTCCTAGGTATTCAGACCCTTTACTCAGTATTTAGTATACCCTTTATCCCAGACGCAGCCGACATAAGGTTCTTTGACGTTGAGTCGGTGTGTCCCAACCTTTAAGTTTAAATAAAACTTCACATTTTAATTTCACTGTCAGGTGGACGATTATACATTTACCTGAACTTTAAGCTGTAGATATTACAAAGCGATCCATTCTGGCGAGCTAAATTGTATATAAATTATTAGCCAGTAACGTTATAGTGCAAATTAAAGTGCTCATAGTCTGCGTTGACGGTTTAATGAGATCACGTGACTGCACGTGTATGGAAGGGTTTTATTAAAGCTGTTAATGTACTACTATTCGTAAAATCATATATATTTTATTTAAATTTGACTTTGTGATGTTTTTACCCATGTTTTAATTTTTTATTTTTTTCAATTATTTGTGATTAAACATTTGACAGACCCCCTGCAATACTGCCGGTTGAAGACCCATGTTCTAGGCCACCGTAGATTATATTTAATCAATATATTACAATATATTAGAATACATAAGGAATTGATGCTTTTCATACATTAAAAAAAAATATGTGACAATATATTTACTATAATGTGTATTCACATGAGTTACTTTCACTCAGTTGAGTTATGTTGCTACTTCACTAAGTATTTGATTTGAGTTTATGAGGAACGTTTTGTTGGTATTACTTTAGGGTGCATGTTGAAAACATGTAAAGTCTATTGGTCAAACACAAATTAGTTGAGTCCAAAATTCTCATGCAAATAGTTGCCTCTATTTTTTATTTAAACCAAGGCAACATTTTGCTTGAGAATCCATTAGAAATTCTTGAAGTTCTAGAAATTAGAACTCAACTAATTTGTTTGACCAATTAGATTTTACATCAGGGTTCCTCAAATCAGACCCTGGAGGACCACTGTCCTGCAGAGATTAGCTCAAACCGTAATAAAACTCCCCTACCTGTAATCTTCTAGTAACTATAAAGACTTTGATTGTTCAAGTGTGTTTGATTAGGGCTGGAACTAAACTAAACTGGAATTATTGCCTGAACCACATATTAATAGGTTTAATATTTTTTAAATGTAAACGAGGCAGGGTTGTGATTTATACGATCAAGTACACTGCTGTATCATTTGCAGAATCACCGGACTTGCGTTCTCCCGTCCTCAGGAGTCTGTTCTCCATTGGTCATTTAACCTTAACCCTAACCTGATAGTCTAGGAAGTTTGTTAACATGGGGAGGCGTATTCTCTTGTAAACAGAGCCCGCTGGTGGAGATCATTGGGCAATCTTACAGGTGGATGTAACAAATGAAGGTGATGCATTCTAATCTACACCATAAATTTCTTAAATATTTGGAAAAGGGAAAAAGAACTCTGCTAGGAACCTTGTGTCACTATTTTTGCTAACCGAACAAAACAAATTGGCACATTTTTAGGTTATTTCTGTTTATATTTAAAATTCTAAATTATATCAAACACAAAGATGATTAATAATAAAAATAGATTAGAAAAGAGAAAACAACAACAGTGGCTAACATAGGGCTGAACATAGAGAAGGGTCATTTTGTCACAAAAACATGTTTATAAAATGATAAAATATATATAAGTTTCACTTTTTGCATCAAATTTTTGGACCATACTGTATATACATTTCTCAGGGGAGTTAGATTTAGGCACATGTAAAAATTAACAATTTTCAATTTCCCAAAATGTTTTCTTCTTAAACATGCTTATTAACATCACAAAATTAATCAGTGTGAAACACAAACCTCAGTGTGTTGAGTTGACAGTTTGGACTCTTCAGTCCAGCAGAGAGCAGCTTCACTCCTAAATCCTGCAGGTGATTGTTACTCAGGTCCAGCTCTCTCAGGGGGGAGTTTGATGATTGTAGAGCTGAAGCCACAATTTCACAGTGCTGATCAGTGAGATTACAGTGTGCCAATCTGAAAACAGCAAGGACTCTGGTTACAATGCATACTGTTGTGCTGATGTCTCAAAGAAAATGTATTTACATATATTTATGATCAATATATTAAATGGTTTAAATATATTGAACAATATACAGAATAATATGGTGACCTAGAGTACTCAACATGCTGCAACTGAATTAAACGCATACAAATAGAAAAAAACGTCAGCAAATTAAGAAAACATATTCATCAGTTTGACAACACGTGCTGCTAATACTCACAACACAAACAGAAACACGCTGCAAAATTTCACAACACCAGCAAATACAGAAAAGCACTGCAAATACTCAACACACACACACGATAAGGCTGGTAAAATAAACAAAAAACTTTCAGGTCATCGTCAACAACACTGACGAGTAGACATGGAACAATAATCATCTCCCAGCCGGGTTCATCACTTGTTGGGCTCCCCTTGAAACATTTTTGTTGTGGTCTGTGCAGCGAGTTTCTGTATTTGGTTGCATTGCGAGTATTTGTAACTCATGTGTTGTTAAACTGATAAAGATATTTTCTTCAGTTACAGCATGTGGATCTCTCTCGGCCACTGTAGAATAATATATTTTATCAATATATTACGATATATTAGAATACATAAGGAATTTCTGCTTTTCATATATTAAAAAATGTCACATTATATTTACTATAACGTGTATGCACATGAGTTACTTTCACTCAATTGAGTTATGTTGCTACTACACTAAGTATTTGAGTTGAGTTTAGAAGGAATGTTTTGTTGGTATTACTTTAGGGTGCATGTTGAAAACATGTAAAGTCTATTGGACAAACACAAATTAGTTGAGTCCAAAATACTCAAAAGTCTCATGCAAATAGTTGCCTCAATTATTTTTTTATTCAAACCAAGGCAATATTTTGCTTGAATGCATTAGAAATGCTTGAGAAATTTAAGGCAACCAGTTACCACACTGTACATTTTTTTTACCTTGTTTAACTAAAACAATTGAGGCAACTATTTGCATGAGAAATTTGAGCATACTGAATTCAACTAATTTGTGTTTGACCAATTAGACTTTAATTGCACTTAATTAGATGCGTTCGGTCTAAGATATATAAGACTATCAGAAGGTGCTTAAAAATTTGAGCCATGTATTATAACGTTGAATTAGGCTACTACTAAGTTTATTTGACAGTCTACATTTTTGAGGTGGACCTGTTTTGTGTATATATTTAATACATCATTTTTAGTGCACTGATTAGAGGCTTGTGTTGTTCAATAAATCTTTAATTTAAGCAAGTTTCTGTGTCACTTCTTATTACTTAACTGTTAGATTTTATGAGATGAAGGGGGGGAAAAGAAAATCGGCCAAACATATTGGCCAAAAAAAAAAGAAAAAATCTGCATCATATATCGGCCATAGGCTGAGTGATTTCTAAATATTCGCATCGGCCAGAGAAAAACCCATATTGGTCAACCTCTATCTATAATAACTAAAAGACTGTTTATATATTATATTTTCTGGCTAGTTTAGCCAAAGTTTTTTATAATACACCATCCTATCACCCAAACGGAATAATTAAAAACAAGTTTAAATTGGTTTGATTCTTAAATTTTCTTTTGTGATATACTCCAGTTCTTGTTAAAACATACTAGACATGCTTATTCTGGGCATTTTGAGCACTTTTTGTGTGAAATCATTTTAATTTGTCCATCAAAACTGTACTTTCACTTTAACTTTCACATGTGAAGCTTCTGTTCCCGGTGTGAATACACCCATTGGTTAATATGTTTTTTTCTGACCTTGTTGACCCAATGAGTGTTTTGCAGTCCATTGGTCATGCCTAACTGCAATTTCTAGTATTGCATTAGTATTGCATCCTTCTCATGTGCATTTAATAATTTTTTACTTTTCAGTCTTAAATTTAAATTTAAGTTTTTTAAATTTTTTAAATTTAAGTTAAATTTCTTTTTTGGCTCATTTTATCTGTAAAAGAAATCAGAAGAAAGTTTTTCATTTCCAGCCTTAATGAAAAATGAACAATTATATATTACTTATAAATGATTCAATACAAAATTAAAAGTAGTTAAGATTAATGTGGTTTGGAACTGGCAATACGTGCCCTGGAATATAATCAGAAAATCAACTTGCCTAATAATTCTGCACGCACTGTACATTCTGTGTATAACAAGTTACTTTATAACATCCACCAGTTCTACTGACTAAAATGACATTAACAACTGCCTTAGATTTGGACTAGTTTTACTGGTAGCTTGGTTGTGTTCACAAAGTATAAAACTATTTTTACACACAAAAAAGTAATAGCGTAGAGTTGAGAATGAAAACATTACTCAACTGAAAAAATTATCATTTGATATTTGTGAACACAAACCCCCATAAAACTCATCAAACTTCCATCAAAACTTCTGTCGAATATAATCACGTTTATATTTTCACACTCACAGAGCTTTTCTGCAGTTCCTCACAGCAGGTACCAGTCTCCATCGACCCTCTTTTGATTTGAATTTGAACTCCTTAAGGTCAAGCTCATCCATCACCTCCTCTGACATCAGGATCATGTTTGCCAAAGTTGAACATTGTGCAAGAGAAAGACTTTTACTTATTGTTTCAGAATTTAAAAGTGCCTGCATTTCTTCAACAATAGAATTATCCTTCATCTCAATCAAGCAGTGTGACAGATTCATCCATCTTTCAGGACTGACATTGTTTTTTTGACCTCGTTTGAGGTTGTGGATTATTTTCTTGGTGCTCTCTGGGTTGTTCTCTGTGTGAATCAGCACATCCTGTAAGAGTCTCTGACTGGACTCCAGTGAGATGCCATGAAGGAATCGAAGGAAAAGATCCAGGTGTCCATTTTTACTGTTCAAGGCTTTATTCATTGCTCCCTTCAGAAACACATCCAGAGGAACATTCCCACACTGAGTTCTGGACTTTCCTGTGAGGAACATTTTCAGAACTTCACTGTTCTTGTGTAAATAGCAGAAAAACACATATAGTCCTGCAAAAAACTCCTGAAAGCTCAGATGTACGAAGCTGTAAACCTTCCTGTGATAAATCACAGATTCCTCCCTAAAGATCTCAGTGCAAATCCCAGAATACACTGAGGCGTCAGTGACGTCTATGCCGCTCTCTCTCAGGTCCTCCTCATAGAACATCACATTGCCCTTCATCAGCTGATTGAAAGCCAGTTCAGCAAGTTTCACGATCACGTCTCTGTTGGACTGCAGGAGTTTCTCTGGATCTCTCTCTTCATACTTCTGGCTCCTCATATGAGTTTGAATGAGCAGGAAGTGAATGTACATTTCAGTCAGAGTTTGAGGGATTTCTGCACTGAGATCTTGTTTCAGGATGTTTTGAAGCACAGTGGCTGAGATCCAGCAGAAGACGGGTATGTGGCACATGATGTGGAGGCTTCTTGCTCTTCTGATGTGTGAGATGATTCTGCTGGCTTGATGCTCTTCACTGATTCTCTTCCTGAAATATTCCTCCTTCTGAGGGTCGTTGAATCCCTGGATTTCTGTCACACGGTCAATGTAGTTAGCGGGGATCTGATTGGCTGCTGCTGGTCTGGTGGTGATCCAGATGAGAGCAGAGGGAAGCAGATCTCCTTTCATGAGGTTTGACATCAACACACCCACTGATGAAGTCTCAGTCACATCAGAAACTTTCTCACAGTCTGAAAACATCAGTGTAATTCTGCTTTCATCCAGACCATCAAAGATGAACACAACTGTACATTCATCATAAATCTTTGAGTCCAGATCTTGAAGTTCAGGATGAAAGTCCAGCAGAAGTCTGTGAAGACTGTACTGATGATCTTTAATCAAGTTCAGCTCTCTAAATTGAAGCACAAACATGAAATCTACATCCTGATTGGCTTTTCCCTCGGCCCAGTCCAGAATGAACTTCTGCACAGAGACGGTTTTTCCAATTCCAGCGATGCCTTTAGTAAGAACAGTCTTGATTTGGTCTTTCTTCTCTCTTCTCTTCTCCTCATATCCTGGTTCAGGTGAAGGATCAAAGATGTCATTGCAGTTGATTGGAGTGTCTTGGAGTGTCTTGTAACTTTTCTCCATCTGTAGCACCTCATGTTCTTCATTCACACTTTCACTCTCTCCCTCTATGATGTACAGCTGTGTGTAAATCCTGTTCAGGAGGGTCTGATTCTCTTGTAGTTTGACTCCCTCAAATACACTCTCATATCTGTTTTTCATGGTGGTTTTGTGCAGATTTTTGACTCTCTGAAGATCGTGATGCACTGGTTGGTGAGAATCGAGCTGCAGGGCTGCTTCTGTGTCATGATGACTGATGTGTTTCTGACAGGACACGTATCTGATCTGGTCAGCTCTCCCACCACTGAAAAGACATTAAGATGAACAGAGAGACAAAACAAAGAGAAAAGATCTTTATCAAAAAGAAAATATTTAAATGACTATAATATTAAATGATCCTATATGAAATCATACCACAACCACATTTAGAAAGAAGTGTACGATTAATAGACTAAAATATAAATAATCTATTGTCCAAATGATTTCTTGATTACTGTAGATCTAACGCTGATGCATAAAAACCATGTGACAAAAATCCATTGTCACAGAAACACATAATAAAGTGACAGAGAAGCATAAACAAACTCTATTTAACAAAGCAGCTGTATTTTAAAGGTGCAATGTGTAAAATTTGGATCTATTGACAGAAATGCAATATAATATACTTAACTATGTTTTCAGTGGTGTATAAAGACCTTACATAATGAACTGTTTTTATTCAGTACTTTATACACCACTGACCACAAGTTGCCTTACATGTTAAGTTGCCATTATGCGCCGACATGTTTCTACAGAAGCCCTAAACGTACAAACTTCTCCACAGAGCGCGTTTAGTCACTATGTTGCTCTTTTAAATCATTTGTGTTTCTAGAGGCAGTTTGCATCATCACTAGATTGAATGAGCACAAAGAAGATGTAGTAGTAGTAGTAGTAGTAGTAGTAGTAGTAGTAGTAGTAGTAGTAGTCGTCTGGTTTATTAGAAGCAGAGACCGTTCTTTGTTAGAAGTCAGAAGAAACCTCATTGCTTCACTGGCTACTCTCTGCCATCTCAGACGACGACATCTTTGTCTTGTGTCGGCCAGACGGCCACCGTAGCTTCTCTGAAAGGGATGGATGAGCTCCGTTGGTTGCACTTTTCAACCTCACAGATACGTGCCACTAAAATTTACACATTGCACCTTTAAAGCCCCTACTGACTGATTCTTCAAGATTTCTGTTTCTTTATTGTATTTGTTGTAAAAAAACATGATTTCAGTATATGATTTATTTTTTTCTGTTTAAAAGAACTTTATTGGATAAATAAAAAATTTAACCATTTCCCTCTTGTTGTTTCTGTGTACTCTGTGTTCCTCTGTTGAATGTCTCACGCTACATGAATATACTCACGGAGGGTCAAAGGGCACTGCTTCATTACTGAGATCAGGGGGCTGTAGAGGAGATGCTGCTCTCTTTCTCTTCCTGCTGATGATTCTGAAAAAAAAGAAATATTTCAGATTGTTTCTTTGCAGATTGTCTGTCTGCTCCAATAAATTAACACCAATACTGTTTCATAGAGCACATAAAGAAAAGAAAACAGACGTCTTGTCAACAGCAAGAGCAAGACATACTTCAAACAATTACACATGAAAAATAAGAAAATTAAACTGAGCCAGTACATATGAAACCTCTGTTTTCTCTTTAAAATAAGATATATAAACTAATCAATTTTTTAATTAATGTTAATTTAATGAAGCAGACAGAGATTACCGTTGCTTTTTTCAGAGTGTCTATTTACACAAAGTGCAAATAATAGTGTCCCACGTTGGCGAACGCTATTTACACAAGCTCCGCCCACCAATGTCTGGTTGGGCCACTCAAGTTTTAAAAAGGCACAGAGAACTTAATGCCTTCAGTGGTGCAGCAGTAGCGAGTAAAGCTCATAGACTTGCCTTTTAATAAGATCTATCTGGGTTCGTATCCACCTTTTGCTAAGCTCACAATTATTTTCATTACAAATTAAAATAATGTGGAAATAAACTGTGAACAAGTGTTTAATAATATTTAAAGTGTTTATTGGGTAGGATTAGAGGAAGGTGTAGGGAAGGTTTTGATTCTCCCAGTAAGGCAGCATCCATATAATAATTTTAATAAATATAATCATTTACACTCTATGATATTATTGCATCCTGTTAATGTACAAACATACTGAGGAGCAAATAGTATCTGCAAATATAAAGTATAGATAGCATCTAATTACTATTTACTCTTTTCGCAAAGAACTGATACTTTTACATGGTGTAAATATCATATAGCTAAGAAAATATACTATTTTCTTTTAGTGTATGCTTTGCACTACTTTTTTTGACAATTCTTTTTTTTGTTTTGCAACACCTTATTCTTTTGCAAATATGTGCCATTGATTTGATTCCATAGTATGTGAATACAATGCTGAGTTTTGCCATTCATTTAATTCTCCCACACCTTAAATACCCCCCCCCCCTTTTTTTTTACAAGATATTAAATAAGTCTCTGATGTCCCCAGAATGTGTATGTGAACAAAATTTCCATTTTTGGGGGCTGAGCAAACGCGTTTTTCTGTGTGTCCCTTTAAATGCAAATAAGCTGCTGCTCCCGGCCCCCTTTCAAGAAGAGCGTGGAGCTTCAAGAGCTCATGCAACAACAAAACAGGACAATCTCACGTACTGAAAATGTCAGAAACTGTCAGTAGCCTTATATGTTCAAACCGGAGTCGGACAGTGATGTCTACTGAGCCAGAGAATATATGCTGCATGGAGATAGAACAGGAATAGTTTAGTTTAATTACGGTTATAACTTATGTTGTTATCTTGCTTTTATCCACTATTAGTACAAGCCTGTTGTAGTGGACCCCATCCAACTGATGGCTAAAACTTTACTGATGAGTTTTACAAAGTTACAATATACACAGCAAATTATACAAAAACACTCGTTACAACCAGTAGCGTATAAAGTATTTGAAAGCCATACTTGAGTAAAAGTATAGATGTCTTACCAGAAAATGATTTTGGTAGAAGTAAATGTCACTGTTGTCACAATGTAACCCCTCTACCCAGGTCCTACTCTACTCGCTCTGAGCGTGCCTCGAACCTGGCATGGGAGTCGGACGCTCTAACAAGGAGGCTAATGGCTGCAACTACTAGCATATGTCGCCTTTGTTACATAAGTGGTTAAATGTACTTGCATGTCAAAATTCCGTTTGAAGCAAAATTAATGTAAACAGTTTTAAGGGATTAAACATGTCTTAAGGGATTAAACAGAGAAAAACATGTTATATTTCAAAAGATCTGTGCATTAGTGTGAATGAAGCTTCTTCTGTCTATGATGACTTCAGTAATAATCAAACAACTGTAAAGCCACGAAAGAGAAAAATCCCTCACAGCTTTTGAACGGAAAACGTTTAGATAAATACTGAAACTACTTTGTTTATTGCTTGTAAT
The DNA here is from genome assembly GCA_038088235.1 of Zacco platypus. NCBI lineage: Eukaryota > Metazoa > Chordata > Actinopteri > Cypriniformes > Xenocyprididae > Zacco > Zacco platypus. The sequence continues at coordinate 34,573,776 of CM076083.1, read as the reverse complement.
GTTTTTTTGTTTGTCTTTGTTATATATTTGGCTACTTGCTTTTATGTTTTGAAGCCGTTTATAGCCTATATTTAAAAATCTTAACATGCAATTGAATTTTTTTTTAAACTAGTAATTATTTAAAAGGTACTTATAATCACATAGACTACGTAATAAATAATTTAAAAAAAGGTAGCGAAACTAATTAATTATTAAGAAAAAAAGTGGATCAAGAATCAATTTGGAATCAGATCGTGACTCCCTAATCGGAATCGGATCGTGAGGTGCCTAAAGATTCCCACAGTGCCTTGTTTGGTATGAGTGTAAATCTCTGTTCATAACTTAAATTTTGGCTTGAATGAAATTATGTAAAATGTATATTATTTTTAGAGAAATCATGTCTAAACTATGGTCTCTGTACTCTCTGTGTAATAACCTGATTATTTTGTATATCAGGGTATTTTGTGTGTATTGAGAACGTATACCATTTCATTATTATAATTGCATTGAGGCATTGTAATTTCATTTGTGATAATTTCATTGTTTATTATTCAGTTAAAATATGCATTTGCATAGTGTTAAAAGTTTATAAATAGAAGAATTCATAGTTTATTCAATAGGAAGGAAACCCAGTAATGTTTGTTTTGTTATTTGATTTGCTGGAGTGTACGTAATGACGAAACACTAGAGCGTAGAGAGAGAAAAAAACAACACACGAGAAGCGCGAAGGACTGAGCAGCAGTGACAGTGGCTGCTCATTACATGAGCTCACAAAACCTAGAAAAAGTGCTTAAAAGCCGCGCTTCAGCACGCTTGGAAAACTTCCCCTTGCTTCGGAGGACTCGCGGACGACTAGTGATGGCCACAGGAAGTGTTTCGAAGCATTATTGCTTTCTGATACAATTGTGTCGAAAATGGTTCATTACTCGAAGCTTCATTCAGATAGAAAATGCAGCACCATCTCCTGGTGAAGTAAATGTAATGCAACAAAGCTGACAACCATAAAATGCAAGTAGGTTTATATGTTAATATGAATATATTATATATATGTGTAAGTGCTGTGAAACTCATTTATGTAGGTGAATTTTACAGATACTGATGAATTTCATGTGTTCACCTTGATAATAAAACATTAAGCATGATGTGTGTTTGTAATTATTTGTTTAGACAAGGACAGAACAGCTTAAAAAAAGTTGGAAACCATCACAGAAATTCTAATGGTTTTTATTAAAATGCCAATAAGAACCATTGGTTTTTGCCATTTAAACCACTACAGAATTCTTTTTTGTAGTGTGTTTGGGACATTTTCCATTAGGATTTAATGCCCCCACCAATAGAACCCAACACATATCAGTAGAGACCCACAGAGACCACTATAATTCCCATTACAACTAAAATGTCCATGAAAACCATTAAATCCAATAGAATTTCTGTAATGGTTTCTATAGTTTTTTTAGCAGGGCAGTATCATGTGTGAAAGCTTTATCTTGTTTAGCTGTGGGAAGCAGAACTCTATAACTTGTAAACTGGGACTGATATTTTTGTATGTTGAAAAGGATGTGCTTGTGTAACTGGTTGTACTTGTATAATGCAGCAGAGGGTTTTTAAGTTTCTGTGTTTGATGCAATGTTCATATGTTCTCTAATTAATAATAAAAATAAATAAACAAAAACGCCAATCCAAACACCGACTACTACGACCCACGGTGTTGCCATGGTTTGGCTTCGCTTTTATAAGAAATACAGTCACCAGGTTTCAAACCTGTCAACACTGGATTGGGCTGTCAAAGCAGTCAGGTGGTTCACTACAGGAGTGAAGCAGTGTGTTCGCTTCAGAAGTCATTTTCACGTGACTAGTGACATAATGATACACGCTCCGAAGCAGTGGTTCGTTGCAAGGACCGTTCGAGTTTGAAGCAAGTTTCGGAGCGTCGGTGTCAGACGTAACATCACTGCGTACGACTCGGTGAGTCTAAATAGTTTTCTGGGGAACGAGCTGGAAGAGCTAAGCTAAAGTTGATAGCGCCGTGTCTTTGCAAATTCACCACAGAACCAGTCGGGAGAGAGACGGCGTGGTCACCGAACGATCCCACAATCACCTGCGTTGAGGACGACAGCTAGGAGAGCGGATTCAGTGTGCCCATCTCATCGTTGTACATCCTTACTTTTCGGCCGTAACTGTGAACTGCAGACTGGTAGGATTATTCCAAATGTTTACAAAGGATTTGAGCTCCAACGCACGCCAACGAAACGCAAGCTTGCTGACTCCAAATCGAGTGCACTCGTGGTGGGAATGACACGTGGTAAATGACTTATGTCGGGGGGATTTCTTATAGCGAATGCATTTGATTTAAGACTGAACCTTTTCAATACAAAAGCATAAAACGTATCCAATGTGTGAGTCTCGTATATGTACACTGCAAAATCAACACTGTAAAGAAAAATAATAATCACAGGGTAATTACATTTAGACGTACATATTTATTGACTAATTATAAATTATACTTGAGAATCCTTTCATTTATTTTAAAGCTAGAATCATACTTTTACCCTAGACAAAGGTTTTATACATCGGAATGTCTCTTTTGCCAGTGTTTAATTTGAAAGTTAAAGGAGTCTATATAATGTAGTTATTCCTTGTCAATAACGAGCCTGTTGGCAAAAGGGTTACATCTGTAAGTTAAGAGACCAGAAGATAACATTTAATTTATGATCAGGGGAGGAGAAAAGCCTCAGAACTCCTCAAAGAGGTTGGATAAACACCTCAGTTTAAATATTCAGTTCAAGATGAGACAGACCAGTATAGAAAAAGCCAGACAAAGAAAAGACAGACAATGAAGAGCAGACGACCTGATCAAGGCAGATCAAGATCAGATGAAAATAGGACCAAACCGTTTCATTCAAGCCATCCAACTTATTCTCGTCTCACACAGTTTCCTTTCTTTTACTTAGTTTTCTTTCTTTTCTGTTGAGTCTCGTGTTCTAAGTTAAGCTCTGCCGCAAAGTTTAATCAATGACTCTACAGTCTTTGCCGCCTCAAAACTTCAAACTTCAGCCACTAGGGAGACTCCATTCATCTGCCAGAACATGATTGGCTTCCCACGACATCAATCCGGACAGGAAAAGACCTGCAGCAAATAAGAAAACACCTTTCTCCAAGCCGAGGATGCCAACAAAGGAATCCCCAATTAAAGACAAACGCAAGTCCCTCCAGATTCTATAGCTGAACTGGTGCAGTGATATAAAGTCTAATAACCTGCCTAAGAAGTAGGGCTGCAACTAACGATTATTTTGATAATCGATTAGTTGGCCGATTATTTTTTCGATTAATCGGATACAAATCCTAATTTTATTTTTTTTATTATTTTATTCCACATCCTGCCCAATGTTCTTCAAACAAATGTGCCAAATGAATGCTATGAACACAAACAGTGCTTAATTTCTTAGACTACCCGTCACAGAAAAGAAAACACAAATATTTTAGGGATCTGACAAAAAGTCATTATTAACACAATGTCCAAAAAAACTTTATATTTTGTTTGGCCTCCTTTGGCTTTGATAACAGCTTGCATTCTTGCTGGCATTGTTTTCATGTACTTTTCCACTGTCTCTGTTATTGACTGTAATTGGGCATCTGAAAAAATATGCCCAATTTTCTGTCTCTCTTGTAAAACAGTAAATTTGAAAATTCATGATGACAATATTTATATTTTAGCATTAGAAATACTACTGTGACTAAACAGCTCACACATACCGGTGCATTAACCATAACAGAAAAATAAAAATGATTTTGGTAATCACCAGTACCATTAGTTTAGGTGTTGGTGGTCTAATAAATTTAAGCACTGTATATAGTGAATATAGTTTAAATCTCTACATTAAAAAATAAGATAATAATAAAGAAAATGAAAAACACAAACTCAGTGTTAACCAACAGTCAAGAGAAATGATCTGCAAGAACACACACAACCTCTTACTGTCATTTCTTTATCCTGTAAATAATAGAAACGTCTTACATTTATTCAGTTACATGCTGTTATCCCTTTACAGTTACTACTCCCATGAATTCCTGAATGACATACTGATTTTTAAACCTAAACTGAAATGTCAACAACAGATATTTCAGCAAAATGAATATTTTTGCGCTGAACATTAATTGTCTCTAGCGCGTTCCGTCTGTCTGACGCGGGTGCGCGCGCGCCGGCGCTCATTCGGTAATGTAAAGTTTGAAGTTTAACGCAGACAGTCAGGACAAACCTTTATGCAAAACGGAAATCCTCGCATGAATTTGAAACATGTACTGATAAGGATATAGCCGTAGAATGAACGTTTTGCGCTGAGGACGCGCGCGCATCTGTCAAGCGCCTGACAGATCAAGCCATGCTAAACACGGAGCTAATGCATTAGCTTGAAGCTTAAAATAAAGAGTTCTCATGTTTTGGGCAGTTTGGATCACGCACCTTTCCCGCAGCAGCTCACTCTGTTTCCTCCACTGATTTTAAATGCATTTTGTCCATAGAAATGCGTTATTCAGTGTTGTAATTTGACAAGACCAGCGGACGTTTAGTGTGCACGTGGGCAGACCCGATTAATCGATAATGACAATCGTTGTCGAGGATTTTCATAATCGATTATTATCGATTTTATCGATTAATTGTTGCAGCCCTAGTGTGACAGTCGATCCGTGTGAAGTGAATTCAGACTTCAGTTCAGCTTCACGGGAAACGCGATCTATATATATATATATATATAATATTTCGATTAATTCATACTTTTCATATTTCTAATTGATTAAATATGAATTAAAATAAATGTAAATTATACATATATACCAGATTTATATCGGCCATCAGCCACTGTGATTTAATATATTTAAGATTAAGACGATTATTCATCAAACATGCATTGATTAAAATTGTTGTAGCAAAAAAGGTGCGACCAAATCTTGTGCTGGTGTGACCAACTGAGAAAATTGGTAGCACCAGTGGAAAAGTTAGTCTGGAGCCCTGATCAGTGTGTTTTAATAACGAAAAAATGGATCATATCATTGCATTTGTGTTTGAATAATTAGTTTTTGACTTGAAACAGTTGCATATTGAACTTAAATTTAGTTTATCCATCCTATTTTGTTGTTTTTGGGGGGCGTGTTAGAGGGATTCTGTTAGGTGGTCCTCAGAAAAAAATTGGAAGATAAAGTGATCCTTGGGCTGAAAAAGTTTGAGAAACACTGGTTTACATTCATCTGGCGTAATGGCGGCTTCTGCTCCTGGGAACGGAGAAAGTTCCATTCTATCACAAAAACCTGGACCACCATTATCAAAAGTATGAGAATACTTTAAACAGAGGCCAAATAAAATGGTCCTTTGTTCCCTTTGCAAAACCAAAATGGCGTACCACCTGTGGAATTGGATCTCTGCCAAAGTAGCGCGTGAACTGAGTTGAGGAGAAAATCTTCGTCTCGCAAATAAGAAAATATTATAAAGAAGTTTATTTGGATGTGTGCGGACGTTCTCTTTCACACGTGCAAGGTTTCAGTTGCTCGCGCTCCTGATACTCGCTAAGCGCCGCCCGCTCAACACAAACCAGTGTTACAATGTGCCAAAATTCCAGCCAATCAGAAATGAGGCTGCTAAATTCTGATTGGCTGGCTTGACAACCAATCACAAGACTCCCTGCATTACAGTGCAAGAGGAAAAATACATGGTTCAGGAGACGTTTGTTCAATGGCTTGAACACGATCAAAGTTCCTTTTAAGACTGTATAGAAAGTCTTTGACACTCTTCATTTTAAAGTTCAAATGTCTACCACTGGACGAGCACACATAAGTGGCTTATTTTTAATCAACATCAAATCGTATTATTACATAATGGCGTGTCCCAGTGTTTCTACACCTCAATGAACTGCTAAATTAGTTCTAACTTCCGTAAAAAAAGATCACTAGATTAATAATAAAAAAAACCGTAATAAAAATAATCGTTAGAGTAGTCGACTAATCGAAATAAAAAATAAAAAATAAATAATCGTTAGATTAGTCGATAGAAAAAATCATTAGTTGCAGCTACTTTTCACTACAGCTGCTCCAGCCTGGAGAAAATGGCGGACAGTGTACAACTCGCTCAGGGCGGGGTCTATGCTAATATGGCAGAGTCCATCAGCAGTTGTGGGCGGGGCCTGTACAGTGACATCACTTTGTACAGAATCTGCAAATGCCTTGTTCTGAGATACTGCTTATGATTAATGGGGAATAAAATAAAGGAGTGGGTGGATTTTTATCATTATACGGTGGTTGTGTACACACACTGCCAACACATTTATGTTCTAACACCATGTAAAAGTGAATTTTACATAATAGGTCCATTGAACATGTATTTCAAACAGGCAAAATGCATCATCTAGTGTGTAAACAGGAAAATAGTGAAGCCATAAGACATAACCTACTATGTTTGCTAGGATACTCACCAAGACGGGCATGTTGACACAATATTTGTGTGAATTTGTCAGTTCAAACGCAAGACTTGATAGAGAACTCAATATTTGTGTGCTGTACACACGTGTGTGCTTCAGATGTGTGAAAAAATCTTCTCATAGCACACGCGAGTTCCCTTTTGCAAGGTTTAAATGAGTTTAGTTTAAACACAGATAGCAACATGTGCTGTTCAGGTCAACACCCGTGTGATGACGGTGTAAATGACTGGAGCACACAGCACTCACATTGAACAAGTTTAGTTTGAATGAGTATTCATCGACAGAAACATAAATTAGCCTAAGTCTGTTTTATTTAATTTCAAAAAACCATATTATATGCATATGTGTCGTCAGATATGAGATGAACAGCGGTGCAAGCGCGTGTCGAACCACGTGTGCAGAACGAAACGCTCCGTTTCACCCCTAGCGCACACAAAACATCTCAGTTCTTGCATTGCTAACTTGACATCGCAGCCCGCTCATTATCATCATAAAATACAGTCAACCAAACATGTAAAAAGTTACTCTGCTCAATTTATACAGCCCGTAGCACAATCAATGCCGTTCTGCATGCATGCTCACTGTCTCACTAGTGTTATGCCAAACACACTTGGGCATGTGAAGGATGATGCTTTACGTTATTATTGGAATCAGAGTGTAGTACAAAGCCAACAACTTACATGATAAAGAACAGATTAGCGTTCAAAATACATTGCAAATATGGAAACATTTGGATTTGTGCCGAATGAGAGAGGCAGGAATTGGGGGCGAACCAGACAAATGAATCCTCCAGATGATTCGTTCAAACTTAACTCCAAACAAAACACTCCAGATCCCAAAATTAGAGAATCTGTCATTTGCATTCATTCTACAACCCTACTCGCAAACACAGCAAGCTGGCCTCCGTTACACCTCACAGCACCAATGTAACGCCTCTACCCGGGTCCTACTCTGCTCGCTCTGAGCGGGCCTCAAACCTGACTCTTCCGGCATGGAAGTCGGACGCTCTAACAAGGAGGCTAATGGCTGCAACCTCAAGCATCTTTACTCACACAGCAAGTATAAGTGGTTAAATGTACTTGTATCCCAAAATGCCTTTTGAAGCAAAATTAATGTAAACAGTCTTAAGGGATTAAACAGACAAAAACATGTTATATTTCAAAAGATCTGTGCATTAGTGTGAATGAAGCTTCTGCTGTCTATGATGACTTCAGTAATAATCAAACAACTGTAAAGCCACGAAAGAGAAAAATCCCTCACAGATTTTGAACGGAAAACGTTTAGATAAATACTGAAACTACTTTGTTTATTGCTTGTAATAAATTATTGCAAAATTGTTAGACATATCGATAGACACCATCTGGACACTTTGGTTGCATGTATTTATTTATTTATTTATTTTGTAGATGTTAAAAATTTATTGATTTAATTTAATTGTAGTCTGCAGAAGTCTTTTAACTCTTAACATTCTGATGTAAAAGTAATTTTAGATAATGTTAAAGCATTTGCACAAGTTTAAAGACTCTTGAATGTAATGACTGATCAGGCTGTTTAACAAAACAACCGTTTAACAAATACAGTTTGATAATTTGTTACATTTGTTTTTTTCTTTTCTTTTCTTTTTTTGACTCTACAAGACAATCACACACAAACAAATGCTGCTTTGAAGAGAGTAACTTTAAACAGAAATCACTGAGTTAAAGTAACAAAAACTAATTGGATGGAATGACTGTCCATAATTTAAATGAGTTATTTGAAACAAATCTCCTTGTGTTGGTTTAGTGAAACATATTTGGACAGTTTTAAATAAACTAAAGCATGTCCACTAAACTTAACCAGTTTAAGTTAAAGGGAAGCAATTCCATTGATTTGGTTGCACATCACTATTTCACATAGATTTGTCATCATTCAGTTATCACAACACAAGGACTTTACATAGATTCAAAAAAATTCCATTAATGTTAATGAAAAACAATTTGCTTGTGTGGAACCACTGTCCATTGAATTAAGTGAGTTTAAAGAATAATTATTTTGAGTGTGTATAAAATGTATTATATTATTTTTTAGAGAAATCATGCCTAAACTATGGTCTCTGTACTCTCTGAAAGTTAAGAGACCACAGATAACATTTCATTTATGATCAGGGGAGAAGAAAAGCCACCTGGAACAAAAACCGCACATCATTGGTCAGAACTCCTCGAGAGGTTGGACAAACACCTCAGATTAAAAGATCAGTACACTAGATTAGAAATCAGAATAAGTGTAGAATAACTTTGACCAAGAATTACTTTAGAATAAATCAGATTAAGTCGAGGTAGAGACCGAGAAACAGACGATGAAGAGCAGACAAGCGGTATCATTCAAGCCATCCAACTTACTCGTCTCACTCACTTTCCTCTCTTTTACTTTAGTTTTTCTTTCTTTCCGTTGAGAATCTCGTGTTCTAAGTTAAGTTTTGCTGCAAAGGTTAATCGACTCTACAGTCTTTGCCGCCTCAACTTCAGACTTCAGCCACGAGGGAAACTCCATTCATTTGCCAGCACAACAGAACATGATTGGCTTTCCATGACATCAATCCGGACTTAAAAGACCTTCACCAAATCAACAAACAAGGGAAACCCTTTCTCAAGGATGCGACAAGGAATCCTCATTTAAAGACACAAACGTCAAATGCAAGTACCTCCAGATTCTATAGCTGAACTGTGATTTGATATAAAATCTAATAACCCCAGCGATAAAAGGGTTAAATTAATGATTGATGGTTCGTTCAGATCAGGTCTTATGAAATGCATATATTGCTAGAAACTTTCATCATTTCACTTTCTTAAAACTTTCATGTCATTCCTCACATCCTTTCTTTCTGCAACTTGTGTGAATGTGTGTTAGATATTAATTTATGTGTTATATGTAGGATAATCAAATAAGTGTCATTTATATTTTGAAAGAGAAGTGTCTTGTGTTGTGTTTACAAATGTAATGTCTTAAACTGCCGATCTATGTTACCTCACTGATAATGTTTTCATGATAGTTGGATATTCATATCCGCTACAGAGTTTACTATACGGCCCGTGCAAATGAACGCTGCTCAGTTTTCAGTATTCAGTTGCTCGGTTGTAAAATAAGTGACTCGTTCTTGTTCCCAATAAATTAATTAATTTCATTTGAGCTAATTCACTTACAAATGTGACATTTATATTATACAACATTCAACAAAAAAGGTGATATTAAGAGAAGTACATTTTGAACACAGTATTGTTACTATTGTTTGTTCTATTTTTGAAGCGAAATAATAGTTGCAACTAAAGCCACAGCAGAACTGTTGTGCGTCTCCAAGCAACACACAGCTGTGTTTCGTTACTGAACAAATCTGCGGCTTTGAACGAATCGGGTGAGTCAATGATTCAATGACCCATTCATAACTACAGCCACTTGCTTCCTTACTGAATGATTGAATAACTGGCTCGACGACTCACTCATTAAGACAGTGGGCCCTATCATACACCCCACGCAATGTTTTTTGTTAGTTTCAGCCCAACAGAGTTATCATTTTCACATCCTATGCCCACGTTGTTTAAATAGCAATGCATTTGCGCCCATTTTTGCACCCATGTTTGGTCTAAAACGAGGTGTGTTCAGACGCATTGTAGAAGCGTTGCTATTTTGAGGCAACTGAAACAGACTGTACCATTGACCAACTGTAACCTGGTCTAAAGTCAATGACGCAGTATTTGTTTGTTATTTAAAGAGCGTGTTAGTAATATGCACCTATAGGCGGGTGCAGAACTCTTCTTATTACAAACAAAGTGATGCGCAGCAGCACACAAACATGCCAAATATTAAAAAGAAAAGGGTTACAATGTAAAAGAATATTATTGTGTACTGGTAATTTCGCACAAATTTGATGTGAGATTAATTTTCGATAAATTAGATTCATTAATCAGCACATCATGTGATTAATTAAGCATTTCAATCGCTTGACAGCCCTATGATTAATATTAATATTCAGAGAAAAGAACGTCAATGAGCGAATCATCATGTTAAAAAACTCCACATCCACACAGAGACTGCACAGATACTCACTCAGAGTCAGAAGTCACAGCAGGTCCATCACTGAGATCAGGGGGCAGATAATACATGGAGTTGTTACTCTTCATGGAAACACAACTGAATCCTGAAGATGGTCCATCACTGAGATCAGGGGGCAGATAATACATGGAGTTGTTACTCTTCATGGAAACACAACTGAATCCTGAAGATGGTCCATCACTGAACATAGGAGGCTGATACATGGAGTTGTTACTCTTCATGGACACACAACTGAATCCTGAAGATGGTCCATCACTGAACATAGGAGGCTGATACATGGAGTTATTACTCTTCATGGAAACACAACTGAATCCTGAAGATGGTCCATCACTGAACATAGGAGGCTGATACATGGAGTTGTTACTCTTCATGGAAACACAACTGAATCCTGAAGATGGTCCATCACTGAACATAGGAGGCTGATACATGGAGTTGTTACTCTTCATGGAAACACAACTGAATCCTGAAGATGGTCCATCACTGAACATAGGAGGCTGATACATGGAGTTGTTACTCTTCATGGAAACACAACTGAATCCTGAAGATGGTCCATCACTGAACATAGGAGGCTGATACATGGAGTTGTTACTCTTCATGGACACACAACTGAATCCTGAAGATGGTCCATCACTGAGATCAGGGGGCAGATAATACATGGAGTTGTTACTCTTCATGGACACACAACTGAATCCTGGAGATGGTCCATCACTGAGATCAGGGGGCAGATAATACATGGAGTTGTTACTCTTCATGGACACACAACTGAATCCTGGAGATGGTCCATCACTGAGATCAGGGGGCAGATAATACATGGAGTTGTTACTCTTCATGGACACACAACTGAATCCTGAAGATGGTCCATCACTGAGATCAGGGGGAAGATGATACATGGAGTTGTTACTCTTCATGGACACATAGCTGAATCCTGGAGATGCTGCTCTCTGAGTGTGAACAGAAGCCTCCTTCAATCTATTTCTGTAACACACAAAAGTGCTTACAGTCAAACACTACAGCAGTTGACGAAAGAGAATAAATGTAAGAAGAGTCAAGTGCTCAACAAAAGAAAACACTAATCACCGCAATGGTGACTCCAAACAACACATTTTCAAACAAACATCAACAAGATATTTTGTCAACATATGAAAGAAATAGTCAAACTGGTTGTCATGAATCCGTTCCGTTGTCCTCCATCCACCTGCCACCAGAGGTCACCCTCTCATATCATGGACTCCATACACCACACTACATTTCCCATAAGTCCCTTATCTTCATGTTGATTACTGCCCAGCTGCAGACAATCTAGTTCTCTATTTAAGTTAACCCTCTTACCCATGTCAGTTGCGAGGTCTTGTTATTTCCTAGTGTGTAACATTTCTGAGCGTTATTCCTGTCTTGTCTGTCTGGTTCCTGATCCTGCCAGTTTTCCCGTTTTGTTGTTTATCTGCCTGCCCTCTGACCTGTTTGCCTGGATTATTACTACGAGTCTGCCTGTTCCCTGCCACTACTGTTTTCTGTTTATTGACCATTGCCTGTTTTACCACGTTTTGTCATTAAAGCTCGCACTTGGATCTCATCCCGTTGACTCGTCATTACACTGGTCTTTTATTATTATTATTATTATTATTAACATTTATAATCAGAGAAAAGAACCTCAGTGATCTTTTATTAGACAATTCACATCAAACTTCATGATACTCACTCAGAGTCAGAGGTCACAGCGGGTCCTTCATTGAGATCAGGGAGCTGATTCATGGAGTTGTTACTCTTCATGGACACACAACTGAATCCTGAAGATGTTGCTCTCTGAGTGTCAACAGACTCCTCCTCTCTCACATTCCCACTCATTTTTTAGGCATACTTCTGCTTCTCTTCTTTCTAGACAAGAGATTTTATTTCAGGCCTGTTTGTGGAAACAGAAAATATACTAAATTTTGACACAAATAAGTATTTGTACTTGCTGGTCACCAAAAGTCAGGTGGCACAGGGGGAAAAGTAGCCGGGTCCCCCGTGGCACTGACGCTTTAGGGGCCTCAAGAAACTGGTTTACAGTGATTTTAGAACAGTTAAGGGCTGTTGATATGATGACGCATAAAACACATGCAGCAAAACACACTATTTGCACAATAATACTGTGATAATGAGCTCACAGGAGTGTGTTTATAGAGTATTTTACAATGGCTTTGAACATGGCTCAGCCATTCATAATCTGTTTTATAATGCTAATAATGATTCAACATAATTACTAAGAGCAGAAATCCTGCACAATTTCTTATTGCATTCCTTAAGGATATTTGACTAGTGGTGTGTCGGATCTCAGTTGTGCTTTACCTAGTTTGTGGGTTTGTGTTTAACACAGATCTGTCATGAATCTTGTGTTACTCTGTCAAAAAAATAAGAAATATTTGACATTGAATTATCATCATCCTAAATGATACTGCAGAAGAACCTCAACTTAAACTATTTTTTTTTTAAACAGATGTTGATGTTGCTTGTTTTTATATTCATATACATTGATTTATTCTTCTTTTTAGTTAATACAACCAACTACAATAATCAGTTATGTTATGTGCGCAAATTATCAAATACGTTTAAGTTACAGTATATATCTGCAGATTTTGGCACAGTTAAGGTCCGCTCATTTGGATGCTGCATTTGGTCTCTTTCTGTAATGGGAAATTTACTTTCAGCAAGAGACTTTTGGGGCAACGTTGGACAATTTGGTTTGTGAGACAACAATATTTGCAGATATCACAAAACATGCCGTGATACGATTTATTGGCATTATGATATTATGTGCCTGTTCAACACAACAAGTTACATTTTTATTAACTCATAAATGCAAAAATATAACATTACATCATGACCATTCAATTGACTTCTCTGAAAACTGCAAATCCTGTATCCCATTTGGGACATCCAGAAGAAAACAAACAAACATACATTTTAGTTTTTAAAATAATATATAAAAATAAAATATTACAAAAAAATAAATAAATTAAATTTAAAAAAAAAAAAGTTAGAAATGAGATCAATTGTCTGATGCCATCTTATTGACAACAGAACAAACATGATGGAGAACAGCAAGTAAAATTTTAATTCTGTCATGATGTGATGAATACATTATAATACATTATATTTGTCCCAAATCATTATAAATTTATATACCAACGTCACCTTAAGCGGGGACAGAGCTAGGAGGTGAAAAAAGAAAAAAAAGAGACAAAAACAGCAATTGTGCGCAGGGTGGCCAAAGATGTGTCCAAGCTTAGGTCAACCTTTTCTTGTGTTTATTTAGACGCAGAACCATCTCTTTACGAGCACAACACACGGGAGACGTTTCAGGCACCCACAACAACTTCACCTTAACGTTAAACGAGTGCGGAAAATGTACAGGTGCCAAAGGAGCTTCAGCAGATCAGCAGTGAACGGTGAATAGTAGATGTGAGAGACAGAGTAATACAACATGCTTAAATGTGGAGGAGATTAAAGCAGCGCAAACACTTTCCATGCTTGTATTTATTATGTGTCACATTTTAAGATCTTGTCTCTCAAATGTATGGACTAAAATATACTGCAATGTGAGATCACAACTTAAGTCGCAAATTGATATGTAATGTTTTATGTTTAATTAAATGCACAATAAATTTAAAGCATTGAGCATTTGTACGAAAAATAGACACCAAATTTGGTAAAGTTCAATTAGAAATGGATCACATTTAAATGTGCATAAAATAACTAATTTTACATTCTGGCATTTATATACTTCTGCCTCACGGAGATTCAAAAGAGAACATATTTTTTTCCTTTGCACTGGATTAAATTTAGTTATGATAAAACTGTTGTGGTCGACTTATTTTGACAACTAGAATGTTAAATTTTCTATGTTTACTTTTTTAGATGCAAGTTTTCGGGGTTTTAAGAACCAGAACGAACCTGTCTGAGCAAACTGAACTTTAGCAAGAGTGAGTTTCTGTTCTCTCAGTGTGTCTGGAGGTAAAGGAGAAAGACAAAAATGGTCAAATTCACTCAGCATTACTTGATCTATTCCACCACCATAATTAAAATTAGAAGTTCAACGTAATTATATGCTGTAGACATTAAAAGGTCCAGTACTTTGTAGTCGAACCAATATTTATGTTGGAAAGATTTCTGCGACACCGGACACTTCCTGACCACCTCTACAGCTGAAGAGTGCGTTCAGTTTTCAGTAGGACGTTTATATTTGATGTACTTTCGCATTCTCTTCACTGTTCAAACCCTGAACTTCCAACTCGTTTACGGCTCTTTGTTCATTTTTGAAGTGAACTTTTGCCTGTATTATATTGACTGTTTTGGACTTCCGCCTTGAACAGGCCTACACGAGTTCAGTCTCAGTCGGTGTGTGAACAGAGTTTGTCCTGAACGCGCTGCTGCCATTAACGTTACAGCAACTTCGACGAGTTTCAGATGTTTAGACGCAAAAGCTCCTCGTTGATATTATAACTAAACGTTTTAGTGAACTTACCGTGACAAGTGAAGACGGTGGATTCTGAATCCCATGAAATGGAGTCTCATCTGATAGGTTTCGCTTTCACTATCCGCCTTCCCATGATGCGTAGCGCGAGTTATGGGCGTGACTTCTGTTAAACTGTAAACAATCAGCGAAAGGTTCAATAAATAAACACAATAATAATGTTTTTCAAAAACTGGGTTCAGTGCGATGAAATTATTCTACTCACCCTTCAACCATCGAACATTAAAAGGACATTAAAACGTCTAATGTTGATTTGCTGCTCAAGAAACATTTATAATTATTGCCAATGTTGATGATTATTATCAATGATTTGTGAAGGATCATGTGACACTGGAGACTGGAGTAATGATGATAAATTCAGCTTTGATCACAGGATATAAATTACACTTTACTATATATTCAAATAGAAAAGAGTAATTTTACATTTTAATAATATTTCACAATATTACAGCTTTTCTTGTATTTTAATAACATAAACGCAGCCTTGGTGAGCAGAAGAGACTTCTTTCAAAAACAACCAAAATAGTACAGTTTCCAAACTTTTGACTGGTAGTGCATATCTGCATGTATTTCAAAATGTAGGCCATTTACTTAAAAAAAAAAAAGAAACATTAGAGCCATATTGACACGAAAAATTATTTACAGGAGAAAGCACCATTTTAAGGACATACAGTAGGCCTACAATGAAATTATAATTGAACTGCTTTGCAAATAGTAATAACCTTAAAAGTAAGATTGAGAACAATCACTCTTAATTGGCTGTAGAATTATTTGAAAACATATGGAGACATTTTCAAGAAATTCAATAAATTTAAATATCATAAATCACTAAACTGACCTTCTGTCCTGGATGTTACTTGAAGCCTCCAAAGTTCTTGACAGGAGAGGTACAGGAATGATGTCAGAACCCAGAAGACAAATTTCCCGCTGTTTCTTTGAGATTTTCCTGTGGGGTTTTAAATGGTGTTTCTCAGGTTGAGTAAAATAAAACCTAAAGTCATACCTGCTCTTGATCTACAAAACTTATGCAAGTTTTCAGTTTTTAAACGGAACAGTTAAAGGCTTGTTTAGCTTTTAATTTATTAAATGTTTAAAATTAATTTTGCTTTTGTATTGCAAAATTAATGTAGCACTTTAGTTTTGTGGAAATGGTATGAAATCAGAGTTTTTTGTGTCGCTCGTCAGCTGAAGTGCCCGCTATAGCCACTAGAGGGCACTTCAGCTTGGACTATACACTACACACTCTCTCTCACTCATTTCAGGCAGACTTCATTTCCCAGAAGTCAAAGACTACATTTCCCTGTGTCGAGTCCTTGATCACCTCACCAGCTGATACTCATTATGTTTACCATTTAAGCTCTCTGCGCACACACACACACCATTGCAAGGTCTTGTTATTTCCCTGTGATTAGAATTTCTGAGCCTTACATTCCTGTCTTGTCTGCCCGTTTCTACCGTCATTGATGTTTCTCTGCCTTATTGCCTTGTGTTATTGGACTGTGTTAACTTGCTGCCTTCCTCAACTATTTGCTGTTTCCATGACCTATACATGTGTGACTACCCTGTTTAATAAAATCCTGCGTTTGGATCCCATTCCGTTGACCGTTTCTTCATTACAGTGTGATTGGTAGACCGTTGATCATTTTGTTGACCTGCATATTAAATTATTCATTAATATAATGAATTCGATAGCAATTTCTAGTTATGATTCCCAAATAATCCTGATTAAAATATTTTAGTTGAACAAACTACTAAACTAGTTGTATTTTTTTGAGTCAATTGCATTTTTAGTCAATTTTGGGTCAACTAAAATTATTAATTTGGTTGACATTTTGAAGATGGAAATTGAGTGAACATAAAAAAATTCTATGGAATTAGTTACTAAATAATAATTAGTTGGAACCACTTGAATTTTTGTAGCGTATAATAATAATAATAATAATATGCCAACCTGAGACACCACGCACCTAGATGTGTTAATCCTCAGCAGTTCAGTTCACAATCGTTTCCTGAAGAACCTCAATTCCCCCAGGATTAGCACTACTTTAGCTCCTTCTAAACTTCTGCTTCTAAAATATTCATTCCTCTTTTGTGATACTAATCTCACTGAGTATTATTATAATGCAATTTATATTAAAGCATGTGGTATGAAAGAGGATTTTGATTAATATGCATTCATCAGGACCCAAGTTTAGGTTTACTTTGACCTTATAATGTTTTAGGAGAGGCAGCAAGTATTGTGCATTGATATGCTTTTAGTTCGCTTTCGAGAAACCATTATTAAATGTTTAATAATAAATGTTGATAATTAAATATGAAATAAATGTCATTACTTTTATAATTCATTAGTAGTAATAATAATAATAATAATAATTTATGCAATTAAGAATGAATAATAATAAGAACTAATAATAATAATCCTTACAAATGCAGTATTTCTGTACGGCTTCAGGCAGTTATATCAAATGATGTAAGATTTATGGGGTCATGAGACAGATTTAAGTCTGAGAGAGTGAAGCGTTTCTCAGTGAAGCCCCTCCAATGGTTGTTTTGGAGGTTTTACTAAGGGACAAAAAAGTTTAATAGAGATCTCTGTAAACTCTTAGAGTTTGTGCTACAATTAATGGAGCAAACATCTGCTTGTAAAATATAATAAGGAATTTTTCAAATGTAGTCTAGTCTTTAACTGTTGAAAATATAATATAAATCCATATATTAGTTTATAAATTGAACTACTGTTTAAACTTAGTTTGAAATAGTCAATTTATAATTTCAGCCGTTAGGCTATTTCTCAATCAAAACAAAACTCACAGTATTTTGTGATAAAGTACATTGTTGCAACTTGAAGCGTGTTTGTAACGCGAAGTATGAGGAGTAACATTTTCTTCTTTTCTTAACAATCATTATCACGTTTCCTGTTATCGTGTTCAATCATTTCTCTCTGAAATGTATTTGCAAAAGCACTTCAGTCAGTCTCCACTGAGTAAACAGCAGCATCACATTAATTTGTATTAATAATAGCAGAGTTTTGACAGGTTTTAAAGAAAAAATATGGAGTTATGTAGTTAAGTACGATAATAATAATAATAATAATAATAATGGTTACACTTTACAATAAGGTTCATTCGTTAACATTAATGTATTAACTAACATGAACTAACCATGAGCAATACATTTGCTACTATATTTGTTAGTCTTTGTTAATGTTAATGAAAATACAGCTGTTCATAGTTTGTTCATGTTACTTTACAGTGCATTAACTAATGATAACAAATACGACTTATGCTTGGGACCATCTTATCCAGCAGTTTGCGCTTGTCGCCAGTTGCTGCCCATTCAGCGTACTTTGATTGCCCTGATTAACAGAGGTTCTTCTTCTCCTGTAAGCAGTAAATGACATTTATGACATTAAAAACAAACGTTTTTCATGTGCGTGTCATGATAAACGTCACGATCTACGCAGTGCTGAAGAGCAACAAGACCCTGAAAGATGCATTTGACCACAGTTTCAGTCAGGTGACCTCCGTTTTGGTGGACAGACTCAAACAGGGTGACGTAGGAACACGGATACTCCATAATGAAGATGTCTTGATCTTCCATTACAAAGTCATCATACAATTACGTGAAATGCTCACTGGTTGAAGGCTTTTGCACCGTCAAAATTGCAGCTGCCTCTCAACTTAAAGGTTTGGAATAGCCAGGCTAAAGAAAAGAGATTGACAAAAAGTTAGTTGACTCCTAACTAATCTGAAATCTCCTAACTAAAGGCCCGGGAACACTTCATTTTCCACGTTCAGCTTCTTTCAAAGTAGACTCTAGGGTTGCCGAAAGATGAAAGCTACTTTACAACTGATTCTTCTAGGCTATTTCAGTTTTATCATATACAGTCTACAGATCGATCACTTACCAAATTAGAGTTTCAAAAAACATTTTATGAAAAATAAAGTCTTTTCAACTTAACAATTCCAAAAGTGTCTCAGGCCGGTCCTTCTTAAATTTGATGATCACCTGAAAAATGAAGAACATTTTTGCAAACATAAGTAAACTGATTTATTTACTTGGTAATCTAACACTGTACCTTTATGATCAAAACTGTAAACACTGATATTAATGTCAGGACTAAAAGACAAAGACTAAAGACAGAAGGAAACAAGGGGCAAAGACTTGTGAATACAGAATGTCCAAGTCAATAGCGCCGCCATCTTGGAACAGGGGACTCCTCCTCTTTAATGCATCAGCGTCAATGTAGGCAAAGGTCTAACAGAAATAAAATCACCAGAAATAGTCATGAATGCGAATTTATAGGTTTTTTTTTTTGGTTCGTTCCAACGGTCAGACATGTATTTATCTTTGAGTCCAGAGAAAATTTAAGTTTTTGATATTAAGATAATCTACTTTTAAAAAAATATAATGCATAGTGCTAGTAGCCCTAAGTTTATTAGTCACATTCTTCCACTTGAGTAAACTTCAAATGAACTATCGCTACTTACCGTAGCCTACTATACATGTTCATTTAAACTTTAAATTGTATTGGTTTATTAAATATGATACACAAAGCAATTTGCAGGTGGAAGCAAATCACAAATTTGAGAGGATCGTTTATCATTGACGTCTCTGTTTATCACTTGGGAATCTACAACAGATTCAGATTATTTTATTTAATGTCATGTCAGCAATCAAAGATATTTTCATGGCAAAAATTAAATTACAAAAACACAAATATCATATGAATACACTAAAAACAAAACAAATATAAACAGCAAGTCATATTATACAATTATTTTTTTAATTAACATATGATAAAAAAAATCCAAAACCTTTTCAGGCATAATCTCATTAAATATGTCCTTAAGTGAAGAAACTTCATAAGAGCATCTGCTTGTTTAGTCCAGGACAATCTAATAAAATATGTTTGACAGACAAGGGAATCTTACAAAACACACGTAAAGTTGGATCTTCACCTTTATGCAAAAAATCATGGGTCAATTTTTAATGTCCTTATTAAGAGCTTCGGAATCTACAAACAAAACAAATCCATGAATCCACAGTATTTAGTGTACTTCCAGGGACACAGCCAAGTGAGAGCAGAGTAAAGGCTGAAAGGGTTTCTTCCCGGTCTTTTGTTGTTGTAAACAGTTTCTGTTTTTTCCGGTCACGTCGCAGCTCATCAGATACAATCGGGGTGAACAGCCAGAACTAGTATGTTTGGATAAACTTGTTAATTTGTTTTAACTTAAGACTCCGTTAGCCAAGAATGCTGACTGGAAATAGACGGAGACTGAACTCGGACACACAGCTCCAGTCGGAGAAACTATTGAATAGAGACCAAATCAACTGTCCATATTTCCAACATCTTACAATCACATTACATTGATAGAAATACATTCTGTTCATTGTCGGTTTTCCTAACCGTCAAAAACTAATGGGTAACTAGCATGGATTAGCTGCGGTCGTTAACCAAAGACTGAAACAAACCAACGTAGAAATATAATTTCGTAACATTCAATATCATAAAACACATTCTCACTTGTGAAATGTAATCCCTTGCTGTTTAGTTTTTAGATTTCTTTCATTTGAACACCCATACGCAGTCCGGCATCGTCCATGAATTCAAAGTACAGGCGGAGACAGCAGCGTTACCAGCTACTTCCTGTGACAAGACCCTGTTCCAAGATGGCGGCGGTTTTGACACATGCTGAGAACCGCCAGGCGACGTCTAGTGCAGCTTCCCAAACTGTGGGCCGCGGCCCCCCGGTGGGCCGTAGCTGTATTGCAGGGGGGCCGTATAGCTAGTCCAAATCAATATATTAAAATAATTAAAATATTCCAATTGTTCTAAAATTTGATTTTTTTTTTGAAAGTACGTAAGGTTAATGTTATGGATTTAAATATATTTTTAAAGAATGTTTACATCATAGTTCTCATAATTCACATGAAATTCTTACAAACTTGTTAATAAATGTATTTTGTAGGTAAATGTCGGCATATATATTTTTAACGGCAGGGTCGTGGAGCTTTTGCAATGTTTTTGGGGGGCCTTACCCCTCTTAAGTTTGGGAAGCTCTGGTCTAGTGTAAATGTCTATGAGTTTACCCGACCAATGAAAAACCGTTCGACACGCCCCCTAACGTTCGACACGCCCATTACTCCAAGCTGCAGTTACCCAGGCTTACTCAGCCAATTCTGAATGTCTCACTCGCTGGAAATCTGGAAGTTTGGTAAATTGATTTTAAAGTTTGTAATTAGGTTTTAGGATTTTACGCAATAGTTTTAGTGTGAAATGACAGTGGAAGTTTTAGCCAGCGAACGTTGCAAAAACACCATTACAGAGTTAACTTAGTTGACAACCCGCTGTTTCCCACTTGATCCCGACGTTTTCAAACTTAACTTGGTGAATTACACTTGGTTTATTTCGACCAAACCAGACCTAATGATTGTTAAAAAGATGAAAAGACAAATCAAGATGGTTTTTTGAGTTTTTTTGTTTCTGTCGAATTTGAATGTAGTGTGTTTTTCGATGGTCTGTGAAGTAAATTTACTGTGTTTGCTAATGGAGTCTGGTAGGTTTGAAGGATCATGAAAATAAAAATGTCTATCTCTGTAGGGATCCTTTCCATAATGTCTGATCCGAGCCTGTCAGCAAAAACTTACAGCATTATTATAGACGCATTGACTGCTCCAACTGCTGAAAATATTCGCAGTCTGTGACTGTTTCCCGGATGATCGCCGCACCGCGTCGCGGTCACTATCAATTTGAATTTAGACGCATAAATACATTAAAATATTTCATTTGTAACGTAAATCGCTGATTTGGGCTTTGAGAGATTGGCTATTCGTTCCACTTTAGCCTTTTACTTCATTTAATTTAGGTGGGAGACCCAGTTCTGTAGCGATTTGAATGCAATGACAAATAATTAATTAAAAATAAGAAGAAAGGTATAAATTACCTTTTATCAGAGTTAATAATGATCTATTAGTCAACAAAGACCTATATGTTATTTTTTTTTTTTACTATAGGTTAAATGTATTGTTGTAGTGTATGAAATACAGTGATGTGTAGCTTAAACATCCTCAACAAGCAACACATCACTGAATAAAATGTATTTTGGTTTCTTACAGCTCTACAGTGTGAGACACTTATTTTTGCAGCCTGGGAATGAGTTTTCTGTTAGTTTTAACCATTTTAATACAATGTTTTTGAAAGGGTTAGTTCACCCCCCTCCAAAAAAAAGAAATTTCAGTCATTAATTCCTCACCTTCATGTTGTTCTACACCCGTAAGACCTTCATTCATCTTCAGAACACAAATGAAGATATTTTTGATGAAATCCAATATGACTTGTCCATAGACAGCAATATAATCAACACTTTCAAGGTCCAGAAATATGGAGGACCAAATCACTCAAAATGAAATAAATAAATATGAATTCACTAAAACAACAATTAAATGGACCAGTTCATTATTAAATAATTATTAAAAAATTAAAATTCCATGAAAACTCAACATTTTATTTAATATACAGTAGTCAACATTTGAAGCAGATCAAAAAGGTTCATCAAAGTTGTTCTAAAAGAATGTTCTAGGAAAACTTTGATGAAAGATTTCGATCCACTTCAAGTGTTGACTACTGTGTATTAAATAATAAATGTTGTGTTTCTATGGACTTTTACAAAATAAAACATACATTTATTTATTGATTTAATTAGTTAATTATTATTTAATAATTTCAGAATAAACTGGTACATTTAATTGTTGATTTATTGAAGTCATTATTTGGTCCTCCATACAGAAAGGTACTAAAGACATTGTTAAAACAGTGATTCAACCTTAATTTTATGAAGCGATGAGACTACTTTTGGTGTGCAAAAACAACACTAAAATAACAACTTTATTCAACAGTGTCATACGTTGTTAACGTCCAGCGCTTCCAGGCTCGACATCAGATCTCCAGCTCATTATTGGCCGGCTCCTGCGTCAGCATCACACGCATGCGTCATGATAGCTTTGGCCAATACTGAGCCGGCATTCAGACGTAATTACTGAAGCCTTCATTTTGCTCACGGCGTCACCTGCGTAAGGATAATGACAGGGAAGAGAAGAGATTGTTGAATATAGATGTTATTTTTGTTTTCGCGCACAAAAAGTATTCTTGTCGCTTCATAACATTAAGTTTGAATCACTGCAGTCACATTGACTATTTTAATGATGTCTTTATACCTTTCTGGACCTTGAAAGTGTTGATTGTATTGCTGTCTATGGACGAGTCATATACCTCTTGGATTTCATCAAACTATCTTAATTTGTGTTCAGAAGATGAACGAAGGTCTTACTGGTGTGTAACGACATGAGGGAGAGTGAATAATGACACAATTCTCATTTTTGGGTGAACTAATCCTTTAAACTTTTAAAATTGGTTGTTGTCTGCTCATATTTCTTGGTGCTGTGGCTAACCGGTTTTGTTGTATGTGTCTTTTTGTGTCATGTCTTTTTTCAGTTTTGGTCATCAGTCCAATCTTCACCAGGTTCTAGTCATCACAGCCAAATTGTAAAGTATGTCCAGCTACAGCTGCAAGTCATGCAGTTTCTCCACATCTCTCATAAATTCGTTTACCACACATGCAGAAGTTCATAGAAATGTTTATAATTGCCTCTTTGCATGTGGTGTACTCTTGCACTTTTAATCTTTCAAGTCACATATGTATCGACACCATGGCAAGGCAAGAACGGTGCCAACTAAAGCACATCTTCTCAACCCCAGAATGTTATATTGCAAATTGCAAATTCCAGAGCTCTGTTTCTTCAAGTCTGTGTCCACACTTAAAATGCCATATAAGGAATGGTAAAAAGGTGGCCTGTCCTTTTACTGGTTGTACCAAATATTTTGGTGTTAGGTCAACCTTCTCCTCACACTTGAGCAGAACCCATACATTTTCACACCTAGAAACTAGTAGTCACACTGCACCTGACAGCCAGTTAAATCAGCAGTCCACCTTGCCAGATGAAATGTTCCCTGAAGCTGTGCTTAGTGTGCAAGATGCAGAGCAGGACGCTGTGCCTGACCAAAGTCAGTTTTTGAACAACTTAGCTCTCTTTTATCTTAAAATGCTCCTTCCTGCTACCACCATTCAAACAATCATAGAGGAATTTCAGGGAACGCGCAACTCTGGAATGAAGTGTGTACTCTCAAAGGTTCATGAGAAGTTAGCCATGTTGAACCTGCAGGACAGTGAAATTAGTCAGACACTAGAGGATGTGTCAAAGGAAGATCTCTTTAAAGAGTGCCATGAAGGACCCATGAAATCTAACCAAACAAGGAAGTCATTTTTCAAGAAGTCTTTCAATTACGTTGAGCCCACTAAGATCTATCTAGGTGCCGATGAAGCTGGCAGGGAACGTTTCTTTCAGTATGTACCCATCAAGGAGACACTGAAGTCTCTTCTTAATCAATCAGTAGTGAGAGACCAGTGCAAACAGACAAAGATGAAGCAGATGTCAAATTCTCAGACAGATGTTTTGACAGAAGTGCTGAAAGGAAAAACCATCAAAGACAATATGTTGTTAAATGAATCCCCCTCATCTTTGTCAATCACTCTGTATCAAGATTCATTTGAGGTTGCCAATCCTCTTGGATCTGGTAAAAAGAAGCATAAAATACTGGCTTTGTACTTGAAATATTACCCCACAATCGCTCATGTACTGATCAAATGCAGTTGATACTGTTTTGCATGGAGGAAGACTTTCGTTTCTTTGGGCAAGAGAACATTTTCTCGCCTCTTTGCTTTGAAAGCAGTGATGGTAGCAGCCTGAAAGCAGCGCTGATAGCCATATCAGGAGACAATCTTGGATCACATTGTATTGGAGGATTCACTGAGAATTTTAGCAAAATCCATTACTTTTGTCGTTACTGCTTGATAGACAGAGCCACAATTCAGAAACAACCTGAAAAAGTATGCCTCAAAAGGACAATTGATAACTACAGAGAGAGAGAGTTGAGCAACTCAGTGGTGGCCAAGATATTTCAACGGATTCTGTTTTCAACAAACTGAAACACTTTCATGTGTGCAGTCCAGGTCTCCC
Organism: Zacco platypus; assembly: GCA_038088235.1. NCBI lineage: Eukaryota > Metazoa > Chordata > Actinopteri > Cypriniformes > Xenocyprididae > Zacco > Zacco platypus. The sequence continues at coordinate 34,548,657 of CM076083.1, read as the reverse complement.
ACCTTGTTTGGGCCATGACCTCTTAATCTCTTATGACTTCTAGCCATCTAGTAAATGTTGAGTTTACATACTTTTGCATACCTCCAGTAAACAGGTGCATTTCACAGTTCACGTATTCAGGGAGTGATCTGAACAACAGGTCATGTGAAGTTAAGAAAGATGGGGAGAATCTTGGGGGTCATGCATCACAGAACTGGTGCTTTTTACGATTACTTCCTCTTTACATTGGCGATCGTATTAAGAATCCAGTTGACAACCAAGTTTGGCAACAGTGCTTAAAACTGAGGGAAATTGTTGAGCTGATTTGTGCACCAAACATCAGCCATGACCAGATTGTGTACTTGAAGATTCTCATTGAAGAATATATACGCTTCAGAAATACCATGTTCCCTGACTGTCCACTGAAAGCCAAACATCACTACTTAATGCCCTATCCTGACCTCATTCTACATTTTGGCCCTCTGATTCGACTCTGGACCCTACGGTTTGTAAGCAAGCATTGCTATTTCAAACATTGTGCAAGGAGACTGCACGACTTCAAAGATTTGTGCAGCTCAATAGCAGAAAGGCACCAATTCCTGCAGGCATACTTAAGCACAGGGAAGCTGTTTTTTCCAAACATACAAGTTGTCGGACTAGCAAGCAACTTTGAAGAGAGGCTGTTCAGTCATGGGATTCAGCAGGCGGTCAGCAGGACATTGGCCAACAGGAAAAACACTACAGAGTTGTCTGCTGTAGTGTATAAGAATACAAAATATACATAGTGACTTTGGAATTTTGTTTGGCAAAATTGTATTGAATTTACTTGATCAAAGCAGAATTCACCTGATTGTGGAGAAGCACCAGTCTGATTCACTGGTTGATGTTGGTGTTCATTATCTGACTCTACAGGGAAACTACATCTGTGTGGACAGAGACAGTCTAGTTGACTAGTACCCACTAGCAATTCATGACTTGTGTGGTGTCTCAGTGGTTGCCCTTCATCACTCTATTTGTGTTTAATTTTGCAGGTGTTATAATGCCTGAAACAGTTGTGGACACGATCACAGCAACACTCCCAAAGCTGGATGAGGATCGGCTGAAAGCATTGGTTGAGCGACTGCTTTTGGTTGTTGGAGTAGAAGAAGTTTCTGATCGGAGTTATGTGAAGGAGGAGGACATCAAGGACATCTTGACACCCCTACAGTGACGCAAACTTATAGATGCCTTTCAGAGGAGAGATTTGTTCAATTTTGTAATTAAATATAACTGTCAAAATCATCTGAAGGCATATTTCTTTGTATTTCGTCATGTATTAGCCACAAGTTCAGCTTAGTTATAATCACTGTTGCATGTAAGTAGTTAGATTATCAACAGATTGTTGCTTAAGGCTGTGTGATGTTGATTAGTGAAGATTTCTTTACAATAATAGTAATGACACCAAGATATTTCAAGGGGATTATTTTTAGTGAGTAATGGGAAAGTACTAATTTAGTTAAATAACTAGATAGTTACTATTTAGGGCAAATAACAAAGTAAACTTCCTAGTTTGAAAAAGTTACTTTTCCAAACACTGCCTATAAATCCAATGTTTTTATTGTCCTCAATCAACATCATTGTTGTTTGTGACTGAGGCAGAACCGAGGATGAAATCAGTTCATGAAACTACCAGTTTGATATTCTGCTGTACCAGTGTGTTCATACTGATGACAGTATGTCCGTTACATATCTCAACGGCCAAAATAATTGTCAGAGGTAAATGTGAATGTATTGGGGAGATTCTGCTTTTTAACATATAATTAAATTCTGCCCTTTAACATCTGGTTAAATCACCCTATACTATTTATTGTGATGATTAATCAAATGATGACACTAAAAGGGAAAAGACTATTTTGTGGGTACAATTGCAGTGCACATTTTAAAGACATGCCTCAGCGTTCATTTTAATTTCTCTTTTTTGTGTTCTCCCAAGAGTCTGCTCTTGAGCCACAGACAATTATTCTTCCTCCATTGCGATCTCCATCTCCACCCTCCGCTATTTCCCCTGTGCCACACCCTCCCCAGTGTCCACCTAACTGGATCACCACTTTCCATGTGCCTTGGGAGAAGATGGCTCCAACTGTCCGACAGGCCATTTCTACAGAGAAAAGGGCAGCCCACTCCGACAGGTTACGAATGATCAGAGTTATCCGGATACACTGGCCAAACTCTACCAGAGATGAATGTTCTCAGATTGCCAAGAATATTGTTTCTCAATATCCCAACACTTTTGCTGATGTAACAGATGAGGGAGAGCTCTTAGTTTGTGGTTACACTTCCCTCCTGAGTCAGATCAAAACAAGAGTGGAACATGTCAACAGGGGCAATACGCTCTCTAGAGTTTGAAGACTGAAGAGGACAAACGAGAATGATGGTGAAACCTCCCGGCCCAAAAATACCCACGATCAGGTTGACCGTTATGGTTGCATCAACTGGCAACCTCATAACTTGCCTGAGGGAGAGACACTCGATTCTCTTGAGGTCAACAGGCAGATGTTGGTAACACTGTACATAGGAAGGACCCAGAGGGGCAGAGAGCGTGAAGGTTGATGACCTCATGTACATAAAGTACCTACAGCAGCGCCAATTCATCAACTCCGATCCTCCTCCCAGGGTCAGTGATGTTATGCAAGAGTGTCAGAAAAGATGGCTCCTTTGTCACTTTGAAAAGCTGACTGGGATTGACATTCTCTCAAGATTGACTGTGGCAATACAGAATAAAGGCAGGCGAATCATCAACTACTTCCAGCATCAGAAGTTGAAATGGAGAGGGGTGATTCAGTCTCTGCTGACTGAGATGGAGAATGACTCAAGGACACTACAAGATCAAGATTTGATAGTGACTTCAGTTGTCCTGCTTTTGATGGCCTTCTTCAGGGAGGCGATGGAGTCCCTGTTCATACTGGCAGATGTGAGTATCTGAAACATGTCTATTGTTTATTTTGCCTATAGTGACATGAAACATTTTTAATCCCCCTAAGTAGTTGTGCAATGACAATATTCTTAGATATTTTTATTAAGATAGAAAATTTAAATAATTCAAAAATATGAAGTGGAAAAGTATTTCAAGAGAGAAAAATATCACTGACAATATTTGACGAGTTGTACTCCTTATACTCATGTTTTATGTTCAGTAGTTACTTGATATTCTGTACTTTGATTCATGTTGCTTTAATATGTTTAGGTCACGGCAACCCAGGCAGACATTGAGGCACAGCAGGTGATACCAGACACACCAAGGCTCATTACGCTTGGTAAGTATGTGGTTTTCCACTAAAGTTTATTATTTAAACACACACACACACACACACACATACCAAAACATATCATATGCACAGGCACACACTAAGATACATACTCGCACACTTTGTACACTCACTCACACAACCGCAGACACTCTCACAGACACACAAACAAACACACTAACACATATACCTACTCATACACACTCTCACAGACATTCACACACACCTGCTCATTCACCCACACATACACACTCAAACATACTCATACACACTCTCACAGACACACAAACAAACACACTAACACATATACCTACTCATACACACTCTCACAGACACACAAACAAACACACTAACACATATACCTACTCATACACACTCTCACAGACATTCACACACACCTGGGCGGTTTTCCAGAAAGGAAGGTTAACTTACCGTCAGATATACCCTGAACTCTCGGTTGATTAACCCAGAACTTGCTTACTCTGGGTATGTTGGTTCCAAAACACCTGAGAGGAGTTAGTTCAATCAACCTCCTATTGGTAACCGAGAGTTAATGCGCGTGGACGGCGAGTACATAAAGGCATTTTCAATGGATCGCCGATTTCAGGAGTCACCATGAAAACGCTTGGAGAAAAAAAGCGTGCGACATATTTCAGCGAGACGGAGTTGGAGGTTTTAATGCTTGCTTATGAAGAATATAAGCACATTATAACTAAAAAAAGCAATAGAGAGCATCAGCAAAAGAGAGAGAGTTGGCTTGGCAAAAAATAACAGACAGAGTAAATGCGTGAGTTTATAAAATTATAGATATTTTATAGATATTATTTGTCCCCTTTCATTGTGATGCAAAATTCTTTTGGGCATGTTGTAAAAATAGACAAGCATTTACTTTTTGGCCGTCATAAATTTCTTAATATCACTGTAGTGATGTACATAATTGGCTGGTAATATGTTGACAAAAAAAAGTGTAATTTATTGGCTTGTTTTATCAGGTGTAATCCTTCTGGAGCCAGAAGAACTCTGAGCCAAGTCAAAATGAAACATAAAAACCTTCTCCAACAAGGTGATATTTTCTAAATTAACTAAACTGTTAATGAAGCCATGTAATTTAGTATTTGATGTAATTTAGTTTTCTATGTAGCCAATAGGAAGAAGGCCGATTCCCGTAAAACAGGTGGGGGTCCACCTCCACCTTCCCTCAGCCCGGCTGAGGAGCTGCACTGTCCCTTAATAAAGGGCGACCTGTGGTCGATGGGATTCCGGGGGGCAGTTCGTCAGACTCCCCTATACTCACAAGTAACTTGGTAAAATGTAGATGTATCATATGAGTACTTTTTAATTTTATTGATATTTTCACTGTTTTTATCAGTGTTTTTAATAAATAAATTCAACAACACTGGCACCATTTAAAAGCATTTTATAGCACTGTTTCACTTGTGTATTATGCATGCCTTTCTTTTTACTGCATATACTGTCATCTTATTTCTAGTACTCTCAGATGTCCCTAATGTGTTTCTTTATTAGTTGTATTTGTTTGAGAATATACATAGAGTATCTTATTGGTTTAATTGTCTTGCAGTTGCTGATGGTCACATTGTGTTATTGGACCCTCCTGCCACACCACACTCTGTTACAGTTGTAAGTGATTATTGTCTTTAGTTATTTAGGTTTCTGTTTGCTAGATCATACACCCTTACTTATTTGCACTGTAGGATGAAGATGAAGAGACCACTTCTGCTGTGACAGACATTGAAAATGTGGGGAGGCCCATAGAGGTATGATCCATATAATGCATTTCCTCTTTTACATAAAAAAATTAAACAATTGATATTGTCATTTTACAGAATATGGCTGGGGATTTAAATGCAGATGAGGGTCCATCTACCTGCACACAGAATCTGAACAGTGTAAGAAATTGTCTGCTGCTTCCTCATTTAAATATTTGGTCTGTGTTTGTATTACAGACTTTATCAATCATGTTGAATTATTTTGTCTTTCCAGCTGCCTGCCAAAGAGCTGTATAAGGTCCATCTTCAAAGGCAAATTAGAAAAAGTGACATGGAGATGGACTTTATACAGCTTCAAATGGAGGAGAAAAGGCTGAACATAAAATTAAACATGAGATTAAATTGCTGGAGCACCAGCTTAAGGTGGGAACAATATGTGAACATTAATCTGTAATTTGTTGAATGGAATATAAAGCAACACATACAAATGTCTTTTTTGTTACAGGAAATAAAGAAATAAAGAAACCATGAACAACACTTGAGTGTTTACTGAATTTAATTAAAATGATTTTGGCAAATCATGTCTCGCACCACCCTGCCATCTCTTTGGTCTACTGGGTTCACTGGGGGTTCCTCTTGGCCGTCTTCATCAAGAGGGGGGGGGGGGGGGCTTTCACCTCTCATTGTGGCGATGTTGTGAAGAACAACACATGCAACTGTTATGTCACATGCCCTCTCTGGGCTGACCCTGAGCCCACGCAGGCACTGAAACCTTGCTTTCAGGATGCCTATGGTCATCTCCACCTTGACCCGTGTTCGGCTGTGGGCCAGGTTGAACTGTGCCTGTGGTCCAGGCTCAGGTTCAGGGTAGGGTGTCATCATATAGGGCAGACAAGGGTACCCTCTGTCCCCCAGCAAATAACCATTGAAGTGTCCTATAATGTTAGTTAAAGTGCATAAATATAATATAAATTACATAAATATAATAAAAAAAACTGTTTAAGCCAAAACTTACCCTGTTGAAATGTGTCACACAATGATGACACCCTGAATATTCTGGCATCATGTACAGACCCTGGCCATTTGGCTTCAACATTAGTGATGAGGTGGGTTGCATCACATATTACCTAGTGGGAACCAATAATGAGGGCGAATTAATGGTTTAAACACAAAGATTTAGCACCCAAAAATATATTGTTACCTGCACATTGATGCTATGGATTGACTTCCTATTAACATAATCTCCTTCATTGACTGAAGGAGATTTAATAGGAATGTGAGTTCCATCAATGCACCCAATCACATTTGGGAACCCTGAAATTGAAAGTTATATAAGAAACATTTTGAAATGACTGTGGCTGTATACAGTATTGATATATAGATAAAGTAGTGCTATGTAACTAAAATGGTCTCATAGAATATCATAGAAAGGACAAACCCGCCACTCTGTGGAATTCCTCTTTAATGACTCCCGGTGGTTTATGGCCAGGGAACTGCACAAAAGTGTGTAGGAACCATTTGAGTTCAAGGCATACTGTCCGAACAGCCCTACACACAGTTGCCTTTCCCACATGCTCTGCATCGCCAACGTTATACAAAAAACTCCCCGTCGCAAAAAAACCAAGGGCGATGCACAAAATGTGCTCTGTGTTCAGCGCTGATCCGCGATGTGTCACGTTTAATATGTACGGTTTCAAAAGATTCGTTAAGAAAATTAACGAATCTTTTGAAAAACGGTAACGCTCCCGCAAATATCCATTTGGATACGAAAACACATCGATACGTGGTCTTATCACCCTCTCACGGCGGAAAAGATTCCGTATAATCTGTGCTTCCACATCCACTGGATGGTCTTCAAAAGGGCATGCCATGCTCCGTCACCTCTCTGAAACAAACTAACCCTGAAACTAAACCTGTCCCGGAGCAGGTTATGTTCAGAGCTTAAGTTGCTATGGCTACTTACATACCTTGAAACTTACCTCCGTTTTTGGAACCGAAAGCTGAGGTTATCCGCCTACTTACCCTTAAACTTACCCAGGTATGTCACATAACCTGGTTTTTGGAATACCCCCCTGCTCATTCACCCACACATACACACTCAAACATACTCATACACACTCTCACTTTCAGACACTCACACATATAAGTTCATATTCACCATCACACAGCAACAGTTGAGTAAGAACTAAGAGTTGGAGGACCGGAGGAATTTGAGGACAAGGTTGAGTGCATTAGTCTTTTTTTTTAAGCATATATATTGACTGGTATGATATTGCTAACAGGTTCCTGGTCAGAATAAACCCGGAAAATGAAGATGCCAGACAAATAAAGTGAACTGCCAGACGAGGAGTAAGCAAGGCCCAAGATTTCACACATTTGATGTTGTATCAGTATCAAGAATGTTGTTAACCAGACAGTTGATGGGAGACATTGACTTCCATAGTAGGAAAAAAAGAAGAAAAAATACTATGGAAGTCAATGGGTGCCGTCAGCTGTCTGCTTACCATCATTCCTTAAAATATCTTCTTTTGTGCTCAACAGAAGGAAGAAATTCATGCAGGTTTGGAACATCTTGAGTAAATGATGACAACTTTCATTTTTGAGTCAACTATCCCTTTAAATGACATTAATACCTGTAAATTGTTGATGCACTGAATATGCAATGGTTTTACAGTTTTTTTTCGATTGCTAAACAACAGTGGGCACAACTGGAGTCACATGTGCAAATCTCTAACTACAGTCTACACAGCAGCAGTTCATGTGGACTAAACTCTAGTTCGTTTTTCATTGCTTGAACACAGTTTTCAAAACTCTACACACTTATCCCATGACTTTAACCACAACCTGCACAACACTGTGGATTTACAGCACTTTGTTCAAATGCTAACACACTGCTGTCAAAACTGTGAACCACACATTCAAAACAGAACAGATTTCAGCCTTGTGCCTTTCAAACACTGCTGATTGCAATTTCAGCTGAAAGGCTAAGCAGGTGTCTTGTTTTAGACTTGTTAGTGAACACATACACACACACACACACACACACACACACATATACATACATATATATATATATATATATATATATATATATATATATATATATACAGGTAGAGCTCAAAAACACTAATTTTGAAAATGGAAATGGAACAAGGATGTGACGTTGATGAAAACCTGTGGCCTGATGCTAGAGAGAGAGGCAGGATCAGCCCCTCAATTATTTGTTCGAATTACAGAATATACTTTTGGTTTCTAACTTTTTTTTTTCTCATTACTGTAATTCCGTAAATTACTACAGACTATTGAAGCTTACTGCTAATTTTCATTTACCTTAAAGAATTGTTATGTTCTAAAAATTTAAATAAATCATGTGAAAGAATGTCTCTTTTCTTTGAAGAAAATATTACTTTGTATGAAGTCATTGAAATTGTTAAAACTGTAAAGATGAAAAGTTTGTATTTTCTGTGTTGGCGTTTAGTGCGAGTGTTTTTACTCAGTGTGTTCTGAGTGACAGTGTGTGTTCTCTCAGTGAGGGTTGTGATAGTGTTTGGCTGCACTGAGTCTGTTTTGAGCGTGTGTTCAGAGTTGTGTTGCTTGGAGTGAGTTTTGCAGGTGATGTGAACTGTTTAGCTCAGGTGACTGTTGGTAGTGCAGACTGTAGTTAGAGTTTTGCACATGTAGCTCCAGTTGTGCTCACTGTCGTTTAGCAATCGCAAAAAACTCTAAAGGAAATGATATTTATAGTTGGTTGAATAAAACATTTTTGACAAGAACATTCTTTGTCTTTTGATTTTGATTTCACAGGTATTTACATTTTCTTTCTTACCTACTATTTCAGTGTTTTAATTTCCATTTTAGTGAACTGCACACATAAAAAATGTTCCTTAAACTACCATGTTGCTATATTTACTGCTATGTTGCCAGAATTTCCTGTTGTATTATTAATATTGTACCAATTAGATTATGCATGTGATGTAACAAATCTGTCTGACTTTGTGTAGGACGGACCTACTCTGAGAGGACCTTTTCCAACATGAAGAGATTTCCCTTTCCGTTAAATTTAGACGAGAGTACCTCCAACAACAACAAAAAGGTTGGTGTCATATTAAACTATTGCCATCAAAGTCCTTCTGTTGTTGCTTCTGTGTGTACCCTGTAAAATGTTGCATGGCTCATAAACCTTTTTATGTTGAAGGCCCTTACCATGCTTGTTTGCTACTATCATGCAGACTTGAGGAAGGTGATAGTGGAGCATTTGGGGTCCTTGGAGATCGTGGAGGTGAATGCTGCTTCTTTAGAGAAGGTGCTCTGTGAGTTCTTTGAGAAAAACAACATCCCGTGGAATAACCTTGTGAGTATGTGGATGGACTCGTGTGCTGTGATGAGGGGCAGCAAGACTGACCTCGAGACCAGGACGCACCAATACTCTCCCAACCTGCTCGATGTTGATGGGACTCCTGTCATCATATACACAATGAGGTAAAGAAGTTCTCAGAGCCCTTTGACAGCTACTTGGAGAAGTTGTTCAGTGATCTCCAGGTTGACCATCAGTGGAGTCCAGACCAGGTAAACAAAATGCCAAGCACATTTGACACTACAGCGCTTTACCCCCCTCTGTTGAGCACTCACAGTAGCACACTCCACCTCTGTGAATTTGGTATAACCTGAATTTGTCAGCTCTAGTCTAGACCACGACTGCTGACCCTACTGTACTGTACTGTGGTAAAACTGAAATGTGTGGAATGTCTGTGTTTCTTTGAAAATCTTTTTCTGTCTTTTGTCAGGTGTTGTTCCTCAAGGAGATAGCTATGATTCTAAATCTCCCGCCTTCAGCCCACAGAGGGGCTTTGTTCCTCATCGCTGGCTGTCTGCATACGATGCCAGCATGGGAACCCATGCCATGATGTCTGCGTACAAAGTCCTCTATTATGGCTACCTCTCCACTGCAGATAAGGAGCTGTATAGGGAGCCTTTAGAACTGATGCACACAAAGTACCACGTCAACCAGGCGGCAAGAGCCAGTATCAAGGTGGTTCAGGAGGAACTCAACAGGAAAGGTGATGAGACTTGATGTTCCAATCCCTTATAATAATTAGCACTTATACTTGTTACGAAGTTACTAATGAGGAGGAATATGTATTGTGTTTTACACTTACATTAATTCATCTTTCACAGGCACGACTCCACAAGGCCGTGAGAGAAAAAAGAGGGTATGTCAGAAGCTGTGGCATGAGGAGACGACAACAGTCCTACGGCTCAGCATCTACATGAGTGTGCTGGCTATTCTCAAGGAGTATGTCATGGTTTTCCAGGTGGATGATAGTTGTGCTTGGAATTACTGCTCTTGACTGCACATTCATGCGCATCCAATGTTGGCAATAAATCAGTCTCAAAATAATTTGTTTTACATACACAAGGTAGACCAGCCATTGGTTCACAAACTCCATGATCGGCAGCTTGAGCTGTTCCTGGCTTGCATCATGAAGGCCGAACACATTAGTCAGGTGATTAACTCCTCCTTACACTCACTCTGCCTACATTAGTATATTGATTTTATCTCTATTTTTACTCTTCTGTTGTCTATGCTATCAGTTGAGTGTTTCCTTTTTTGTTAAGCAACCTGGGGTCTTTTGAAAGGCACTTAAGTTATTACTCCTATTAATTACTTGCCTCTCACAGCTGTTCCCCAGGGCTCTGAGGGAGAAGGTCCTGGAGGATCATATGCTGCTGTCCTCCAAGGAGGTCTATGTGGGACAGGAGGCGGACACGTTCAGGAGCCAGAATCCCAATGATGCTGTAAGTACCCTGCATCACCTGCATGACCCTTTTTCTCAATTGTTTTTGAGACTTAAAATAATTGTCAGTTTTTGGTGTTTAGTGTCAGCTGTTGGTGCCATTCCTAGCAGACGTCAGGAAAGCCTACATCTCCACTGCAGTGTACCTCCAGAAGAAGCTCCCCTTGGCCAGTCCAACTCTGACAGCCCTGTCTGCTCTGGACCCTCTTCTGAGAGGCCAACCGTCCAGTTGAAGAGGTAAGAATAACATTGTCATATTACCAGGTACTTTGGGATTTTTGTTACGTCTGTTCTTACACTGATTTGAAATTCTCATCCATTTCTTGACAGGCTGAGTGGTATGTTGAGGCACCTCTTGCCAGCAGATCAGAACATCCAGAGAGAACTTGTGCGGTTCAGTGTTGACCTGACCAGCCCCAGATTCAAGGAGGGAGAGAGCATTGTGGAGTGGCGGGGTCATGTCTTTGACCAGCCAGAAAAGTACCCCTCCCTGAGTGCAATGGTTAAATGTTGCCTCTCCATCTTTCACGACCCAAGAGTTGAGTCGTCTTTTAGTTTGATGAATGATGTAATTGATCAAAGGAGTGGCAACATGAATGTACCAACATTTAATGCAATCCATACGGTCAAGTACACCCTGCAGTCCAGGGGGAAGACAGCCATGCAGCTCTTCAGAAGGGACGATGTGAAGTTTGGGGAGGTGGACAGAACACTATGCAAGAACATCAACTCTGCAGCCGCCACATACAAACGCCAGCAGAAGATGAATCAGAAAGAAAAGCAGAGCAAGTATGGCTCCCAAGCATCTGGCAGTGCTCAGCAGGCCAGGAAACAGAATGCTGAGGAAGAGAGAAGGACGAGGCTGAGACATGTGGCAAAACAGCGAAAGCGGGACACGGAGACACTGGTGGTTCAGGCAAAGAAGAAAAAATAAGATCTGGTTCTGAGAGTATTACGAACTGTAATGTAAATTATCTTTGCCGATAAAATGTATTAAAATCTGAATTACATAACATTGTATCGGCTGTCGATCATGATGGAAGAGTAGACAAGTTCAGTTACAGCATGTCCACCATCTCTTGTTGAGGTTATGCATTAAGCCATTTGTGGTGCCCTTACCACATTGTGCCTCATATACTGTAAATGTTAGACGCAGTGACAGGCTGGCATGAAATGACTTGCATAATACTTAGTAAGGAGGCCATAATAATTTTTGACTCATGGCTGAAGTCAAGTTTCTCCAGCTCTCCCCAGGTTGGCAAAAAAATCATCTCAAAATGCATCACATTGATGCTTTAAAATACGGAATATTTAAATTTTTCTTACGGGGGAGCACACCCCCCCCCCGACCCCCCTAGAGAGATAATATCCTTCTCACCTTCTTCACCCCTGACCCATTTTCATGCCTGACAGTAACTTCCTGGCAACCGTGCTGCCAGTACTGTACTGTAAAAATACAGGAAAATTGTTACACAGTGCATCCTAAAATATATGTTCAGCTTCTCAGTAAAACTGCATTAATTTGATTTGAAGTGTTTAAAAAAAATTAAGTTCTATTTGGCCAGTGGAAATGAATGAATCAACTCTATTCTAACAACTTAATCTGAGAAGTATTTTATAGCTACAATTTTCGGTAACACTTTATTTTACGGTGTCCGTAATACAGAGTAATTACTTAAGTAAGTACTTAGTAGTAGACATTGTAATAACATGCAACAAAATGTACTTAATATGTAACTAAGTTATGGAACAGCCTGTACTTACAGATTGTAATTATGCACATGTAATAGGCTGCAACTGTTACACATATGTAACAGGCCGAGTCTGTTACACAGCTACTTACTGATGTAACAAAAAGATCTTGTTACATAGGTGCTACAATGTAATTATATAAAAAGTACTTAGTACTACACAATGTAACAAAAAGTACCTAAATGTGTCACTACGGTGTGATTACAGGGTAATTTTGTACGTTATGTAGGCTGCTACACGTATGTAATGGGCAAAGTTGGCTACACAGCTGTTGGTGTAACAGGGTGATCCAAATTTTTGTATTTATTTATTTATTCTCACAAAACACGGCTACATCAGAAGAGCATAATTTTTGCCACAAATCATTGCTGCTCACATGGGATCTGCATGAGCGCAGACAATCCCAAAAGAAGGTAAAATGGTAAAACAATAGCTTCTCTTCTTCCTTCCACATGTATTGTGAGCTGCTTAGAGGTAAAGAACTTTCTCTGATTGTGTGTGTGTCTTTTATTGCCTGTTCAATTCTCTTCTATGTCAATGTATACCTATTTAACATAGACTGCCTGTTTATGGGAAACAGGAATGAATCAATGGCTTACGACCCATCAAGTTCTGTAGTAGGCCTATTGTACTGTATTGTACTGTAGTTCGTACCTTGTATCTTTGTTTGAATTAACTCACTAGTTCACGGCTTAAATACATGGAATAGCTTCCTAATTACAGTTAAATTACAGAATATTACACCGGGATAAGCTACGTAAAATAAAGCGAATCAAGAATGTACTTAAGTGTACTTTATGTGTATCTACAAACCTTATCCATCTGTAACGTACTTTGAATTGACTCACTAGTTCACGGCTTAAATACATGGACTAGCTTCCTACACTTAACTTTACATTTAAAGAATTAAGTGCTTTAACTCAATCGTCTACACTTGAATTGATGTGATGAATTGCCCATTCTATCCACCTGCCAGTAAACACAAAAGGTGACTAATAAATTGAAAAGTCAAATTGTAAATAAATTTATTTTCACCCTCAAGAACTCAAATATTTTTGACCTTTACATCAAATACAAAATATAATGATCTGCTAAAATGTACTATGTTTCACAAACAATAATGAGAATTAATACATATTTTATAAATTAAATCTATAGCATATTATACTCTCTAAAGTGTATTCTTGAAAGTCCACTGAGGTCAGTCCATTCACACTCTGTATTTTTGACTTATGTCCTGAATTAGCCTTCCAAAGATGCCTTTGTTGTTTTTCTTTCCTAGCCAATATGTCCATTCAATAAACTTTAAGTAACTCTTCAGCATTTTCTCAGGACGGTTCCCCCTTAATCTCCACACTTGTCCTTTAATTGTTTGCCAGTATCTCTCAATGTGTTGAGTGTGGCTGCCAGTCTGTGGATCCACAAAGTTGTTTTTGTGGTTTACCGGATAGTGGTAATATCCTTGTGTAGTGAGGGATTGTACATATGCCCGCCAGGAATCGCTGTAAATTGTTGAACCTCTTCTCACATGCCGTTTAATGATTGGAATCAGAGTTCTGCGTGCTTGTGAAGGGACCAGCTTAAGAATAGGCCTTCAGCTACAGTGGTGTACTTCTAACAGACCAAACACCCATCCATGTCTTGCCCATGTACCACCATACCGCCCACGGTTATACTGTAAGAAATACACAATTTCAGTTATGTACACACAAATACACAATATATCTTAAACGTGTACACACAAAATCTTGTTTAACCAAATGCAATTCTGCTAATGCTAAATTACTAAACTAGATTTGAGATGAAAAAAACAAAACATTTATACCTTTCTTTTATGAATGAATTTGGACTCATCAATTACAACAAAACGATGTCTTGAGTGCCCTCCAATTTTGAATTGCGTTTAATGATCTTTTTAAACTAATAAATTACCTGTAAAAAAACATCAACCATTCATGGAGTCCTTTATGGGATCTTGAAAAAATCGATCCGGTCCTAATCGATTTTTTCTTCCTTTGGATGCAGTTCTGATTGCGATTGCACACCCTTAAAAAAAAGAAAAGAAAGGAAGAACTGATTGTACTAAAGTAATCAGTAAATAAACTAATTGAAATAAACGACTTCTTTTCCAACCCACTCACCAGGCATATCCATCTTTTCTGTTGTCTTTGACAAACTTCATTTTTCTTCTGCAGTGTCCACATCGCATTATTTTGGCCAATAATTTCTTTCGCTGCATCCATTTAATAAGCTTTATCTTATTTTTTTTTGTGCAGTCGTGAAACTGTATGTACAGACACCATATTTGAAATTTCGCGCCTATAGCTGCCTACTTGCGCGGTTTATTTTTGAACGTCTACTACACGTCATCGAAACGCATTATCACGTGACCCTGGTGATGGTCTCTATTGGTAAAAAAAGGAATCGCTTACACTCCTGGAGACACCTACAAAACTGGTACGTAATAGTGTTTTTGTTGGTAGATATACTTATTTAGAGGAATATACTGTAAGGTGAGATTGAGATGTATTCAATTATGTATAGGTTTGTTGATTGCATGATTGTCTCATTTGACTGCTTTACTATGAACCTTGTTAGTCTCTTTCTGGACGTATATAAATACACTTACTTCTAAGAAAAAATGAAGTAGATTCATCCTTTTAATACTAAATAGCGTATCCAAAAATGTTTTAATAATGTGGTTTACATCATATCTCCTGTGTGCATAAATATTCAGACTCAGGTCCACTATGGAGTGGTCACAAAAGGTCACAAAAGGTCACAAAAGAGTGAAAAGGAGAGGGGGGAAAAAATTGGATGAAGAGACTGTAGAGAGCCCCAAAAATGTGACACAAGATCTGAAAGCTGCTAAAGAAGTAGAGAAGCATGTAGCAGTAGACCAGAGAATGGAAGATTTACACGAGTCCTTACATATCAGAACAATCACTGATCACAGATTACGCATTATAACTAACATGTTTGCTTGCATGTTGCACCATTACTGTCAATTACTGTACCTGAGCCACTCTCTATTACTTTTAATTCTATTGTTTCTATTACTTTTTAATGTCTGTTAATTCTATTTAATATTCTATTATGAGAAGCAGAACTGTGTTACGACATCAAGTTGGGGCCATTTTTGAAATTAGCCATTTTTGCAAAGTATGTCAAATGTCAAAATATCAAGGAAAATTAGATTCCCCATTTCATGACCCCTTTAAAGAACTTGATCAAACTAAACAAATTTTGCATGCAGCTAGTTCTTTGTCAGGAGATAGCACACATGCTAATATGAGCTCAAATATTGTACATCTACAGTAATATTTATTTTTCTTTGGGTGGCAGTTGAGGCTTATTTATGGTGTGAAGGATGTTGAGTGAAAATGAAAATCAGTTCACAAAAAAGTAGATTTTATAATGTGATGTTTTTGGGGGGCAGGGAAGTCAAAAAAGCACGACAAATCCCGGGATTCAGATGATTCCACCTCCAGCTCCACCTCCAGCTCCACCTCCAGCTCCACCTCCAGTTCCTTGCTTTCTTCTACTTCATTCTCCAAAATGAAGAAACCTCACAAGAAGAGCAAAAAGAAGCACTGTCATCCTCTGGCAATGGCAAGAGGTACTATAAACAGTATATCTGAGGTTGGCAAGCATTTTGCAATTAGGGTCATTATTAATTTTTTTTTTGATAATCACTGTGCTATATGCCCTGTCACCATCCTCTCATTTACATAAATATTGCTGTGACCATGACAAAATGGCCATGTTCCATCAAAGGGAATGCATCAACACTCCTCTTGCTCTTATCTCTTGAAATGTTTATCCCTTGGTACACCTGCCTAGCCTTACCAACTTATTATTATATTTAATAAATTAATAAATAAGAATATTACAATTTACATCACATTTACGTCAAAATAAACCGAAACAATGTTTAAAACAGATGTGTAAAATATACAATTTGCTAGAATGTTGTTGGGCTTACCTCACATGTTTCTTGTTTATCCTCAGAAATAATGGGGCAGTCTGCAGTAGATTAGCCAGCAGCGACGGCAGTGCACAGTATATTGTATAGCAGTGTTCTTCAAATCTGGCCTTGGTGGGCCAGAATAAATTTCTTTACGTTTTATTGAGAATAATATTTTTTTTTGAAGGATTAGTGTTTCCTTAAGATATTGGTCATCTTTCAGCAGTGAGTAGACTGTCAGGGAGATATGATCATTTGCTGCAGTGAGAACAGTTTACAGTAAACATTTAAATCTGAGAGACTGCGGGAGTAAGTTCACTTGTTGCAGTTCACGTGAATTATCAGAACAGCTTATGCCAGTGGGACTCAAATACAGTCTTGGGGACCCACTGCTCTGCGCAATTTGTGTATTTTCCTGATTTAACGCACCTGATTCATATCACTAGCTCATTAGGACAGAACTGAGTGTGTCAGATAAGCAAAATGTGCAGATCTTTGGGTCCCCAGGACTGGAGTTGAGGACCACTGGCTTATGCCATGTAGATATGTAGATATAAGTCGTTTGGCTGGCAGATTATATGACATGGACTTATCAGCTTGTATTGTTTCTTGGCTGTACTTTGATCATTTACAATGCTGCCTATGACAATTATTTGCTATTTATTTAGCAATGCTATTTAATATATAATTTCAATCCTATTCTGGTCAGTTTAAAGTGAATGGCTGATAATTCTGTTTTTCTTGTTTCCTTTGCAGCTCGCACAACTGATGATGTGGTACATAGGTACCAAAAAGTTCTGAAGGCCTACAAGAGTCAGGGGAGCATGACTAAGGCCTTCAAAATTGTAGGTGTGGATCGGAACACACTGGCTCTGTCCGCTCCCCTGGCAGAAATTGCAATTGCTTGTCCAAAATTCTTAAAGAGCCTCCCACCATGTAACCTCAAAAAAGAGAAGCTTTTAGACGACTCTAAGCGTTGTGCGGAGTCAATGACTCCAGAGGTCAGTGCTACAATTGAAGAGCTAAAAGCTAAAGGCAAGCTTCTGCCAATCAAGTACAAATACAGATAAGGCCCTTATTGTTTAATAGTTTAATATTGTTACAGTTTCATATTGGGGCTATTTTTGTTTTGTTTGTATTTATTCATTTAATTTGTTTCACAAACATTTCCAATTGAAGTAATATGTTTTGCTTAGCAATGTTTTAAAAGCCATTTTATTCTCATGTTCCATTCTTTTAAAGCTTAATAATAAAGGTTTTGAATTGTATAAATCTGCTCACATCATTCATTTCCGTCAATGTGTTGACAGGCAGCTGGATAGAAAGGATAAGTACAATTACCCCCGTTTTTACAGACAAGGCTTCAGCCAGTCCTATACCTAAATGCATGTTTGAGCTGTTTTAACTGAAAGTAACTCGCACTGACATTTCTTAAAATGTGAGAGACATTTTGTCTCAAGATCCACAGCAATAATGTTTTTTTCTAGTGTACGTTTATAAAAGTTACTTGAATGTCCTAATTGAACTTAAGGCTAATCCTGGCTTAATTTACACCTCGTCTGTGAAACCGGGCCTTAAGGTTTGGGTATATTTAACTTTCCACGTTCTGCTCTGTTTAGTGCACAGTTCAGTGCACAAGTGTTATTCATGTGCGTACTACCTAGTGGACTTTTGTATTTTGAGCACTCAAATCACTCGTGCGTGCACAGTCCACACAGACACAAAAATCTGGCTGCACACAAATAGTGTACACAAGTATCAGCTGTCTGTGCTGAGGACAAAAATTATGTCATGCAGACTGTCCAAGAGCCACAGTGGAACTCGGACAAGGAGAGTATAATTTAGGCTTTAGGTGCTGAATTCATCACGTCAATTCACGTGTACTCATGATTTGTGTAATATCCTGTAGTAGTAATGTAATTAATAGGCCACTGCGTGTTTATGCTGTGAAGTAATGAGTCAATTTAAAGTACGTTACAGATGGATAAGGTTTGTAGATACACATAAAGTACACTTAAGTACATTCTTGATTCGCTTTATTTTACGTAGCTTATCCCGGTGTAATATTCTGTAATTTAACTGTAATTAGGAAGCTATTCCATGTATTTAAGCTGTGAACTAGTGAGTTAATTCAAACAAAGATACAAGGTACGAACTACAGTACAATACAGTACAATAGGCCTACTACAGAACTTGATGGGTTGTAAGCCATTGATTCATTCCTGTTTCCCATAAACAGGCAGTCTATGTTAAATAGGTATACATTGACATAGAAGAGAATTGAACAGGCAATAAAAGACACACACACACACACACAATCAGAGAAAGTTCTTTACCTCTAAGCAGCTCACAATACATGTGGAAGGAAGAAGAGAAGCTATTGTTTTACCATTTTACCTTCTTTTGGGATTGTCTGCGCTCATGCAGATCCCATGTGAGCAGCAATGATTTGTGGCAAAAATTATGCTCTTCTGATGTAGCCGTGTTTTGTGAGAATAAATAAATAAATGCAAAAATTTGGATCACCCTGTTACACCAACAGCTGTGTAGCCAACTTTGCCCATTACATACGTGTAGCAGCCTACATAACGTACAAAATTACCCTGTAATCACACCGTAGTGACACATTTAGGTACTTTTTGTTACATTGTGTAGTACTAAGTACTTTTTATATAATTACATTGTAGCACCTATGTAACAAGATCTTTTTGTTACATCAGTAAGTAGCTGTGTAACAGACTCGGCCTGTTACATATGTGTAACAGTTGCAGCCTATTACATGTGCATAATTACAATCTGTAAGTACAGGCTGTTCCATAACTTAGTTACATATTAAGTACATTTTGTTGCATGTTATTACAATGTCTACTACTAAGTACTTACTTAAGTAATTACTCTGTATTACGGACACCGTAAAATAAAGTGTTACCCAATTTTCTTTTTATGGATATTTTGATATATTTATTCTAAAACATAAAGACGATATTGGATGAATTTTAGCAATGTAATGTATGGTATAATATTTTTCAATAACTTGTGCTTTTGACGGCGTTAACATGGTGTCACGAATCTGGGAATATCTATGTATTGAAATGATATGCAGATGAGGTTATGCAGTAAAACTAGGCGTTATAAGCTCCATATAGTGATTTCGTGAGGGTTCCTGCCCTGGAATGTGTCCTGCGAGAAGAGAAGAGCAGCAATGAGGGACATGATGGACCGCAAAGACAGAAGATGTTCACGTGATCAGCTGCTTCATCCAAATAAAGCTGCAGAATTGGCACCGCTGTGTTGAGATGGCAGAAGGATGGACAGTAGGAGAGTTCAACTTTTTAAACTGTAGTCTATCGCTATTGTCACCTGAACATGAGCGGGTCGAGTTCACGCTTGACGACTTGTGACGCTTAAAACAATGAGAAACAAAGACGCTCTTACGTCACACTTCACTTTGTGT
This sequence comes from Zacco platypus, assembly GCA_038088235.1. Taxonomy (NCBI): domain Eukaryota; kingdom Metazoa; phylum Chordata; class Actinopteri; order Cypriniformes; family Xenocyprididae; genus Zacco; species Zacco platypus. The sequence continues at coordinate 34,528,699 of CM076083.1, read as the reverse complement.
TTCAAACAGGTTTACGTCAAACCTGAACTCAACTCTGGTGACAGAAGTGAAAACATGAGCATTTACACACATATACTGTATAAATGCAGTGATGTAAACTATGAACAATGTAAAATTGAACGTTTAAGGATATTTTAAATGATTCTGTTTAGAAAATGCTTGTTTTAAAGTACTTATTGGTGTATTGACTAACATACTAAAACACATTAAAGTACTTGATTATGATTTTGATTTATTAATTTTGATGATTCTAAATGTAGCATGTTTTTGATGTTACATTAAAAATTATTTCAAATGTACTGAACAGTCGTTAGAGCGCCATCTAGCGCACGGGATGACAGTCTTTCAAATTAATATATAGAGAATAATATATATATATATACTATTAAGCAGAAAAGTATACAATATGCAGAAATTTACATATTACATATATAAAAAAAATAAAAATAAAAAAAACATGCCAGAGTGTACAAAACATTGATTCATTAAACAAAAACTGAACATTCATTAAAAATATGACAAATCTTCCTTGCTTTTTTATTTATAATGTTCTCCAAGCTTGTGCAGTAATCCTTCGTCTCCTGAAGAAAATGAATAAAATTTGGTTTGGATCCTGACCATTTTTTCTTGTGTATGTGAAATTTTCCAAAAATAATAAACAGTTGTACAATAAAAGTAAAATAGTTATTATTATTGGAATAATACATACATATATCAAAATTATTTAATTTAAATATAACATTTGTTTTCCTCCTAATGAAATTTTCCACATCCACCCAAAAAATCTTTGTGTAGATTCAATTACAAAATAGATGGACAAGATTCTTTCTCCATAGAACAAAAATCACAGGAATAATGGATCTCTAAATGAAACCTCTCTAACACACTTTTAGATGGAAATATACCATGTCAAATTTCAAATGTAACCTCTTTAACTTTATTATTTAAACCGTGTGCTTCACAAATACACCAAGCTTTTTTCCAGTTTATATTTCTAAATACATTCGTCCACAATATGCTTTTCTGAGAAGCTGTTTCATCTATTATAATATTCCTAATATGTTTATTTGTACAACTGTGTTTGAAAATATCAATGTCTCCTATAAACTGCCTTTAATGAATATTGCGTCACTTCAAGCTCAGAGGAAACATTACAGTTCAAATGTTTGAGCTCAAGAAAAGTGTAACTATTCATAAAGTGCATTTTTTCTTTTTTACAGTAATACATTTATTCAGAATGGATAAATTAAATTGACAAAGTGACAAAGACTTTAACAGTGTTACAAAAATATGAAGCAACATAAAACAAAAAACAAGAAAAATGTTTCTTGATCATCAGATCATGATTTCTGAAGGATCATGTGACTCTGAAGGATCATGTGACTGTGAAGGATCATGTGACTCTGAAGACTGACGTAATGATGCTGAAAATTAATCTTTGATCACAGGAATAAATTACATTTTAAAATATAATTCATATAGAATATAGTTATTAAATTGTAATAATAATTCCAACATTACTAGCAAAATATAATTTCTTATTTTTAACTGAAAATCTTGTGATTCACTCAATTCAGAATGATTATATATTCATGTTACTCGTGTGTTTTATCTATTAAAGTTCAACAGTTTCATTCAAACTTTCTCAAACTCAGACGCTCGTCTTCCTCCCGACAAAATCAACGGAGCAAAATATGTTTATGAAAAGAAACAAATGGACGACATCCTGCTGATATTCTTGACGTGATCAACGAGACGATCTTCAGACCGACATCAACAAACATTCAGACACGATCGCAACAGGAAACAGGAAGTGATGTCGCTTCAGACAGAGAGTTTATTCTCTGATCACAGAAAACACCCGAGAAACAAGAACACTTTGTGTGTTTAATGTGTCAGTCAGTGTTTAATGTCACACAGAGACACTGAAGAGTTATAATAAACTCTAAATCCAGCACAGAGGGGTTCAGTGAATGTGTGTGTGAATGTGTGTAAGTGTGTGAGTGTGTGTGTGTCAGAGACGCTGTAGAAGGACAGAGTGCCGGCCGACACGTCCACAAACACTCCTGCTCTCTGACTGACTGAACCAGAGACGACAGTTTCATTATAATTGTGACGGACAGTGAATCTGTGATCAGAGCAGATCAGACTCCAGGACTTCTCATTAGATCCAAACACACAGTCATTACTCAATCCTTTCCTCTTGATTCCTTTATAAGCCACTGATATTTCAGCATTATTTCCACTCCATTCAGCCTCCCAGTAACAGCGTCCAGTCAGACTCTCTCCACACAGAACCTGAAGATAATGATCAAATCTCTCTGGATGATCAGGATACGACTGATTCTGTCCCACACGCGTCACCTTTCTGTTCTCCTCAGACAGAACGAGGCGACGGTTTGCTGTGTTTGGATCCAGTGTGAGATCACAGGCGTCTGAACACAAGAACACACATTACAAGAGCAACATTTACAACAACAAACACTCAAACTGTTTCTGGACTCACATTTGTGTAATCCTGGAGTGATCCTGAACTCTCCTCCGTGATCCACACTAGAAACACAAACATTATTAGAGTCTGAATTACACTGAGACATTCTCATTTTCTCTCCATGTTTATTATTATTATTATTATTGGTGTTTTACTCACTATTATCATCTCTGAATCTCACATTATTATTTTTTATTATTTTTATTCCTCCATATGAAGCGTCAAATCATGAGGATCAATATTGATCATCACAGATTCAGTTTAACCCTTAGCTCACCATAGCAACCATCCAGATCACCCTAGCAACCATACAGGGACATGAAAAGCCATAACTCAGCAGCAGAATGTTCTAATGATGTATTAGAAAATCCATGGCAACTATCTGTGGCACATAGCAACCACCCAGATTACTATAGCAACTGCATAGCAACTCCTAGAAACCAGTTAGAATACCTTAGCAACCGCAAAGCAACAACCTAGCAACCACCCAGAACAGCATAGCAACTGCCTAGCAACCACATAGAAACCACCCAGATTACCCTAGCAAATGCATAGCAACTCCTAGAAACCAGTTAGATTACCTTAGCAACCGCAAAGCAACAACCTAGCAACCACCCAGAACAGCATAACAACTGCCTAGCAACCACATAGCAACCGCCCAGATTACCCTAGCAAATGCATAGCAACTCCTAGAAACCAGTTAGATTACCTTAGCAACCGCAAAGCAACAACCTAGCAACCACCCAGAACAGCATAACAACTGCCTAGCAACCACATAGCAACCGCCCAGATTACCCTAGCAAATGCATAGCAACTCCTAGAAACCAGTTAGAATACCTTAGCAACCGCAAAGCAACAACCTAGCAACCACCCATAACAGCATAGCAACTGCCTAGCAACCACCCAATCCACCCTAGCAACCACCTAGCATCCACCCAGAACACCCTTACCACCACCTAGCAACAGTCTAGCAACCACCCAGCAATGCCTTAGCAACCCACCCAGTACAACCTAGCAACCGACATGCAACTGCCTAACAACTACCCAGAATACCTTAGCAACCAAAAAATAACACTTTTGCAACCACCTAGCAACTCCCTAGCAACCACACAGAACGCCGTAGCAACCATGTAATGAAATGAATGAGTCATTTCTCATTTCTCAGCATCAGAACATCGTAGACGCGTCACATTTGTGTGATTCTCACTAGAAAACAGATTTACATCATTTAATAATTCATTCATCGTTTTATTAAAAGCATTTGTCATTTTATGTGTTTATATTTTATATTACTCAATCTTTCTCTCTATTGTTGTTTAATCTCGTGGTTTGAAGGGATGTTTGAGTCACAGAAGAGACAATGTCTCCATTTCAAGGTTTTTAACGTCACAGGAAGTGACGAAGGTTCTCGTTGTTTTTTCTGTGGTATAAAAACAGTTGAATTTGTTCCAGTCGGACTAATGCTTCGTTCCAGACGAGGTTGAACGTGGGAAAATCCCAAATTAAATGTCCCACTTTTCAGTGAGTTCGTCATACTCGTGAAGTTCATGTTGATCACGTGATGTCGCCACGACACAATGAGAGCATCATTTTGTGTGTCAATTATGGCAAAACAGAATAAAAAATATCATAAAATCGCCTTGAAAACAGCTGAAGAAAACCAGAAACGAATTTAACTTCACATGAACTCAATGTCTAATACGTCAGTTTGATTTTACTCAACATCTTGGAAGTGACGTCAAATGACGAATCCTTCGTCTCCTGCTTCCGCTCTTCCCTGACTTTCTCAGTCAAACTTCCAGGCGGACAGAAGATCTTCTGTCTGATTAATTTTAGATGCCCATGATCAGAGAGTTGAAAAGCACAGTAAAAAGCCAAAAAGCTAATAAAGTAAATGCAGACCCAGTAGCTCGAGTGACTCTTAAAGCCCATTCTCACCAAGAACAATAAATATAAATATGATTATAACAATAACTATATTATCGTCCACACCAATGAACGATAACACTGTTCAATCTAAGCATGTACTGCAGTTTTGTCTCCGTCGCTTCATTTGCTGAAGCTCTTGAAAGCAGAATGGATTCTGATTGGCTGTCAGTGTATTTATTGTTGATTATCTGCAGCTGTTTCTCTGTGCTGTTGTTATAGCTGTGCTGTGGACTCTGCTATTCTCTCTCATTTAGAAGGATTTTTTAAAACTATATCATTACAGTTATCAGACTTGGTAGATAGGTGGATAGGTAGGGCTTTAGCAAAGAAAAGAGAAAGTCATGCAGGATTGTCAGAATAAAAGCTTAATATTTCTGAACAGAGAGTTCACTACAGTGTCACAAGTTCAAAAGAGCATTGAGGAGATTCTCCAGCCAAGCTTTATAATGGCAGTGAAACCTCCTTTTGAAGCTCAAAACATCCATCCAAGGGCGCAGACACTAGCCGTCATTCCAGAAGTGAGGGGGACAGAAATGTAATACTAGTTATTTTTTTATCTCTTGCTTTTAATTTGAAATTAAACACTTAGTCCACTTTGCATTTAGTCCTCATGGATTTTATACAATGTAAAAAAAGATCAGAGAATGAGGCAGAAAATACAGTATCAAACGTTTGGAAACATTACAGTTGTAATTGAACAACTGAAACATGTTTCTTCTGCTCACTAACGCCAGATTTATTTAATCAAATGCAATAAAAACAGTAATATTTTGAAATCGTATAACAATTTAAAAAACTGTTTTCTAGGTGAATATTTAGTAAAATGTACAATAATGTGATCAAAGCTGAATTTTCAGCATCATTACGTCAGTCTTCAGAGTCACATGATCCTTCAGAGTCACATGATCCTTCAGAAATCATTCTGATATGATGATCTGATGATCAAGAAACATTTATGATTATTATCAATGTTGAAAACTGTTGTGCTGCTTCACCATTCACACATTTGTGGTAAGATTTATAAAAGAGAAATTAATACTTTTATTCATCAAGGATGAATTAAATTTATCAAAAGTGACAAAAAATATAAATAAATGCTGTTCATTGAACTTTCTATTCATCAAAGAAAAGTTAAATGTATCATGGTTTCCAAAACAATTTTAAGCAACTGTTTTCAACATTGATAATAATCATAAATGTTTCATCAGATCATCAGATCAGAATGATTTCTGAAGGATCATGTGACTCTGAAGGATCATGTGACTCTGAAGGATCATGTGACTCTGAAGGATCATGTGACTCTGAAGGATCATGTGACTCTGAAGACTGACGTAATGATGCTGAAAATTCAGCTTTGATCAAGATTGATTCACATTGACCTCCATCACTTGCCCGAAAAAAGTGCGGGAGATGAATTAACGCTGACGAAGATATATGTATATTCACACAGAAAATAGCTATTTTAATTGGTGATATTTCACAATATTACTGTTTTTACTGTATTTTTTGATTAAATAAATGCTGAGCATAAAAGACTTTTGAAAAACAAGATTGTCAATCAGCACTGCATTATTCATAAACCTTATTGTCAATAAATACTTTAAGACGGCTTGAAAAACACAAATAAAGCAGATCTCGTCGCAATCGTGTGTTTATTGTCTTCACGTTTCATCAGTCAATATGTTTCTGAATTTTATTCATCTTGTTTGACCAGTGAAATCAAGCATTTTTGTTGTTGTTGTTGAAGGATTGAGTGATGAGAGGAAATGGACACAAGCAGAACGCTGGTGTTTGACAGCGCGTGTCCACTGAAGAGCAGAGCGAGTGTATTCAGTTCATTCCTGTGGATGTTGAGCTTTCAACTTACACGAGAGCGTGAAGATCAACATCCTTAGTAATCAAGTGAAAATGCTCGGCTCGCTCCTCTCCAGTGACATTTAGAATAACTGTTTGTCATTTTTGTTATTGCTCGTCTTCACACTGAAGTGCTGTGCGCTTCCTGCAGCAGTTTTGATTTGGGTCATTCACAGGCGAAAGGTTTTTGCTGAGCTAATTGTTAGGGCGGACACAGCTGTTTTCACTGATTCACTGGAGAGCAATATATTAATCTAGTGTGTGTGCGCTGACACAGAAGCGTCCAGCCCTCGTGTTCAACCTCCTCGTGTTCAACCTCCTCGCGTTCAACCTCCTCGCGTTCAACCTCCTCGCGTTCAACCTCCTCGCGTTCAACCTCCTCGTGTTCAACCTCCTCGTGTTCAACCTCCTCGTGTTCAACCTCCTCGTGTTCAACCTCCTCGCGTTCAACCTCCTCGCGTTCAACCTCCTCGTGTTCAACCTCCTCGTGTTCAACCTCCTCGTGTTCAACCTCCTCGCGTTCAACCTCCTCGTGTTCAACCTCCTCGTGTTCAACCTCCTCGTGTGAAGACCTGCGACTCCACCGAGCAGCGACACCGGTAGGGCACTTAAGTATCTTCCTTCTCACTTCTTCTTTTCCTTCATACTTGTGTGTTTTCAACACATTCCTGTTGTTGCTCCACTATCACCCACAGAAGGCAGCGCAACACTGCTAACCTGCGTCCTATTTCCTCCTCTTCTAACACACCTCTCTCTGTTTCTGTGGGTCTATGGAAATAACAAAGCTGACTTCATTCCAGCTTCTGCTACTAACTCTACTCTCACTATCTTGGGCTTGACTGAGACCTGGATTCGTCCAGAGGACTCCTCAACCCCTGCTGCTCTCCATCAACTTCACTTTCACTCATAACTCTCGCCCGTCTGGGAGAGGAGGGGCACAGGTCTCCTCATTTCTCACAATTGGAAATAATTAACTCTCTTCTCTATGCAACATCAATTCATTTGAGTTTCATGTCATTACAATCACAACCCCTGTCAAAATTCATCTTGTCGTTTATCGTCTCCAGGTCAATTGTGTACCTTTATAGAGGAATTGGACATGCTGCTGTCCTCATTTCCAGACGATTTCCACTTGTAGTATTTGGCGATTTTAATATTCACCTTGACAAACCTTATGCTTCAGACTTCCTCTCTCTCCTAGCCTCATTTGATCTCAATCGGTTCATCACCACAAGCACCACAAATCTGGAAACCAACTGGACCGAATTTACACGCGACTGAATCACTGACAACATCCTGGTAAAACCTCGGCACATTTCCCACCATTTCTTCATTACTTTTAATCTACAACTCCCTACTTGTGCACCACCAACCATTTCACAAGTGACCTTATGAATTATGTTACCTTAATATTATGTTTCTTATGTTCAAATAGCATTAAAAAAAGAAACATTTTCAGGTTTGACCAGCCAATGCGCATTGCTCAGGTTTCTATGGGAACCGGAGCTTCTAACGGCAGCTGCAGTGACGCAATGACTTTATCAATCAGCGATTGGCTCTTTTACTTACAAGGCGGGACCTATTCCACCATATTGAGCATTGCAGTTTCTCCCATTCACAAGAAATACGAGTGAACCGTCTTTCTATATCTATAGTGTTTGGTTTTACAGTATTGAGTCACCGAACAGTACAGTCAGATAGTTAACTTACAGTCCACTAGCAGCTGTGCTACTGGTCCATTTCATACTTGAAGTGAACAGACACTTCATGTTCATTTGACCATTTATCATCAGATAAATGTCTGTTTGTTTTGTTTGTATCGTGTCTTTTGGGTAAAAACATACATATAGATCGAAAAGAGTGTTACAGGAGCACATATTCACTTTCTGTCATTGAAGACAAATGTGAACAAATACAGACAAATATGTTTAAACTATTTTCACTCAAGCGATGATGACTTCAGTCATATTAGTATCCTAATAAATGATCATTTTTTGATGGAGCAGGTGGAATTAAATAATTCTTTTTGGTCATTAAAAATATTTTCTGGTCATATTTTTTGGAGTATTTTTTTTAACCGACTAATAAAATTTTGGTCGACGGAGCCTCTTCTCGTCGACTAACGTTTAGCAGATTATTTGGGGACAGACCTAATTGTTACAGCTCAACATACTTGAGTTTTTCCAGATGTTGGAGTGTATCAGAGAGCAGCTTCCGTCCGGATTCTCCTGGGTGATTGCAGCTCAGATCCAGCTCTCTCAGGTGTGAAGGGTTTGAACTCAGAGCTGATGCCAGAGCAGCACAACCTTCCTCTGTCACCAAACAGCGAGATAATCTGCAACAACAAGTGTTCATGTTAGTGTGCTTCATTCTTAAAGATGTATAGTATAAATAGCCTCAGTAAGGGGGTGCTAGGGGTGGCAAATGGGGCTTAAGACCAGAATGTTGTATGTAACGTCCCGAATGTTTTGTTACCTTGTCTTTCTCGTAGAACGACATGAGGGTGAGAAATTAATGACAGAATTTTCATTTTTGGGTGAACTAACCCTTTAAGTGAAATCAGTTTCATTGGAAATAAATGTAATGATTGTGTACATTTATATAACTGTAGTGTACTGACAGTAGATTCATGTTGCTCGTCTACACAGAAATATGTGAAATGATCAGTGTTTTTTTTTTTTTTTGGTCATATGTGAAATTGGATTATCAACTAGTAAGAAATGAATTCTTGATATCTGTAATTGTATTTTCACTAGTGAAATGTCACCATAGACTGCCATTAAAATTCAATTGTTGATCTCAAGAATTCATATTTCTGCCAGTGATGACATCATTGTTGATATCAAGAATGATCATTTTTACTAGTGGAAATTTAATTCCTGACATCAAAAATTTTCATTGTTCCCAGTAGAAATAATTAACATTTTAACTACTGAAAATGTATTTGTTCATATCAAGAATTCATGTCCTGGGAATAATTAAAAGTCAAAGCGGCTTGCCTATTACCATATAAATTAATATCAAGAATAATATTCTTTTACTAGTAAAAATGTGTTTCTTTTCAGTTATAAATTCAGTTGAGTTGATTTGCATTTGTTCCTAGTCATTGTTTTTCCGGTTTTTATTTTGCTCTTGCTTCTGTTTATCTCTTGTTTTCGAGTCTTGTCATATCACACCAGTCCTCAGGTCCAGGCACTGCCTTCCAGTTGCATCTAGAATTGACTTTAAAGTACTGATACTAGTTTATAAATCACTCAATGGACTTAGACCTCAATACATTGCAGATCTGCTCAGAGAATATAAATCAAGTCACTTAGAAATACCAAGGGTTCACTCAAAGCAAGGAGAGTCTGCTTTTAGCTGTTATGTCAGCCTCAGAACCAGCTTCCTGAAGAGATCAGATGTGCTCCAACAGTAGTCACATTCAAATCCAGCCTCAAAACATCTGTTTAGCTATGATTTAATGATTGAGCACTGTGCTTCTGAGGTGATCTCACACAAACACACACACACACACACTCTGGTTAACTTGTATAACTAATAACTCCTGTTGTCTTCTCATGAGCTCCCTATGTTGCTCTGACTGAAAGGATAATAGTATAGTGAGACGGAAGAGATCACCTCAGAAACCTCCTCAGATCCCACAATTTTGTGTAAAATTAATAGAAAAGTTTATGTAACATTTTAATGGAGAAAAGCCTTAATGTAGATGTTTTGTGCATTTCTGTGATCACAAATAAATGGAAGCAGGTGCAGCTGAATAGCGGTAGGCTTTTTATGTGAAATCGTAAATACAAGCTTGATTCAGCATGATTGATGTGCACAAATATTAATAAATTACTGTCACTGTAACAGTTTTATTGTAATAAATTGGTCAAATACTGATGTTGGAATCTTAAGTCTTTATGTAAAGACCAAACCTTCATTTCTGACATGCTCATGATGCGATCTAGCTAATTTTCAGTCAGCTGGCAAAACATTAGGGTTGGGTGACATTGCCAGTGTCTGAACAGACGTACACACTGTTCCTTGTCAGTGTACTGCAGGTTTTTGGAAATCTGAGCTATTCTTGCAGCTCGCCATTCGAAATTAAAGTATTTGGATGATGTCTGGTGATTTCTTAAAATGTAAATTACATTAATTAGCCATCGTTTACAAGGCGGAGAACTGAAACCATTCAGCTGCTCGGAAGTTCAAGATCATTTGCGATTTATAGATTTCACATCTGAAAGAGAGGTGTACGCGCAGTCATGTGAGTTTCTTCAGAGGTATCCTAAATGTAGCTGAAGCATCCTGTATAAACTCCCCTCTTCAGTGGAGAAAAATACATGGGGCACTAGCTACAAGCAGACAAGGGCACACCTGAATCAAAAGTAAAAGACTAGTTTTTCTTGCCGTGTTTCCTTTTTTTATTCTGTGCAGTTTCATAATTATAAAAGGATGTATTTATAATTATGTAATTACAAAATGAGAAATATATATGCATATCACACACTATTATTAAAATATGAATCAGTGTGAAACACAAACCTCAGTATCACGAGTTGACAGTTTGGACTCTTCAGTCCAGCAGAGAGCAGCTTCACTCCTGAATCCTGAAGGTCATTGTTACTCAGGTCCAGCTCTCTCAGGGGGGAGTTTGATGATTGTAGAGCTGAAGCCACAATTTCACAGTGCTGATCAGTGAGATTACAGCCTGCCAATCTGAAAACAGCAAGGACTCTGGTTAAAATGCATACTGTTGTGCTGATGTCTCACAAAGAAAATATATTTCCATATATTTATGATCAATATATTAAATGGTTTAAATATATTGAACAATATACAGAATAATATGGTGACCTAGAGTACTCAACATGCTGCAACTGAATAAAACGCATACATTTGGTTAAATTGTGAGTATTTTTTAACGCATTTGTTGTCAAACTGATAAAGATGTTTTCTTCAATTGCAGCATGTTGAGCTCTCTAGGCCAGGGGTCTTCAACATTTTTCAGGGCAAGGACCCCTTAGATGAGAGAGACATGGAGCAGGGCCCCCTGACACAAAATGTGTCAAACAGAGCCTCTGACATCAATAGAAATCAATCATATTACGACAGTATTATTATGTTGAAACAATATACAGTGGGTACGGAAAGTATTTAGACCGCCTTAAATTTTTCAGTCTTTGTTATATTGCAGTTCATTTTTTTTCCACATTAATGTACACAGAGCACCCCATATTGACAGAAAAACACAGAATTCTTGACATTTTTTCAGATTTATTAAAAAAGAAAAACTGAAAAATCACATGGTCCTAGGTATTCAGACCCTTTGCTCAGTATTTAGTAGAAGCACCCTTTATCCCCGACGCAGCCGACATGAGGTTCTTTGACGTCGGGTCAGTGTGTCCCAACCTTTAAGTTTAAACAAAACTTCACATTTTAATTTTACTGTCGGGTGGACGATTATACATTTACCTGAACTTTAAGCTGTAGATATTACAAAGCTGTATATAAATTATTAGCCAGTAACGTTATAGTGCAAATTAAAGTGCTCATAGTCTGCGTTGACGGTATCATGAGATCACGTGACTGCACGTGGATGGAAGGGTTTTATTAAAGCTGTTAATATAATCCTATTTGTAAAATCATATATTTTATTTAAAATTGACTTTGTGATGTTTTTACCCATGTTTTAATTTTTTAATTTTTTTCAATTATTTGTGATTAAACATTTGACAGACCCCCTGCAATACTGCCGCAGACCTCCGGTTGAAGACCCGTGCTCTAGGCCACCTTAGATTATATTTAATCAATAAATTACAATATATTAGAATACATAAGGAATTGATGCTTTTCATATATTAAAAAATATGTGACAATATATTTACTATAATGTGTACTCACATGAGTTACTTTTACTCAGTTGAGTTATGTTGCTACTTCACTAAGTATTTGAGTTGAGTTTATGAGGAAAGTTTTGTTGGTATTACTTAAGGGTGCATGTTGAAAACATGTAAAGTCTATTGATCAAACACAAATTAGTTGAGTTCAAAATACTCAAAATTCTCATGCAAATAGTTGCCTCTATTTTTTATTTACCAAGGCAATACCAAGGCAAAATTTTGCTTGAGAATCCATTAGAAATGCTTGAGAAATTTAAGCCATTCTCAAGCAAAATATTGCCTTAACTATTTGCATGAGAAATTTGAACATACTGAACTCAACTAGTTTGTTTGACCAATTAGACTTTAGATCAGGGTTCCTCAAAACCAACCCTGGAGGACCACTGTCCTGCAGAGATTAGCTCAAACCGTAATAAAACTCACCTACCTGTAATCTTCTAGTAACTATAAAGACTTTGATTAGCTTGTTCAAGTGTGTTTGATTAGGGCTGGAACTAAACTAAACTGGAATTATTGCCTGAACCACATATTAATAGGTTTAATATTTTTGTAAAATGTAAACGAGGCAGGGTTGTGATTAAACGATCAAGTACACTGCTGTATCATTTGCAGAATCACCGGACTTGCGTCCTCCCGTCCTCAGGAGTCTGTTCTCCATTGGTCATTTAACCTTAACCCTAAATTGATAGTCTAGGAAGTTTGTTAACATGGGGAGGCGTATTCTCTTGTAAACGTTAAATAACAAACAAAACAAAAAAAGCCTCACGTCAAATTGCTGCATTCAAATAAAATGAGCTTTGTGTTTACATTATCTGTGTTTACATTAAAGGCCGGTTATACTTAATTTTCCACGTTCGGTGAGTGGGCACTATCTAGTGGATTGCTGTTTTCAAGCGCTCAAGTCACTCATACGTGCCCTGTTGATCACGTGGATCGTTCTGCATGTGGGATATACGAGCCTTCAACCAGCTGTAGTTTAGGCTACAGGTAGACACGGGTACCAAAACCTAGTAATGAGCCCAGCGGCTAAATTATTACACTAGCCTGCATTGTATAGATAAGCTCTGACGTTATCAATTCACGTTACCGGAGAATCTCTCTCTCTGAGTCAGAGAATCACCAATTGCTGTTTAAATGACATTAAAATTCAAAGTAATCACTTTGTTAATCTAAAATACTTTTCAGATGTAACTGTAATCTGATTACCACCCATTTAAAATGTAACTAATGAAAGAGTTACTCAAATTTTGTATTTTAAATACGTAACTAAGTTACTTGTATTACGTTACTCCCCAACCCTGTCCACATGTAAACGAGTACGTTAATCCCGTCCACATGAAAACGCAAAAACATGCTATTAAGCGCTGTCAAGAGTATTCAAACCAACAGGTGGTGATGTAACCCAACCGTAAAGCCATGTTGGCCAATCAGAAGCCTTATTAACTTTTCCAGTTCTAACATCACAAGCCAAAATCTCTAGTTTCACCATTTACACGACAAAACTGTAACCAGAGATTCTATAAATTTTCACCCTGGCAGGAGTTTTAAAAAGTTGCGGTTTTGAAAATATTCACATATTAGGCATATTTGCTGCACCTCCGGGCAACTATATCAGGCATCCAAGACCAAGTCCTGTCTATTTGAATGGGAGAATCCAGAAATCTCATAAACTGCTTGCTGAATAGGGGAGGGAATCTTTAGGCACCTCACGAGGCAATCTGAATCTGATTCTGGGAGTCACTATCTGCTTCCAAAACGATTCTTGATCTTTTTTTTCCTTATTAATTAGTTTCTTAATCTTAATTTTTTTATTTAATTATATATGTAAAATATTATAAATATTTTTTAAATAATTACAAGTTAAAAAATTAAATAGATACAACAAAGCATAAAAGCAAGTAGCCCAGTAAATTAAAAAGATGACTGAAACATTACAAACAATAAACAAAGAGTGCTTTCAGTATTTAAGAGTATCTGAATGTTTTCCCATTCAAGAGCAGTGAATGATTTTTCTCTTTCTCATCTTTACTGTTTATTGCTGATGACATCATAATCTAATAAGCTGCATTCACACTAACGCACAGATCTCTTTTGAAACACAAGATGTTTTTGTCCGTTTAATCCCTTAAGACATAACTGACTGAGTTTACATTTATTCCTTTCATAAAAGCATTTTGAGATGCAAGTACATTTAACCACTTATAGTCGCACACAGCCTCGTGCACTAGCGCACTCTTCACAAAGCGCACGTGAACATTTGAAATTGAAAGCAGCCTTCTGTCAGTGAGTTTAATATTTTTAACATATAAACCCTCAGCATTTCATACTTGAAGTAAACAGACATTTAACCCTTTGATGCATAACATGGGTCTAAAATAACCCGGCTGAGTTTTTATTTTCTATATCTTTGCAAGAAATTAATTTCATCACTCAGTATTCCAGGTATTCCTCAATGAACTTGATCAAAAACATCACAAATCCTTATTTTCATTTTTCTTTTCTTACTTTTTGAATAAAAATCATTTTTGTATCACTACCCTTCTAATGCACAACATGGGTCTAAAATGACCCGCATTCATTCTCTATGTAATTTCAGTCAAGGCTGAGTGATTCTTTGCTCAATCTTTGAAAGAAATATATTTTATCATTTATTTATTCCAGGTATTCATTAAATATTTTGTTTTTAATGTCCACAAATCATGATTTTTATTTTTCCTTTATTAATTTCATAAACAAACACAGTTTTGTATTTCTACATCAATTTTGCAAACATGGGTCTAAAATGACCCGCATTCATTCTCTATGTAATTTCAATCATGGCTGAGTGATTCTTTGCTGAATCTTTGAAAAAAAAATATTTTATCATTTATTTATTCCAGGTATTCATTAAACATCTTGTTTTTGATTTCCACAAATCATGATTTTCCTTTCTTCCTTACAGTTTTTGTATTTCTCCATCAATTTTGCATAAATTGGTCAAAAATGACCCATATAGAAACCTTTGATGTTTGCACATTTTTGCAAGTAGGAACATATTTACTGCAGAAAACTATTCACCTGCTACACATTTTACAACTCAACACAGCTGCTTTTGTATATTTGATGAATATAACTCTTTTTTTCACCACAGAAAATATTTGATATTTTGTGAAAGATAACTGGACAAAATCATTGAACGTTAGGCCAAGGTTCAACCTTGAAATCCATTATTAGTGAGAAAGAGAAGCATGTCCAATACTATTAGTTTGCTTGATGTTGACTTATTCTATTCTAGCTAGCTAATGTTAGCTAGGGCAACAAAATAAAAGTTGAAATTTTACATATATTTATATTATATACAATATTGTATATATCGTCGCTGTCGGGTGGAAACCTTCTATCTCCATATAGCCACACATTTCACAGTTCAACACGGCTGCTTTTGTATTTGATGCATGAAAGTATTATTATTTTTCATACAATAAGCTTAATATTATATTTCATCATTTATATTTTTTGTCATAAATCAATGCTCTTGGTCACCCTTTACATCTGTCAGCGTTCCTAAAAAGAAACAGTTTTGGACATTCACAACATTGGTCTAAAGTGACCTTTTTATTTTCTATATTTGTAACGCCACGCCAGCAGAGAGAGCCCTCTCCCGAATACTGACTGTTGTCTGCTCCCTCTGCTGCTACCTGGGACTTCCTGTTTGTCTTTTATTTAAGGAGTGTGCTTCCTTCAGACCATTGCAAAGTATTGCCAGTTTACCTGCCTTACTAAGCGTTCTCTTTTCATGCTTTGCCTGTTACCATTGTTTATGACCTTGCCTGTATACCTGTTACTATGTCTCTTGGATTATCCTTTGTACCTGTTTGTCAGATCGGACTGATGTTAATGTGTGACCCCAAAGCCTGCTCTTCGACTCATGCCTCCTGGATTACCCTTTGGTTTGTTACCTGTGCTTACTGCTCTTTTGTTATCGACCCATTGCCTGTTTATCCATTTACGCTCATTGCTGCTGTTTTAAATAATCTTCTGCAAATGGATTCTGACGCCGCCTCTGCCTCATCGTTACAATATTGCATTCATCGCAAGAAATTAATTTCATTATTCACTATTCCAGGTATTCCTCAATGAACAAATACTTATTTTCTTCTTTCCTTTCTTACTTTTTGAAGAAAATAATTTTTGTATCATTACCCTTCAAATGCCCAACCCAGGCAATGCCCAGGCACCTTTGAGTGGAATATCTGTTGCAGATGAAGGTCCTGCAGCTCCTCAGGAAGCTTCTTGTTCTGCCCTGAGCGGGGGTGGGGGGGGGGGATGCTCGCTCCAGTAAGACCATTACTACTCAATTTATTGGACTGGGTCTGAGTTTCTGAAACATCAGACAAGTCTTGTCACACAACTCTTGGATGTCTTCTTCATCTAGTGGAACTGGATTTACACCTACATCTCCAGATCCCTCCAGACCCTGTGGCACATAGTCTAGGTCAGGGGTTCTCAACCTTTTGCAAGCTGGGCCCCCCCAAAGCTGGTTCATTGCAGTTGGGGCCCCAGTACCCCCCCCCCCCCCCCCCACACACACACACACACATTGTTGTTGTTATTATTATCATTATTATTATCATCAGTAGGCATACTATCATTACTAGGCTATTGCTATGATTGGGAATTGGCACCAGACCTCTGATATTAATTTATGCTTTATTATTGTTATTCAGTCCCTCCAGAAAAACGCAGGATTTTTTTGTGATTGTTGCGGGCAAAAAACCTTGATTATATGGCACGTTTTCTTAAAAAATGCGATGGAATATGCGGGATATTTTTGCAATTTTATGCGATGAAATTGCGGGAACTTGCAAAAACTGCGGTTTTTGATGCAAAAGAGGAAAAAAAGGTGATTCCCCCCCAACACCCTGTTCTCACTAGACTCTACCTTCATGTAAAGAGGCAGACTTACTAAATCACAGAATATTGAAGTTCTCATTCTGTTTTATTTCAGACCTTAATCAACACATGGCTCAAAATTACAAAACATTGAGTCAAATAAGTTCTGTAGCTTTACAAAAGGAATATTCAACTTCTGTAAAAATGAATAAATAAAATATAAAAAAATAAAATGTGTGCTTCCTGTTTAACAGAGGTAGCTATACAAAACAGACATCTTTTGTTAAATGAAGTGCTTCCAGTGCACAAAGTGTAATCTCTTACTGCAACGTAAATTATTTTACACACTACTAATATACAGCGTCATGTAACACACCGGGAAACTGCTTCTCGCGGTCTTTTGAGCTTATTTTTGTTGGCAAATGAGAATGATCTGCGCGCTTCATCACGGTTTCACCGCGGGGTTTACAGATGACGTTCACGTCGCGTCATTACGTCACTTCAGCGATCTCATAATCGCGTTTTTCTGCATATCAATTGACAGCTCGTTTGCTGTGCACACAAACGGATCTCGAACCCACGCAAAAGAGCGATAATCCTCTTTAAAGTGACGCTACTGAGAGACTGACCGCCTGCGAAGGCTTTTGGACGGGAGAGGGGCTCACGGCAGCACCCGCTGCTCGTTGAGCACAGTAGGCCTAACTGCAGAGTGAATCGTGCTTTTGAGTCTTGAAACACCACAAAAGTCTCCAAAAACACCAGTAAAAGTCGCTGGATTTGTCGCTTTTGACAAAAAAAGTCGCCAGGAGGATGATTTGTTTGTGTTATAATCAGTGCTTGAAGTGGGGGAAAAGGTGGCGGTACTCTCTTTGCATTAAAAATGACATGATTTGCCATAGTGAAAAACAAAACTTGGAGATATTGCTGTTACAACAATTTATTGTTGTTTATTTATTAACAACATAAATGTATTTAAAGATGTTTGTGTGTGCGTGGCTGCGTGCGAGCATTTCACAAAAACTAAAGAAAAGCTTTAACTGTAGCTTATATTCTGACTAGTTTATTTGATCATATATATATATATATATATATATATATATATATATATGTATACACATGGCTCAAAATTATATATATATATATATATATATATATATATATATATATATATATATATATATATATATATATATAAAACTAAATACGACCTCACGTTTTATACGTTTGCAGCCTCTGAAACTTCCCTCCGTCATAAAAATTAATTCGGATGGTTCGATTTTCTGCATTTTTCGCATCCGTAGCAAATATTTGAGGGGTGTTTTTGACAATTGAGAGCCAAAAAATGACGAATATGGTAAAACTAATACGATAGTTATACGACTAATACGACTCAGTCAGGGTGCAAGGACCTTAAACTTTTGAGGCTTGCGCAGCTTCTCGAGGAGAAATTAAACAAATGAGCGCCATTTTCTAAAGTCTATGAGCGCAGCACACACAAATAAACTAAATTTAAGTTAAATTACTGCAATTAAATTTCAAAATGTGGTGTTTTTATAATATTTATAACATTTGAATGCAGTTCAGAAACATACATCACACGACCTGACGACCAAGAGAGCTGACAATTGACCATCACTTCATTTACCATCAGCTCACAATTGAAAATGTGACACTGATTTCATGACAGTTCAACAAACAAGTTAATAATATTAAGTCACTTACATTTTAGACGAAATAATGACTGTCTTGGTCTATTTTAGCTGCGAAAATAGATCCGATGAATCCAAACAAAGATCACAGCATAGCGCATCTCACAGCAACACTCAATCGTGTTTTGAATGATTCAGTGTTTTGAACGAATCGGTTGAGT
Source organism: Zacco platypus (assembly GCA_038088235.1). NCBI lineage: Eukaryota > Metazoa > Chordata > Actinopteri > Cypriniformes > Xenocyprididae > Zacco > Zacco platypus. The sequence continues at coordinate 34,509,795 of CM076083.1, read as the reverse complement.
CAAAGATTCAATGACCCATGCACAAACATCTGTCTCATTCTTGATGAATCGGCCGTTTGAACGAATCGTTTGAATGAACGAATCAATGACTCGCTTGATAAAAACCGCTTATCACCTGCATTTGCGCTCGCTATCGACAAACCAATCAAATTTATTCAAAACTTTTTTTTTTAAATCAGTCCAAACACATTAAATTATTTATTCAGGAGTAATGTTTATACAAAACTATAACTTTTTATGACAGTAGTTTAGTGATAAAAAAAAAATCAGTTTTTTGACCATCCTGTAGCCTGCTCGCGCCCCCCCGGGAGAGAACCACTGGTCTAGGTCATCAGCATCAGATATTTCAGACTCTGAATCAGGACTGAGAATTGCCTCATCATGTTCTGTATGCAGCTTCTCAATCAATTCAGAAATTTTAGTGTGGACCAGCTAACACTCTGGATATAGAAAATCAAAAGCACATAAAATGTGCATCAACCGTTTTCAAATGTACATCAAATCGTTGATAAAGTATGTACTTATATGTTATATATATTATATACTTATATGGTATTATATATCGTCACTGTCGGACAGAAACCTTGTATGTCCAAAACTGTTACTTTTTAGAAACACTGACAGACATAAAGGGTGACCAAGAACATTGATTTATTACAAAAAATATAAATAATGAAATATAATATATAGAGAGATGTTCCGATACCGATTCCGATACCTGGGCTCAGGGTATCGGCCGATACCGAGTACTGATCCGTATATCTGTATATACAGCTGTATATACTACTAGCCCTGTATGAATTGCTAGAATCATTTTATGATGTGCTTCAGACTTATCCCTTAATAAAACATGAACAAATACATACAGTGAACTACTGTATTTATTACAGTATTTTTATTATCTGACATATACTTGACAGTAATATATTTATCTTTCTTAAGCGAAAAAGAACTTCAAATGCAGCCACAAATCTAACACAGCAAACTGAAAAAGGTATTTTAGTTTTACAATATAACTGTATTAAAAATCTAGGAATATAAAAAATGATATATTAATCTGAAAATAATCTATTTACAACAAAACAAGTGAAAAATAAGCAAATATCTAGGCATAATTATTAGTAGAGCCGTATTATTATTACATAGAGATGTAGCTCAATCTACTGTAGGCTACAACAGTAGCCTAATCTATTGTCAATTTATTCACGTTAAACCAAACTTTTGTTTTGACGTGAAGACCTTTGAGTGTCTGTGTTCATAATGTGACAGTTTTCTCAAATGAAACGGTAAATTCTCATGAAGTGACGGACGGTTCATGCGTTCGTGTCCTCATATAGTGACACACGGCAGAGGCTACAAAGACAGCGAGTGTCACGCGTCTGCGCCTGTCATCCACGCAGAATTTGCAGGAGTAATATTTGAATAGTATTTTGCAGTTTAATATTCACAGACACTAGTATATATTCAGATTAACACGGAAGCGACTGAACGCAGCTGCGGGTACCGAATATACTCTGGAGTCGGTACTACAGAAATGCTGGTATCATCACATTTTAAAAATTTCAGTACTGACTTGGTACCGAACTACCCGTACGGAAAATTGTGACAGTTGCCGTTTTACTGACTGAGTGACTCCAGTCTGAAATACTGCTAACGTGTTTTCATTTCTTCTTCGCTGCTCTAAACAGTGGTTTCTTGTGGCAACGCAGCACAACTTCCTGTGTTTGCAATGCATTCTGAGCAGCGAAGAAGAACCGTGCAGTGGTTTGGCAAAGCTAGCGGTCATAATAACTGGTCTTGTTTAAGGAAATGGTATCGGATCGGTACATGGGTTCAAGTACTCGCCGATACCAGAATTTGTTGTGGTATTGGTGATATTTCCGATACTAGTATCGGAATCGGAAGAACTAAATATATATAGCCTATTGTATGAAATATAATAAGAATTACATGCATCAAATATACAAAAGCAGCTGTGTTGAGTTGTAAAATGTGTGGCAGGTGAATAGTTTTCTGCAGTAAATATGTTCTCACTTGCAAAAATGTGGAAATATCAAAGATTTCTATAAGGGTCATTTTTGACCCATGTTTGCAAAATTGATGTATAAATACAAAAACTATGTTTGTTTATGAAATTAATAAAAGAAAAAGAAAAATCATGATTTGAGGATATCAAAAACAATATGTTTAATGAATACCTGGAATAAATAAATGATAAAAATGCATTTCTTTCAAAAATTCAGCAAAGAATCACTCAGTCATGATTGAAATTACATAGAGAATGAATGCGGGTCATTTTAGACCCATGTTGCGCATTAGAAGGGGTTTCCTTAGCTTGCGCATCAAAGGGTTAATATTCATTTGACCATTTATCATCAGATAAATGTTTGTTTGTTTTGTTTGTATCGTGTCTTTTGGGTACAAACATACATATAGATCAAAAAGAGTGTAACAGGAGCACACATTCACTTTCTGTCATTGAAGACAAATGTGAACAAATAAATATTTTAAAATATTTATGTTTAAATTATTTTAGTGATTATTTTAAGCGATGATGACTTCAGTCATATTAGTATCCTAATAAATGATTATCATTTTTTGATGGAGCAGGTGGAATTCAATAATTCTCTAAGAGTGAAGCGTAGAATCATATTATTATTATTGTTAAGTTATGATGGTAAATCTCTTTATTCATTTTTATACCCGTTACAGTTTTTCTTGATTGCTAACACACTGTAACTCATTCACTTGGTCCAATTACTCAAACCTTTTGTTTATTTTTAGAAATGATGTATTATTATCTGTATGACCAAAAATGTTCTTTTTGGTCATATTTGTTGGAGTATTTTTTTTAACCGACTAATAAAATTTTGGTCGACGGAGCCTCTTCTCGTCGACTAACGTTTAGCAGATTATTTGGGGACAGACCTAATTGTTACAGCTCAACATACTTGAGTTTGTCCAGATGTTTGAGTGTATCAGAGAGCAGCTTCCGTCCGGATTCTCCTGGGTGATTGCAGCTCAGATCCAGCTCTCTCAGGTGTGAAGGGTTTGAACTCAGAGCTGATGCCAGAGCAGCACAACCTTCCTCTGTCACCAAACAGCAAGATAATCTGCAACAACAAGTGTTCATGTTAGTGTGCTTCATTCTTAAAGATGTATAGTATAAATAGCCTCAGTAAGGGGGTGCTAGGGGTGGCAAATGGGGCTTAAGACCAGAATGTTTTATGTAACGTCCCAAATGTTTTGTTACCTTGTCTTTCTCGTAGAACGACATGAGGGTGAGAAATTAATGACAGAATTTTCATTTTTGGGTGAACTGACCCTTTAAGTGAAATCAGTTTCATTGGAAATAAATGTAATGATTGTGTACATTTATATAACTGTAGTGTACTGACAGTAGTTTCATGTTGCTCGTCTACACAGAAATATGTGAAATGATCAGTGTTTTTTTTGTTGTTGTTGTTTTCTTACTTTTACATGTCCCGATAAAATATTATTTGTCAAGTTTCCAGGCATGATTGCTGTACATTTACTGTTACAATAAAGCCTGCATTTGGATCTGCACCTCACGCACCTCTTCATTACAGTCACTTGTGAAAATCGAATTATTGATACCAAAAATTAACATTGTTTCAAGCAATTCATTTGCTGATATCAAGAATAGACTGCATTAGTAACCACGTAATTATTGATATAAAAATGAAAGGCTTTTACTATTAAGAATTGTATTTCTCATTTGTGAAATTGGATTGTCTAGTAAGAAATTAATTCTTGATATCAATTGAATTTTAATGGCAGCCTATGGTGACATTTTACTGGTGAGAATACAACTACAGATATCAAGAATTCTAATTTTAATGTAATTCCTGACATCAAAAATCATCATTGTTACCAGTAGAAATCTAATTCCTGATATCAATAATTAACATTTTAACTTAATTTAAAATAAAATTTTTCATATCAAGAATTCATATCCTGAAAATGAATAAAAGTCAAAACAGCTTGCCTATTGCCATATAAATTAATATCAAGAAAAAAAAAAAAAAAAAAAAAAAAAAAAAAAAAAATATATATATATATATATATATATATATAAAACAAGTGAAAATTGAATTGTTGATATCAAGAATTAACATTGTTACTAGACGAAATGTAATTCCTGATATCAAGAAGCTTTTTAACTAGAGAAAATTTAATAGTAATATCACGAATTCATATCCTGAAAATGAATAAAAGTCAAAACGGCTTGCTGTAACCATTACTACACATCGCTGAGAGATCCAGTGAAGAAATGGATGAATTGAATTTGCAGCAGAATCAATAACGTCACTGTGAAATATGAATATAAATATATATCAGAGCATGTGAGCGAAGCGGAGTGGCGTGACGCTCCGCTCATTTTCCGCTCTATGTCAGCTCGCTCCACTCAATTGCTCAAGGCCCAAGCGATCGCTCCACTCATGTGTCGCTCACGCTCAGCGGTAAAATGACTTTCGCTCAAATTCGCTCCGACATGAAATTTCCATGTACTGTACTATAGCCATTGTTGATGCTTTTTAACGCATTGTCGGGGACGTTTATCATTTTGCACAGATGGCCTCAGCGAATTCTGAATATAAGTATATTATGAGTATATTATATATTATGAATATCGCGCTCTGCGCGAGGGTGTGATCACATTAATGATAAGGCAAACTGCATCTTTAATTTCATACAGATTAGTACATTGCAGGAAAATATTTGTTTTAAATATTTGCTTTTTTATTTCTTTAGACATATATTTCCTGATTGTGTAAGGCTATTCGTTTCAGTTCATTTTTGAATTTTAGAAAGATTCTGGTGGAGACACAGTTGAAAGCGCAGCGTTTATTTTCTTTACTTTACAAAAACACAAGGTTTTGATGTTATTATGAGTGTACACAAGTAAAAGTAGACCCTTTATAGTTGTTTTTCACTAATCTTTATGGCAAAAAATGACGGAGTTGCTTCCGCTTTCATTAAGGAAAAATCCATCAGAATGCGTCGCGCATTCATTGAACAGGATTAAAGAAAACATAGCCTATTTAGATTCATATTTATGTTTAAATATTATAATATATTTTTTTTAATTTCATCTGTTGATTATGAAAAGTGAACAGCACGAGTTAGACACAAGATGTGCGATCTATTGCGAGACATGCAGCGGGTCAGACATGATTTTGACCACTTCATTAAGTTTTGTTTTGTAGAAAGTCGGTCTTTAAAGTGAATTTCGTTTTGTATAAATCGTATCTTAATTTGAATCAATGTTTCATCAACCAGTTGCCTGGATTTAATAGGCCTACGTGAGAAGAAACCCATAAAACGTCGCGTGCTGATTGAAGTGCGTAACAAACGAGCGGTCTTTGAGGCCGAAACAATGTCTTTTTGTTTTAATAAAGTTCTTGAATACATGTCTCAATTACAGTTGGCCTATAGATAGTTGTAATATTTGTGTCTTTAAAGCAATAAGCTATATAATAAAGTGGTAGACAATAAATAAACGTGACATGACTGGAGAGTGCTGAATCGCAGAGCTGGTCAAACATCTTCCACATCGCGATGATTAAATCAGATGCTTTTTTCATGTTTGTTTTGTGTTTTTGTTGGTGAGAGGAAAGCGGGCATCGCATTATTAATCATCTAAACGGCGCTCACGGCAGCATGGACGCGTCGCGATGTTCGTTAACACTATGATGCTGCGAAGGTTTTTTAAAGCTCTTTTTACCCCAAAACAAAGTACGAATAAGAACTTCGTTGTGATTACATCACAAAATTAATATTTGCTAACTTAGTTTCTCCACACCTCCTTTCAATTAGGTCTAGGGCTGCTTCTTCCTTCTTAACTTTGATGTTCAGGGAATTCTGGGTTGAGCGAGCGATCCTGAGCGACTGAGCGAGCGGAGCGGAATCTGCAGAAAGGCGCTCACCGCTTTATAGGAATATGAGCAGCTCCACTCCCGCTCACATGCTCCGATATATATATATATATAGCCTATTTTTTTTTTTTTTTTACATCTAGACTTAGTGTTTCGGTTCTTGCCGGTTACAAACACGCACGACAACGGACAATCACAGGAATATAGTTTAATATCGACCAGAGACAAAATCCAAACAAGACACTAAACATTAACAATGACAGACAAGGATTGAATGAAACTCAGGGCTTAAATAACAGGAACACAAGATGATAATGAGGCAAATGAAGAAAACACAGCTGATGGGGATGAACTAATGATGAGTGATGAGTGGCGGGAGAAAACCAAAACTAAGAGCACGTGTGGAGAAACGAAAACAAAGTCCAGGACAAAAACACATGCAACACATAGTAATAAAAGTTAATTTTATCTGCATCTCAGAGTATTTGAAATAACTTTCTTGAGATCCGATGGGGATTCTGATCACCGTATGAGGCAGAAATATATTTATATGCAATGCTAATTGATAATTATACTAACCATTGCAATAATAATTCATAACACATATGCTTATGGAAAATACCAGAGATTGCTTGAAGAATGTGGACAAATCATATGATTATAATAGTGTAGGCTTAGCTAATATTCGGACGCTCTTGCTTACTGCTCCTCGCTTTGCTCTATCGCCTTTATGTTTTATCTCCTAATTTAACAACAGCAAATCAGAATAGTGCTCAAACGACAAAGCTTGGCACTAAAACTAGATACTTTTGTGACTGGAAGACTACTACAAAAAAGGGAAATTTTTATCCGACCAGCCTCCCACTGACAGCAGCCATCAGCTTACATTACGGAGAAGGGAAAGAATTGCTGCCTCCATTCGAAAGAATTAGAAAGAAAATGCCTCTTCTGGTTGAAGAATTTACCTGCTGCACAAAATGCCACAGACTTCTACAAAGGATTGAAGTTCTTGAAACAAACCAGACAGAACACACAACAGAGCTTCATCATGGATACAGCCGGAATCCAGTGCTCTTAAACAGGCCACACTGAGTGTAGAGAAACAAGTCGCACCTGATCAACACAATAATCGATGGCACAAACAGGGAGCGAGATCCAAAGGCTCTTGAGACATTAGATTGTCACATGAACCACAAATTGCCGCAGTAGCATTCTTTACCCAAACACTGCCTCCCTACCACCGCCTATACATCTTGAGAACAGATTTGAATTATTAATGAATGTGGATGAGGAATCCCCAAACATGATCAGACACAGATCAAATCAGCCGGCAGCTAACACTGATGTTAACTGCCGCTCAAAGTCGAGCAGACAGCGACACTCAGCTCAGAGTGCAGCCGAAACCAGGACTCTCATAGTGGGTGACTCCATAATCAGAAACATCAGTAGCCGGATTACAACTACGTGCTGCCTTCCACAAGCAACGGTTTCTGATTTAAACAGGGAACTTAAGAACATTGATGAAATATAAGGCAGCAAATCGATTAATCATTCTTGTGAGGAACAATGATATTCGGCAAGAGCAGTCAGATCTTCTTAAGAGGGATTTCAATGAACTTTTTGAAACACTTAGAAGACTGAAAGTTCAGTTGTTCATCAGTGGACCACACCCAGCTAGAGGAGCAAATAGTTTTTTTTTGATTGCTTGGGCTTAATACATGGCTGCAAAAAACCTGCAACATAAAGGGACTGAACTTCCTAAACAACATCTACTTCTCCCTGATCATTCTTCAGCAGTGTGTGCCGATCCACTCAACTTAAATGGCACACACACACCTGTACAGAGTATGAATGACCACAGGACTTCACTTCAGGTCCTGAATGGACATGCAGTTGACACATCCCACAAGGACAATGATTCAGCACCTAAGGACGACTTTCGGGAAAACAGCCAGGGAAGCCAGGACAACATATTACAGCCTCCGGTGACACCAGAGCAACAGCCCCTCTCAGCGGACACGATTTCCCTCTCTCCAGCATCCCCACTTCTGTGCTTCTCAGAGAAAATAGAGGAACTGGTGTATGCTGGAACCAAACTGTCCCACTCTGAGAGCGCCCAGATATCAACAAAAAAGTGGCGAGCTAAAAACAACTGATAACAGCTCAAAATGTTGTGTCGGGTCCCCGCTATGATAACAGCAACTTTGTCAAATGTTTACAGAACAAGCAGGAACCCAGTGTGCCTGTTACTCTATTTCTGTTCTATTACGTGATAGAAAGTCTAAGACCTTCTCAAGCCGTATGGAAAACCCATCTAATCTGCTGCCTATTACACGCCAAACTAAGATAAAAAACATCTGCTCACTTAAAAATAAATCACTTTTAGTCAAAGACTTAACCACAAATCCTGGATTTTATGCTTCAAAATGAAACGTGGCTAGAAGACAGCTGAAGTGCAACAGTCCTCAATGAGGAAGCCTCTCCTAACATTAATTTCATGAGTCTGCAGAGCTGTTAGGAGAGCAGAGGTGTAGATGCTATACTTAAAGATCTCTATCAATGCAAGCAAGTGTCATTTGGTGATTTGGTGAAAGGTGCGTCACACATTTTACTTAGTTATTTAAAGGCTTCCAAAATACTCTCCAGCCTTTGTTGTGTCAGGATCCTGCCCTGACAGTTTTGTCTGGGTTGTTCTTGTTTAATGTTTCTTTATTTGTCTTGTGCTTGAGCACATGGCTCTGTCTTTGTTTGTGTTTGCCATGTCTTATCTCCTTGTTTGTCGTCACCACACCCCCCTTCTTTAGACCTTGTCTACTCCCCGTTTGCTTGAGTGTTTTCTCCTGTTCCTCATGTGCTTTGCTCCCTTTATATTGTGCTCCTTACCCTCATGTCGTTGCTGGTTTGTTGTGTGTTCTTTGCGTGCCTTGTGTTTTGCCAAGTCTAGTCTTGAATGTATTCCATTATCTCTTGTTTACTACTTTAGGTTACTTTTTTAAAAAATTTTATTTCTTTTATTTCTCTTGTTTCCATTTCTATTGCAGTTACAGAGTTGGTTTGCATTTGTTCCTAGTCATTGTTTTTCCGGTTATTATTTTGCTCTTGCTTCTGTTTATCTCTTGTTGTCGAGTCTTGTCATATCACACCAGTCCTCAGGTCCTGGTACTGATACTAGTTTATAAATCACTCAATGGACTTAGACCTCAATACATTGCAGATATACTTAAGAGATTATAAATCATGCATTTTAAATCTCTCTGTCTGGTTGAAAGAGCTGTGAGACCCGGGGAAGCATACGTTATCTCTGGATGGAGCTACGGACAGAGTTAGTCCAGGAAGATTTGTCTGTAAGGGTACTGTTTAAGTGCACAGCTACCTGACGAATATAAATATTTTTAGTTATCCCTCTGACCTGAGGAAGATCCATTTAGATCTGCTCTGATGGATAGACTGAAACTTTTCCATCCAGACTGGGGCAGGGTTCCAGACTGCGACCAAAATGGTTGCATATGCGACCTTTTTTGAGAATATGCGAGTTAAAATTTTATGTGGTCGCATTTGTGCGAGTGCATGATCATGTTATTCGCGCGTGTGTAACAGAATGAGATATCAGCAGCTGCTGCCGTCCGTAATTTATATATATATATATATAATATATATATATATATTTATATAATGAACGAGTACATCATGATGATAAAATGCCAATTAGGAATTCAGGAAATTTAGGAATTAAGCCATATAAAAATGAAAAGGTTAATAGCTGAATAATAATAATTAAAAAAAAAAAAACAAAGTTTGAAGTTCAAGGTTGCTGGTGGAAAGGAGGAGCCAGCATACAGACACAACTAATGATGAGAGCACAGGTAGAAAGGCACTAAGTTACTTCAACAGCAATGGCTTAGACCAGGGTTCCTCAATAGGCGGCCGCAGGCCGTGAGAGAATGTTTGGCCTGCACTAATGTCAAATAGTGTTGTCAAAGTAATGTATATAAGCACGTCTCTGTCGTGAAAATTCAAACGCAGCATTGCTTACGTTGCGTAACCACTGGTTCATTGAAAATGCTCACGCTCCGCACCAGTGGTCACGCGCAGTCAGTCTGTCAGAGACTCAAAAACTGACTAGGGAAAATAGACTCAAATGTGAATGGACTGAAATGTTTTGTTTATTTTGTCTGACCAACCACAACAAAGAAAGAAAGTAAACTGTATGTGAGAAAGTATAGTGTTAGCTTTTATATTATTAGTTACAGAATGGCAAACTAAAGGCTAATATTTTCTCATTTACCTTCAACATTCAGCAAATACACCTCTATATCATTAAAAAAAATCTCTGAATATCTAATTAACATTTAATTTTACAGACCTTGCAGATTTATTCAAATACATATGCATACACTGTATATATATAAAATGTTTTGATTAAGTCATACTTTTCATATTTCAAATTTAATAAATATGAATTAAAATAAATATAAATTATACATATATATACCAGATTTATATTGGCCATCAGCCACTGTGATTTAATATATTTACAGTTGTGTTCAAAATTATTCAACCCCCCAATGCTGTAAATGGTTTTAGAGAATTTAGAGTACATTTGTAATTGAATTCAGAATGAAATCCTACAAGGACTTCTTAAAGAAGCATATGCAACTAAAATGACATCAATTGGTTTTGTAATACAGTAGTAAATGTTTCTTTTGTGAATTCTTCATTGACACAATTATTCAACCCCTTAAAGACTACCACTCTGAAGAACAGAGGTCCATTGAAGTGTTTTCAATCAGGTATTGAAAGCACCTGTGGATGTCAGGGAGCAGCAATAAAGCCTAATAAGCACCAATTAGGCAGCTTTAAAATGACTGTGATACTCAGCTCCTTCTAGACATTTACTGGTGTGGTTACAAACATGGTGAAGTCAAGAGAATGGTCCAGGAAGACAAGAGAAGAGGTGATTACTCTTCACAGGAAGGGCAATGGCTATAAGAAGATTGCAAAGATGTTAAACATACCAAGAGACACCATAGGAAGCATCATTCGCAAATTCAAGGCAAAGGGCACTGTTGAAACGCTACCTGGTCGTGGCAGAAAGAAGATGCTGACTTCGACTGCTGTGCGCTACCTGAAGCGTAGAGTGGAGAAAAGTCCCCGTGTGACTGCTGAGGAACTGAGAAAAGATTTGTCAGATGTAGGTACTGAAGTTTCTGCTCAGACAATACGGCGCACCCTGCGTAATGAAGGCCTCCATGCCAGAACTCCCAGGCGCACCCCCTTGCTGTCTCCAAAGAATAAGAAGAGTCGACTGCAGTATGCCAAAAGTCATGTGGACAAACCACAGAAGTTTTGGGATAGTGTTCTGTGGACTGATGAAACAAAATTAGAACTGTTTGGGCCCATGGATCAACGCTATGTTTGGAGGAGGAAGAACAAGGCCTATGAAGAAAAGAACACCTTGCCTACTGTGAAGCATGGCGGGGGGTCAATCATGCTTTGGGGCTGTTTTGCTTCTGCAGGTACTGGGAAGCTTCAGCGTGTGCAAGGTACCATGAATTCTCTTCAGTACCAGGAGATATTGGAGGACAATGTGATGCAGTCCGTCATAAACCTGAGGCTTGGGAGACGTTGGACCTTTCAACAGGACAATGATCCCAAGCATACCTCCAAGTCCACTAGAGCATGGTTGCAGATTAAAGGCTGGAACATTTTGAAATGGCCATCGCAGTCACCAGACTTAAATCCGATTGAGAACCTCTGGTGGGACTTAAAGAAAGCAGTTGCAGTGCGCAAGCCTAAGAATGTGACTGAACTGGAGGCTTTTGCCCATGATGAATGGGCGAAGATACCCGTAGCTCGCTGCAAGACACTTGTGTCAAGCTATGCTTCACGTTTAAAAGCTGTTATAACTGTAAAAGGATGTTGTACTAAGTATGGGGGGGTTGAATAAAACTGATAATGATGTGAGCAGAGAAAAGACATTTGTGGTTATTTCATTATAAATGTTATGTTATATTTGTCTGACCTACACGTGCCTCTTTGATTTAATTGTAAGCAGGATGACTGAATGATCAAAATCAATGTCAAAGCGGCCAAAACAATCAATTTCAGTGGGGGTTGAATAATTTTGAACACAACTGTAAGATTAAGACGACTATTCATCAAGCATGCATTGATTAAAATTGTTGTAGCAAAAAAACAAAAACAAAAAAAAAACAAAAGGAGCGACCAACTGAGAAAATTGGTAGCACCAGTGCAACCAGTGGAAAAGTTAGTCTGGAGCCCTGAGGGGTATTCTCTGTTTTTATTGATGTCTTTATTTCTTACGCATTCCATTTTATTCTTATGTATTTGTTTCCTTTTTATGTAAAGCACTTTGAATTACCACTGTAAAAAGTGTTATATAAATAAAATTGCCTTGCCTATTTATTTGCTTTAATTTTTTTATCTGTCACTTAACTGTGCCTTTGTTGATACTGGACTAATGCATCTATATATGTCATTAAAAACACACAAACACACACACACACACACAAACACACACACTGGTTAACTTGTATAACTAATAACTCCTGTTGTCTTCTCGTGAGCTCCCTATGTTGCTCTGACTGAAAGGATAATAGTATAGTGAGACGGAAGAGATCACCTCAGAAACCTCCTCAGATCCCACAATTTAGTGTAAAATTAATAGAAAAGTTAAAGTCACGTCTTAATGGAGAAAAGCCTTAATGCAGATGTTTTGTGCATTCCTGTGATCGCAAATAAATGGAAGCAGGTGCAGCTGAATAGGCAGTAGGCTTTTTATGTTTGATTCAGCATGATTGATTGCACAAATATTAATAAATTACTGTCACTGTAACATTTTTATTGTAATAAATTGGTCAAATACCGATGTTGGATTCTTTAGGTAAAGACCACATATTCATTTCTGACACGCTCATGCTGCGATCTAGCTAGTTTTCCGTCAGCTGGTAAAACGTTAGGGTTGGGTGACGTCGTTCCATGAAGGTGTGTCAAGGGCGGGTTTTAAGGCAGTACTGCGGGGCTCTTGACCCCACATGGCACGTTGTTATCCCTGGCTCACACTGGCCTGACAATGGAAAAATGGCTAATCATTTCAAGGGCCTCGTTTATAAAGCGTATGTACGCACAGATTTGATCTTAGAGTGTGTGTGTAAGCTAAAATTAAGAGCAAAGTTCCTATTTATAAAAATGGTCTTTGATGTGAAAAAGTGCTTACCACCAGTGTCTGAACAGACGTACACACTGTTCCTTGTCAGTGTACTGCAGGTTTTTGGAAATCTAAGCTATTCTTGCAGCTCGCCATTCGAAATGAAAGTATTTTGATGATGACTGATGATTTCTTAAAATGTAAATGACATTAATTAGCCATCATTTACAAGGCGGAGAACTGAAACCATTCAGCTACTCGGAAGTTCAAGAATTTGGGATTTATAGATTTCACATCTGAAAGAGAGGCGTACACGCAAACATTTGTGTTTCTCCAGAGGTATCCTAAATGTAGCTGAAGCATCCTGTATAAACTCCCCTCTTCAGTGGAGAAAAATACATGGGGCATTAGCTACAAGCAGACAAGGGCACACCAGGATCAAAAGTAAAAGACTGTAGTTTTTCTTGCCGTGTTTTCTTTTTTTATTTTGTGCAGTTTGATAATTATAAAAGGATTTATTTATAATTATGTAATTACAAAATGAGAAATATATATGCATGTCACACACTATTATTAAAATATGAATCAGTGTGAAACACAAACCTCAGTATCACGAGTTGACAGTTTGGACTCTTCAGTCCAGCAGAGAGCAGCTTCACTCCTGAATCCTGCAGGTGATTGTTACTCAGATCCAGCTCTCTCAGGGGGGAGTTTGATGATTGTAGAGCTGAAGCCACAATTTCACAGTGCTGATCAGTGAGATTACAGCCTGCCAATCTGAAAACAGCAAGGACTCTGGTTAAAATGCATGCTGTTGTGCTGATGTCTCAAATAAAATATATTTCCATATATTAATGATCAATATATTAAATGGTTTAAATATATTGAACAGTATACAGAATAATATGGTGACCTAGAGTACTCAACATGCTGCAACTGAATAAAACACATACACATAGAAAAAAACACCAGCAAATTAAGAAAACGTACTCATCAGTTTGAAAACACATACTGTGAATACTCACAACGCAAGCAAATACAGAAATGTGTTGCAAATACTCAGACACACGATAAGGCTGGTAAAATAAACAAAAAACTTTCAGGTCATCGACAACACCACTGATGAGTAGACATGGAACAATAATCATGTCCCAGCCGGGTTCGTCACTTGTTAGGATCCCCTTGAAACATTTCTGTTGTGGTCTGTGCAACGAGTTTCTGTATTTGGTTGCATTGTGAGTATTTGTAACTCATGTGTTGTCAAACTGATAAAGATGTTTTCTTCAGTTACAGCATGTTGAGCTCTCGCGGCCACCGTAGAATAATATATTTTATCAATATATTACGATATATTAGAATACATAAGGAATTGATGCTTTACAATATAGTAAATATATTGTGACATTTTTTAATGTGTATTCACATAAGTTACTTTCACTCAATTGAGTTATGTTGCTACTACACTAAGTCACTAAGTATTTGAGTTGAGTTTATAAGGAACATTTTGTTGGTATTACTTTAGGGTGCATGTTGAAAACATGTAAAGTCTAATTGCTAAACACAAATTAGTTGAGTTCAAAATACTCAAAAGTCTCATGCAAATAGTTGCCTCATTTATTTTTTTTATTTAAAGGCACAATATGTTTGTTTTTTTGCCGCTAGGGGTCGCTAAATATTCAAAACAATAACAAAGGCGTAGATTGATGACGCAGTGAATATGGAATCATAGAACTTGTCGTCATGCCGATGGATCTAATAATATTCATGGGGAAATAATGTTTATGGATGAGTGAATGCATGTTTTTAACATGACTGTGATATGAAGCTGGGCGTGGTCGAGAATCACGGACGCGATTGCTAATGAGAGACAGATATCAGTGGCACATGCAAGTCCCGCGGGATATAAAGAAACAAAGACATTTCATTCTACCAAACTACTCATAAGTGCTGAAATACTCCTCATACAGGTCAGTTTATTTGATTAATTAAAACTGTGAGGTAACGCAGCTCTGTTTCACTTGGTCTAACGTTACACTATCATACTAAACTGTATTTGAGTGTGTTGAAAGCTGTAATGTTTAGTATTAGTTTGTTGACCATATGAAACTTAACAGAAAGCTAGATCAACATTAGAATATCATGCTGATGATATTCTTACACTTCGTCATGTTGAGCTATATAACATTGATTAGTCTTATGTAGTCTACATTTGCTTACCTTGTCTAATAACGTGCAAGAGCACCGTCTCTGTCAAGTCAAAGTTTGTCGCAAAGCTCTCGGAAACGTCACACCGATATTGATTTTTTTTTTACTTATTTTGTCCCAAAGTTTGCTTGCCATGGTCCGTAATGTTTGAACGAAACAACAGCGTCCCGCTACCCATTATGCAGCTGTTCTTGTGTGTTTCCATGGTTACTATGCAGCACTATTGGAAACCAGGAATAACGCAGATATTACGTCATTGACAGCCGACAAGTGACAAGGGAGGAACGGGACACTATTTAAAATTGTGAATTTCCATGAATTTACACATTCTTACAAATATTTAATATTTATAAATATGTTAATATTTAAAATGCAAGTACAAAGCTGAACGAAATATATAACACCGTTCAAGTGGTTTTTGGATATTTTAAAATAAAAATTGAACATATTGTACCTTTAAACCAAGACAATATTTTGCTTGAGAATGCATTAGAAATGCTTGAGAAATTTAAGATAACCAGTTACCACACTGTAATTTTTTTTTTTTTGCCTTGGCTTAACTAAAAAAAATTGAGGCAACTATTTGCATGAGAAATTTGAGCATATTGAACTCGGCTAATTTGAGTTTGACCAATTAGACTTTACATCAGGGTTCCTCAATTCCGACCCTGGAGGACCACTGTCCTGCAGAGATTAGCTCAAACCATGATCAAACTCACCTACCTGTAATCTTCTAGTAACTATAAAGACTTTGATTAGCTTGTTCAAGTGTGTTTGATTAGGGCTGGAGCTAAACTCTGTAGCAGTGTACAGTTAAGATAATCAGAGTATGCACATATTGCCTAAACCACATATTAATATGTTAAATATTTTTAAAATGTAAACGAGGCAGGGTTGTGATTTAGATTTGTGATTCTTTTGGAAAAAGAAAATCAGGTTGGCCAAAAAAAAAAAAATCTGCATCATATATCGGCCATAGGCTGAGTGATTTCTAAATATTGGCATCGGCCAGAGAAAAACCCATATCGGCCGACCTCTATCTATAATAACTAAAAGACTGTTTATATATATTATATTTTCTGGCTAGTTTAGCCAAAGTTTTTTATAATACACCATCCTTTCACCCAAACGGAATAATTAAAAACAAGTTTAAATTGGTTTGATTCTTAAATTTTCTTTTGTGATATACTCCAGTTCTTGTTAAAACACACTAGACATGCTTATTCTGGGTATTTTGAGCACTTTTTGTGTGAAATCATTTTTGTTTTGTCCATCAAAAGTGTACTTTCACTTTAACTTTCACATGTGAAGCTCCTGCTGCCAGTTTGAATGCACCCATTGGTTGATATGTTTTTGCCTGACATTGTTGACCCAATGAGTGTTTTGCAGTCCATTGGTCATGCCTAACTGCAATTTCTAGTATTGCATTCATATTGCATCTAGTATTGCATCCTTCTCATGAGCATTTAATAATTTTTTTACTTTTCAGTCTGAGTTAAATCTATTTTTTGGCTCATTTTTTCTGCAAAAGAAATCATGCCTAATAAATGTGCACACCTGAATATAAGCCGTTTTTCATTTCCAGCCTTCATGAAAAATGAACAATTATATATTACTTATAAATGAATCAATACAAAATTAATAGTAGTTATTAAGATTAATGTGGTTTGGAACTGGCAATATGTGCTTGGAAAAAAAATATGATCAGAAAATCAACTTGCCTAATAATTCTGAACACACTGTACATTCTGTGTATGACGAGTTACTTTATAACATCCACCAGTTCTACTGACTAAAATGACATTAACAACTGCCTTAGATTTGGACTAGTTTTACTGGTAGCTTGGTTGTGTTCATAAAGTATAAAACTATTTTTACACACACAAAAGTAATAGCATTGACTGAGTTGAGAATGAAAACATCACTCAACTGCAATAATTACCATTTGATATTTGTGAACACAAACCCCAATAAAACTCATCAAACTTCCATCACAACTTCTGTCGAATATAATTATGTTCATATTTTCACACTCACAGAGCTTTTCTGCAGTTCCTCACAGCAGGTACCAGTCTCCATAGACCCTCTTTTGATTTGAATTTGAACTTCTTAGGGTCAAACTCATCCATCACCTCCTCTGACATCAGGATCATGTTTGCCAATGTTGAACATTGTGCAAGAGAAAGACTTTTACTTATTGTTTCAGAATTTAAAAATGCCTGCATTTTTTCAACAATAGAATTATCCTTCATCTCAATCAAGCAGTGTGACAGATTCATCCATCTTTCAGGACTGACATTGTTTTTTTGACCTCGTTTGAGGTTGTGGACTATTTTCTTGGTGCTCTCTGGGTTGTTCTCTGTGTGAATCAGCACATCCTGTAAGAGTCTCTGACTGGACTCCAGTGAGATTCCATGAAGGAATCGAAGGAAAAGATCCAGGTGTCCATTTCTACTGTTCAAGGCTTTATTCATTGCTCCCTTCAGAAACACATCCAGAGAAACATTCTCACACTGAGTTCTGGACTGTCCTGTGAGGAACATTTTCAGAACTTCACTGTTCTTGTGTAAATAGCAGAAAAACACATACAGTCCTGCAAAAAACTCCTGAAAGCTCAGATGTACAAAGCTGTAAACCTTCCTGTGATAAATCACAGATTCCTCCCTGAAGATCTCAGTGCAAATCCCAGAATACACTGAGGCGTCAGTGACGTCTATGCCGCTCTCTCTCAGGTCCTCCTCATAGAACATCACATTGCCCTTCATCAGCTGATTGAAAGCCAGTTCAGCAAGTTTCACGATCACGTCTCTGTTGGACTGCAGGAGTTTCTCTGGATCTCTCTCTTCATACTTCTGGCTCCTCATATGAGTTTGAATGAGCAGGAAGTGAATGTACATTTCAGTCAGAGTTTGAGGGATTTCTGCACTGAGATCTTGTTTCAGGATGTTTTGAAGCACAATGGCTGAGATCCAGCAGAAGACGGGTATGTGGCACATGATGTGGAGGCTTCTTGCTCTTCTGATGTGTGAGATGATTCTGCTGGCTTGATGCTCATCACTCATTCTCTTCCTGAAATATTCCTCCTTCTGAGGGTCATTGAATCCCTGGATTTCTGTCACACGGTCAATGTAGTTAGCTGGGATCTGATTGGCTGCTGCTGGTCTGGTGGTGATCCAGATGAGAGCAGAAGGAAGCAGATCTCCTTTCATGAGGTTTGACATCAACACACCCACTGATGAAGTCTCAGTCACATCAGAAACTTTCTCACAGTCTGAAAACATCAGTGTAATTCTGCTTTCATCCAGACCATCAAAGATGAACACAACTGTACATTCATCATAAATCTTTGAGTCCAGATATTGAAGTTCAGGATGAAAGTCCAGCAGAAGTCTGTGAAGACTGTACTGATGATCTTTAATCAAGTTCAGTTCTCTAAATTGAAGCACAAACATGAAATCTACATCCTGATTGGCTTTTCCCTCGGCCCAGTCCAGAATGAACTTCTGCACAGAGACTGTTTTTCCAATTCCAGCGATGCCTTTAGTAAGAACAGTCTTGATTTTGTCTTTCTTCTCTCTTCTATTCTCCTCATATCCTGGTTCAGGTGAAGGATCAAAGATGTCATTGCAGTTGATTGGAGTGTCTTGGAGTGTCTTGTAACTTTTCTCCATCTGTAGCACCTCATGTTCTTCATTCACACTTTCACTCTCTCCCTCTATGATGTACAGCTGTGTGTAAATCCTGTTCAGGAGGGTCTGATTCTCTTGTAGTTTGACTCCCTCAAATACACTCTCATATCTGTTCTTCATGGTGGTTTTGTGCAGATCTTTGACTCTCTGAAGATCGTGATGCACTGGTTGGTGAGATTCGAGCTGCAGGGCTGCTTCTGTGTCATGATGACTGAAGTGTTTCTGACAGGACACGTATCTGATCTGGTCAGCTCTCCCACCGCTGAAAAGACATTAAGATGAACAGAGAGACAAAACAAAGAGAAAACCCCTTTGTCAAAAAGAAAATATTTAAATGACTATAATATTAAATGATCCTATATGAAATCATACCACAACCACATTTAGAAAGAATTGTCCGATTAATAGACTAAAATATAAATAATCTATTGTCCAACTGATTTCTTGATTACTGTAGATATAACGCTGATGCATAAAAACCATGTGACAAAAATCCATTGTCACAGAAACACATAAAAAAGTGACAGAGAAACATATACAAACACTATTTAACAAAGCAGCTGTATTTTAAAAGTGCAATGTGTAAAATCTGGATCTATTGACAGAAATGCAATATAATATACATAACTATGTTTTCAGTGATGTATAAAGACCTTACATAATGAACTGTTTTTATTCAGTACTTTATACACCACTGACCGCGGGTTGCCTTACATGTTAAGTTGCCATTATGTGCCGACATGTTTCTACAGAAGCCCTAAACTTACAAACTTTAGCGCGTTTAGTCACTATGCTGCTCTTCTAAATCATTTGTGTTTTTAGAGGCAGTTTGCATCATCACTAGGTTAAATACAGTAGTAGTAGTAGTAGTAGTAGTAGTAGTAGTAGTCGTCTGGTTTATTAGAGGCAGAGACCGTTCTTTGTTAGAAGTCAGAAGAAACCTCATTGCTTCACTGGCTACTCTCTGCCGTCTCAGACGACGACATCTTTGTCTTGTGTCGGCCAGACGGCCACCGTAGCTTCTCTGAAAGGGATGGATGAGCTCCGTTGGTTGCACTTTTCAACCTCACAGATACGTGCCACTAAAATTTACACATTGCACCTTTAAAGGCCCTACTGACTGATTCTTCAAGATTTCTGTTTCTGTATTGTATTTGTTGTAAAAAAAAAAAACATGATTTAAGTATATGATTTATTTTTTCTGTTTAAAAGAACTTTATTGGATAAATAAAATAAAAAATTTAACCATTTCCCTCTTGTTGTTTCTGTGTACTCTGTGTTCCTCTGTTGAATGTCTCACTCTACATGAATATACTCACGGAGGGTCAAAGGGCACTGCTTCATTACTGAGATCAGGAGGCTGTAGAGGAGATGCTGCTCTCTTTCTCTTCCTGCTGATGATTCTGAAAAAAAAGACATTTCAGATTGTTTCTTTGCAGATTGTCTGTCTGCTCCCATAAATCTGCACCAATACTGTTTCATAGAGCATATAAAGAAAAGAAAACAGACGTCTTGTCAACAGCAAGAGTAAGACATACTTCAAACAATTACACATGAAAAATAAGAAAATTAAACTGAGCCAGTACATATGAAACCTCTGTTTTCTCTTTAAAATAAGATATATAAACTAATCAATGTTTTAATTAATGTTAATTTAATGAAGCAGACAGAGATTACCGTTGCTTTTTTCAGAGTGTCTATTTACACAAAGTGCAAATAATAGTGTCCCACGTTGGCGAAAGCTATTTACACAAGCTCCGCCCACCAATGTCTGGTTGGGCCACTCAAGTTTTAAAAAGGCACAGAGAACTTAATGTCTTCAGTGGTGCAGCAGTAGCGAGTAAAGCTCATAGACTTGCCATTTAATAAGATCTATCTGGGTTCGAATCCACCTTTTGCTAAGCTCACAATTATTTTCAAAACAAATTAAAACAAAGTGGAAATAAACTCTGAACAAGTGTTTAATAATATTTAAAGTGTTTATTGGGTAGGATTAGAGGAAGATGCAGGGAAGTTTTTATTCTCCCAATTGTAATGATGAGTCAGTGGCGTTAGGATCCATTTGCAATTCTTTTATTACACACTCCGTGTCAAACAGGCAAGGGTCAGTTAACAACAATAACAACAGCGCAGGCAAACCATAAACGTGAACAGAGACAGGCTGGGGTCGAGACAGGCGGCAAGGTTCAATTTCCAGATAACAGGCAAAGGTCAGGTAGGCAGCAAAGATTCGTGCACGGGTAAACAGTCCGAGGTCACAACGAAATAACAGTCCAGGATATAAACGCTCAGAAATGATATCAGATGGGATGATCAAGACTTCGCATCTAAGTGGTGTCAGAGTAGTGCTTTTATAGAGAGAAGATTGGAATCTGGTGTGTGTGTGATCAGTCCCAGGTTGCAGGTCTATGGGAATTGTAGTCCGAAACCAGTTAATACTCAGGTGAGAGCTCCCTCTGCTGATCCGGAGGACGCGAAGAGGGAGCCTCACTCGTAACAGAAATAAGGCACATCCATTTAATAATTTTAATAAATATAATAATTTACACTATGATATTATTGCATCCTGTTAATGTACAAAATTACTGAGATGCAAACAGTATCTGCCAATATGAAGTATAGATAGCATCTAATTACTATTTATTCTTATTGCAAAGAACTGATACTTTTACATGGAGTAAATAGCATATAGCTAAGAAAATATACTATTTCACTTAAGTGTATTTTTTGCACTACTTTATTTTTATTTGACAATTCTTTATTTTTGTTTGTGAAAACATTTTGTTCAGTACTTTATTTTTCTTCTGCAAAACTTTATTTTCTTTTGCAACATTTTGCAAATATATGTGGCATAGATTTGACTCCAAAGTATGTGAATAAAATGCTGAGTTTTGCCATTCATTTAAATCAACAAAACGTTTTTCTGTGTGTCCCTTTAAATGCAAATAAGCTGCTGCTCCCGGCCCCCTTTCAAGAAAAGTGTGGAGCTTCAAGAGCTCATGCAACAACAAAACAGGACAATCTCACATACTGAAAATTTCAGAAACTGTCAGTAACAGTGTTCATCCTTATATGTTCAAACTGGAGATGGAGAATGATGTCTACTGAGCCAGAGAATATATGCTGCACGGAGATAGAAGTATCACTAAGATTTTACCTTCAGTTCATATTCCTCTATTGAACAATTTATTTAAAACATTATCTCATAATTTTATTTATGACATTGTAATTGCATTCATGCCGCCTCTGAACATCATCAATTCTAGATGCAGCTTGTGGCCACATCAGTTCAAAGATGCCTTTTATTGAAAGAAAAACTTTGCCTTTATAAAGGTAAAAAAAATGCAACTGAAATGCAAATTTCGTCATCAGAATATTACGCACGTACTGATTGAGCACCACTGAATTTTTGTAAAGGCGTACTTTGGATGTGAAGGTCGCATGTGCGCATTTAATTTTTTGTGCAATAATTACTTTTTCCACAGGTGGCAACCATGCCATGGGTGTGTCCATTCACAAGGTAGTCGAAGAAAAACTGCATAAACAGAACTGACCGGAATGAGTCCCAGGCAACTGATGAGTAACACCGTTTCAACACCAAATTTTACTCTCATTTGGCACTTTGAACCCTGGCTAATATGCTAAGGGTGTCCAGCAGATGGCACCACGAGATGGCTATGTGCATCGCTGTCAGAAGCAATCCGCACATTAGATAAATGTATGAGAAAATGTAACATTTGCAGTGTATTTAGTAATTGTTAAAGCACATTTCGCAATTTGGATATGCTGTATCTTGGATTTACGCAACTCGTTTGGATCATACTTTTCAGGTCAGAAAATACGGAAATCCATATAAATACGGAAAAAAATCACATCCCTGGTTTATGTGTAATAAATGCTGCGTTCAATACAAATATTTCTTTCTACAGTTACTTTTTGTAATGTGTATTTGATGTTTATTTCATTTAACATAATGACTTTAGATTATCTTTTTATGGGTAATTTCTTAGCCAAATTTGATCTGCGATTAATTTGTAATTAAATAGATTAACCATTTAAATAGTTTGACAGCCCTATTATTAACATCAATATTCAGAGAAAAGGAACATCAGTGAGTGAATCATCATGTCAAAATACTTCACATCCAAATTCATGATACTCACACAGTGTCAGAGGTCAGAGCAGGTCCATCATTGAGATAAGGGGGATGATCCATGGAGTTGTTACTCTTCATGGACACACAACTGAATCCTGAAGATGGTCCATCATGGAGATAAGGGGGCTGATGCATGGAGTGGTTACTCTTCATGGACACACAACTGAATCCTGAAGATGGTCCATCATGGAGATAAGGGGGCTGACGCATGGAGTGGTTACTCTTCATGGACACACAACTGAATCCTGGAGATGGTCCATCATGGAGATAAGGGGGCTGATGCATGAAGTGGTTACTCTTCATGGACACACAACTGAATCCTGGAGATGGTCCATCATGGAGATAAGGGGGCTGATGCATGGAGTGGTTACTCTTCATGGACACAGAACTGAATCCTGAAGATGGTCCATCATGGAGATAAGGGGGCTGATGCATGGAGTGGTTACTCTTCATGGACACAGAACTGAATCCTGAAGATGGTCCATCATGGAGATAAGGGGGCTGATGCATGGAGTGGTTACTCTTCATGGACACACAACTGAATCCTGAAGATGGTCCATCATGGAGATAAGGGGGCTGTTGCATGGAGTGGTTACTCTTCATGGACACAGAACTGAATCCTGGAGATGGTCCATCCTGGAGATAAGGGGGCTGATGCATGGAGTGGTTACTCTTCATGGACACAGAACTGAATCCTGAAGATGGTCCATCATGGAGATAAGGGGGCTGATGCATGGAGTGGTTACTCTTCATGGACACAGAACTGAATCCTGAAGATGGTCCATCATGGAGATAAGGAGGCTGATGCATGGAGTTGTTACTCTTCATGGACACACAACTGTATCCTGAAGATGGTCCATCATGGAGATAAGGGGGCTGATGCATGGAGTGGTTACTCTTCATGGACACAGAACTGAATCCTGAAGATGGTCCATCATGGAGATAAGGGGGCTGATGCATGGAGTGGTTACTCTTCATGGACACAGAACTGAATCCTGAAGATGGTACATCATGGAGATAAGGGGGCTGATGCATGGAGTGGTTACTCTTCATGGACACAGAACTGAATCCTGAAGGTGGTCCATCATGGAGATAAGGGGGCTGATGCATGGAGTGGTTACTCTTCATGGACACAGAACTGAATCCTGAAGATGGTCCATCATGGAGATAAGGGGGCTGATGCATGGAGTGGTTACTCTTCATGGACACAGAACTGAATCCTGAAGATGGTCCATCAAGGAGATAAGGGGGCTGATGCATGGAGTGGTTACTCTTCATGGACACAGAACTGAATCCTGAAAATGGTCCATCATGGAGATAAGGGGGCTGATGCATGGAGTTGTTACTCTTCATGGACACATAGCTGAATCCTGGAGATGCTGCTCTCTGAGTGTGAACAGAAGCCTCCTTCAATCTATTTCTGAAACAACACACAAGTGCTTACAGTAAAACACTACTGCAGTTGTTGAAAGACAAATAAATTTAAGAACAGTCAAGGGTCAAATGCCCCAAAAAAACACTAATCACCACAATAGTGACTTCAAACAACACATTTTCAAAGAAACATTAAAATGAACTACAGGTAAACCTCTGTTAATTCTCAATGAGATCTTTTGTAGAATAAAATAAATAAATTCAAACTGCTATTTACTTTTATTATTAAAATTTATAATCAGAGAAAAGAACCTCAGTGAGTCAATCATCTTGTTAGACAATTCACATCGAACTTCATGATACTCACTCAGAGTCAGAGGTCACAGCAGGTCCATCATGGAGATCAGGGAGCTGATGCATGGAGTTGTTACTCTTCATGGACACACAGCTGAATCCTGGAGATGTTGCTCTCTGAGTGTCTGCAGACTCCTCCTCTCTCACATACACACTCATTTTTTAGGCATACTTCTGCTTCTCTTCTTTCTAGTCAAGAGACTTTATTTCAGGCCTGTTTGTGGAAACAGAGAATATACACTAGATTTTCACACAAATAAGTATCAGTACTAGCTGGTCACCAAAAGTCAGGTGGCACAGGGGGAAAAGTAGCCGGGCCCCCCGTGGCACTGACGCTTTAGGGGCCTCAAGAAACTGGTTCACAGTGATTTTAGAACAGTTAAGGGCTGTTGATATGATGACGCATAAAACACATGCAGCAAAACACACTATTTGCACAATAATACTGTGATAATGAGCTCACAGGAGTGTGTTTATAGAGTATTTTACAATGGCTTTGAACATGGCTCAGCCATTCATAATCTGTTTTATAATGCTAATAATGATTCAACATAATTACTAAAAGCAGAAATCCTGCACAATTTCTTATTGCATTCCTTAAGGATATTTGACTAGTGGTGTGTCGGATCTCAGTTGTGCTTTACCTAGTTTGTGGGTTTGTGTTTAACACAGACCTGTCATGAATCTTGTGTTACTCTGTCAAAAAAATAAGAAATATTTGACATTGAATTATCATCATCCTAAATGATACTGCAGAAAAACATCAACTAAAACTAAAATATTGTTGATTTTGCTTGTTTCTGTTTTCATTTACATTAATTTAGTGTATTAATAGTTTATTCTTCTTTCTGGTTAAAAACACAACCAACTACAATCATCAGTTATGTTATGTGTGCAAATTATCAAATAAGTTACAGTACATATCTGCAGATTTTGGCACAGTTAAGGTCCGCTCATTTGGATGCTGCATTTGGTCTCTTTCTGTAATGGATGATTTACTTTCGGCAAAAGACTTTTGGGGCAATGTTGGAAAGTAAATCCATGTGGTGTGTGAGACGACGATATTTGCAGATACTTCAAAACATGCCGTGATACCGTTCAATTTATTGGCATTATGATATTATTATTATGATATAATTTAACACAATCAGTTATCAATAAAAGGCCCATTACATGAGCATTTAATTGAACTCTGAAAACTGCAAATCCTGTATCTCATTTGGGACACAGGAAAAATAAAATATTGCAAAAAGTAAATAATACAACTAAAAAAAAGTTGCACATGAGATCATCTGATGACGGCTCACTGACAACAGGGAATTCGGTACAACCGCTATAAAAATCGGAGAATGTTGTAATATTTTAAAAACTTGTACTACATATAAAATATTTGATTGTCCTCTTGCTAGCTAGCTAGATATCAGCCTGTTAGCACTGTTTGAAAATATTATTCAATGTAACAAAAAGTGTCATTCGGTAAAACTGAAATTTTGGTAAAACAGAATGACTTTTTTGGTGACAAATTTTTTCCATCTTGTAAACAATGATAAAAGTAATGTTAATTTATTATAAAAACCATTGTTAACACTTAATTAAACTTTAAAATTAATTATATCTCCATTATGTTTTTTTTACACTTTTACAAACCTTATTCTTCATTGATCCAGGGGACCTTTAAGTAATTTTAAAGTCTATTGTTTGCTTAGTATTTTTATTACCACAACAAAATGTCCAATTACTCGATTAATCATCAAAATAAGCCCTATTGAATCTCAATAATGATGAAAAACGAGTATTCAGACAAACAGAAACACTGAACATCACAAAACAAGCTACTTAAGTACCGGCAAAATAAAAGCAAATAGTAAGAATTCATGAAAATAACAGGACAATTGAGCTGCATAATTTATTCATGCCACAGTGCATGCTGGGTGAGTTTTGATTGGTGACTCCCATCATGCACTGCAACATGAAGCATTTTGTTTGATCGTCACCATTGTTGAGTTTCATATGCGGATTCTTAATGCCTGGGTGTGAAAAACCCTTCAGATTAAAACAACACTGTCGCTGTCGCTGTCGGCTGCACACAAGAATAATAGAAGTCAGGATCGAAGTGCAGCAAATCTTTTAAATAAAACTAAACTCAAAATAGCAATATACTCGGAGACTACAACAGCCAACAGAACAACACAACGATGTCCAACATTAAAGTGACCATGAGAGACAACTGGACAGAAATAAACAGACAGACAAACAGGGGAGCTAACAAGATAACAGACGAGACACACCTGCACTAACTAACTAATCACTATATAACCACAGAAACACACAGGGAGAGAACAGAGGTAATTAACAGACAGGAGGACTAACGAGGAGACAGCAGGTGAAACGGATCAATCAATGAAAACTAAACAAGAAACACATTGAACTCAAACCATCACAGGAATACTTCAATGAGAAATTAAAAACACTATATATATTCAGTCATGAAATGTTGGATGAGATCAATGAATCAGACCGAAACATGACGACTTTAACATCATCACTATAATGCCAACATCACCTGACCAGATTTTCTTTGTTTTTTACTTGCCACAACAAGATGTGCTTTATAACAAAGTTGCAGCAGCCAGAAAAAAAATCTAATGTTAAAGAGTCAAGAGCCCAACTAAAGCAAACTGATCTCCATAATGACTTCAAACTAAACTATTACTTTCAATAAATCAGTAACATCTAAACCTCTATTTATTGTCAATAACTTTTGTAGATGTATGACAGAAATAAAGTCAAACTGGTTAACAATAAGTGTAATAATGTGTAATGCTGGAAGATTCAGGAGCCGGACAATAATGAGCCGGAATTCGGACGTAAACAACGAAAACAGCCTATGAGAATGAGAGGAAAGAGACGAATATGTTGAATAAAGTCGTTATTTTTGTTTTGTTTTCGCACACAGAAAGTATTCTGGTCGCTTCATGACATTAAAAGCCTGATATACTTCAGACGAAATCGAAGAACGAACTGATGTGACGTCATCTCGAACAAAATCAGACCAAAACGAAGTTGTTCTGGGAGTTCGTAACGGCTTGCCAAAGCGAACTCTCAGGTTATCAGCTTCGTACTACCATTGGTCTGTGACGATGACGTAATAGGAGGCGAGCGCTGAGGCTCCGCCTTCTTTCACTCCGTCAGAACCACCCTTCTCTAGATCATTGTGTTGAATCCATCGAGGTAAGATCTCCGCAGCTGAAACATGAACACGCTGGAGAGACACTTTATAGTAGAAAATGAAGTTATGCTTCTAATGAAATGAGGCACTGACACTGTTTTTCTTGTTTAATACTGTAAAGCTGCTTAATTTCTTTTAAGCAATCTATTGAATACAATGCCATAATTAAATGAACGTGACTTTACTGGAGTGCTGATCTGCAGAGCTCGTGCTAACATACCCATGTTGTTATGATCAGATGCTTGCCTGCCGTTTTCTCATTTTTTTGTGTTTATTTTGTATCTGAGAGGAAATCGTGCTTCATATATTCATCTAACCGTCGCTCTCAGCAGTGTCAACCGTCAGATGTTTGATAAGAGTGTATCGCTGCTCACGTATTTCGAACTTCGCTTTACCCCTAAACGAAGAACGAAAAAGAACTTCGCCATGAGTATATCAGGGCCTTAAAGATGCACCACTTTAGTCACATTGACTGTTTTAACCATGTTTTACTACCTTTCTGGACCTCAAAAGGTGCGATGAAGTTGCTGCCTATGTGTGCTTCAGAAACCCTCGGATTTCATCAAAAATATCTGCGCTGCATAAAATGTAGCCGATGATGCAACGACAAATTCAAGCACACAGTTTCACTTAATTAATTATTCATTTGTTTAGTTATGTATAATTTGAATAAGAGAACAACATCAATAAACTTTATTAAAAATTGTGTTATTCATTATGTCATAGATCAAAAAATATATTATTTTGGAAATGGGCAGATTAGAGTAAATAGCATTCATCACTCATGACATTTAGTGCCTCTAATGATGTTTGGCATCCATAAAATCACCTTCTTTTATCAACTGTGACTAAAACGGATTACCGCGATCTCAGTGGGTGAAAGGCATTGCCTAGAAATACAGAACGTTAAAACATAAGGGGCACAAAAATGACAGAGCAAACATAGAGACATCTATGGGTAAATTTGACCCGCTGGCGCTTATAGGTATAAATGCCCTGTTTTTAATCTGGTTTTATCTAAACAATTGTTTAACAACAGGGAATTGTAAATAACACAATTTTAGTAAAAGTCAATGACTTGACTTGGATATGTTACTGAAAATCTGTAATGTACATTTGAAAAACAGCCATGGGTAAATTTGACCCCGTGGCGGTTCTAGTGTTAATACAATACATTTCCCCCAAACCTTTAATTTAATCCACCCAAAACTTACTTTAGTCGCAGTTAATATTTTAAGCTTTGTCTAATTAAAGTTCTTTAAAGTGATGTTGTTTGTATTTTTGCCGTTCTGTGATAAAATAAGGAGATTGCACATACACATACAGAATGGCTTGTCCGCTCCCCTTTAAATAGCCTATAAAATAAAATATGCGTCAGAATTGAT
Organism: Zacco platypus; assembly: GCA_038088235.1. Lineage (NCBI taxonomy): Eukaryota > Metazoa > Chordata > Actinopteri > Cypriniformes > Xenocyprididae > Zacco > Zacco platypus. Next base: position 34,480,335 of record CM076083.1, on the reverse strand, counting down.
GCCTTTTTTCACAATACTGAATTAATGATTGTAGACAGAGTTCAGTGTCTTTAGAGTAACTGCTGAACTTTACATAAATAAATCAACACATTCCCATCCTATGGGCTCCGCCAATAATAGGCTGCAGCGGAAGTTTTTTTTTTACAATAATAGTTGAAGCTTCTGCTTTTCTAACGCAGAAGTGATGAAGGCCTATTTAGACATAGACATAATAAAATACATTGACGCCCCATTCGCCGCTTTGGAACGTTACTGCGACACGTCAACGCGTCCGCCATATTGCTGAGGGCAAGACTGCACTGTCAACAAATGCAAGTAAACTGGCGAGCTCCGGTTTTTTGGATAAAAACGAAAATAACGTTTACATTTATCAACCGATTTCAGTGTTTTATGAAGTACGTGGTGTATGAAAAGTTACATCTCTAGTTACTTAAAACCTCGATAGCAGACTTTAAAAAAATATTTATTTTAATAGTCAAAGCTCAGACTTGTCCCGTATTTGGCTGCTTTATTCTTGGATAAGAATTGTGAAGACGCCCATAATGAGATCATTTCAATTTTCACATGAAATGAAAAAAATAATTCTTATTGTAGGAAAGGCATTTTCCATCTTTTAACCTATTTTAGCTTTTCTTGTGTTTAGAATTGACCACCATTGTAAAAATGAAGCAAATCAATGAAGTCAAATACAAATCAAACACGCTGGAAAAACCTTCCCTTCTTACGGCTACTTCCCACTGTCTCCTCAACTCTTTGTCTCTGGAAACCTTCAATGTGTGAGAAAAGTGAGCTAGTCTAACTAAAGTTACAGTAATTCACAACATGCCAGTCATCTAACCGAAACGAGCGCTTGTCTTTAAAGTCGGTTTTAAGAAAATAAAGATGCATATTTAAATTTCAGGAAAATTAGTTCATAAAATAAGATAATATACACTAAAACTATAATGTAAATCATCATTGTCTCATCTTTCACAGCTAATTAGCGACACCGCTAGCCATTTTCTGACTGACTCTGGTGGTCAACTACTATCAACATAATTATACAATGACCAAATACAACCAGAAACAAATGTTCAGCCTTACCTGTGAAAGGTTATTCCCTGAGACCAGTGTTCAGTTGTGTGGTGATTTGTACAGCCCCAAGCAGCTCAAAACAGCCATTTTTCTCAATTCCAGTTATGATAATTATGGGAACGTTGACCTGCTCAATATGGCGGCGCCGTTGACGTACGACCCAGAGGCCAATGGGGAGTCTATGTATTTCATTATGTCTATGTATTTAGACCCTGTTCCAAATGGCACTCTTAACACTCGCGGTTTTCCTACGAATCCACACTTTCGTGACATAACGGCGCTTTGACTGTCGGGAATATTTCTGCTGCAGAGCTCGCACCAGCGCAGGCTCGACAAAAGTGTGCATCGAGGGGGAGCTCGCGAACACCCTTCTGAAACCCTAAAATTGACAAATGGGACGCCCTATGGTCTCGTGGACTTGATGGACACGCCCACACGGCAGCCATTTTAAGTCCACCAGACCGAAAGTGCTGTGAAGTGTGGCATTTGGGAAAGTCCCTTTAGATGTAGAAGCGTCTCTTTACGACCACAAAACACGGTAGACGTTTCAGGTGCGCAAACCAACTTCACCTTAGTGCCAGCGCAAGTCAAACAAGTGCGGAAAAGACACAGACTTCAGCAGATCAACAGTGAATGGAGAATAGTAGATATGCGAGAGAGTGCAATATTTAATATAAAATGCTTAAATGTGGACGAGATTAAAGCAGCGTAAAAACTTTACATTCTTATTTGTTATGAGTCACATTTAAAGACCATGTCTCTCAACATAAGACTCAAATTGATATGTACATTTTTTATCTTTAATTAAATGGACAACAAATGCGAGCAATGTGGATTTGAACAACAAGTAGACACCAATTTTGTGTTAGCTGGTAAAGTGCTTTGGACATTTTCACATTCTTGCACATGGAGTTTGAAAAAAAAACTATTTTTCTTCCCTTTGTACTGAATTCAAGTCAGGTGTGATAGACCTGTTGCGGCAAAATTATTTTGACAACTAATTGAATGTTAAACAATCTGTTTACTTTTTCAGTTGCAAGTTTTTGAAACAGACTGTCTAATTGTTGAAGAGTTCATTGATTATATAAAATTCAGTGGAGGTTTACTAATCTTTGAACATTGTAGTTTTTTGCAAGTTTTTTCCATGAGGATGAAATGATGGAGAACAAGCTTTTGGGGGTTTTAAGAACCAGAACCTTCTTTTCTCTTAATATGTCTGGCTGGAGAAATAAGACAAAAAATATTTCATATTAATGTTAAATTCACTCAGTATTACTTGATCTGTTCCAACCCTACAATTAGGCCTAAATAACTTATTGTATTCAGTTGTAGACACTAAAACGGTCCAGTACTTTTAAGTCTAATTAATATTTATGTTGTAAAAAATCTGCGGCACCAGACAGTTCGTGATCACCTCTATAGCTGAAGAGTGCGTTCAGACATTTACAGTAATACGTTTTTATTTGATGTACTTTCGCATTTTTCAACCCCCGAACTTCCAACTCGTTTACGGCTCTTTGTTCATTTTGAAGTGAACTTCTGCCTGTATTATATTGACTGTTTTGGACTTCCGCCTTGAACAGGCCTACACGAGTTCAGTCTCAGTCGGTGTGTGAACAGAGTTTGTCCTGAACGCGCTGCTGCCATTAACGTTACAGCAACTGCGACGAGTTTCAGTTGTTTAGACGCAAAAGCTCCTCGTTGATATTATAACTAAACGTTTTAGTGAACTTACCGTGACAAGTGAAGACGGTGGATTCTGAATCCCATAAAATGGAGGCTCATCTGATAGGTTTCGCTTTCACTATCCCCCTTCCCATGATGCGTAGCGCGAGTTATGGGCGTGACTTCTGTTAAACTGTAAACAATCAGCGAAAGGTTCAATATCTGAACACAATAATAATGTTTTTCAAAAACTGGGTTCAGATGAAATTATTCTACTCACCCTTCAACCATCGAACATTAAAAGGACATTTAAATGTCTAAAGCATTAAGAAATTAATAACCAGTTATTTTCGCGGCAAGTGTTAATCATGTCTTGAGTAACACTTTGCCTTCATTAAAAATGTTCATTAACTGGAACATTGAGTGAAAATAATTCAGTCATTTACGTCATTTTGACAAATATATTTGATGCTTTTATGTCCCTTACAGGAGCATTCAGTTTATGTTTTATTTTAATCTTACGAAAATTACCTCAGCATTTGCCGTAAAACCATAGTAAAAACAACTAGACATAAAATCAATTATTCTTTTACTACTTTAACTATGGTTTAACTATAACTGCTGTAGTAAAGCCACAATAAAAACAACCATCTTACAGCATTCACAGTAAAACCATTGTAACTAATCTTAAGGTTACTCGAGTCATACCATCAGTTTACTACAGTATTACTGCAATATTACTATAGTAGGCCTAGAACCAAAACCATGATTACTACATGGTTTCTACAGTTTTACTGTAGTAAAACCATGTTTAATTGTCATAAGGCTCTAGAGCTTTTCACAATAATTTCAAAGCAACTTTACAGAAAATTTCATCATTTAAAATTACAGAAAGTTTCAAGGATACAGTCCAAAAATGTCCTTTAATCAGCCAGAGGTGACTGAGACTCACTGGGAGCATCTTCTGACAATGAACTAATGTTCATGACAACAGCTCCACGATAATACAATAATGTGTTTAAATTCATGTTCAGATAAACACACAAAATGATGCTATCTTCAACATTATCAAAGGGTAAGTTTGCCCATTTCTACCTGCTTTTCAACAATGTTGATTATATATGTTAATTAACAATATTTACTCGTTCTCTGAGTTATGTGTACCGAGATCTCCACCTGATGATGCAAAACGCATCATTTTGATGATGTAAAGCATGTCATTTGCATCATCCGGCAGAGTTTTTCTTACAAATAAAGGGGGATATCTCAGTACACATAACGCAGAATAAGAGTAAACATTGTTCATTTACATTACCAACATTGTAACAATAGAAAGCGGGTGCAAACTTACCATTTTAAGGCAATTATTACAATATCAGGACAATATCTGTCAGTTTTGTTTGTCCTTCTATAGTTGCCATCATCGAAGTCTTCGTGAGAGTTGACGTCATCTGAGTCTTCACAAGTGACCTGATTCAAACTGGAGCTGCTGTAATCTCTAGTGATCTTGTTGGGAGTCCTGAGAAAGAAACAAACAACAGGAGAAAGATTATCAAAACTGCTGTTCATATTATTTCAGGCAAAAGATGATCATGGACACTTTTTACTATTTCATCATATATAACTGTTGTTATATAGGTTGTGAAATGTGTGATGTAATGCTTGGCTAAAGAGATGTCTTTAATCTACATTGAAATTGAGAGAGTGAGTCTGAGCCTCGAACATTATCAGGAAGGTTATTCCAGAGTTTAGGAGTAAAATGTGAAAAAGCTCCACATCCTTTAGTGGACTTTGATATCTACTATTATTGGCATAGCTTATGTTATGACAAAATATTTTAGCCGATCAGTGATTCATAATTACGTAGATATTATGGAAGACACTGCTGGATTCGATGGTTCAGTTTGAACAGGTTCAATGATAACAGTTACTCCTGCACTGAGGAGTTGATGTCGTGAAGGAATCTTAAACAATGATGAAAAATACCTCTGTATTTGAAGATACAACTTGAAGAAAAATGTGTCAGTGACGCGTCGAGTCAGACAATTGCAATAAATAAGTAGGTCTATCTGTTGCCACTAAAAATAGCCTATAAAATATATGTTCAGCTTATCAGTAAAACTGCATTAATTTGATTTGAATTATTTAAAAAAATTAAGTTCTATTCGGCCAGTGGAAATGAATGAATCAACTCTATTCTAACAACTTTATCTGAGAAGTGTTTTATAGCTACAATTTTGTTTTATGGATATTTTGATATATTTATTCTAAAACATAAAGACGATACTGGATGATTTTCAGCAATGTAAAGTGTATGGCATGAATGGGATCTAATATTTTTTTGACTTTGACTGGGAATATCTATGTATTGAAATGATATGCAGATGAGGTTATGCAGTAAAACTAGGCGTTATAAGCTCCATATATGGTGATTTCCGGAGGAGACGGGGGGAGGGGGGGCTTCTTTTCCTTAAGGGATCCTGCCCTGGAATGTGTCCTGCGAAGGCAGCATTTTTAGGTTTTCAGATGCAGCTCTTGACTGGAGGTCATCTGATGTACTCATAACCACACCTTAAGTGACGTGTGACCCAAAAATCACATGCACTTTTAATGAAAGTACAGAAAAACATAATCGTAAATCAAAGTATTAAGTAAAACAGTAGAAATTACTGCTTGTAACACATGATTGCCCTCATGCAAATTTAATATCATGGGAAATCATAGGCAAAAATTAATTTTAAACTTATGAACAGCTAGTGCAATACATACGTAACCCACTCACAAATAGATATATTTAATTAAATGAATTAAATTTTTTAGAAAATATTGATTTTTTTTTCTTTATTTCTAGATATATATCTGAACGCATAAAAGCAAGTTTCAGTTTGGACTTTTGTTCCCCTATCCCAGTTTATTTTCTGCAGGTCTATATAGAATCTCCATAGAGAAACTCATGAGCTCCTCTGGTGGCAGTTTTTATAAAATGCAGATTAATGTCATTTTTCTCCACTAGAGGTCAGCAGTCTCACTCAATGACTGAAGGATTTTTTTAAGAGGCTTTCACTAGAATTGGACTGGAATGAGGTCTTTTGTGTCAAACAATGTACAAAACTATGCTTATTATAACATTTAAAATAATGAAATTCAAGAATTTAGAGGTAAGTAAAATAAAAATCATATTTTATCATAATATTTTATCATAAAAGACTGAACATTTTATAAATGTCATTTTTAGGCTTCAGGTCATTTTGATCCACGAGGAGATGTTTTGTTTTTCCCTGGGAGGAGAAGAGATATTTGAATAATTGTAATTTGTTGATTATTTGATTATTTATAATGATTATTTTGATTATTGATACACTATGAGACCAAAACAAACCCGTGCCCATGCAGAATGCAGCTCCAAAGATACTTTACAATGTAATATTTTTAATGTTATTATTTTTACTGTTAAAGAAATGAATTGGACTGATAGGATTATGACTGCAGGGCAGTTACACTCCGGATGTCTATGTTGGATTCATCACTTGCTCTCAATCTGTAGGCCAATGGTGTTCAAGTCTTTATGTGGTCCAGACATCTTTAGCATCTGAGAGTGGCTTTAGTTGTTACAGAGAGAAAGATTCACATGGAGCAGCTGAATCTCGATCCTCCGGGTTTTAAAATAAAACACCAAACAGAGTCTGCTGGCATCAACATGATGTTGAATCAACATCGGCTTGGCTTTTCAGAGAATGGAAAGGTTGAACACAAGTTGTCGGAGATGTTTTTATTACTCACCAGAGTAAGGTATTTTATTGAACAGATACATTTCCAAATGTAATTAATTGAAAAGCAATTTCTATCAGATTCATCCGCACATTCATGTAAAGCCGAAGTTCAACCAAAACAGTGTTCTTCCACAAACTGCGTGTAGTTTTGTTTTTAACCACTAGAGGGCCAAAAGTTACATAGTGTTCCTTTAAATCAAGGGTTCCTAACCTCGTTCCTGGAGCCTCCCAAACACTGAACAGTGTCTACTTTGTCTGACAAACCCATTTCAGGTTTTGAATGTGGTTGGAAAACCGATTTAAATAATATAATGGTTTCTGAAGGATCATGTGACTCTGAAGAGTAATGATGCTGAAAATTACACAAATAAATTACATTTTAAAATATATTACAATAGAAAACAGTTATTTAAAATTGCAACAATATTTCACAATATTACTATCAAAAAACAGTCTTATTTTTCACTCTAAATTCAGGATGAAAATCTTTGCGAGATTCACCAAAATTCAGAATTGCCCCTCAATTTAGTCATATATTTAGTATAATACAGAGTTTATATGTGTTATATGTATATAAGAGAGAGCACAAAATCATTTCCATAGATCAAATTAAACAGTGTGAAGAAGCAGCAGCTCATCCTGTGTGTGTGGAAGAACATCTTCACGGCTCACTGCAAACTCACTTCAGCATCTGATGAACTTTTATTGACACACAATAGTGAAATAATCACACCTGCAGCAAAATCATAATCAATCTTTGATTTTTATTTGTTCAAAGTCATGGAAGCATGTGACCACAAAACATTAAAGACTTTTGTATTGAAATGTTTTATTGAAGAAAGTGAGCACCAGCACAAAGCTCAATTATTCATAAGCACTGAATCAAAAAAGCCCGAGAGAAACTGGAAGTGTGGCCTGAAAGTCTCAGAATAGTGTCTGCAGTGACAAGAAATAAAGATTTACAACTGAAACCTGTAACTGTTGCTTTACCTCTGTAGGATTGAAGCTGTTGAATGATGTTTTTGGCAAACGTTCTTCAGCTTTATTCAGTGTTTCAGCTCAAATGAGCGCAATATTGTCATGCTCTACTAGAAGAACTCTTGAAGGTCTACAGTTTCAGAAAAGCAGATTCACCCGTTTTTACATGAATTGTGTCCAACTTGTTCAATTTCTTAAGTTGTTAAAGGTGAAGAATATTGTTATGGAGTAAGTAATAATTGTAGATCTTAAAAGTGGTCAGTATAATGTCTCAATTCTCAAATATTTGGATTGAAATTGAACAAAAATATTAAGTATATCTTACTAAATGAAATATGAGATAAGTTTAATAGTACATGTAAAGTGTTGGATTTCTAGCCATTTATTTTGGCATGTCCAACTCAAACAATCACTAAAGTCATATTGAGAGATTTTATTAAAGTGGTATTATTACGGTGGCCGAGAGAGCTTAAAGCGCTACAAATAAGAAAACACATGCAAATAAAAAAAAACGTGATCATCAGTTTGACAACACATGTGCTGCAAATCCTCACAACACATGCAAACACAAAAACGCGATGCATATACAAAAAGTGCTGCAAATAGCGCAAAACACAACGGAAATGTTTCAAGGGGGACCCCAAAAAGTGACGGACCCTACTAGGACCTGCTTGTTAGCTGTGTCCAAAACCAGTTCAACCAGTGGCGGACTGGGACAGTAAATCAGGCCGGGAATTTGACTCCACCCCAGGCCAGCTCTGCTGCTGCAGTCACCACCACCAAATTAATGTGTCCTCCAGCCTGCTAAACTTATAGCGTAACCCTGTTAGTTGATGTAACAGGTAGACTACCATTCATAATATGAATGGATAAATAAATAAACCCTCAAAAACTCACTATGAATAGACCATCTATACTACCACACCAAAGACAAATATAAAATTGGCTTACACATTTTAAGAAGGGACAATAAAAGATACATATTCACATGTTAAAATATTTATATTTTATATATTTCCAATGCTCTATGTATCCCCATACAGTATATAAAACAATGTGCTAGTTTGTCATTAAGATGCGCTTTTAAAACTTCTATCATTATATATATTTGCATTATTTTTTATAAAGAATAGATTTTATCTATTGTAAGTTGCTTCGGATGAAAGAGTCCATCAAGTAAATATTAGGGGTGGAACAGTTCAACTTTTTCACGGTTCGGTTTGTTGTTTTTTTTCATCGCTGTTGTTGTAATGTCTGGGAACCCAGAATGTTCATCCATCAACAGAAACATATATTAACTGAACCCTGATTGTTTTACGTGTTATTTATAGTAAACCATATTACAGATGCTTTGTCAGATTTAAGTTGAACAGCGGACCGTCCGAGCGCGTGGAGAACCGAGTGTGGAGAACCGAACGGATCGATTTTTTTTCCACCCCTAGTAAATATTATGTAAATGTAATTCTGACCGGCCTGTTCCCTTACCGGCGAACATGGCTGGGATTTTGCAGCAACTTGCTGCGTCTGTGGCCAGAGCTTTTCTCCTTTTTATGCGTTCCCTCTCTGCTCCTCCTTTGCGTTTACGCTCCATTTTTTGCACTATTTTCCAAGATAAAGCCTGCCTCTGGATATAGTCAATTAAGCAGTGCTTCTCTGATCCCAACAAACACATTTACGTTGTGTCAACGTCGCTGCCACGTTCCATTTTTACTGTGGCAAGTTGACTGTCTACGTGCTCGCGACATTGTAGCAACGTTGAATTGTAAGACGCTAAAGGGCTGTAGCAACGTTGTTGCGCGACATTCAGCAACTGCAAGACGACGTTCCGACCACATTTATTTTTATGCCAGATTATAAATATTATATTACCTTTTCTGCGTCTTATTTTTTTATGTATTTATTTTTTTTGTGGTCAATCTCTTAATAATCATACACAACATGAACATGTAACACTTTTTTAAATACTGTTAATAATTAATTGTTATTTTTAATGTAAAACCAGCTATGAAACTTTAAAGAGGAAAAATGCCATACTGTAACGCTGGGCTGAAGGCAGGAACGGGATACGAGGTTGCAGTACAATAAACAGGTTTAATCAAAGGATTACAGACACGAAACAGAGTGCGCTACATGCAAGCAATAACCGACAACTGAAGACATCAAGGCAGGAACTTAAATACACAGATAATGAACTCTAAATGATTGCAGGTGGTAACACTTCAACTAATAGGACAACCGAGGACAGGTGTAGACATGACGTAACTGAACTAAACATGACAGAACTAAACATGTGTGACATTACGCCCCCCCTCGGAAAGGTGCGTCCTCGCGCCGTATAGTCCATGAAAGAGAAGAGGGCGGAGGCTTCGGGGAGGGGCGTGGAGAAGGGTGTGTCGCAGAAGGCGGGCAGCAAACTGGGGACGATGGCCCCGGACACCATGGGGGCGTCGACGGGGGGAGGAGCCAAGGAGGAGTCCAGATGACGGAGCTGGGCGGAACTTTGGGGCCGATAGCAGGCGACGACCCCATGGTGCTTGGTGGTGGACCCGGCGGAACTTCTTGGCTGACAGCCCTGGGCGACTCCGCCGACCCGGAAGTACGGCCCAGAGCTGCAGGCTTGTGGGACCGAGGCGGCGACGAGGCTCTGGCTGACCGGGGTGATGCCAAGGTTCCCGAGGATGACGGGGAAGTCGTGGGGAGGGAGAAGCCTGCTGACGCCGTAGGGGTGACGGGTGGTGACGTAGTCTCGACCCCGGAAGTCCGTGGCAGAGGCTGTGCGTCGACCCCCGCAGGCTGACCCGGAGAGACGAGGAGGCTTGGCAGCACCTCCGGGCAGACAGGCCGAGGAGGAGATGAGGGAGGCGCGGGCCCAAGCGATGGCGGCGGGCTGATGGGTCGCGGTGGCGACGTGGGCCTGGAGGCCTGAAGTGGAGCTGGGGACTCCGCCACAAGCCGTGCTGGTAGCAGGGAAGCCAGAGGCGCCGTCGAGGAGCCGCACGGAGTGAGCGGCGGTAGCAGAGCCGAGGAGCTTGCTGATGGCAGTCGCGGTGGCCACGGATCCAGGGGGCTGGCTGTAACCAGCGGAGATGGTGGGACAGGGAGGACAGGCAGGGGAACAGGCAGATGGCCTCCGGACGGGACCGGAAGTGGAGGTACAGATTCAAGGGGGGGGATTTGGGTGGGGAGAGGATCCGCGGCCCACCAGATGATCGAGTTCCGGTTGGCTCCTGGCTCTGTGATGGACCCACCAGCGCGCTTCACCACCGGGGCTCCGAAGTCATCCCGCTCTCCCTCTACTTCGGTGCGCACCCCGGGCTTCCAGGCTGGGGCAGAGAAGCTGCCTCCCGGGACTATCCCCATCAGGTAGCCCAGGTATGGTCGAACTTCTGGCTGGAGAAGACGCTCGATCGTCGGTGAGTCCATAGTTCTTCTTTTCTTTGCAATGAGGTCGGTTATTCTGTAACGCTGGGCTGAAGGCAGGAACGGGATACGAGGTTGCAGTACAATAAACAGGTTTAATCAAAGGATTATAGACACGAAACAGAGTGCGCTACATGCAAACAATAACCGACAACTGAAGACATCAAGGCAGGAACTTAAATACACAGATAATGAACTCTAAATGATTGCAGGTGGTAACACTTCAACTAATAGGACAACCGAGGACAGGTGTAGACATGACGTAACTGAACTAAACATGACAGAACTAAACATGTGTGACACATACAAGTTCATATAAACCAACTTTATTATACTTATTTATTATATGAACAACCAGTGACAATCAGGAATAGACTGATTGACAACCGAGAACAGTGTGGTGGCAGCTGGAGAGACAGCGGACAGCCCGGAGAGACGGCAACGGGGTAGGGAGGGTTAGCAGCCCAACCTGCATCTTCTGAGAGGAAGAACCCACTTTCAAAAGCTACAGATCAACCTATGGAGTTATACCCCCAGGGATCCCCGAGAGGGGGGGAGGATGAGGATCCCACTCGGACAGACCAATGGACACTGATACACTGCGACGGAAATACGTTGACGAGTGCACAATGCTTTTGTGGCAAAGTGTGCAAAAACCCACATGGCCTGAAAATCCATCAGGCCAAGATGAGATGCGTGCGGACGGTACATGCATCACAGCGCTCAGGGAACACCCCTGGTGAGACGCAGGAGGAGCTAGGCCCGGAGGCAAACCACAGTGCCCAGAACCTCCAAGTGACACAAGCCCCGAACCCATGCAGGACATCAGAACATCGTCGGGTAAAATGGCCCCAAGCTAACAAGGAGAAGGAGTGGCTCCAATTTGATGAAGACGCTGACACCATCTTGGAAGCAATAGTTAAGGGTGACGCTGATCGACGCCTCCAGACAATGACCACCATCATCATCAGCCTAGCAGCTGAGAGATTTGGGCTGGAAGAGAAGAAAGCAGTGAACCTCCCCTACATTATGAACAACAGGGCGAACAAGATCCACCAGCTTAGGCAAGAGCTGAAGAGCCTGAGGAGGAGGTTCAAGGAGGCAAGGGAGGAGGAAAGGGGACCTCTAGTAGAGTTGCGCGTCATTCTCCGCAAGAAGCTTTTGACTCTGAGGAGAGCAGAGTGGCATAGGAGAAGGAGGAAAGAGAGGGCCAGGAAGCGGGCTGCCTTTATATCGAACCCCTTTAGGTTCACAAAGCAGCTACTTGGGGAGAAGCGGAGTGGCCAGCTCACCTGCTCCAAAGATGAGATAGACCGCCACCTCAGAGACACCTTCTGTGACAGATCCAGAGAGCAAGATCTGGGCCACTGCCAGGATCTGATTGATCCATCTGTTCCAACTCTGGGCTTCGATGTGAAGGAGCCCAGCTGGAAGGAGATCCAGGAGGTGATCAAGAAGCCCAGAGCAAGCTCTGCACCAGGACCTAGTGGGGTACCTTATAGGGTTTATAAGAACTGCCCAAAGCTACTCCACAGGCTCTGGAGGATCCTGAAGGTTATATGGAGGAGGGGAAAGGTTGCTCAGCAGTGGCGGTTTGCAGAAGGGGTGTGGATTCCGAAGGAGGAAGAGTCGAAGATAATCGACCAGTTCAGAAGCATCTCCCTGCTCAGTGTCGAGGGGAAGATATTCTTCAGCATCGTTTCTAGGCGGCTGACCGACTACCTCCTAGGGAACTCTTACATTGACGCCTCGGTCCAGAAAGGAGGGATCCCGAAGGTGCCGGGGTGTCTGGAGCACACAGGCGTGGTCACACAGCTGATCAGGGAAGCCCGGGAGAACAAGGGGGACCTGGTGGTGCTGTGGTTGGACCTCACAAACGCCTATGGGTCCATACCCCACAAACTGGTTGAGGAGGCCCTGCGCCGGCATTACATCCCAAACAAGTTTAGAGACCTCATTCTGGACTATTATGACAGTTTCAGTCTGAGAGTCTCAGCGGGGTCTACAACATCAGACTGGCACAGGCTCGAGAAGGGTATCATCACTGGGTGTACAATTTCAGTGATATTATTCGCACTCGCCATGAATATGCTGGTGAAGTCGACAGAGGCTCAGTGTAGAGGTCCCCTCAGCAGGTCCGGTGTCTGCCAGCCACCCATTAGGGCTTTCATGGACGATCTGACGGTGACTACACCACACGTCCCAGGGGGAAGGTGGATTCTGAGGGGCCTCGAAGAGATGACCACTTGGGCTCGCATGTGCTTCAAGCCAGCAAAGTCCAGATCTCTGGTGTTGAAGAAAGGGAAGGTTACCAACAAATTCCACTTCACACTTGGCGCGACCCAGATACCATCAATCACTGAGAAACCAGTAAAGAGCTTGGGAAAGGTGTTCGACTGCAAAGATACGGCAGCCATCCGTGCAACCAACCTTGAACTGGAAGGCTGGCTAGCCGTAGTGGACAAGTCAGGCCTACCGGGCAAGTTTAAGGCTTGGATTTACCAGCATGGCATCCTCCCACGGATTCTCTGGGCCCTCATGATTTATGAGGTTCCCATCTCAACCATCGAAGGCTTTGAGAGGAGAGTCAGCAGGTTTCTACGGAAGTGGCTGAGTCTACCTCGAAGCCTGAGCAACATCGCCTTGTATGGCAAGAACAACAAACTGAAGCTCCCTATCAGTAGCCTGAACGAGGAGTTCAAGGTGGGCCGTGCCAGGGAGGTGATGCAATACAGAGAGTCACAGGACCCGAAGGTCTCCCAGGCTGGGATCGAGGTGAGAACAGGCCGGAGGTGGAGGGCAGCAGAGGCGGTGGATGTGGCTGAATCGCGGCTACGGCACAGGGCACTGGTGGGAGCAGTGACTTATGGAAGAGCTGGCCTGGGTAGCAGCATGACATCTCGCTACAACAAGGCGCAGGGGAAGGAAAGGAGATTACTGGTGCAGCAAGAGGTGCGGGCAGCAGTAGAGGAGGAGCGGGCCAGCAGGATGGTGGGAATGCGACAGCAGGGAGCCTGGACAAGATGGGAGTGTGCAGCGGACCGCACAGTCTCATGGGCAGAGCTGTGGAAAGCAGACTGCCATCGCATACGGTTCCTGATCCAGGCTGTCTATGATGTACTACCGAGCCCATCCAACCTGTTCAGCTGGGGTTTGGTGGAGTCACCAGCCTGCAACCTCTGCTCGAAGAGGGGGACCCTGGAGCACATACTTAGCTGCTGTTCGAAGGCCCTGGGCGAGGGGCGCTACCGTTGGCGACATGACAAAGTCCTGAAGGCAATAGCGAATACCATCAGCTGTGGAATTGGCCACTGCAAGCGCCTACACCCAGTGAAGAACACCATTGCTTTTGTCCGGGCTGGGGAGAAGCCACCATCAACTGCCAGGGCCACCTCATCTGGCCTGCTAGCGACAGCACGAGACTGGGAGTTGAAGGTTGACCTGGAGAAGCAACTGAAATTCCCAGGAACTGTTGCCACCACAAAGTTGCGGCCGGACATATTACTAATCTCAGAAACCTCCAAGCAGATTGTTCTCCTGGAACTCACTGTACCCTGGGAGGACCGTATCAAGGAGGCCAATGAGAGGAAGAGGGCTAAGTATGCTGAGCTAGTGGAGGAGTGCCGGAGCAATGGGTGGCGAGCGCGGTGTGAGCCCATTGAGGTGGGATGCAGAGGGTTTGCTGGCTATTCTCTCTGCAGGGTTTATAGCATCCTGGGCATCATGGGAGCCAGTAAGCGAAGGGCCATCAAGGAGGTCACAGAGGCAGCAGAACTTGCCTCAAGGTGGCTGTGGATAAGGAGAGGAGAACCATGGGTGGGGTAGAGCTACCTGGACACAAGCTGGGGCCTGATCAACCCCAGCTGGGTCGCCTGGGTGAGAGTGTATGATGCTTGAAAGACCCGAAACACTCCGTGACCCCAGGTAACATCACTGATGATGTGTCCAGGTTGCATCAAGTTGATGTATGATATAAACTTTATTATATATTTATAATTACACTACCAAAACATACATTTGAAGGGAAAAAAACTTTAATATAGAATATATTAATTATATTAAGCTCAAATATAATAGACTACAAATAAAAAAGCATAAAAAGAGCATTTGTTGAACAAAATAAAAGCAGCTGAAACAGTCATCAGGTCACTCGGGACTGGAGAACACGGCGGACAGGGGAGCGCAGACGAGAAGGTCGGTAGACAGTCCAATAAAGATAAACAAATCCAGTGGGAAAGGGCAAGCGCAGAAACCAGTCGCCAGGCACAAGTCAAAACCATGCTGACAGTCCGGGGACAGAGAATGATGGGTGGCAGGCACAGGTAAATCTGGGCAGAAAACAAGACGGAGCAAAATCAAATAGTAAGCCTCCAATGTAGGAGGACACAAATAGGATCTTGATACGACAGGACAGGCCACATGTCTAGCATAAGCAGACAGAAGAAAATTATTTAAAACGAAAATAGTACAAACGAAACAGAGCACACTATAGCAAGACACTGCCTATGTCCCCGTGATTCAAAAGGCTTAAAAAACATACTAAATGTTTTTTTTTAATTTAATCTAAAAATGCAGACAGTCTCCTGTAAGGGGTAGGTTTAGGTGTAGGTTTATAGGTGTAGGGCAATAGCACATACAGTTTGTACAGTATAAAAACCATTACGCCTATGGATGCCGTAAACACATAGGGTGCCAATTTTAATCGGCATGTCAGACTCACTCTCTGCGTGTGTGTGTGTGTGTGTGTGTGTGTGTGTGTGTGTGTGTGAGAGAGAAAGAGCAGAGCGCTTTTCTCAGCCAATAATGCACTCACTGCTCCAGACAGAGTGAAGCTTAATCGTTCAGTCAGTGTTCAAATGTAGGCAAGTGAAAATGTATCTGTGCTGAAATATCTTTTACACGTTTAACAAAAACACTGGCGAGTTAAATTTAAAAATGTATTGGCCAATGGCTAATGATATTAGTCGCCAAGATTGAACATTAACTTGCGCGTATCGCGCTTAGGTCGCTGTCTGTTGTGTCAGTCCCTTTTCATAGCTTCATTATGGCTTATAACTTTTGGCATAATGTTAAAACACTTCATCACATGACCAGTTTAACGCCTTTTCCTAAATAACGATATCTGAATAGGCCTTCTGAAAGTAATATAATTAACTTAGCATTAACTTACACCAAACCCGATCGCAAACTACTCGGTATGTGAATTATCAGCTATTCTGTCCACTCAGTTTATTCAGAGAACAAATAAATCTCACATTAGACATGAAAATTGTAGGTTTTGTTTGGATATTTACATATCTTATTTATCTAAAAGAGAAATCATAAGCAATACTCACGTATTGAAGAAGAATAACGGCCCAACGGTCTGTTAAAATTTAAAATGCGCTTCGGAACAGTGACGAGTACATGTCGTACAATGGTTGTCCAGACAGCCTAAGCACAACCTTCAGCAATGGTCCTGAATCGTGGTTGAATGGCAACATTGTGACAGCACAGTAACAATATGGCAAGCCGTTTTGACTTTTATTCATTCTCAGGATATGAACTTGTGATATCAACAATTACATTTTCACTAGTTAAAATGTTAATTCCTGATATCAGGAATTAATTTCCACTAGTAACAACGTTAATTCTTGATATCAAGAATTATATTTCCACTAGTAACAAAGTTCATTCTTGATATCAACAATTGTATTATTACTAGTGAAATCTCGCCATAGGCTGCCATTCAAATTCAATTGTTGATATCAAGAATTGATTTCTTACTAGTTGAAATTCCAGTTTCACATATCAGGAATACAATTCTTACTAGTAACAATGCAAATTTCTGATATCTGAAATGAATTCCTGATATCAAGATAATTTCTGATATCTAAAACGGCTTTCTTACTAGTAACAATCACATTCATGATATCAGAAATTAACATTTTTAATAGTAACAATTCAATTGTTTATATCAAAAATAGACATTTGCACTAGTAACAATGTAATTCTTGAAATCAGAAATTTGCATTGTTACTAGTAAGAATTGTATTCCTGATATCAACAATTGAATTTGAATGGAACCCTATGATGAGATTTCACTAGTAAAAATACAATTGTTGATATCAAGAATTATAGTTTTTACTAGTGGAAATTGAATTGTTGATATGAAGAATTAACATTGTTACTAGTGGAAATCTAATTCCTGATATCAAGAATGATAGTTTTTACTAGTGAAAATGTAATTGTTGATATCACAAGTTCATATCCTGAAAATGAATAAAAGTCAAAACGGCTTGCCATAAAGGCAAGCCGTTTTGACTTTTATTCAGTCACAGGATATGAACAAGTTAAAATGTTAATTCTTGATATCAGGAATACAATTCTTACTAGTAAAAATGCAAATTTCTGATATCAAGAATTACATTGTTACTAGTGCAAATGTCTATTTTTGATATCAACAATTGAATTGCTACAAGTAAAAATGTTCATTTCTGATATCATGAATGTGATTGTTACTAGTAAGAAAGCCATTTTAGATATCAGAAATTATCTTGATATCAGGAATTCATTTCAGATATCAGAAATTTGCATTGTTACTAGTAAGAATTGTATTCCTGATATGTGAAACTGGAATTTCAACTAGTAAGAAATGAATTGTTGATATCAACAATTGAATTTGAATGGCAGCCTATGGCGAGATTTCACTAGTGAAAATACAATTGTTGATATCAAGAATTATAGTTTTTACTAGTGGGAATTGAATTGTTGATATCAAGAATGAACTTTGTTACTAGTGGAAATATAATTCTTGATATCAAAAATTGCCATTGTTACTTGTGGAAATCTAATTCCTGATATCAAGAATGAACATTTTAACTAGTGAAAGTTCATATCCTGAGAATGAATAAAAGTCAAAACGGCTTGCCATAGTAACAACCTTAACGACACAATGTAGAACCAACAACCTTTTAGCCATGTTGTTATAACGTTGCTAAAAGGTTGGCTACGTTGAGGCAACGTTCTGTGTTTGTTGGGATGTTGGGTCATGTGGTGGTGTCATTTTCACTCCGCGATCGCCTGATTCGTAGATTCATAAGTGCGTCAATTAATTCGCAGTTGAATACCAGACTATTACACGTCAGTCTGATCGACAGCACAGCGGCAGGCCAGAATGAGCTGAACATTCATTAAAAATATGACAAGTCTTCCTTGCTTTTTTATTTATAATGTTCTCCAAGCTTGTGCAGTAATCCTTCGTCTCCTGAAGAAAATGAATAAAGTTTGGTTTGGATCCTGACCATTTTTTCTTGTGTATGTGAAATTTTCCCAAAATAATAAACAGTTGTACAATAAAAGTAAAATAATTATTGTCATTGGAATTAGACATACATATATCAAAATTATTTTATTTAAATATAACATTTGTTTTCCTCCAAATGAAATTTTCCACATCCACCCAAAAATTTTTTGTGTAAATACAATTACAAAATAGATGGACAAGATTCTTTCTCCATAGAACAAAAATCACAGGAATAATGGATCTCTAAATGAAACCTCTCTAACACACTTTTAGATGGAAATATACCATGTCACATTTTAAATGTAACCTCTTTAACTTTATTATTTAAACATTATGCTTCACAAATGCACCAAGTTTTTTTCCAGTTTATATTTCTAAATACATTCGTCCACAATATGCTTTTATGAGAAGCTGTTTCATCTATTATAATATTCCTAATATGTTTATTTGTACAACTGTGTTTGAAAATATCAATGTCTCCTATAAACTGCCTTTAATGAATATTGCGTCACTTCAAGCTCTTACAAAATGTATAACTTGTTGAGGAATGGCGTCAAATACAACAGCAAACTCTTTTGGTGTAACTGGAAACCCAAATTTATCCAAGAATTCACTATAAGATAAATTACCATTTGAGTTTTAAAGTTGTCTGACTAACACAATATTATTTTCGTACCAACTGTTCTAGAAGAGAGATCTGTTTTTATATTGAATGCACCTATTATTCCAAATAATGAATCTATTTGTGGAAAAATTGTGTTTAAACACCAGCATCCAGGCCAATAAAGCCTGTTTGTGAAATTTAGCTCATTTTACAGGCAGTTTTTCAATTTTAAAATCACATCTCAAAAGAAGATCTGTGTCATCCACCATGTCAAACACATGATTTGGAAACGAATACCACATACTGTCCTTTTCTTTAATAAATTTGATCAACCAATTCATCTTGAATGTATTGTTTAAAGTTTCATAACTAAACTAAACTGGGGGTAGTCGTGGCCTAGTGGTGAGGGAGTCGGCCTTGTAATCTGAAGGTTGCCGGTTCGATTCCCACGCCGGCAGGAATTGAAAGTGGGGATTGTGAATGAACAGCACTCTCTCCACCTTCGATACCATGACTAAGGTGCTCTTGAGCAAGGCACCTAACCCCTAATTGCTCCCCTTGTAAGTCGCTTTGGATAAAAGCGTCTGCTAAATGATGAAAAATGAAAAATGAAAAATGAAAAGCACAGCTAATCCACCTTTGCTCTTTGGTTTACATGACATTTCTTTTCTCAGATAATGGTGTCTATTTCTCCATAAGAAATTAAATAACGTTTTGTCTAAATCTTTGCACACATTAGATGGCGTATCTAAAGCTAAAGACACATAAACAGATGGTGATTTCTCTTCTGCTTTGGATAGTGAGACTCTATTCAGGGATAAATCTCTTTGAAGACAGATATTACATCTTGTTTTTGTTTGGTCAATTATTGGCTTGAAATTGCGTTCATGTTCATCTTTATGTATAACAACACCTAAATATGTGACTGTATGTTTCATAGGAATAACATGTAATTCTGTTCAATTTCATTCTTTAAGTGGAAACAGCACAGATTTATTTCTATTCATTTTAAGACCCGATACTGAGGAAAACTCTTGAATGCAGTGAATGGCTTTTACTATTTCTGAATCATTTTTAAGGAAAATAGTGGTATCATCAGTCAATTGACACAATTTCAATACTCTTATATTTTGCTTTTTTAATATGTAGAGCCATAACTTGTGTAACTAATAAAAACACAAATGGAGACGAAGGGCTGCCCTGCTGTGAACCTCCATTAATCTTAAACCTGCCACTTGTTCCCATTAATAATGTGACTGAACTGTTACATCCATTGTAAAGAAATCGTTCTAACAGCTTTGTGGAAATAATCTCCAAAACCAAAATGTTGAATTCATTTGAACAAACTCATGACTCTCGGTATCAAATTCTTTGTAAAAGTCTATGAATCGCATAAAAGAATCAGTTGGTTTATTGCAATTGTAATCAATCAAATCCAAATGAATCTAATATTATTACTGATGCGTCTCCCAGACATAAACCCTGACTGTTCATTTCAAATGAATTCAAGAGCAAAATAAGACGAAGAAATGCGTATATTATGAAAAAAAAGAAGAAAACTTACGCATATTTCTATAGTGAATTTATTTTAGTGTTCATAGGAAACATTACAGTTCAAATGTTTGAGCTCAAGAAAAGTGTAACTATTCAGAAAGTGCATTTTTTCTTTTTTAAAGTAATACATTTATTCAGAATGGATGAATTAAACTGACAAAGTGACAAAGACTTTAACAGTGTTACAAAAATATGAAGCAACATAAAACAAAAAACAAGAAAAATGTTTCTTGATCATCAGATCATGATTTCTGAAGGATCATGTGACTCTGAAGGATCATGTGACACTGAAGGATCATGTGACTCTGAAGGATCATGTGACTGTGAAGGATCATGTGACACTGAAGGATCATGTGACTCTGAAGACTGACGTAATGATGCTGAAAATTCATCTTTGATCACAGGAATAAATTACATTTTAAAATATAATTCATATAGAATATAGTTATTAAATCGTAATAATAATCCCAACATTACAAGCAAAATATAATTTCTTATTTTAACTGAAAATCTTGTGATTCACTCAATTCAGAATGATTATATATTCATGTTACTCGTGTGTTTTATCTATTAAAGTTCAACAGTTTCATTCAAACTTTCTCAAACTCAGACGCTCGTCTTCCTCCCGACAAAATCAACAGAGCAAAAATATATTTACGAAAAGAAACAAATGGACGACATCCTGCTGATATTTTTGACGTGATCAACGAGACGATCTTCAAACCGACATCAACAAACATTCAGACACGATCGCAACAGGAAACAGGAAGTGATGTCGCTTCAGACAGAGAGTTTATTCTCTGATCACCGAAAACATACGAGAAACAAGAACACTTTGTGTGTTTAATGTGTCAGTGTGTGTTTAATGTCACACAGAGACACTGAAGAGTTATAAGAAACATTAAATCCAGCACAGAGGGGTTCAGTGAATGTGTGTGTGAATGTGTGTAAGTGTGTGAGTGTGTGTGTGTCAGAGACGCTGTAGAAGGACAGAGTGCCGGCCGACACGTCCACAAACACTCCTGCTCTCTGACTGACTGAACCAGAGACGACAGTGACATTATTATTGTGACGGACAGTGAATCTGTGATCAGAGCACTTCAGACTCCAGGACTTCTCATTAGATCCAAACCCACAGTCTCTCCCTCCTCCTTTCCTCTCGATTCCTTTATAAGCCACTGATATTTCAGCATCATTTCCACTCCATTCAGCCTCCCAGTAACAGCGTCCAGTCAGACTCTCTCCACACAGAACCTGAAGATAATGATCAAATCTCTCTGGATGATCAGGATACGACTGATTCTCAAAAACATGCGTCACCTTTCTGTTCTCCTCAGACAGAACGAGTTCACGGTGTGCTGTGTTTGGATCCAGTGTGAGATCACAGGCGTCTGAACACAAGAACACACATTACAAGAGCAACATTTACAACAACAAACATTCAAACTGTTTCTGGACTTACATCTTTGTGGTCCTGGAGTGATCCTGAACTCTCCTCCGTGATCCACACTAGAAACACATTATTAAAGTGAATTACACACAGAAATTTCTCAATTTCTCGCCATATTTATTGATATTATTATTATAATTCTTATAATTATTATTAGTGGTGTTTTACTCACTATTATTGTTTTTATAATATTATATATTATAATATGCAATGCAGCCAAAAATTATTTGCCAATTATTACTGTAAAGCTGCTTTGACACTAAAAAGCGCAATATAAGTAAAGGTGACTTGACTTTTATTATCTCTGTGTAACGATCGTCAGCTGAAGTGCCCGTTATAACCACTAGACAGCACTTCACTCACTCACTCATTCATGCAGACTACATTTCCCAGAAGCCCCGTACCTATCACTGATCACCTCACCAGCTGATACTCATTATCAGGACTATATTAACACACTGCGCACACACACACCATTGCGAGGTCTTGATATTCCCAAGTGTTGTCATTTCTGAGCGTTTATTTCTGTTTTGCCTGCCTGTTTTGACCCTGTTTGTTTACCGTCTTCTGATCGTTCTCTGCCTGCCCTTGGATTTACTGCATTGTGTTACTGGTCTGTGTTAACTTGCTGCCTGCATCAACTCCTCTGCCTGTTCCCCGACCACAATTCTGCTATTCCTCTGACATATCTGTTTGCTGTTGTTTGACCATTGCCTGTGTGACTACTCTTGTTAAAATAAAGCCAGCATTTGGATCCCACTCCGTTGACCCTTCATTACAGAAGACCTTGCCCCCCCCAAGATCCAGCAGCTTTCCTCAGCAATTTTGGTCACAGGATGGATCATTTCGACCAGCTGATAAGGTTTCGTCAGGAGGGGTTGTCGATCGAGGATTACATCATACAGTTCTGTGAGTCTGATCATGTCCATTATGATGAATCCTTGTTTAAGCATCTTTCGTCGGGGACTACGCGGACCGCTGAAATTCTGCCTTCCCGAAGAGGACTTTAACTATAGTCTCAGAGATTTAATGGATTATGCGCTTATGTTAAGTGGGTCATCATTTACTGTGGAAGAGGTAAAACATGACTCTGCACAATCACCAGCCGAACCAGCTTTAATACTTTCTAACCCTGTGATTTCCACACCTGAGCTCAGTCACAACATGGCGGCCAGAGCTGAACCTGTACACAAAATGGCCACCATTCCAGAGTCTCAGAACACCACAACCGATCATCCAGAGTCACAGCATGCCTCAGTTGATTGTCCCAAGCCACAGCACGTCTTAGCTGATCATCGAGAGCCACAGCTACCGTTGATCTTCATGAGTCAAGCCAAGTCACTGTTGATCATCCTCAGCCACGACTTAAGCACAAGCCGCGCCAGTGCTCTCCAAGGCCGCTCCAGCGCTCCAGGAAGTCACTCAAGAACCCCATGAAACCGCTCCAGCGCTCCACGAGCCCGCTCCACAGCTCCACGAAACTGTCTCGGCAGATCTACCAGAGTCTCATCAAGCCTCAGCAGATCTCCCGGAACCAACGTCTGTCCCAAACTCCCCTGAGCCTCGTCACGTCTCAGCAGAACTACCAGAAACCGCTCACAACTTTGCAGATCTTCTTGACTCACGAACAGTTCATGCCAAGCCTGCCCAGCAGCCAACGGTTCATGCCACGTGTGCCCAGCAGCCAATGGTCTATACCATGCCTGCTCAGCCACAGACAGTTCACACCATGCCTGCCAAGCAGCCAACGGCTCATGTCACGCCTGCCACGCCACAGACTGTTCACATCAGGTCTATCATATCAGAGCTGTCAGAGGATGCAGTCCAGTCCATGATGGCTTTGGCTTTTTTTTTTTTTTTTTTTTTTGGGTGTGGGCAGCACACACATCGGCTTCGGACCTGGGCGCTCCCGAGTCAGTCCCTGAGTACTCCTGTGCAGCTCAAGAGGGCACTACCGAGTCAGTTCTTGAGCCCGCTACGGCAAACCAAGAGGGCATTTCAGCTGGTTCCGACCCAAGTCTTGTGATGTTTTTTGATTTACTGCATTGTGTTACTGGACTGTGTTAACTTGCTGCCTGCAACGACTCCTCTGCCTGTTCCCCGATCACGATTCTGCTATTCCTCAGACATATGTTTGCTGTTGTTTGACCATTGCCTGTGTGACTACTCTTGTTAAAATAAAGCCTGCATTTGGATCCCACTCCGTTGAACCTTCATTACACTCTGAATCTCACATAATTATATTTTATTCCTCCATATGATGCGTCAAATCATGCAGCTTATTAAGGATCAATATTGATCATCACAGATTGTCATTGATTAAGTCCAAGTTTAACCCTTCGCTCACCATAGCAACCACCCAGATTCCCCTAGCAAATGCATAACTCCTAGAAACCACTTATATACCTTAGCAACCACAAAACAACACCCTAGCAACCACCTAATACGCCCTTAGCAGCCGCCTAGTATCCACCCAGAACACCCTCAAGTCACCCGACAAGCAACTGCCTAACAACTACCCAGAATACCTTAGCAACCAAAAAAATACCACTTTTTAACCACCTAGTAACACCCTAGCAACCACCCAGAATACCCTAGCAACTCCTTAGCATCCATCCAGTACAGCCTAACAACGGCCTAGTAACAGTCTAGGAAACACCTAGGATACCATAGTAAACGCCTAGCAATGCCTTAGCAACCCACCCAGTACATACTAGCAACCAACAAGCAACTGACTAACAACTACCCAGAATCCCTTAGCGACCAAAAAAATAACACTTTTGCAACCATCTAGTAATACCCTAGCAAGCAGAATACCCTTGTAACCACCTAGTAACAACACAAAACACCGTAGCAACCATGTAATGAAATGAATAAGCCATTTCTCAGCATCAGAACATTGTAGACACAAACGGGTTACATTTGTGTGATCCTCACTAGAAAACAGATTTACACCAGATTTACATAATTTATTATTTAATAATTTATTCATATTATTTGATGTACATCATTTAATAATTCATTAATCGTTTTATTAAAAGCATTATTCATTTGTCATTTTATGTGTTTATATTTTATATTACTCAATCTTTCTCTCTATTGTTGTTTAATCTCGTGGTTTGAAGGGATGTTTGAGTCACAGAAGAGACAATGTCTCCATTTCAAGGTTTTTAACGTCACAGGAAGTGACGAAGGTTCTCGTTTTTTCTGTGGTATAAAAACAGTTGAATTTGTTCCAGTCGGACTAATGCTTCGTTCCAGACGAGGTTGAACATGGGAAAATCCCAAATTAAATGTCCCACTTTTCAGTGAGTTCCAGTCATATATGTGAAGTTCATGTTGATCACGTGATGTCGCCACGACACAATGAGAGTATCGTGTGTGTGTCAATTATGGCAAAACAGAATAAAAAATATCACTTTGAAAAAATATCAATCTTTGAAAACAGCTGACGAAAACCAAATGCGAGTTGAACTTCACATGAACAATGTCTAAGGGGCCGTTCACATATCGCGTCTTTTGCGCGCGCATATTCATTATTTCCAATGTAGGCGCACAGCAAGCACGCTCAAAGTGGAAGCGACGCAGTCACACCGCTCGTTTTTTCCAGGCATGTTTGTGCCGTGGCGAGATGAAAACATTGCAACTTTTCAGAATGTCGCAAGTGCACCGCAGGTCATGTGACAAGAACCATCCAATCAACTTCATCCTTTCCCTTGCAGAGCCGTTGTGCAGGAGAGATGGTTTGACAGCAGAAGCTCTGGTAATGCTTGACCCATTTTTTTTTTTAAAAAATGATTATCAAACTGGTCCTTGTCAACTCTGAAATAGGCTTTGTCCAGATGGAGCTCTTGGATAAGTTTGTGAAATTCTCTGCAGTTTTTATTTGAAGGATATGGTGCACACAAACACTGCGGGAGTTTTTTTTTTATTCTTCTCCATAAATAAATCTTGTACTAGAGCTTCTGCAAGGGCTTTTTGGTGATGGAAATCCATCAAAACTTCTGCATAGTCGTGGAGAAAGCTGCTCATGGTTGCATAGCAACGACAGACAAAAGCGCGTGCAAAAGGAGGAAGCGGTGCGGCCGTGCTTTCCACACGTTTTTAGGCACGATGTGAATGGCCCCTAATATGTTAGTTTGTTTTTACTCATTGGAAGCAGGATTCTCAACATCTTGGAAGTGACGTCAAATGACGCGTCTCGCTGAAGTCGAGGTTGATCGGTGCAAGGCTGCCATCACGCGCTCTCGGAAATGTCATTATTCCCACTTTAGAAAGTCATCATTACGACCTTGTTGCATTCAAGTGTTTTGTTGTCGGAATGGAAAAAAAATACCCAGTTCATTCTTGCCTATTTATGCTATTGGAAAAATCTTATCAAAACCAAAATCATATTTAGTGTCTCATGCACTGACAACCATAAACATTCACGATGATATTTAGTCCGTTACTGACGATTCTGTCATTTCGGTCAAATGGCTTTTTCCGTTGTGTATAAAACATACAATACGCTTCAAATGATTATTTATATGTAAATGTGCAATAATGACAAGAAAGCTGTATCCGAAACCGCCCACTCGTTCACTCTTTCACTAACCCCTATATAGTGCATGGCAGTTGAGCGCACTATATCAGCAAAGAGTGAACGAAAATGAATTCGGGATGGATGGTGTTAATAGCGAATTTGGATGCTGGTGTTAATATCATGCGCCAGACAATTTCGTCATTAACATTTCCTATACCCATATGTAATATGTCCTGTTTAGCTTAATGAATTGTATATTACTGTTTATTTGTCATGTTTATTGAGAATAAAGAGAGAATAAAAACACCTGTGTCATGCTATTTAGTAAATTTATATTTAAAAATAACAGAACAAAAACACTACACTGTCACATTTGTTTATAAAAAATATAATAGTAAATAAATACAATATAAACAACAGTATACAATGTACAACAGTTCACTAACATATGAGAAAAATCGACCAAATTATCATATGATAATAAGTATATACATTATGATATAAACCTGTATCATTTCGCTTCAAAATATCTTTACAAAGATGTTCTAATTAATAAAAAATGACACTTAAATTTGTAGAAGTTGCCGCTTCCCGTATTGCCGTCGGCCATATTTATTTTTCTTTTGCGCTCGATCATCTTATCGCGTTGGATTTTGGGTAACGGTGCTTTAACGAGCGTACATCGAATGTGCACTCAAAATCAAAGAGGATTGTGGGTAAAAGTAGTGAACGAATGTAGGGAATGAAGTCGTTCACTCAGAATTCGGACAGCACTACAAAATGGCCGACACCCGATATAGTGCACTATATAGTGGATAGGGAGCGGTTTCGGACACAGCCGAAGATGATCAAGCTGTTGTGTGAGTGTGCACAGCAGCAGTTCTCTCCTCCACCATGTGTAAAGTTAATGCCACAGTCATCTAAGGAATTTGTGTATCAAAATTATTTGCAACTTCCCAGTGGTAAACACGTCATCAGAGGGTGTTCACGTGCAATTTTTACCAAGGAAACTCGTAATTCCGAGAGATGCGTCAAATTAAAAGAATTTCAACTTCTACACACAGCGCCTCTCATCAATGTCACGTCTAAACAGTGGACCAATCAGAAGAACTCGGAGGCGGGGCGTTGCAAGCTTCTGTTTACAGTAGCAAGTTGGCATGGCAACAGTGTTATTTGTTCGTTATTGCGTCACGAGACGCTCGTGTTCTGCGCTGCGCTTTTAAAAACCATTCCTGAGTTTTTAGACGCAAAGATATTGTGTGAATGTCTCTTTTTAACTCTGCTACTAGATTTATTCACGGAGAAGAGAAAAATACAGCGCTGTGATTGGCTGTTCCTACAAAATGAGCAGCTGTAGTGAATTGTAACTAACTTTACTGGTCAAGCTCAGTTTGATATCGATGGACAGTCGAAGTAGAAGTTTCGTCATTCACAGTAAAGCAAATGATCAGTTACAGTGTCACTCTCACTGTATAAATGACAATTTTAACATTTTATTTATATTACAGTTAAATGAGGGATGTTTAGCACTGACACGTGTGTTAAACTTAATAAATACTAATATTTTAATGTATTTTTGTATTGTTTAATTTGTGTTATGGATTAATTTTAGATGCCCATGATCAGAGAGTTGAAAAGCACAGTAAAAAGCCAAAAAGCTAATAAAGTAAATGCAGACCCAGTAGCTCGAGTGACTCTTAAAGCCCATTCTCACCAAGAACAATAAATATAAAGATGATTATAACAATAACTATATTATCGTCCACACCAATGAACGATAACACTGTTCAATCTAAGCATGTACTGCAGTTTTGTCTCCGTCGCTTCATTTGCTGAAGCTCTTGAAAGCAGAATGGATTCTGATTGGCTGTCAGTGTATTTATTGTTGATTAGCTGCAGCTGTTTCTCTGTGCTGTTGTTATAGCTGTGCTGTGGACTCTGCTATTCTCTCACATTTAGAAGGATTTTTTAAAACTATATCTTTATCATTACAGTTATCAGACTTGGTAGATAGGTGGATAGATAGGGCTTTAGCAAAGAAAGTCATGCAGGATTGTCAGAATAAAAGCTTCCTAATATTTCTGAACAGAGAGTTCACTACAGTGTCACAAGTTCAAAAGAGCATTGAGGAGATTCTCCAGCCAAGCTTTATAGCGGCAGTGAAACTTCCTTTTGAAGCTCAAAACATCCATTCAAGGGCGCAGACACTAGCCGTCATTCCAGAAGTGAGGGGGACAGAAATGTAATACTAGTTATTATTTTTTTATCTCTTGCTTTTAATTTGAAATCAATTTGGTTTTAATAAGAAATCAAATACATCAATAACCAACATCTAATATTTTCCCCCTATGTTTTATGACAATTATGATTAGTTTATGTACTACAAACACTTGTGCATTTAGTCCTCATAAATTTTATACAATGTAAAAAAAAAGATCAGAGAATAAGGCAGAAAATACAGTATCAAAAGTTTGGAAACATTACAGTTGTAATTGAACAATTGAAACATGTTTCTTCTGCTCACCAACGCCAGATTTATTTAATCAAAAATGCAGTAAAAACAGTAATATTTTAATAGTATTACAATTTAAAAAGATGTTTTCTAGGTGAATGTATAGTAAAATGTATAATAATGTGATCAAAGCTGAATTTTCAGCATCATTACGTCAGTCTTCAGAGTCACATGATCCTTCAGAAATCATTCTGATATGATGATGTGATGATCAAGAAACATTTATGATTATTATCAATGTTGAAAACTGTTTCAGATTTTTGTGGAAACCATGATACCATTCAAACATTTGTGGCAAGATTTATAAAAGAGAGAAACTAATACTTTTATTCATCAAGCATGAATTAAATTTATCAAAAGTGATTTGAAGAATTGTTTTCAACATTGATAATGTGAATATAATCTCAGAATTAACAGAAAGTTAATGTGCTAGTTGCAGATTAGCTATGAGTTTTGCGCTAGTTGAAATGTGCATTAAGGTGATGGAAAGAGTTTATTTGCATACTGATGACATGTTGTGCCCATTTGTGAATGTAATACATGCTTTAAGCTCGACATAAGGTGAAAACAACATAGCCCTTGACATTTGTCTGAATTTATAAAGTTTAAACTCTAGTCATAGTAATTTTATACGTATAAGCGCTTGCAGGGATTTACGGAGGCTGTCGGCGTTTGACCCAACTAAAGCCAACTTGACAAACAAAACTATTATTTTCAATAAAACATCACCATCTAAACCTCTGTTAATTCTCATGAGAACTTTTGTAGATATATGACAAATAAAGTCAAACTAGTGAGTAATAAGTGATGCTGGTAACGCCGTTGAGATCTTGAGAGATTTAATGTCTTTTATTTCTTTGTGATTTCATGTCAGGCTGTGGCTGAAGTTAGTTGTAGTTCGTGTATTTCTGCTCGTCTCTTTTCCGTTTTTCTGTTCTTGTTGTTCCTCTTTCATTCAGTGATTCTGTTTGTTAACAGCAGGTGTCTTCAATAATGGTCAATCATCACTTTATTCATCTCTAAATTACTTAACTGCAACATGTTAAGAAACACTAAGGCCTAGTCTACACGGACACACGTATTTTTATCCCGTCCACATTAAAACGCAAAAACATGCTATTAAGGGCTGTCAAGAGCATTCAAACCAACAGGTGGTGATGTATCCCAACCGTAAAGCCATGTTGGCCAATCAGAAACCTGGTAAAAAGGTTATTACCGTTTCCAGTTCCAACATCACAAGCCAAAATCTCCAGTTTCACCATCTACACAACAAAACTGTAACCAGAGTTTCTAAAAATCTTCACCCTGGCAAGAGTTTTCAATTTCAGTGACCGAACGTTTGTGTGTGGAGGAACGGCCAAACCGCATATAAAAAGTTGCGGTTTTGAAAATATTCACATATTCGGCATATTTGCTGCACCTCCGGGCAGCTATATCAGGCATCCAAGACCAAGTCCTGTCTATTTGAATGGGAGAATCCAGAAATCTCATAAACTGCTTGCTGAATAGGGGTGGGAATCTTTAGGCACCTCACGAGGCAATCTGAATCTGATTCTGGGAGTCACTATCTGCTTCAAAAACGATTCTTGATCCTTTTTTTCCTCATTAATTAGTTTCTTAATCTTAATTTTTTAATTTAATTATATGTGCAATATATTATAAATACTTTTTAAATAATTACAAGTTAAAAATTAGATAGATACAACTGTATGTATATATATATATATATATATATATATATATATATATATATACATATGTATATATATATAAACAGATTCAAAGCATAAAAGCAAGTAGCCCAGTAAATAAAAACGATGACTGAAACATTACAAACAATAAACAAAGAGTACTTTCAGTAGGTTCTGAAGAGCAGTGAATGATTTTTCTCTTTCTCATCTTTACTGTTTATTGCTGATGACATCATAATCTAATAAGCTGCATTCACACTAACGCACAGATCTCTTTTGAAACACAAGATGTGGTTTGTCCTGTCCGTATAATCCCTTAAAACATAACTGACTGAGTTTACATTGTTTTTGCATCATAAAAGCATTTTGAGATGCAAGTACATTTAACCACTTATAGTCGCACACAGCCTCGTGCACTAGCGCACTCTTCACAAAGCGCACGTGAACATTTGAAATTGAAAGCAGCCTTCTGTCAGTGAGTTTAATATTTTTAACATATAAACCCTCAGCATTCCAAACAACAAATTATGCCTTCATAGACCATTTGTACGGAAAATAGGCCTTCCAGCAGCGAGACCGCAAACTGCAAGCATCAAGAATTTTTGTTGTTGTTGTTGAAGGTTTGAGTGATGAGAGGAAATGGAAACAAACAGAAAGCTGGTGTTTGACAGCGCGTGTCCACTGAAAAGCAGAGCGAGTGTATTCAGTTCATTCCTGTGGATGTTGAGCTTTCAACTTACACGAGAGCGTGAAGATCAACATCCTTAGTAATCAAGTGAAAATGCTCGGCTCGCTCCTCACCAGTGACATTTAGAATAACTGTTTGTCATTTTTGTTATTGCTCGTCTTCACACTTAAGTGCTGTGCGCTTCCTGCAGTAGTTTTGATTTTCGAAAGATCATGAGCAAAAGGCTTTTGCTGAGCTAATTGTTAGGGCGGACACAGCTGTTTTCACTGATTCGTTGGAAAGCAATATATTAATCTAGTGTGTGTGCGCTGACACAGAAGCGTCCAGCCCTCGTGTTCAACCTCCTCGTGTTCAACCTTAAGTATCTTCCTTCCCACTTCTTCTTTTCCTTCATACTCGTGTGTTTTCAACACATTCCTGTTGTTGCTCCACTATCACCCACAGAAGGCAGCGCAACACTGCTAACCTGCGTCCTATTTCCTCCTCTTCTAACACACCTCTCTCTGTTTCTGTGGGTCTGTGGAATTAACAAAGCTGACTTCATTCCAGCTTCTGCTACTAACTCTACTCTCAATATCTTGGGCTTGACTGAGACCTGGATTCGTCCAGAGGACTCCTCAACCCCTGCTGCTCTCCATCAACTTCACTTTCACTCATAACTCTCGCCCGTCTGGGAGAGGAGGGGCACAGGTCTCCTCATTTCTAACAATTGGAAATAATTAACTCTCTTCTCTATGCAACAACAATTCATTTGAGTTTCATGTCATTACAATCACAACCCCTGTCAAAATTCATCTTGTAGTCATTTATCGTCCCCAGGTCAATTGTGTACCTTTATAGAGGAATTGGACATGCTGCTGACCTCATTTCCAGACGATGGCAGTCCACTTGAAGTATTTGGTGATTTTAAAATTCACCTTGACAAACCTTATGCTTCAGACTTCCTCTCTCTCCTAGCCTCATTTGATCTCAATCGGTTCATCACCACAAGCACCGACAAATCTGGAAACCAACTGGACCGAATTTACACGCGACTGAATCACTGACAACATCCTGGTAAAACCTCTGCACATTTCCCACCATTTCTTCATTACTTTTAATCTACAACTCCCTACTTGTGCACCACCAACCATTTCACAAGTGACCTTATGAATTATGTTACCTTAATATTATGTTGTTTCTTATGCTCAAATAGCATTAAAAAAACATTTTCAGGTTTGACCAGCTAATGCGCATTGCTCAGGTTTCTATGGGACCCGGAGCTTCTAACGGCAGCTGCAGTAACGCAATGACTTTATCAATCAGCGATTGGCTTTTTTACTAACAAGGCAGGATCTATTCCGCCATATTGAGCATTGCAGTTTCTCCCATTCACAAGAAATACGAGTGAACCGTCTTTCTATATCTATAGTGTTTGGTTTTACAGTATTGAGTCACCGAACAGTACAGTCAGATAGTTAACTTACAGTCCACTAGCAGCTGTGCTACTGGTCCATTTCATACTTGAAGTGAACAGACACTTCATATTCATTTGACCATTTATCATCAGATAAATGTTTGTTTGTTTTGTTTGTATCGTGTCTTTTGGGTAAAAACATACATATAGATCGAAAAGAGTGTGACAGGAGCACATATTCACTTTCTGTCATTGAAGACAAATGTGAACAAATACAGACAAATATGTTTAAACTATTTTCACTGAAGTGATGATGACTTCAGTCATATTAGTATCCTAAGAAATGATCATTTTTTGATGGAGCAGGTGGAATTAAATAATTCTTTTTGGTCATTAAAAATATTTTCTGGTCATATTTTTTGGAGTATTTTTTTTTCTGAGACTAACCGACTAATAAAATTTTGGTCGACGGAGCCTCTTCTCGTCGACTAACGTTTAGCAGATTATTTGGGGACAGACCTAATTGTTACAGCTCAACATACTTGAGTTTGTCCAGATGTTTGAGTGCATCAGAGAGCAGCTTCCGTCCGGATTCTCCTGGGTGATTGCAGCTCAGATCCAGCTCTCTCAGGTGTGAAGGGTTTGAACTCAGAGCTGATGCCAGAGCAGCACAACCTTCCTCTGTCACCAAACAGCCAGATAATCTGCAACAACAAGTGTTCATGTTAGTGTGCTTCATTCTTAAAGATGTATAGTATAAATAGCCTCAGTAAGGGGGTGCTAGGGGTGGCAAATGGGGCTTAAGACCAGAATGTTTTCTGTAAGGTCCCAAATGTTTTGTTACCTTGTCTTTCTCGTAGAACGACATGAGGGTGAGAAATTAATGACAAAATTTATTTTTGGGTGAACTAACCCTTTAAGTGAAATCAGTTTCACTGGAAATAAATGTAATGATTGTGTACATTTATATAACTGTAGTGTACTGACAATAGTTTCATGTTGCTCGTCTACACAGAAATATGTGAAATGATCAGTGTTTTTTTTTTTTTTGGTCATATGTGAAATTGGATTATTAACTAGTAAGAAATGAATTCCTGATATCTGTAATTGTATTTTCACTAGTGAAATGTCACCATAGACTGCCATTAAAATTCAATTGTTGATCTCAAGAATTCATATTTCTGCCAGTGATGACATCATTGTTGATATCAAGAATGATCATTTTTACTAGTGGAAATTTAATTCCTGACATCAAAAATTTTCATTGTTCCCAGTAGAAATAATTAACATTTTAACTACTGAAAATTTAATTGTTCATATCAAGAATTCATATTCTGGGAATGATTAAAAGTCAAAGCGGCGTGCCTATTACCATATAAATTAATATCAAGAATAATATTCTTTTACTAGTAAAAATGTGATTCTTTTCAGTTATAAATTCAGTTGAGTTGGTTTGCATTTGTTCCTAGTCATTGTTTTTCCGGTTTTTATTTTGCTCTTGCTTCTGTTTATCTCTTGTTTTCGAGTCTTGTCATATCACACCAGTCCTCAGGTCCTGGCACTGCCTTCCAGTTGCATCTAGAATTGACTTTAAAGTACTGATACTAGTTTATAAATCACTCAATGGACTTAGACCTCAATACATTGCAGATCTGCTCAGAGAATATAAATCAAGTCACTTAGAAATACCAAGGGTTCACTCAAAGCAAGGAGAGTCTGCTTTTAGCTGTTATGCCAGCCTCAGAACCAGCTTCCTGAAGAGATCACCTCAGAAACCTCCTCAGATCCCACAATTTTGTGTAAAATTAATAGAAAAGTTTATGTAACATTTTAATGGAGAAAAGCCTTAATGGAGATGTTTTGTGCATTTCTGTGATCACAAATAAATGGAAGCAGGTGCAGCTGAATAGGTGGTAGGCTTTTTATGTGAAATCGTAAATACAAGCTTGATTCAGCATGATTGATGTGCACAAATATTAATCAATTACTGTCACTGTAACAGTTTTATTGTAATAAATTGGTCAAATACTGATGTTGGAATCTTAAGTCTTTATGTAAAGACCAAACCTTCATTTCTGACACGCTCATGATGCGATCTAGCTAATTTTCAGTCAGCTGGCAAAACATTAGGGTTGGGTGACATCGCCAGTGTCTGAACAGACGTACACACTGTTCCTTGTCAGTGTACTGCAGGTTTTTGGAAATCTGAGCTATTCTTGCAGCTCGCTATTCGAAATTAAAGTATTTGGATGATGTCTGGTGATTTCTTAAAATGTAAATGACATTAATTAGCCATCGTTTACAAGGCGGAGAACTGAAACCATTCAGCTGCTCAGAAGTTCAAGATCATTTGCGATTTATAGATTTCACATCTGAAAGAGAGGCGTACGTGTAATCATGTGTTTCTCCAGAGGAATCCTAAATGTAGCTGAAGCATCCTGTATAAACTCCCCTCTTCAGTGGAGAAAAATACATGGGGCACTAGCTACAAGCAGACAAGGGCACACCTGGATCAAAAGTAAAAGACTAGTTTTTCTTGCCGTGTTTCCTTTTTTTATTCTGTGCAGTTTCATAATTATAAAAGGATGTATTTATAATTATGTAATTACAAAATGAGAAATATATATATGCATGTCACACACTATTATTAAAATATGAATCAGTGTGAAACACAAACCTCAGTATCACGAGTTGACAGTTTGGACTATTCAGTCCAGCAGAGAGCAGCTTCACTCCTGAATCCTGAAGGTCATTGTTACTCAGATCCAGCTCTCTCAGGGGGGAGTTTGATGATTGTAGAGCTGAAGCCACAATTTCACAGTGCTGATCAGTGAGATTACAGCCTGCCAATCTGAAAACAGCAAGGACTCTGGTTAAAATGCATACTGTTGTGCTGATGTCTCACAAAGAAAATATATTTCCATATATTTATGATCAATATATTAAATGGTTTAAATATATTGAACAATATACAGAATAATATGGTGACCTAGAGTACTCAACATGCTGCAACTGAATAAAACGCATACATTTGGTTGCATTGTGAGTATTTTTTAACGCATTTGTTGTCAAACTGATAAAGATGTTTTCTTCAATTGCAGCATGTTGAGCTCTCTAGGCCAGGGGTCTTCAACATTTTTCAGGGCAAGGACCCCTTAGATGAGAGAGACATGGAGCAGGGCCCCCTGACACAAAATGTGTCAAACAGAGCCTCTGACATCAATAGAAATCAATCATATTACGACAGTATTATTATGTTGAAACAATATACAGTGGGTACGGAAAGTATTTAGACCGCCTTAAATTTTTCAGTCTTTGTTATATTGCAGTTCATTTTTTTTCCACATTAATGTACACAGAGCACCCCATATTGACAGAAAAACACAGAATTCTTGACATTTTTTCAGATTTATTAAAAAAGAAAAACTGAAAAATCACATGGTCCTAGGTATTCAGACCCTTTGCTCAGTATTTAGTAGAAGCACCCTTTATCCCCGACGCAGCCGACATGAGGTTCTTTGACGTCGGGTCAGTGTGTCCCAACCTTTAAGTTTAAACAAAACTTCACATTTTAATTTCACTGTCAGGTGGACGATTATTCATTTACCTGAACTTTAAGCTGTAGATATTACAAAGCGATCCATTCTGGCGAGCTAAATTGTATATAAATTATTAGCCAGTAACGTTATAGTGCAAATTAAAGTGCTCATAGTCTGCGTTGACGGTATCATGAGATCACGTGACTGCACGTGGATGGAAGGGTTTTATTAAAGCTGTTAATATAATCCTATTTGTAAAATCATATATTTTATTTAAAATTGACTTTGTGATGTTTTTACCCATGTTTTAATTTTTTAATTTTTTTCAATTATTTGTGATTAAACATTTGACAGACCCCCTGCAATACTGCCGTGGACCCCCGGTTGAAGACCCATGCTCTAGGCCACCGTAGAATATATTTATCAATATATTACAATATATTAGAATACATAAGGAATTGATGCTTTTCATATATTAAAAAATATGTGACAATATATTTACTATAATGTGTATTCACATGAGTTACTTTTACTCAGTTGAGTTATGTTGCTACTTCACTAAGTATTTGAGTTGAGTTTATGAGGAAAGTTTTGTTGGTATTACTTTAGGGTGCATGTTGAAAACATGTAAAGTCTATTGATCAAACACAAATTAGTTGAGTTCAAAATACTCAAAATTCTCATGCAAATAGTTGCCTCTATTTTTTATTTACCAAGGCAATATTTTGCTTGAGAATCCATTAGAAATGCTTGAGAAATTTAAGCCATTCTCAAGCAAAATATTGCCTTAACTATTTGCATGAGAAATTTGAACATACTGAACTCAACTAGTTTGTTTGACCAATTAGACTTTAGATCAGGGTTCCTCAAAACCAACCCTGGAGGACCACTGTCCTGCAGAGATTACCTCAAACCGTAATAAAACTCACCTACCTGTAATCTTCTAGTAACTATAAAGACTTTGATTAGCTTGTTCAAGTGTTTGATTAGGGCTGGAACTGGAACTGGAATTATTGCCTGAACCACATATTAATAGGTTTAATATTTTTGTAAAATGTAAACGAGGCAGGCTTGTGATTAAACGATCAAGTACACTGCTGTATCATTTGCAGAATCACCGGACTTGCGTCCTCCCGTCCTCAGGAGTCTGTTCTCCATTGGTCATTTAACCTTAACCCTAAATTGATAGTCTAGGAAGTTTGTTAACATGGGGAGGCGTATTCTCTTGTAAACGTTAAATAACAAACAAAACAAAAAAAGCCTCACATCAAATTGCTGCATTCAAATAAAATGAGCTTTGTGTTTACATTATCTGTGTTTACATTAAAGGCCGGTTATACTTAATTTTCCACGTTCGGTGAGTGGGCACTATCTAGTGGATTGCTGTTTTCAAGCGCTCAAGTCACTCATACGTGCCCTGTTGATCACGTGGATCGTTCTGCATGCGGGATATACGAGCTCCAGCTGTAGTTTAGGCTACAGGTAGACACGGGTACCAAAACCTAGTAATGAGCCCAGCGGCTAAATTATTACACTAGCCTGCATTGTATAGATAAGCTCTGACGTTATCAAATCACGTTACCGGAGAATCTCTCTCTCTGAGTCAGAGAATCACCAATTGCTGTTTAAATGACATTAAAATTCAAAGTAATCACTTTGTTAATCTAAAATACTTTTCAGATGTAACTGTAATCTGATTACCACCCATTTAAAATGTAACTAATGAAAGAGTTACTCAAATTTTGTATTTTAAATACGTAACTAAGTTACTTGTATTACGTTACTCCCCAACCCTGTCCACACGTAAACGAGTACGTTAATCCCGTCCACATGAAAACGCAAAAACATGCTATTAAGCGCTGTCAAGAGTATTCAAACCAACAGGTGGTGATGTAACCCAACCGTAAAGCCATGTTGGCCAATCAGAAGCCTTATTAACTTTTCCAGTTCTAACATCACAAGCCAAAATCTCCAGTTTCACCATTTACACGACAAAACTGTAACCAGAGATTCTATAAATTTTCACCCTGGCAGGAGTTTTAAAAAGTTGCGGTTTTGAAAATATTCACATATTAGGCATATTTGCTGCACCTCCGGGCAACTATATCAGGCATCCAAGACCAAGTCCTGTCTATTTGAATGGGAGAATCCAGAAATCTCATAAACTGCTTGCTGAATAGGGGAGGGAATCTTTAGGCACCTCACGAGGCAATCTGAATCTGATTCTGGGAGTCAATATCTGCTTCCAAAACGATTCTTGATCTTTTTTTTCCTTATTAATTAGTTTCTTAATCTTAATTTTTTTTATTTAATTATATACGTAAAATATTATAAATATTTTTTAAATGATTACAAGTTAAAAAATTAAATAGATACAACAAAGCATAAAAGCAAGTAGCCCAGTAAATAAAAACGATGACTGAAACATTACAAACAATAAACAAAGAGTGCTTTCAGTATTTAAGAGTATCTGAATGTTTTCCCATTCAAGAGCAGTGAATGATTTTTCTCTTTCTCATCTTTACTGTTTATTGCTGATGACATCATAATCTAATAAGCTGCATTCACACTAACGCACAGATCTCTTTTGAAACACAAGATGTTTTTGTCCGTTTAATCCCTTAAGACATAACTGACTGAGTTTACATTTATTCCTTTCATAAAAGCATTTTGAGATGCAAGTACATTTAACTACTTATAGTCGCACACAGCCTCGTGCACTAGCGCACTCTTCACAAAGCGCACGTGAACATTTGAAATTGAAAGCAGCCTTCTGTCAGTGAGTTTAATATTTTTAACATATAAACCCTCAGCATTTCATACTTGAAGTAAACAGACATTTAACCCTTTGATGCATAACATGGGTCTAAAATAACCCGGCTGAGTTTTTATTTTCTATATCTTTGCAAGAAATTAATTTCATCATTCAGTATTCCAGTTATTCCTCAATGAACTTGATCAAAAACATCACAAATCCTTATTTTCATTTTTCTTTTCTTACTTTTTGAATAAAAATCATTTTTGTATCACTACCCTTCTAATGCACAACATGGGTCTAAAATGACCCGCATTCATTCTCTATGTAATTTCAGTCAAGGCTGAGTGATTCTTTGCTCAATCTTTGAAAGAAATATATTTTATCATTTATTCCAGGTATTCACTAAATATTTTGTTTTTAATGTCCACAAATCATGATTTTTATTTTTCCTTTATTAATTTCATAAACAAACACAGTTTTGTATTTCTACATCAATTTTGCAAACATGGGTCTAAAATGACCCGCATTCATTCTCTATGTAATTTCAATCATGGCTGAGTGATTCTTTGCTGAATCTTTGAAAAAAAATTATTTTATCATTTATTTATTCCAGGTATTCATTAAACATCTTGTTTTTGATTTCC
Source organism: Zacco platypus (assembly GCA_038088235.1). Classification (NCBI taxonomy): domain Eukaryota; kingdom Metazoa; phylum Chordata; class Actinopteri; order Cypriniformes; family Xenocyprididae; genus Zacco; species Zacco platypus. Next base: position 34,440,782 of record CM076083.1, on the reverse strand, counting down.
ACAAATCTTGATTTTCCTTTCTTACTTACAGTTTTTGTATTTCTCCATCAATTTTGCATAAATCGGTCAAAAATGACCCATATAGAAACCTTTGATGTTTGCACATTTTTGCAAGTAGGAACATATTTACTGCAGAAAACTATTCACCTGCTACACATTTTACAACTCAACACAGCTGCTTTTGTATATTTGATGAATATAACTCTTTTTTTCACCACAGAAAATATTTGATATTTTGTGAAAGATAACTGGACAAAATCATTGAACGTTAGGCCAAGGTTCAACCTTGAAATCCATTATTAGTGAGAAAGAGAAGCATGTCCAATACTATTAGTTTGCTTGATGTTGACTTATTCTATTCTAGCTAGCTAATGTTAGCTAGGGCAACAAAATAAAAGTTGAAATTTTACATATATTTATATTATATACAATATTGTATATATCGTCGCTGTCGGGTGGAAACCTTCTATCTCCATATAGCCACACATTTCACAGTTCAACACGGCTGCTTTTGTATTTGATGCATGAAAGTATTATTATTTTTCATACAATAAGCTTAATATTATATTTCATCATTTATATTTTTTGCCATAAATCAATGCTCTTGGTCACCCTTTACATCTGTCAGCGTTCCTAGAAAGAAACAGTTTTGGACATTCACAACATTGGTCTAAAGTGACCTTTTTATTTTCTATATTTGTAACGCCACGCCAGCAGAGAGAGCCCTCTCCCGAATACTGACTGTTGTCTGCTCCCTCTGCTGCTACCTGGGACTTCCTGTTTGTCTTTTATTTAAGGAGTGTGCTTCCTTCAGACCATTGCAAAGTATTGCCAGTTTACCTGCCTTACTAAGCGTTCTCTTTTCATGCTTTGCCTGTTACCATTGTTTATGACCTTGCCTGTATACCTGTTACTATGTCTCTTGGATTATCCTTTGTACCTGTTTGTCAGATCGGACTGATGTTAATGTGTGACCCCAAAGCCTGCTCTTCGACTCATGCCTCCTGGATTACCCTTTGGTTTGTTACCTGTGCTTACTGCTCTTTTGTTATCGACCCATTGCCTGTTTATCCATTTACGCTCATTGCTGCTGTTTTAAATAATCTTCTGCAAATGGATTCTGACGCCGCCTCTGCCTCATCGTTACAATATTGCATTCATCGCAAGAAATTAATTTCATTATTCACTATTCCAGGTATTCCTCAATGAACAAATACTTATTTTCTTCTTTCCTTTCTTACTTTTTGAAGAAAATAATTTTTGTATCATTACCCTTCAAATGCCCAACCCAGGCAATGCCCAGGCACCTTTGAGTGGAATATCTGTTGCAGATGAAGGTCCTGCAGCTCCTCAGGAAGCTTCTTGTTCTGCCCTGAGCGGGGGTGGGGGGGGGGATGCTCGCTCCAGTAAGACCATTACTACTCAATTTATTGGACTGGGTCTGAGTTTCTGAAACATCAGACAAGTCTTGTCACACAACTCTTGGATGTCTTCTTCATCTAGTGGAACTGGATTTACACCTACATCTCCAGATCCCTCCAGACCCTGTGGCACATAGTCTAGGTCAGGGGTTCTCAACCTTTTGCAAGCTGGGCCCCCCCAAAGCTGGTTCATTGCAGTTGGGGCCCCAGTACCCCCCCCCCCCCCCCCACACACACACACACATTGTTGTTGTTATTATTATCATTATTATTATCATCAGTAGGCATACTATCATTACTAGGCTATTGCTATGATTGGGAATTGGCACCAGACCTCTGATATTAATTTATGCTTTATTATTGTTATTCAGTCCCTCCAGAAAAACGCAGGATTTTTTTGTGATTGTTGCGGGCAAAAAACCTTGATTATGTGGCACGTTTTCTTAAAAAATGCGATGGAATATGCGGGATATTTTTGCAATTTTATGCGATGAAATTGCGGGAACTTGCAAAAACTACGGTTTTTGATGCAAAAGAGGAAAAAAAGGTGATTCCCCCCCAACACCCTGTTCTCACTAGACTCTACCTTCATGTAAAGAGGCAGAATTACTAAATCACAGAATATTGAAGTTCTCATTCTGTTTTATTTCAGACCTTAATCAACACATGGCTCAAAATTACAAAACATTGAGTCAAATAAGTTCTGTAGCTTTACAAAAGGAATATTCAACTTCTGTAAAAATGAATAAATAAAATATAAAAAAATAAAATGTGTGCTTCCTGTTTAACAGAGGTAGCTATACAAAACAGACATCTTTTGTTAAATCAAGTGCTTCCAGTGCACAAAGTGTAATCTCTTACTGCAACGTAAATTATTTTACACACTACTAATATACAGCGTCATGTAACACACCGGGAAACTGCTTCTCGCGGTCTTTTGAGCTTATTTTTGTTGGCAAATGAGAATGATCTGCGCGCTTCATCACGGTTTCACCGCGGGGTTTACAGATGACGTTCACGTCGCGTCATTACGTCACTTCAGCGATCTCATAATCGCGTTTTTCTGCATATCAATTGACAGCTCGTTTGCTGTGCACACAAACGGATCTCGAACCCACGCAAAAGAGCGATAATCCTCTTTAAAGTGACGCTACTGAGAGACTGACCGCCTGCGAAGGCTTTTGGACGGGAGAGGGGCTCACGGCAGCACCCGCTGCTCGTTGAGCACAGTAGGCCTAACTGCAGAGTGAATCGTGCTTTTGAGTCTTGAAACACCACAAAAGTCTCCAAAAACACCAGTAAAAGTCACTGGATTTGTCGCTTTTGACAAAAAAAAGTCGCCAGGAGGATGATTTGTTTGTGTTATAATCAGTGCTTGAAGTGGGGGAAAAGGTGGCGGTACTCTCTTTGCATTAAAAATGACATGATTTGCCATAGTGAAAAACAAAACTTGGAGATATTGCTGTTACAACAATTTATTGTTGTTTATTTATTAACAACATAAATGTATTTAAAGATGTTTGTGTGTGCGTGGCTGCGTGCGAGCATTTCACAAAAACTAAAGAAAAGCTTTAACTGTAGCTTATATTCTGACTAGTTTATTTGATCATATATATATATATATATATAAAACTAAATACGACCTCACGTTTTATACGTTTGCAGCCTCTGAAACTTCCCTCCGTCATAAAAATTAATTCGGATGGTTCGATTTTCTGCATTTTTCGCATCCGTAGCAAATATTTGAGGGGTGTTTTTGACAATTGAGAGCCAAAAAATGACGAATATGGTAAAACTAATACGATAGTTATACGACTAATACGACTCAGTCAGGGTGCAAGGACCTTAAACTTTTGAGGCTTGCGCAGCTTCTCGAGGAGAAATTAAACAAATGAGCGCCATTTTCTAAAGTCTATGAGCGCAGCACACACAAATAAACTAAATTTAAGTTAAATTACTGCAATTAAATTTCAAAATGTGGTGTTTTTATAATATTTATAACATTTGAATGCAGTTCAGAAACATACATCACACGACCTGACGACCAAGAGAGCTGACAATTGACCATCACTTCATTTACCATCAGCTCACGATTGAAAATGTGACACTGATTTCATGACAGTTCAACAAACAAGTTAATAATATTAAGTCACTTACATTTTAGACGAAATAATGACTGTCTTGGTCTATTTTAGCAGCGAAAATAGATCCGATGAATCCAAACAAAGATCACAGCATAGCGCATCTCACAGCAACACTCAATCATGCTTTGAATGATTCAGTGTTTTGAACGAATCGGTTGAGTCAAAGATTCAATGACCCATGCACAAACATCTGTCTCATTCTTGATGAATCGGCCGTTTGAACGAATCGTTTGAATGAACGAATCAATGACTCGCTTGATAAAAACCGCTTATCACCTGCATTTGCGCTCGCTACATTTACATTTACATTTAGTCATTTAGCAGACGCTTTTATCCAAAGCGACTTACAAGTGAGGAAAACAAACAAGCGATTCTTCATGAATTGGCAAATAACACAGGAAGTGCTCACAATACAAGTTTCATACATTGCTCAGTACCATAAGCTAGAGTAGGAAGGGAAAAAGGGGGAAGGATAGGGTTTTTTTTATTTTTTTTATTTATTTTTTTTTTATGAGGGGATTAAGTGTTCACGGAAGAGGTGAGTTTTCAGCTGTCTCTTGAATATTGCCAGGGAATCTGCGTTCCTGATGAAAGTAGGGAGATCATTCCACCAGCAGGGAGCAGTGAAGGAGAATGTTCTGGAGAGTGATTTTGTGCCTCTCTGTTCCTCTCTCCTTTAGTGATCGCAGGCTTCTGGTGGGGACGTAGCGTTGTAGCAGTGTGTGGAGGTAGGAAGGTGCAGAGCCTGTGGTGGGTCTATCGCTATCGACAAACCAATCAAATTTATTCAAAACTTTTTTTTTTAAATCAGTCCAAACACATTAAATTATTTATTCAGGAGTAATGTTTATACAAAACTATAACTTTTTATGACAGTAGTTTAGTGATAAAAAAAAAATCAGTTTTTTTTCCCTCCCATCCTGTAGCCTGCTCGCGCCCCACCGGGAGAGAACCACTGGTCTAGGTCATCAGCATCAGATATTTCAGACTCTGAATCAGGACTGAGAATTGCCTCATCATGTTCTGTATGCAGCTTCTCAATCAATTCAGAAATTTTAGTGTGGACCAGCTAACACTCTGGATATAGAAAATCAAAAGCACATAAAATGTGCATCAACCGTTTTCAAATGTACATCAAATCGTTGATAAAGTATGTACTTATATGTTATATATATTATATACTTATATGGTATTATATATCGTCACTGTCGGACAGAAACCTTGTATGTCCAAAACTGTTACTTTTTAGAAACACTGACAGACATAAAGGGTGACCAAGAACATTGATTTATTACAAAAAATATAAATAATGAAATATAATATATAGAGAGATGTTCCGATACCGATTCCGATACCTGGGCTCAGGGTATCGGCCGATACCGAGTACTGATCCGTATATCTGTATATACAGCTGTATATACTACTAGCCCTGTATGAATTGCTAGAATCATTTTATGATGTGCTTCAGACTTATCCCTTAATAAAACATGAACAAATACATACAGTGAACTACTGTATTTATTACAGTATTTTTATTATCTGACATATACTTGACAGTAATATATTTATCTTTCTTAAGCGAAAAAGAACTTCAAATGCAGCCACAAATCTAACACAGCAAACTGAAAAAGGTATTTTAGTTTTACAATATAACTGTATTAAAAATCTAGGAATATAAAAAATGATATATTAATCTGAAAATAATCTATTTACAACAAAACAAGTGAAAAATAAGCAAATATCTAGGCATAATTATTAGTAGAGCCGTATTATTATTACATAGAGATGTAGCTCAATCTACTGTAGGCTACAACAGTAGCCTAATCTATTGTCAATTTATTCACGTTAAACCAAACTTTTGTTTTGACGTGAAGACCTTTGAGTGTCTGTGTTCATAATGTGACAGTTTTCTCAAATGAAACGGTAAATTCTCATGAAGTGACGGACGGTTCATGCGTTCGTGTCCTCATATAGTGACACACGGCAGAGGCTACAAAGACAGCGAGTGTCACGCGTCTGCGCCTGTCATCCACGCAGAATTTGCAGGAGTAATATTTGAATAGTATTTTGCAGTTTAATATTCACAGACACTAGTATATATTCAGATTAACACGGAAGCGACTGAACGCAGCTGCGGGTACCGAATATACTCTGGAGTCGGTACTACAGAAATGCTGGTATCATCACATTTTAAAAATTTCAGTACTGACTTGGTACCGAACTACCCGTACTTGTGACAGTTGCCGTTTTACTGACTGAGTGACTTCAGTCTGAAATACTGCTAACGTGTTTTCATTTCTTCTTCGCTGCTCTAAACAGTGGTTTCTTGTGGCAACGCAGCACAACTTCCTGTGTTTGCAATGCATTCTGACCAGCGAAGAAGAACCGTGCAGCGGTTCGGCAAAGCTAGCGGTCATAATAACTGGTCTTGTTTAAGGAAATGGTATTGGATCGGTACATGGGTTCAAGTACTCGCCGATACCAGAATTTGTTGTGGTATCGGTGATATTTCCGATACTAGTATCGGAATCGGAAGAACTAAATATATATAGCCTATTGTATGAAATATAATAAGAATTACATGCATCAAATATACAAAAGCAGCTGTGTTGAGTTGTAAAATGTGTGGCAGGTGAATAGTTTTCTGCAGTAAATATGTTCTCACTTGCAAAAATGTGGAAATATCAAAGATTTATATAAGGGTCATTTTTGACCCATGTTTGCAAAATTGATGTAGAAATACAAAAACTATGTTTGTTTATGAAATTAATAAAAGAAAAAGAAAAATCATGATTTGAGGATATCAAAAACAATATGTTTAATGAATACCTGGAATAAATAAATGATAAAAATACATTTCTTTCAAAAATTCAGCAAAGAATCACTCAGTCATGATTGAAATTACATAGAGAATGAATGCGGGTCATTTTAGACCCATGTTGCGCATTAGAAGGGGTTTCCTTAGCTTGCGCATCAAAGGGTTAATATTCATTTGACCATTTATCATCAGATAAATGTTTGTTTGTTTTGTTTGTATCGTGTCTTTTGGGTAAAAACATACATATAGATCAAAAAGAGTGTAACAGGAGCACACATTCACTTTCTGTCATTGAAGACAAATGTGAACAAATAAATATTTTAAAATATTTATGTTTAAATTATTTTAGTGATTATTTTAAGCGATGATGACTTCAGTCATATTAGTATCCTAATAAATGATTATCATTTTTTGATGGAGCAGGTGGAATTCAATAATTCTCTAAGAGTGAAGCGTAGAATCATATTATTATTATTGTTAAGTTATTATGGTACATCTCTTTATTCATTTTTATACCCGTTACAGTTTTTCTTGATTGCTAACACACTGTAACTCATTCACTTGGTCCAATTACTCAAACCTTTTGTTTATTTTTAGAAATGATGTATTATTATCTGTATGACCAAAAATGTTCTTTTTGGTCATATTTGTTGGAGTATTTTTTTTAACCGACTAATAAAATTTTGGTCGACGGAGCCTCTTCTCGTCGACTAACGTTTAGCAGATTATTTGGGGACAGACCTAATTGTTACAGCTCAACATACTTGAGTTTTTCCAGATGTTTGAGTGTATCAGAGAGCAGCTTCCGTCCGGATTCTCCTGGGTGATTGCAGCTCAGATCCAGCTCTCTCAGGTGTGAAGGGTTTGAACTCAGAGCTGATGCCAGAGCAGCACAACCTTCCTCTGTCACCAAACAGCCAGATAATCTGCAACAACAAGTGTTCATGTTAGTGTGCTTCATTCTTAAAGATGTATAGTATAAATAGCCTCAGTAAGGGGGTGCTAGGGGTGGCAAATGGGGCTTAAGACCAGAATGTTGTATGTAAGGTCCCAAATGTTTTGTTACCTTGTCTTTCTCGTAGAACGACATGAGGGTGAGAAATTAATGACAGAATTTTCCTTTTTGGGTGAACTAACCCTTTAAGTGAAATCAGTTTCATTGGAAATAAATGTAATGATTGTGTACATTTATATAACTGTAGTGTACTGTTGCCTTTGCCTTTGGCTTGCTTAAGTTGGGGACACTTGCTTGATATTCAGCAGTGTTTTTGATATGCCTGCATTGGCGCCGTTATATGCGAACTGATCTGAGCCGGACGATTACGTCACTGTTTTCTGCAGTGCTGCTATACCTAAATTACCTAGACTAATAACTACTGATATTTGCAACGGAATGAATCAATAATATATAGAATAAGCTGCACAATGACACCATTTTCTTATTAATGTAAAGCTGCTTTAACACAATTTGCATTGTTAAAAGCGCTATATAAATAAAGATGACTTGACTTGACTACTGACAGTAGTTTCATGTTGCTCGTCTACACAGAAATATGTGAAATGATCAGTGTTTTTTTTGTTGTTTTCTTACTTTTACATGTCCCGATAAAATATTATTTGTCAAGTTTCCAGGCATGATTGCTGTACATTTACTGTTACAATAAAGCCTGCATTTGGATCTGCACCTCACGCACCTCTTCATTACAGTCACTAGTGAAAATCGAATTATTGATACCAAAAATTAACATTGTTTCAAGCAATTCATTTGCTGATATCAAGAATAGACTGCATTAGTAACCATGTAATTATTGATATAAAAATGAAAGGCTTTTACTATTAAAAATTGTATTTCTCATATGTGAAATTGGATTATCTAGTAAGAAATTAATTCTTGATATCAACAATTGAATTTGAATGGCAGCCTATGGTGACATTTTACTGGTGAAAATACAATTACAGATATCAAGAATTCTAATTTTAATGTAATTCCTGACATCAAAAATTGTCATTGCTACCAGTATAAATCTAATTCCTGATATCAATAATTAACATTTTAACTTAATTTAAAATGACATTTTTCATATCAAGAATTCATATCCTGGGAATGATTAAAAGTTAAAGCGGCTTGCCTATTGCCATATAAATTAATATCAAGAATAATATTTATATATATATATATATATATATATATATATATATATATAACAGTACAATTCAATTTTCACTTGTTATATATATATATATATATATATATATATATATATTAAAAAAAAACAAATGAAAATTGAATTGTTGATATCAAGAATTAACATTGTTACTAGACGAAATGTAATTCCTGATATCAAGAAGCTTTTTAACTAGAGAAAATTGAATAGTAATATCAAGAATTCATATCCTGAAAATGAATAAAAGTCAAAACGGCTTGCTGTAACCATTACTACACATCGCTGAGAGATCCAGTGAAGAAATGGATGAATTGAATTTGCAGCAGAATCAATAACATCACTGTGAAATATAATATTATATATTATATATATATACAGTACTGTGCAAAAGTTTTAGGCAGGTGTGAAAAAATGCTGTAAAGTAAGAATGCTTTCAAAAATAGACATGTTAATAGTTTATATTTATCAATTAACAAAATGCAAAGTGAGTGAACAGAAGAAAAATCTACATCAAATCAATATTTGGTGTGACCACCCTTTGCCTTCAAAACAGCATCAATTCTTCTAGGTACACTTGCACACAGTTTTTGAAGGAACTCGGCAGGTAGGTTGGCCCAAACATCTTGGAGAACTAACCACAGTTCCTCTGTGGATTTAGGCAGCCTCAGTTGCTTCTCTCTCTTCATGTAATCCCAGACAGACTCGATGATGTTGAGATCAGGGCTCTGTGGGGGCCATACCATCACTTCCAGGACTCCTTGTTCTTCTTTACACTGAAGATAGTTCTTAATGACTTTCGCTGTATGTTTGGGGTCGTTGTCATGCTGCAGAATAAATTTGGGGCCAATCAGATGCCTCCCTGATGGTATTGCATGATGGATAAGTATCTGCCTGTACTTCTCAGCATTGAGGATACCATTAATTCTGACCAAATCCCCAACTCCATTTGCAGAAATGCAGCCCCAAACTTGCAAGGAACCTCCACCATGCTTCACTGTTGCGTGCAGACACTCATTCGTGTACCGCTCTCCAGCCCTTCGGCGAACAAACTGCCTTCTGCTACAGCCAAATATTTCAAATTTTGACTCATCAGTCCAGAGCACCTGCTGCCATTTTTCTGCACCCCAGTTCCTGTGTTTTCGTGCATAGTTGAGTCGCTTGGCCTTGTTTCCACGTCGGAGGTATGGCTTTTTGGCCGCAAGTCTTCCATGAAGGCCACTTCTGACCAGACTTCTCCGGACAGTAGATGGGTGTACCAGGGTCCCACTGTTTTCTGCCAATTCTGAGCTAATGGCACTGCTCGACATCTTCCGATTGCGAAGGGAAGTAAGCATGATGTGTCTTTCATCTGCTGCAGTAAGTTTCCTTGGCCGACCACTGCGTCTACGGTCCTCAACGTTGCCTGTTTCTTTGTGCTTCTTCAAAAGAGCTTGGACAGCACATCTGGAAACCCCTGTCTGCCTTGAAATTTCTGCCTGGGAGAGACCTTGCTGATGCAGTATAACTACCTTGTGTCTTGTTGCTGTGCTCAGTCTTGCCATGGTGTATGACTTTTGACAGTAAACTGTCTTCAGCAACCTCACCTTGTTAGCTGAGTTTGGCTGTTCCTCACCCAGTTTTATTCCTCCTACACAGCTGTTTCTGTTTCAGTTAATGATTGTGTTTCAACCTACATATTGAATTGATGATCATTAGCACCTGTTTGGTATAATTGTTTAATCATACACCTAACTATATGCCTACAAAATCCCTGACTTTGTGCAAGTTTACCTTGAAGAATTGATGCTGTTTTGAAGGTAAAGGGTGGTCACACCAAATATGGATTTGATTTAGATTTTTCTTCTGTTCACTCACTTTGCATTTTGTTAATTGATAAATATAATCTATTACCAAGTTTATTTTTGAAAGCATTCTTACTTTACAGCATTTTTTCACACCTGCCTAAAACTTTTGCACAGTACTGTATATATATATATATTATATATATATATATATATATATATATATATATATACATATATATATATACATATATATATTTTTACATTTAGACTTAGTGTTTCGGTTCTTGCCAGTTACAAACACGCACGACAGCGGAGAATCACAGGAATATAGTTTAATATCGACCAGAGACAAAATCCAAACAAGACACTAAACATTAACAACGACAGACAAGAACTGAATGAAACTCAGGGCTTAAATAACAGGAACACAAGATGATAATGAGGCAAATGAAGAAAACACAGCTGATGGGGATGAACTAATGATGAGTGATGAGTGGCAGGAGAAAACCAAAACTAAGAGCACGTGTGGAGAAACGAAAACAAAGTCCAGGACAGAAACACATGTAACACATAGTAATAAAAGTTAATTTTATCTGCATCTCAGACTGTTTGAAATAACTTTCTTGAGATCCGATGGGGATTCTGATCCCCGTATGAGGCAGAAATATATTTATATGCAATGCTAATTGATAATTATACTAACCATTGCAATAATAATTCATAACACATATGCTTATGGAAAATACCAGAGATTGCTTGAAGAATGTGGACAAATCATATGATTATAATAGTATATGCTTAGCTACTATTCGGACACTCTTGCTTACTGCTCCTCGCTTTGCTTTATCGCCTTTATGTTTTATCTCCTAATTTAACAACAGCAAATCAGAATAGTGCTCAAACGACAAAGCTTGGCACTAAAACTGGATACTTTTGTGGCAGGAAGATTACTACAAAAAAGGGAAATTTTTATCCGACCAGCCTCCCACTGACAGCAGCCATCAGCTTACATTACGGAGAAGGGAAAGAATTGCTGCCTCCATTCGAAAGAATTAGAAAGAAAATGCCTCTTCTGCTTGAAGAATTTACCTGCTGCACAAAATGCCACAGACTTCTACAAAGGATTGAAGTTCTTGAAACAAAGTTACTTGCAGGACCAAACCAGACAGAACACACAACAGAGCTCCACAGGAATCCAGTGCTCTTAAACAGGCCACACTGAGTGTAGAGAAACAAGCCGCACCTGATCAACACAAAAATCGATGGCACAAACAGGGAGCGAGATCCAAAGGCTCTCGAGACATTAGATTGTCACATGAACCACAAATTGCCGCAGTAGCATTCTTTACCCAAACACTGCCTCCCTACCACCGCCTATACATCTTGAGAACAGATTTGAATTATTAATGAATGTGGATGAGGAATCCCCAAACATGATCAGACACAGATCAAATCAGCCGGCAGCTAACACTGATGTTAACTGCCGTTCAAGGTCGAGCAGACAGCGACACTCAGCTCAGAGTGCAGCCGAAACCAGGACTCTCATAGTGGGTGACTCCATAATCAGAAACATCAGTAGCCGGATTACAACTACGTGCTGCCTTCCACAAGCAACGGTTTCTGATTTAAACAGGGAACTTAAGAACATTGATGAAATATAAGGCAGCAAATCGATTAATCATTCTTGTGAGGAACAATGATATTCGGCAAGAGCAGTCAGATCTTCTTAAGAGGGATTTCAATGAACTTTTTGAAACACTTAGAAGACTGAAAGTTCAGTTGTTCATCAGTGGACCACACCCAGCTAGAGGAGCAAATAATTTTTTTTTTGATTGCTTGGGCTTAATACATGGCTGCAAAAAACCTGCAACATAAAGGGACTGAACTTCCTAAACAACATCTACTTCTCCCTGATCATTCTTCAGCAGTGTGTGCCGATCCACTCAACTTAAATGGCACACACACACCTGTACAGAGTATGAATGACCACAGGACTTCACTTCAGGTCCTGAATGGACATGCAGTTGACACATCCCACAAGGACAATGATTCAGCACCTAAGGACGACTTTCGGGAAAACAGCCAGGGAAGCCAGGACAACATATTACAGCCTCCGGTGACACCAGAGCAACAGCCCCTCTCAGCGGACACGATTTCCCTCTCTCCAGCATCCCCACTTCTGTGCTTCTCAGAGAAAATAGAGGAACTGGTGTATGCTGGAACCAAACTGTCCCACTCTGAGAGCGCCCAGATATCAACAAAAAAGTGGCGAGCTAATAACAGCTCAAAATGTTGTGTCGGGTCCCCGCTATGATAACAGCAACTTTGTCCAATCTTTACAGAACAAGCAGGAACCCAGTGTGCCTGTTACTCTATTTCTGTTCTATTACGTGATAGAAAGTCTAAGACCTTCTCAAGCCGTATGGAAAACCCATCTGATCTGCTGCCTATTACACGCCAAACTAAGATAAAAAACATCTGCTCACTTAAAAATAAATCACTTTTAGTCAAAAACTTAACCACAAATCCTGGATTTTATGCTTCAAAATGAAACGTGGCTAGAAGACAGCTGAAGTGCAACAGTCCTCAATGAGGAAGCCTCTCCTAACATTAATTTCATGAGTCTGCAGAGCTGTTAGGAGAGGTGGAGGTGTAGATGCTATACTTAAAGATCTCTATCAATGCAAGCAAGTGTCATTTGGTGATTTGGTGAAAGGTGTGTCACACATTTTACTTAGTTATTTAAAGGCTTCCAAAATACTCTCCAGCCTTTGTTGTGTCAGGATCCTGCCCTGACAGTTTTGTCTGTGTTGTTCTTGTTTAATGTTTCTTTATTTGTCTTGTGCTTGAGCACATGGCTCTGTCTTTGTTTGTGTTTGCCATGTCTTGTCTCCTTGTTTGTCGTCACCACACCCCCCTTCTTTAGACCTTGTCTACTCCCCGTTTGCTTGAGTGTTTTCTCCTGTTCCTCATGTGCTTTGCTCCCTTTATATTGTGCTCCTTACCCTCATATCGTTGCTGGTTTGTTGTGTGTTCTTTGCATGCCTTGTGTTTTGCCAAGCCTAGTCCTGAATGTATTCCATTATCTCTTGTTTACTACTTTAGGTTACTTTTTTTCAAATTTTTATTTCTTTTATTTCTGTTGTTTCCATTTCCATTTCCATTCGCACAGCTACCTGACGAATATAAATATTTTTAGTTGTCCCTCTGACCTGAGGAAGATCCATTTAGATCTGCTCTGATGGATAGACTGAAACTTTTCCATCCAGACAGGGGTATTCTCTGTTTTTATTGATGTCTTTATTTCTTACGCATTCCATTTTATTCTTATGTATTTGTTTCCTTTTTATGTAAAGCACTTTGAATTACCACTGTGTATGAAAAGTGTTATATAAATAAAATTGCCTTGCCTATTTATTTGCTTTAATTTTTTTATCTGTCTCTTAACTGTGCCTTTGTTGATACTGGACTAATGCATCTATATATGTCATTAAACACACACACACACACACACACACACACACAAACAAAATCTGGTTAACTTGTTTAACTAATAACTCCTGTTGTCTTCTCGTGAGCTCCCTATGTTGCTCTGACTGAAAGGATAATAGTATAGTGAGACGGAAGAGATCACCTCAGAAACCTCCTCAGATCCCACAATTTAGTGTAAAATTAATAGAAAAGTTAAAGTCACGTCTTAATGGAGAAAAGCCTTAATGCAGATGTTTTGTGCATTCCTGTGATCGCAAATAAATGGAAGCAGGTGCAGCTGAATAGGTGGTAGGCTTTTTATCTTTGATTCAGCATGATTGATGTGCACAAATATTAATAAATTACTGTCACTGTAACATTTTTATTGTAATAAATTGGTCAAATACTGATGTTGGATTCTTAAGTCTTTATGTAAAGACCACATATTCATTTCTGACACGCTCATGCTGCGATCTAGCTAGTTTTCCATCAGCTGGTAAAACGTTAGGGTTGGGTGACGTCGTTCCATGAAGGTGTGTTAAAGGCTGGTTTTAAGGCAGTACTGCGGGGCTCTTGGCCCCACATGGCACGTTGTTATCCCTGGCTCACACTGGCCCGACAATGGAAAAATGGCTAATCATTTCAAGGGCCTCGTTTATAAAGCGTATGTACGCACAGATTTGATCTTAGAGTGTGTGTGTAAGCTAAAATTAACAGCAAAGTTCACATTTATAAAAATGGTCTTTGATGTGGAAAAGTCCTTACCACCAGTGTCTGAACAGACGTACACACTGTTCCTTGTCAGTGTACTGCAGGTTTTTGGAAATCTAAGCTATTCTTGCAGCTCGCCATTCGAAATGAAAGTATTTGGATGATGACTGATGATTTATTAAAATGTAAATGACATTAATTAGCCATCGTTTACAAGGCAGAGAACTGAAACCATTCAGCTACTCGGAAGTTCAAGAATTTTGGATTTATAGATTTCACATCTGAAAGAGAGGTGTATGCGCAATCATGTGTGTTTCTCCAGAGGTATCCTAAATGTAGCTGAAGCATCCTGTATAAACTCCCCTCTTCAGTGGAGAAAAATACATGGGGCACTAGCTACAAGCAGACAAGGGCACATCTGGATCAAAAGTAAAAGACTGTAGTTTTTTTTATTCTGTGCAGTTTGATCATTATAAAAGGATGTATTTATAATTATGCAATTACAAAATGAGAAATATATATGCATGTCACACACTATTATTAAAATATGAATCAGTGTGAAACACAAACCTCAGTATCACGAGTTGACAGTTTGGACTCTTCAGTCCAGCAGAGAGCAGCTTCACTCCTAAATCCTGCAGGTGATTGTTATTCAGGTCCAGCTCTCTCAGGGGGGAGTTTGATGATTGTAGAGCTGAAGCCACAATTTCACAGTGCTGATCAGTGAGATTACAGCCTGCCAATCTGAAAACAGCAAGGACTCTGGTTAAAATGCATACTGTTGTGCTGATGTCTCACAAAGAAAATATATTTCCATATATTTATGATCAATATATTAAATGGTTTAAATATATTGAACAATATACAGAATAATATGGTGACCTAGAGTACTCAACATGCTGCAACTGAATAAAACACACACACATAGAAAAAAACACCAGCAAATTAAGAAAACATACTCATCAGTTTGAAAACACATGCTGTGAATACTCACAACGCAAGCAAATACAGAAATGTGTTGCAAATACTCACACACACAATAAGGCTGGTAAAATAAACAAAAAACTTTCAGGTCATCGACAACACCACTGACGGGTAGACATGGAACAATAATCATGTCCCAGCCGGGTTTGTCACTTGTTAGCATCCCCTTGAAATATTTCTGTTGTGGTCTGTGCAGCGAGTTTCTGTATTTGGTTGCATTGTGAGTATTTGTAACTCATGTCTTGTTAAACTGATAAAGATGTTTTCTTCAGTTACAGCATGTTGAGCTCTCACGGCCACCGTAGAATAATATATTTTATCAATATAATACGATATATTAGAATACATAAGGAATTGATGCTTTACAATATAGTAAATATATTGTGACATTTTTTAATGTGTATTCACATAAGTTACTTTCACTCAATTGAGTTATGTTGCTACTACACTAAGTCACTAAGTATTTGAGTTGAGTTTATAAGGAACATTTTGTTGGTATTACTTTAGGGTGCATGTTGAAAACATGTAAAGTCTAATTGCTAAACACAAATTAGTTGAGTTCAAAATACTCAAAAGTCTCATGCAAATAGTTGCCTCATTTATTTTTTTATTTAAAGGCACAATATGTTTGTTTTTTTGCCACTAGGGGTTGCTAAATATTCAAAACAATAACAAAGGCGTAGATTGATGACGCAGTGAATATGGAATCATAGAACTTGTCGTCATGCCGATGGATCTAATAATATTCAGGTGGAAATAATGTTTATGGATGAGTGAATGCATGTTTTTAACATGACTGTGATATGAAGCTCGGTGTGGTCGAGAATCACGGACGCGATTGCTAATGAGAGACAGATATCAGTGGCACACGCAAGTCCCGCGGGATATAAAGAAACAAAGACATTTCATTCTACCAAACTACTCATAAGTGCTGAAATACTCCTCATACAGGTCATTTTATTTGACGAATTAAAACTGTGAGGTAACACAGCTCTGTTTCACTTGGTCTAACGTTACACTATCATACTAAACTGTATTTGAGTGTGTTGAAAGCTGTAATGTTTAGTATTAGTTTGTTGACCGTATGAAACTTAACAGAAAGCTAGATCAACATTAGAATATCATGCTGATGATATTCTAACACTTCGTCATGTTGAGCTATATAACATTGATTAGTCTTATGTAGTCTACATTTGCTTACCTCGTCTAATAACGTGCAAGAGCGCCGTCTCTGTCAAGTCAAAGTTTGTCGCAAAGCTCTCGGAAACGTCACACCGATATTGATCTTTTTTTTTACTTATTTTGTCCCAAAGTTTGCTTGCCATGGTCCATAATGTTTGAACGAAACAACAGCGTCCCGCTACCCATTACGCAGCTGTTCTTGTCTGTTTCCATGGTTACTATGCAGCACTATTGGAAACCAGGAATAACGCAGATATTACGTCATTGACAGCCGACAAGTGACAAGGGAGGGACGGGACACTATTTAAAATTGTGAATTTCTATGACTTTACACATTCTTGCAAATATTTTATATTTATAAATATGTTAATATTTAAAATGCAAGTACAAAGCTGAACGAAATATATAACACCGTGCAAGTGGTTTTTGGATATTTTAAAATAAAAATTGAACATATTGTACCTTTAAACCAAGGCAATATTTTGCTTGAGAATGCATTAGAAATGCTTGAGAAATTTAAGGTAACCAGTTACCACACTGTCATTTTTTTTTTTTGCCTTGGCTTAACTAAAAAAAATTGAGGCAACTATTTGCATGAGAAATTTGAGCATATTGAACTCGGCTAATTTGAGTTTGACCAATTAGACTTTACATCAGGGTTCCTCAATTCCGACCCTGGAGGACCACTGTCCTGCAGAGATTAGCTCAAACCATGATCAAACTCACCTACCTGTAATCTTCTAGTAACTATAAAGACTTTGATTAGCTTGTTCAAGTGTGTTTGATTAGGGCTGGAGCTAAACTCTGTAGCAGTGTACAGTTAAGATAATCAGAGTATGCACATATTGCCTAAACCACATATTAATATGTTAAATATTTTTAAAATGTAAACGAGGCAGGGTTGTGATTTAGATTTGTGATTCTTTTGGAAAAAGAAAATCGGCAAAACATGTTGGCCAAAAAAAAAAAAATCAGCATTATATATCGGCCATAGGCTGAGTGATTTCTAAATATTGGCATCGACCAGAGAAAAGCCCATATCGGTCCACCTCTATCTATAATAACTAAAAGACTGTTTATATATATTATATTTTCTGGCTAGTTTAGCAAAAGTTTTTTATAATACACCATCCTTTCACCCAAACGGAATAATTAAAAACAAGGTTAAATTGGTTTGATTCTTAAATTTTCTTTTCTGACATACTCCAGTTCTTGTTAAAACACACCAGACATGCTTATTCTGGGCATTTTGAGCACTTTTTGTATGAAATCATTTTTGTTTTGTCCATCAAAAGTGTACTTTCACTTTAACTTTCACATGTGAAGCTCCTGCTGCCGGTGTGAATGCACCCATTGGTTAATATGTTTTTGCCTGACCTTGTTGACCCAATGAGTGTTTTGCAGTTCATTGGTCATGCCTAACTGCAATTTCTAGTATTGCATTAGTATTGCATCCTTCTCATGTGCAATTAATAATTTTTTGCTTTTCAGTCTGAGTTAAATTTCTTTTTTTGGCTCATTTTATCTGCAAAAGAAATCATGCCTAATAAATGTGCACACCTGAATATAAGCCGTTTTTCATTTCCAGCCTTCATGAAAAATGAACAATTGTATATTACTTATAAATGATTCAATACAAAATTAACAGTAGTTATTAAGATTAATGTGGTTTGGAACTGGCAATATGTGCTTGGAAAAAAATATGATCAGAAAATCAACTTGTCTAATAATTCTGAACACACTGTACATTCTGTGTATGACGAGTTACTGTATAACATCCACCAGTTCTGCTGACTAAAATGACATTAACGACTACCTTAGATTTGGACTAGTTTTACTGGTAGCTTGGTTGTGTTCATAAAGCATAAAACTATTTTTACACACACAAAAGTAATAGCATTGACTGAGTTGAGAATGAAAACATCACTCAACTTCAATAATTACCATTTGATATTTGTGAACACAAACCCCAATAAAACTCAAACTTCCATCACAACTTCTGTCGAATATAATCATGTTCATATTTTCACACTCACAGAGCTTTTCTGCAGTTCCTCACAGCAGGTACCAGTCTCCATAGACCCTCTTTTGATTTGAATTTGAACTTCTTAGGGTCAAACTCATCCATCACCTCCTCTGACATCAGGATCATGTTTGCCAAAGTTGAACATTGTGCAAGAGAAAGACTTTTACTTATTGTTTCAGAATTTAAAAATGCCTGCATTTTTTCAACAATAGAATTATCCTTCATCTCAATCAAGCAGTGTGACAGATTCATCCATCTTTCAGGACTGACATTGTTTTTTTGACCTCGTTTGAGGTTTTGGACTATTTTCTTGGTGCTCTCTGGGTTGTTCTCTGTGTGAATCAGCACATCCTGTAAGAGTCTCTGACTGGACTCCAGTGAGATGCCATGAAGGAATCGAAGGAAAAGATCCAGATGTCCATTTTTACTGTTCAAGGCTTTATTCATTGCTCCCTTCAGAAACACATCCAGAGGAACATTCTCACACTGAGTTCTGGACTTTCCTATGAGGAACATTTTCAGAACTTCATTGTTCTTGTGTAAATAGCAGAAAAACACATACAGTCCTGCAAAAAACTCCTGAAAGCTCAGATGTACGAAGCTGTAAACCTTCCTGTGATAAATCACAGATTCCTCCCTGAAGATCTCAGTGCAAATCCCAGAATACACTGAGGCGTCAGTGACGTCTATGCCGCTCTCTCTCAGGTCCTCCTCATAGAACATCACATTGCCCTTCATCAGCTGATTGAAAGCCAGTTCAGCAAGTTTCACGATCACGTCTCTGTTGGACTGCAGGAGTTTCTCTGGATCTCTCTCTTCATACTTCTGGCTCCTCATATGAGTTTGAATGAGGAGGAAGTGAATGTACATTTCAGTCAGAGTTTGAGGGATTTCTGCACTGAGATCTTGTTTCAGGATGTTTTGAAGCACAGTGGCTGAGATCCAGCAGAAGACGGGTATGTGGCACATGATGTGGAGGCTTCTTGCTCTTCTGACGTGTGAGATGATTCTGCTGGCTTGATGCTCTTCACTGATTCTCTTCCTGAAATATTCCTCCTTCTGAGGGTCGTTGAATCCCTGGATTTCTGTCACACGGTCAATGTAGTTAGCTGGGATCTGATTGGCTGCTGCTGGTCTGGTGGTGATCCAGATGAGAGCAGAGGGAAGCAGATCTCCTTTCATGAGGTTTGACATCAACACACCCACTGATGAAGTCTCAGTCACATCAGAAACTTTCTCACAGTCTGAAAACATCAGTGTAATTCTGCTTTCATCCAGACCATCAAAGATGAACACAACTGTAGATTCATCATAAATCTTTGAGTCCAGATATTGAAGTTCAGGATGAAAATCCAGCAGAAGTCTGTGAAGACTGTACTGGTGATCTTTAATCAAGTTCAGTTCTCTAAATTGAAGCACAAACATGAAATCTACATCCTGATTGGCTTTTCCCTCGGCCCAGTCCAGAATGAACTTCTGCACAGAGACGGTTTTTCCAATTCCAGCGATGCCTTTAGTAAGAACAGTCTTGATTTGGTCTTTCTTCTCTCTTCTCTTCTCCTCATATCCTGGTTCAGGTGAAGGATCAAAGATGTCATTGCAGTTGATTGGAGTGTCTTGGAGTGTCTTGTAACTTTTCTCCATCTGTAGCACCTCGTGTTCTTCATTCACACTTTCACTCTCTCCCTCTATGATGTACAGCTGTGTGTAAATCCTGTTCAGGAGGGTCTGATTCTCTTGTAGTTTGATTCCCTCAAATACACTCTCATATTTTTTCTTCAAGCTGGTTTTGTGCAGATCTTTGACTCTCTGAAGATCGTGATGCACTGGTTGGTGAGAATCGAGCTGCAGAGCTGCTTCTGTGTCATGATGACTGATGTGTTTCTGACAGGACACGTATCTGATCTGGTCAGCTCTCCCACCACTGAAAACACATTAAGATGAACAGAGAGACAAAACAAAGAGAAAAGATCTTCATCAAAAAGAAAATATTTAAATGACTATAATATTAAATTATCCTACATGAAATCATACCACAACAACATTTAGAAAGAATTGTACGATTAATAGACTAAAATATAAATAATCTATTGTCCAACTGATTTCTTGATTACTGTAGATCTAACGCTGATGCATAAAAACCATGTGACAAAAATCCATTGTCACAGAAACACATAATAAAGTGACAGAGAAGCATAAACAAACTCTATTTAACAAAGCAGCTGTATTTTAAAGGTGCAATGTGTAAAATCTGGATCTATTGACAGAAATGCAATATAATATACTTAACTATGTTTTCAGTGGTGCATAAAGACCTTACATAATGAACTGTTTTTATTCAGTACTTTATACACCACTGACCGCAGGTTGCCTTACATGTTAAGTTGCCATTATACGCCGACATGTTTCTACAGAAGCCCTAAACGTACAAACTTTAGCGCGTTTAGTCACTATGCTGCTCTTCTAAATCATTTGTGTTTTTAGAGGCAGTTTGCATCATCACTAGGTTGAATACGCACAAAGAAGTAGTAGTAGTCGTAGTAGTAGTATTAGTAGTAGTAGTAGTATTAGTAGTAGTATTAGTAGTAGTAGTAGTAGTATTAGTAGTAGTAGTAGTAGTTGTAGTAGCAGTAGTAGTCGTCTGGTTTATTAGAAGCAGAGACCGTTCTTTGTTAGAAGTCAGAAGAAACCTCATTGCTTCACTGGCTACTCTCTGCCGTCTCAGACGACGACATCTTTGTCTTGTGTCGGCCATCTCTGAAAGGGATGGATGAGCTCCGTTGGTTGCAGTTCGCAACCTCACAGATACGTGCCACTAAAATTTACACATTGCACCTTTAAAGGCCCTACTGACTGATTCTTCAAGATTTCTGTTTCTGTATTGTATTTGTTGTAAAAAAAAAAAAACATGATTTCAGTATATGATTTATTTTTTTCTGTTTAAAAGAACTTTATTGGATAAAAAAAAAAAAAATTTAACCATTTCCCTCTTGTTGTTTCTGTGTACTCTGTGTTCCTCTGTTGAATGTCTCACTCTACATGAATATACTCACGGAGGGTCAAAGGGCACTGCTTCATTACTGAGATCAGGGGGCTGTAGAGGAGATGCTGCTCTCTTTCTCTTCCTACTGATGACTCTGAAAAAAAAGAAATATTTCAGATTGTTTCTTTGCAGATTGTCTGTCTGCACCAATCAATCTGCACCAATACTGTTTCATAGAGCATATAAAGAAAAGAAAACAGCATCTTGTCAACAGCAAGAGTAAGACATACTTCAAACAATTACACATGAAAAATAAGAAAATTAAACTGAGCCAGTACATATGAAACCTCTGTTTTCCCTTTAAAATAAGATATATAAACTAATCAATGTTTTAATTAATGTTAACTTAATGAAGCAGACAGAGATTACCGTTGCTTTTTTCAGAGTGTCTATTTACACAAAGTGCAAATAATAGTGTCCCACGTTGGCGAACGCTATTTACACAAGCTCCGCCCACCAATGTCTGGTTGGGCCACTCAAGTTTTAAAAAGGCACGGAGAACTTAATGTCTTCAGTGGTGCAGCAGTAGCGAGTAAAGCTCACAGACTTGCCTTTTAATAAGATCTATCTGGGTTCGTATCCACCTTTTGCTAAGCTCACAATTATTTTCATTACAAATTAAAATAATGTGGAAATAAACTGTGAACAAGTGTTTAATAATATTTAAAGTGTTTATTGGGTAGGATTAGAGGAAGGTGTAGGGAAGGTTTTGATTCTCCCAGTAAGGCAGCATCCATATAATAATTTTAATAAATATAATCATTTACACTCTATGATATTATTGCATCCTGTTAATGTACAAAATTACTGAGGTGCAAATAGTATCTGCAAATATAAAGTATAGATAGCATCTAATTACTATTTACTCTTTTTGCAAAGAACTGATACTTTTACATGGTGTAAATATCATATAGCTAAGAAAATATACTATTTTCTTTTAGTGTATGCTTTGCACTACTTTTTTTGACAATTCTTTTTTTTTGTTTTGCAACACCTTATTCTTTTGCAAATATGTGCCATTGATTTGATTCCATAGTATGTGAATAAAATGCTGAGTTTTGCCATTCATTTAATTCTCCCACACCTTAAATACCCCCCCCCCCCCTTTTTTTTTTTACAAGATATTAAATAAGTCTCTGATGTCCCCAGAATGTGTATGTGAACAAAATTGCCATTTTTGGGGGCTGAGCAAACACGTTTTTCTGTGTGTCCCTTTAAATGCAAATAAGCTGCTGCTCCTGGCCCCCTTTCAAGAAGAGCGTGGAGCTTCAAGAGCTCATGCAACAACAAAACAGGACAATCTCACGTACTGAAAATGTCAGAAACTGTCAGTAGCAGAGTTCAGCCTTATAAGTTCAAACCGGAGTCGGACAATGATGTCTACTGAGCCAGAGAATATATGCTGCATGGAGATAGAACAGGAATAGTTTAGTTTAATTATGGTTATAACTTATGTTGTTTTCTTGCTTTTATTCACTATTAGTACAAGCCTGTTGTAGTGGACCCCATCCAACTGATGGCTAAAACTTTACTGATGAGTTTTACAGTTACAATATACACAGCGAATTATACAAAAACACTCGTTACAACCAGTAGCGTATAAAGTATTTGAAAGCCATACTTGAGTAAAAGTATAGATGTCTCACCAGAAAATGACTTTGGTAGAAGTAAATGTCACTGTTGTCACAATGTAACCCCTCTAGCCAGGTCCTACTCTACTCGCTCTGAGCGGGCCTCGAACCTGGCATGGGAGTCGGACGCTCTAACAAGGAGGCTAATGGCTGCAACCACTAGCATATGTCGCCTTCGTTACATAAGTGGTTAAATGTACTTGCATGTCAAAATTCCGTTTGAAGCAAAATTAATGTAAACAGTCTTAAGGGATTAAACAGAGAAAAACATGTTATATTTCAAAAGATCTGTGCATTAGTGTGAATGAAGCTTCTGCTGTCTATGATGACTTCAGTAATAATCAAACAACTGTAAAGCCACGAAAGAGAAAAATCCCTCACAGCTTTTGAACGGAAAACGTTTAGATAAATACTGAAACTACTTTGTTTATTGCTTGTAATGTTTTTTTGTTTGTCTTTGTTATATATTTGGCTACTTGCTTTTATGTTTTGAAGCCGTTTATAGCCTATATTTAAAAATCTTAACATGCAATTGAATTTTTTTTTAAACTAGTAATTATTTAAAAGGTACTTATAATCAGATAGACTACGTAATAAATAATTTAAAAAAAGGTAGCGAAACTAATTAATTATTAAGAAAAAAAGTGGATCAAGAATCAATTTGGAATCAGATCGTGACTCCCTAATCGGAATCGGATCGTGAGGTGCCTAAAGATTCCCACAGTGCCTTGTTTGGTATGAGTGTAAATCTCTGTTCATAACTTAAATTTTGGCTTGAATGAAATTATGTAAAATGTATATTATTTTTAGAGAAATCATGTCTAAACTATGGTCTCTGTACTCTCTGTGTAATAACCTGATTATTTTGTATATCAGGGTATTTTGTGTGTATTGAGAACGTATACCATTTCATTATTATAATTGCATTGAGGCATTGTAATTTCATTTGTGATAATTTCATTGTTTATTATTCAGTTAAAATATGCATTTGCATAGTGTTAAAAGTTTATAAATAGAAGAATTCATAGTTTATTCAATAGGAAGGAAACCCAGTAATGTTTGTTTTGTTATTTGATTTGCTGGAGTGTACGTAATGACGCAACACTAGAGCGTAGAGAGAGAAAAAAACAACACACGAGAAGCGCGAAGGACTGAGCAGCAGTGACAGTGGCTGCTCATTACATGAGCTCACAAAACCTAGAAAAAGTGCTTAAAAGCCGCGCTTCAGCACGCTTGGAAAACTTCCCCTTGCTTCGGAGGACTCGCGGACGACTAGTGATGGCCACAGGAAGTGTTTCGAAGCATTATTACTTTCTGATACAATTGTGTCGAAAATGGTTCATTACTCGAAGCTTCATTCAGATAGAAAATGCAGCACCATCTCCTGGTGAAGTAAATGTAATGCAACAAAGCTGACAACCATAAAATGCAAGTAGGTTTATATGTTAACGCCCCATTTATTACGTGTTTACCGAGGCGATCAAAGCTGAAACAGTGTAAGTGCTGTGAAACTCATTTATGTAGGTGAATTTTACAGATACTGATGAATTTCATGTGTTCACCTTGATAATAAAACATTAAGCATGATGTGTGTGTGTAATTATCTCTTTAGACAAGGACAGAACAGCTTAAAAAAAGTTGGAAACCATCACAGAAATTCTAATGGTTTTTATTAAAATACCAATAAGAACCATTGGTTTTTGCCATTTAAACCACTACAGAATTCTTTTTTGTAGTGTGTTTGGGACATTTTCCATTAGGATTTAATGCCCCCACCAATAGAACCCAACACATATCAGTAGAGACCCACAGAGACCACTATAATTCCCATTACAACCAATAAAATGTCCATGAAAACCATTAAATCCAATAGAATTCCTGTAATGGTTTCTATAGTTTTTTTAGCAGGGCAGTATCATGTGTGAAAGCTTTATCTTGTTTAGCTGTGGGAAGCAGAACTCTATAACTTGTAAACTGGGACTGATATTTTTGTATGTTGAAAAGGATGTGCTTGTGTAACTGGTTGTACTTGTATAATGCAGCAGAGGGTTTTTAAGTTTCTGTGTTTGATGCAATGTTCATATGTTCTCTAATTAATAATAAAAATAAATAAACAAAAACGCCAATCCAAACACCGACTACTACGACCCACGGTGTTGCCATGGTTTGGCTTCGCTTTTATAAGAAATACAGTCACCAGGTTTCAAAGCTGTCAACACTGGATTGGGCTGTCAAAGCAGTCAGGTGGTTCACTACAGGAGTGAAGCAGTGTGTTCGCTTCAGAAGTCATTTTCACGTGACTAGTGACATAATGATACACGCTCCGAAGCAGTGGTTCGTTGCAAGGACCGTTCGAGTTTGAAGCAAGTTTCGGAGCGTCGGTGTCAGACGTAACATCACTGCGTACGACTCGGTGAGTCTAAATAGTTTTCTGGGGAACGAGCTGGAAGAGCTAAGCTAAAGTTGATAGCGCCGTGTCTTTGCAAATTCACCACAGAACCAGTCGGGAGAGAGACGGCGTGGTCACCGAACGATCCCACAATCACCTGCGTTGAGGACGACAGCTAGGAGAGCGGATTCCGTGTGCCCATCTCATCGTTGTACATCCTTCCTTTTCGGCCGTAACTGTGAACTGCAGACTGGTAGGATTATTCCAAATGTTTACAAAGGATTTGAGCTCCAACGCACGCCAACGAAACGCAAGCTTGCTGACTCCAAATCGAGTGCACTCGTGGTGGGAATGACACGTGGTAAATGACTTATGTCGGGGGGATTTCTTATAGCGAATGCATTTGATTTAAGACTGAACCTTTTCAATACAAAAGCATAAAACGTATCCAATGTGTGAGTCTCGTATATGTACACTGCAAAATCAACACTGTAAAGAAAAATAATAATCACAGGATAATTACATTTAGACGTACATATTTATTGACTAATTATAAATTATACTTGAGAATCCTTTCATTTATTTTAAAGCTAGAATCATACTTTTACCCTAGACAAAGGTTTTATACATCGGAATGTCTCTTTTGCCAGTGTTTAATTTGAAAGTTAAAGGAGTCTATATAATGTAGTTATTCCTTGTCAATAACGAGCCTGTTGGCAAAAGGGTTACATCTGTAAGTTAAGAGACCAGAAGATAACATTTAATTTATGATCAGGGGAGGAGAAAAGCCTCAGAACTCCTCAAAGAGGTTGGATAAACACCTCAGTTTAAATATTCAGTTCAAGATGAGACAGACCAGTATAGAAAAAGCCAGACAAAGAAAAGCCAGACAATGAAGAGCAGACGACCTGATCAAGGCAGATCAAGATCAGATGAAAATAGGACCAAACCGTTTCATTCAAGCCATCCAACTTATTCTCGTCTCACACAATTTCCTTTCTTTTACTTAGTTTTCTTTCTTTTCTGTTGAGTCTCGTGTTCTAAGTCAAGCTCTGCCGCAAAGTTTAATCAATGACTCTACAGTCTTTGCCGCCTCAAAACTTCAAACTTCAGCCACTAGGGAGACTCCATTCATCTGCCAGAACATGTTTGGCTTCCCACGACATCAATCCGGACAGGAAAAGACCTGCAGCAAATAAGAAAACACCTTTCTCCAAGCCGAGGATGCCAACAAAGGAATCCCCAATTAACCCTCAAACTGTCTTTGGGGTCAATATGACCCCAAACGACGTTTAATACGTTAAAAAAGCGGGTTCCCTTCATCTCAAAGGAATAAAATTTTGCAACTTTTTTGGCATTATCTATCTATACATGCACAAAAAAACTGGGCTTGATTCGGACATTCTGAAGTTTCTTAAAAATTTTGTTACTTAATCTTGTCTTTGGGGTCAATATGACCCCAATTGAAAATGAATGGGAAATGCAAAAAAATGAATTTTTTTTTCATTTTTCCAAAAAAAAAATCAATAAATGCAACACAAATCTGAAAATTTTCTCACAGAACTTAAGGCCTGGTACTTGAGCATGAATGCAATGTGGAAAACACATGCTCACACACACACACACACACACGCACGCACACACACGCACACACATGTGACTGCCACACAATGCAATTGTATATAAATTTGGAAAATATGATTTTTCAAATAAAATAAGGCACAAATACAGGAAAAAAAAGATATAAAGGGGTGAGACCTAATGCACACACACACACACACACACACAAAGATAAAAAAAATTTCAAAATAAAAAATTTCATTTTTTTTATTAATTTATTAATATTCAAAAATTATAATTTTATTTTTTTTATTTTTTTTTTCACATTTGAATCATTAAATTGTTCAATAATATGAAACTACAGTCTGACTCTTGAGTTTTGTTCTTTAGGTGTGCCTTTTGCCAGTTCCAAAATCCAGTAAAATGAATGGCTTTCAATGCCCTCTGCTGGTCAAAAAAAATTATTGCTTAAAAACAAATCATCTTAGTTTTTTCACTCACCTCCAGATGGCAGTATTTTACACCTAACACCTAGATCAAGAACCAGAAACCATTTAAATTACATTTAAACAGTAATTTAAGTGATTTTTTCATAAAAAAATGATATTTCATATGCCAAAAAATTATGTATTTGCATATTTTTGTGATAAATGTGAACAAAAGTTCTTCAAATCTCCCAAAACACAGCATTAATGCCTAGATGAGGAGTAAACGAAAAAAATGATATATTATTTTTATTATTGAAAATGTATATATTTTCATATTATCATATTGACCCCAAAGACAGGATTGATGAACAGTAAACAAAGACAGTTTGAGGGTTAGAGACAAACGCAAGTCCCTCCAGATTCTATAGCTGAACTGGTGCAGTGATATAAAGTCTAATAACCTGTATAAGAAGCGATAAAAGGGTTAAATTATTGATTGACGGTTCATTCAGACCAGGAATTATCAAGTGAATATATTGCTAGCAACTTGATTTTATCATTTCACTCTCTTAAAACTGCAACTTTTGTGAATATGTGTGTGTTATGTGTTAATCAATAAAGTCTCATTTATAATTTTAAAGATAAGTGTCTTGTGTTATGTGCTTACAAATTTAATGTCTTAAACTACCGATCTATGTTACCTTGATTGAAAAGTGTGCCTTGTTTGGGATGAATGTGAACCTCGATTCGCAATTAAAAGGTCAGCTTGAGTGAAATCTGCACTCAAAAAATGGATTTGCGACACTGCTGGTTTTACCCCAATATGTTTTGTTAAAATAACACACACACATTTATTTTCCCACCAAAACACTATTGTATTGTATTTAATTAACTTAAACTGTGTCATTTTCCACTATACTTAATTACCAATCGTTAAACTAATGTAAAGAGTTTAATTTCACGATTCAAAAAACCGGATGTGATGATTTCTAACGTATTGGATGAAGATGGCGTGAAGGAGGTGGGAAGGTGAATGGTGTCAGACCTACCAGCGAGGTAAGAAAATGTAAAGTTAAGCATTTCCTTTCTGTTAGTGTTTCGAAAAGACTGTTCTGGGATGCTTTTAATATATTGTTTAACTATCGAATATTGTGTGAAACGTGTTCATGCGAGTGAAAGATGTGCGTTAAATTGTACTTGTGGAAAGTGAATGATTCTCTGTAGTGTAGAACATTTGATATGTAACTTATGTGAGCTCCTTTAACAAATTGTTTGATAATTAAATTTCAAAATTTCAGTCGCAGTAATGAAATGAGCCTTTAACAAGTGACAAGTTTTACGAGGTTTAATATAACATTACTAAGACAGTGATATTAAAAGACAAATCTCCATACGAACCTTATTAATAAACCAAACGTGCAGATGAATCTATCATATGAATGCAATGCGTTTAGTTACACGTCACATAGCCACGAGCCGGACGATTACGTCACTGTTTTCTGCAGTGCTGCTATACCTAAATTAACTAGACTAATAACTACTGATATTTGCAACGGAATGAATCAATAATATTGTTGTGTTGTGGCCTAGTGGTGAGGGAGTTGGGCTTGTAATCTGAAGGTTGCCGGTTCGATTCCCGCGCTGGCAGGAATTGAAAGTGGGGATTGTGAATAAACAGCTCTCTCTCCACCTTCGATACCATGACTAAAGTGCCCTTGAGCAAGACACCTAACCCCTAATTGCTCCCCTTGTAAGTCGCTTTGGATAAAAGCGTCTGCTAAATGATTGAAAATAATATATAGAATAAGCTGCACAATGACACCATTTTCTTATTAATGTAAAGCTGCTTTGCCACAATTTGCATTGTAAAAAGCGCTATATAAATAAAGATGACTTGACTTGACTTGACGTTAAGCATTGCGTTCATATTCTGGGCTCATCTGCTTTATTGGTATGATGTTTGTTATTTTAATATCACAGTCTTAGTACATTAAAGGTAAAATATGTAGAATTTTTATATTAAAATATCCAAAAACCACTTGCACAGTGTTATATATTTTGTTAAGCTGTGTACTTACATTATCCTAAATGTTTCCAAGAATTTGTAAATTCAGAGAAAATCACAATTTTAAATAGTGGGCCGTCCCGGTCTTTTCACTTCACATTGTCCCTGTAAATGAAGTAATATCCCTGGACTCACAGTAACCATGGCAACAGACACGGACAGCTGCGTAACGTAAAGCGGCGCTGCTGTTGTTCCGTTCAAACATTATGGACCATGGCAAGCAAACTTTGGGACAAAAGGAGAAATAAAACGAGGATCAATATCAGCGTGGGGTTTCCGAGATGGCGAGAGCTTTGCAACAAACTTTGACTTGACAGAGACGCGCTCTTGCACGTTATTAGACAAGACAAGCAAATGTAGGCTATAAGACTAATCAATGTTATATAGTTCAACATGACGAAGTGTTAGAATATCATCAGTATGATCATCTAATGTTGATCTATCTTACTGTTAAGTCTATTACAGCCAAGAAACTAATACTAAACATTACAACTTTCAACACACTCAAATACAGTTTAGAATGACTGTGTAACATTAGATCAAGTGAAACAGAGCTGCGTTTCCTCACATTTTTAATTCATCAAATAAATTGAGCTGTATGAAATGTCCTCGTTTCTTTATATCCCGTGGGACTCGCGCGTGACACTGATATCTGTCTCTCATTAGTAATCGCGTCCGTGATTCTCGACCACACCGAGCTTCATATCACAGTCATGTTAAAAACATGCATTCACTCATCCATAAACATTATTTCCCCATAAATATTATTTGATCCATCGGTATGACGACAAGTTCCATGATCCCATATTCACTGCGTCATCAACCTACGCCTTTGTTATTGTTTTGAATTGTTTGGCGCCCCCTAGTGGCGAAAAACTACGGATTGTACCTTTAAGGCCTGGTTTCACAGACAGGGCTTAGGCTAAGCCAGAATTAGGGCATTGTAGCTTTTATAAACATACACTAGAAAAAAACATTATTGTGCATCTTGAGACAAAACAACGGCATCAACATATTTGAAGATATATTAGTACAAGTTGCTTTTAGTAAAACAGCTCAAATATGCATTTTAGTCTGAAACTAGCCTAAGCCTTGTCTGTGAAACTGGAGGTAAGCGTTTTCTAATGTCCTAACAAAACCTCCCCGTGTATTTTCTAAGCTATGCAAGTCGCACTAAAATTGTCTGAACCTCTAAAGTACAAATAATGCCACATTCGCCTCGCAGACGCATATATTTTGATATTTTATCTGATATACTTTTTATGACAGCATGTTTTTCATCATGGTTTTTGCAGTTTTTCACCGTCTTTGGTGAAGTAATGCAACAACTTTATTGACGGATAAAACAGCGTTTTGGCTAAGGTAAGTGAAGCACTATATCGTCTTTTTAGGATTTATTAAAAGTAGCAATATTTTTGCTGACTTTTGTTAGAGCCCATGGCTCGGCACAATAATAGTAATTAAAGCCGCTGTCTGCAACTTTTTTGTGTTCAGAATTTACAAAAAATACATAAAGCGTGAGTACAACATGAATCCATTTCCAAACAGTGTTTTTGTCTTATCCTGAATCACTACGATACACCAGTAATAAGTGTTTATATTCAGACTATTTTAAACTGGTTCGGGTCGGAGTATCGCTGCGGAGTTGCACAGTACCTGTCTGACTCGTCATAGACAAACAGAGAGAAGTACCTCCGGCTACAATGTTCTAGCGAAAGACGCATTTATTAACCGCTAGAGCCTCAAAAGTTAGACTGCAGCTTTAAAGTTTTACGAATTATGCTACAGCACTTATTATTGTCCTGATCGATTTGCTGTGAGCGGACGGTGTCAATGTCAATCAATGCACTGGAGAAAACAGTGACCATAAATATGAAAAAACATGGTTGGGAAAATTAATCAAATTAAGTCATATTTGTTATACAAGTTATATTTAGTTAATGTTGTCATTTGCATCTTTAGACTGACGACACTGAAGTCGAGAGAGAGCTTAATCTAATTCCTCTGTGTCTTCCTGAATGAAGACCCTAGCAGTCTGATTTGGGAGTATATGGTGAGCATGTGCTTTTTAAAATGCTGCTGTATTTTCAAGGATGCTAAATGCTTTGTTAAAATTAATACACATGAATTTAAGAGTGCTGTTTTTTGTTTTTTTAAATATCCACTCTAGGATACAGCTGCCAGCACACAGGAGGAGATTCAGAAGACTGTGATTGGAATTTATGTCTTAAGACTTGAAGGTGCAGATATAGAAGAGAGCATAGCAGATGTTGGAGTGGCGTTAGAGGGGCAAAACGTTCTTCAGGACCTTAGCAGTGTCCCATCTGCAGCAGCCATGTTGATGGGACTAATATATGGACTGAATTTGAGCTACACTCCTGAATTCAGGTATACTTTCAAAGCATTGCAAAAGTTGATTCTGGAGCTAGATGGCAACAAGTTATTCAATAAAGTGCAAAGTAAGGAAGGACTGTTTGAGTAAGAACTGGAACGCCAAAATGTTCAAGTTGTAATAAATAGAGTTGTAAATTGTAAAAATTGCTTAAATAATAATAATAAAAACCCTTCAAGCTGCGGTGCTTATTTAGTGCATTAAATTATTATTTAATGCACTAAATTATTTAGTGCTTATTTAGTTATTTCCCGTAAAAGATGTCTAGTACATTTTAGCAGTGATATGGCATTTGATAATTGTTAGACACCATCTGGACACTTTGGTTGCATGTATTTATTTATTTATTTATTTTTGTAGATGTTAAAAATCTATTGATTTAATTTAATTGTAGTCTGCAGAAGTCTTTTAACTCTCAACATTCTGATGTAAAAGTAATTTTAGATAATGTTAAAGCATTTGCACAAGTTTAAAGACTCTTGAATGTAATGACTGATCAGGCTGTTTAACAAAACAACCGTTTAACAAATACAGTTTGATAATTTGTTACATTTGTTTTTTTCTTTTCTTTTCTTTTTTTGACTCTACAAGACAATCACACACAAACAAATGCTGCTTTGAAGAGAGTAACTTTAAACAGAAATCACTGAGTTAAAGTAACAAAAACTAATTGGATGGAATCACTTTCCATAATTTAAATGAGTTATTTGAAACAAATCTCCTTGTGTTGCTTTAGTGAAACATATTGGGACAGTTTTAAATAAACTAAAGCATGTCCACTAAACTTAACCAGTTTAAGTTAAAGGGAAGCAATTCCATTGATTTGGTTGCACATCACTATTTCACATAGATTTGTCATCATTCAGTTATCACAACACAAGGAGTTTACATAGATTAAAAAAAATACCATTAATGTTAATGAAAAACAATTTGCTTGTGTGGAACCACTGTCCATTGAATTAAGTGAGTTTAAAGAATAATTATTTTGAGTTTGTGTAAAATGTATTATATTATTTTTTAGAGAAATCATGCCTAAACTATGGTCTCTGTACTCTCTGAAAGTTAAGAGACCACAGATAACATTTCATTTATGATCAGGGGAGAAGAAAAGCCACCTGGAACAAAAACCGCACCTCATTGGTCAGAACTCCTCAAGAGGTTGGACAAACACCTCAGTTTAAATGGTCAGTACACTAGATTAGAAATCAGAATAAGTGTAGAATAAGTTTGACCAAGAATAAGTTTAAAATAAATCAAATTAAGTTGAGACAACGACGAAGAAACAGACGATGACGAGCAGACGATGAAGAGCATACAAGCAGTTTCATTCAAGCCATCCAACTTAGTTTTTCTTTCTTTCCGTTGAGAATCTCGTGTTCTAAGTTAAGTTTTGTCACAAAGTTTAATCGACTCTACAGTCTTTGCCGCCTCAACTTCAGACTTCAGCCACGAGGGAAACTCCATTCATTTGCCAGAACAACAGAACATGATTGGCTTCCCATGAGATCAATCCGGACCGAAAAGACCTTCAGCAAATCAACAAACCTGGGAAAACCCTTTCTCAAGGACGTGACAAGGAATCCCCATTTAAAGACACAAACGTCAAATGCAAGTACCTCCAGATTCTATAGCTGAACTGTGATTTGATATAAAATCTAATAACCCCAGCGATAAAAGGGTTAAATTAATGATTGATGGTTCGTTCAGATCAGGTCTTATGAAATGCATATATTGCTAGAAACTTTCATCATTTCACTTTCTTAAAACTCATGTCATTCCTCACATCCTTTCTTTCTGCAACTTATGTGAATGTGTGTTAGATATTATTTTATGTGTTATATGTAGGATAATCAAATACGTGTCATTTATATTTTGAAAGAGAAGTGTCTTGTGTTGTGCTTACAAATGTATTGTCTTAAACTGCCGATCTATGTTACCTCACTAATAATGTTTTCATGATAGTTGGATATTCATATCCGCTACAGAGTTTACTATACGGCCCGTGCAAATGAACGCTGCTCAGTTTTCAGTATTCAGTTGCTCGGTTGTAAAATAAGTGACTCGTTCTTGTTCCCAATAAATTAATTAATTTCATTTGAGCTAATTCACTTACAAATGTGACATTTATATTATATAACATTCAATAAAGAATATTATTGTGCGCAGGTCATTTCTCAACCAAATTTGATGTGATTAGATTCATTAATCAGCACATCATGTGATTAATTAAACATTTCAATCGCTTGACAGCCCTATGATTAATATTAATATTCAGAGAAAAGAACATCAATGAGCGAATCATCATGTTAAAAAACTTCACATCCAAGTTTATGATACTCACACAGAGTCAGAGGTCACAGCAGGTCCATCACTGAGATCAGGGGGCTGATACATGGAATTGTTACTCTTCATGGACACACAACTGAATCCTGTAGATGGTCCATCACTGAACGAAGGAGGCTGAAACATGGAGTTGTTACTCTTCATGGAAACACAACTGAATCCTGAAGATGGTCCATCACTGAACGAAGGAGGCTGAAACATGGAGTTTTTACTCTTCATGGACACACAACTGAATCCTGTAGATGGTCCATCACTGAACGAAGGAGGCTGAAACATGGAGTTGTTACTCTTCATGGACACACAACTGAATCCTGTAGATGGTCCATCACTGAACGAAGGAGGCTGAAACATGGAGTTTTTACTCTTCATGGACACACAACTGAATCCTGTAGATGGTCCATCACTGAACGAAGGAGGCTGAAACATGGAGTTGTTACTCTTCATGGAAACACAACTGAATCCTGAAGATGGTCCATCACTGAACGAAGGAGGCTGATACATGGAGTTGTTACTCTTCATGGACACATGACTGAATCCTGGAGATGGTCCATCACTGAACGAAGGAGGCTGATACATGGAGTTGTTACTCTTCATGGACACACAACTGAATCCTGGAGATGGTCCATCACTGAACGAAGGAGGCTGATACATGGAGTTGTTACTCTTCATGGACACACGACTGAATCCTGGAGATGGTCCATCACTGAACGAAGGAGGCTGAAACATGGAGTTGTTACACTTCATGGACACACAACTGAATCCTGAAGATGGTCCATCACTGAGATCAGGGGGCTGATACATGGAGTTGTTACTCTTCATGGACACATAGCTGAATCCTGGAGATGCTGCTCTCTGAGTGTGAACAGAAGCCTCCTTCAATCTATTTCTGTAACAACACAAAAGTGCTTACAGTCAAACACTACAGCAGTTGTTGAAAGAGAATAAATGTAAGAAGAGTCAAGTGCTCAAAAAAAGAAAACACTAATCACCACAATGGTGACTCCAAACAACACATTTTCAAACAAACATCAACAAGATATTTTGTCGACATATGAAAACAATAGTCAAACTGGTCTTTCATTATTATTATTATTAATATTTATAATCAGAGAAAAGAACCTCAGTGATCTTTTATTACACAAATTCACATCAAACTTCAAGATACTCACACAGAGTCAGAGGTCACAGCAGGTCCATCATGGAGATAAGGGAGCTGATGCATGGAGTTGTTATTCTTCATGGACACACAACTGAATCCTGGAGATGTTGCTCTCTGAGTGTCAACAGACTCCTCCTCTCTCAAATACACACTCATTTTTTAGGCATACTTCTGCTTCTCTTCTTTCTAGATAAGAGACTTTATTTCAGGCCTGTTTGTGGAAACAGAAAATATACTAAATTTTGACACAAATAAGTATCAGTACTTGCTGGTCACCAAAAGTCAGGTGGCACAGGGGGAAAAGTAGCTGGGCCCCCCGTGGCACTGACGCTTTAGGGGCCTCAAGAAACTGGTTTACAGTGATTTTAGAACAGTTAAGGGCTGTTGATAGGATGACGCACAAAACACATGCAGCAAAACACACTGTTGACACAATAATACTGTGATAATGAGCTCACAGGAGTGTGTTTATAGAGTATTTTACAATGGCTTTGAACATGGATCAGCCATTCATAATCTGTTGATCTGTTGATTCAACATAATTACTAAGAGCAGAAATCCTGCACAATTTCTTATTGCATTCCTTAAGGATATTTGACTAGTGTGTCGGATCTCAGCTGTGCTTTACCTAGTTTGTGGGTTTGTGTTTAACACAGACCTGTCATGAATCTTGTGTTACTCTGTCAAAAAAAATAAGAAATATTTGACATTGAATTATCATCATCCTAAATGATACTGCAGAAAAACATCAACTAAAACTATTTTTTTTTAAACAGATGTTGATGTTGCTTGTTTTTATATTCATATACATTGATTTATTCTTCTTTTTAGTTAATACAACCAACTACAATCATCAGTTATGTTATGTGCGCAAATTATCAAATAAGTTTAAGTTACAGTATATATCTGCAGATTTTGGCACAGTTAAGGTCCGCTCATTTGGATGCTGCATTTGGTCTCTTTCTGTAATGGGTGATTTACTTTCGGCAAGAGACTTTTGGGGCAACGTTGGACAATTTGGTTTGTGAGACAACAATATTTGCAGATATCACAAAACATGCCGTGATATGGTACGATTTATGGGCATTATGATATTATGTGCCTGTTCAACACAACAAGTTACATTTTTATTAACTCACAAATGCAAAAATATAACATTACATCATGACCATTCAATTGAAATCTCTGAAAACTGCAAACCCTGTATCCCATTTGGGACATCCAGAAGAAAACAAACAAACATACATTTTAGTTTTTTAAAATAATATATAAAAATAAAATATTACAAAAAAATAAATAAATTAAATTTAAAAAAAAAAAAGTTAGAAATGAGATCAATTGTCTGATGCCATCTTATTGACAACAGAACAAACATGATGGAGAACAGCAAGTAAAATTTTAATTCTGTCATGATGTGATGAATACATTATAATACATTATATTTGTCCCAAATCATTATATATTTATATACCGACGTCACCTTAAGCGGGGACAGAGCTAGGAGGTGAAAAAAGAAAAAAAAGAGACAAAAACAGCAATTGTGCGCAGGGTGGCCAAAGATGTGTCCAAGCTTAGGTCAACCTTTTCTTGTGTTTATTTAGACGCAGAACCATCTCTTTACGAGCACAACACACGGGAGACGTTTCAGGCGCCCACAACAACTTCACCTTAACGTTAAACGAGTGCGGAAAATGTACAGGTGCCAAAGGAGCTTCAGCAGATCAGCAGTGAACGGTGAATAGTAGATGTGAGAGACAGAGTAATACAACATGCTTAAATGTGGAGGAGATTAAAGCAGCGCAAACACTTTCCATGCTTGTATTTATTATGTGTCACATTTTAAGATCTTGTCTCTCAAATGTATGGACTAAAATATACTGCAATGTGAGATCACAACTTAAGTCGCAAATTAATATGTAATGTTTTATGTTTAATTAAATGCACAATAAATTTAAAGCATTGAGCATTTGTACGAAAAATAGACACCAAATTTGGTAAAGTTCAATTAGAAATGGATCACATTTAAATGTGCATAAAATAACTAATTTTACATTCTGGCATTTATATACTTCTGCCTCACGGAGATTCAAAAGAGAACATATTTTTTTCCTTTGCACTGGATTAAATTTAGTTATGATAAAACTGTTGTGGTCGACTTATTTTGACAACTAGAATGTTAAATTTTCTATGTTTACTTTTTTAGATGCAAGTTTTCGGGGTTTTAAGAACCAGAACGAACCTGTCTGAGCAAACTGAACTTTAGCAAGAGTGAGTTTCTGTTCTCTCAGTGTGTCTGGAGGTAAAGGAGAAA
Source organism: Zacco platypus (assembly GCA_038088235.1). NCBI lineage: Eukaryota > Metazoa > Chordata > Actinopteri > Cypriniformes > Xenocyprididae > Zacco > Zacco platypus. The sequence goes on along the minus strand of CM076083.1, from coordinate 34,402,755 downwards.
GACAAAAATGGTCAAATTCACTCAGCATTACTTGATCTATTCCACCACCATAATTAAAATTAGAAGTTCAACGTAATTATATGCTGTAGACATTAAAAGGTCCAGTACTTTGTAGTCGAACCAATATTTATGTTGGAAAGATTTCTGCGACACCGGACACTTCCTGATCACCTCTACAGCTGAAGAGTGCGTTCAGTTTTCAGTAGGACGTTTATATTTGATGTACTTTCGCATTCTCTTCACTGTTCAAACCCTGAACTTCCAACTCGTTTACGGCTCTTTGTTCATTTTTGAAGTGAACTTTTGCCTGTATTATATTGACTGTTTTGGACTTCCGCCTTGAACAGGCCTACACGAGTTCAGTCTCAGTCGGTGTGTGAACAGAGTTTGTCCTGAACGCGCTGCTGCCATTAACGTTACAGCAACTTCGACGAGTTTCAGATGTTTAGACGCAAAAGCTCCTCGTTGATATTATAACTAAACATTTTAGTGAACTTACCGTGACAAGTGAAGACGGTGGATTCTGAATCCCATGAAATGGAGTCTCATCTGATAGGTTTCGCTTTCACTATCCGCCTTCCCATGATGCGTAGCGCGAGTTATGGGCGTGACTTCTGTTAAACTGTAAACAATCAGCGAAAGGTTCAATAAATAAACACAATAATAATGTTTTTCAAAAACTGGGTTCAGTGCGATGAAATTATTCTACTCACCCTTCAACCATCGAACATTAAAAGGACATTAAAACGTCTAATGTTGATTTGCTGCTCAAGAAACATTTATAATTATTGCCAATGTTGATGATTATTATCAATGATTTGTGAAGGATCATGTGACACTGGAGACTGGAGTAATGATGATAAATTCAGCTTTGATCACAGGATATAAATTACACTTTACTATATATTCAAATAGAAAAGAGTCATTTTACATTTTAATAATATTTCACAATATTACAGCTTTTCTTGTATTTTAATAACATAAACGCAGCCTTGGTGAGCAGAAGAGACTTCTTTCAAAAACAACCAAAATAGTACAGTTTCCAAACTTTTGACTGGTAGTGCATATCTGCATGTATTTCAAAATGTAGGCCATTTACTTAAAAAAAAAAAAGAAACATTAGAGCCATATTGACACGAAAAATTATTTACAGGAGAAAGCACCATTTTAAGGACATACAGTAGGCCTACAATGAAATTATAATTGAACTGCTTTGCAAATAGTAATAACCTTAAAAGTAAGATTGAGAACAATCACTCTTAATTGGCTGTAGAATTATTTGAAAACATATGGAGACATTTTCAAGAAATTCAATAAATTTAAATATCATAAATCACTAAACTGACCTTCTGTCCTGGATGTTACTTGAAGCCTCCAAAGTTCTTGACAGGAGAGGTACAGGAATGATGTCAGAACCCAGAAGACAAATTTCCCGCTGTTTCTTTGAGATTTTCCTGTGGGGTTTTAAATGGTGTTTCTCAGGTTGAGTAAAATAAAACCTAAAGTCATACCTGCTCTTGATCTACAAAACTTATGCAAGTTTTCAGTTTTTAAACGGAACAGTTAAAGGCTTGTTTAGCTTTTAATTTATTAAATGTTTAAAATTAATTTTGCTTTTGTATTGCAAAATTAATGTAGCACTTTAGTTTTGTGGAAATGGTATGAAATCAGAGTTTTTTGTGTCGCTCGTCAGCTGAAGTGCCCGCTATAGCCACTAGAGGGCACTTCAGCTTGGACTATACACTACACACTCTCTCTCACTCATTTCAGGCAGACTACATTTCCCAGAAGTCAAAGACTACATTTCCCTGTGTCGAGTCCTTGATCACCTCACCAGCTGATACTCATTATGTTTACCATTTAAGCTCTCTGCACACACACACACACCATTGCGAGGTCTTGTTATTTCCCTGTGATTAGAATTTCTGAGCCTTACGTTCCTGTCTTGTCTGCCCGTTTCTACCGTCATTGATGTTTCTCTGCCTTATTGCCTTGTGTTATTGGACTGTGTTAACTTGCTGCCTTCCTCAACTTCTCCGCCTGTTTACGACCACGATTTTGCCATTCCTCTAATACTCCTATGTGCTGTTTCCATGACCTATACATGTGTGACTACCCTGTTTAATAAAATCCTGCGTTTGGATCCCATTCCGTTGACCGTTTCTTCATTACAGTGTGATTGGTAGACCGTTGATCATTTTGTTGACCTGCATATTAAATTATTCATTAATATAATGAATTCGATAGCAATTTCTAGTTATGATTCCCAAATAATCCTGATTAAAATATTTTAGTTGAACAAACTACTAAACTAGTTGTATTTTTTTGAGTCAATTGCATTTTTAGTCAATTTTGGGTCAACTAAAATTATTAATTTGGTTGACATTTTGAAGATGGAAATTGAGTGAACATAAAAAAATTCTATGGAATTAGTTACTAAATAATAATTAGTTGGAACCACTTGAATTTTTGTAGCGTATAATAATAATAATATGAGTCAAGCATCCAACCTGAGACACCACGCACCTAGATGTGTTAATCCTCAGCAGTTCAGTTCACAATCGTTTCCTGAAGAACCTCAATTCCCCCAGGATCAGCACTACTTTAGCTCCTTCTAAACTTCTGCTTCTAAAATATTCATTCCTCTTTTGTGATACTAATCTCACTGAGTATTATTATAATGCAATTTATATTAAAGCATGTGGTATGAAAGAGGATTTTGATTAATATGCATTCATCAGGACCCAAGTTTAGGTTTACTTTGACCTTATAATGTTTTAGGAGAGGCAGCAAGTATTGTGCATTGATATGCTTTTAGTTCGCTTTCGAGAAACCATTATTAAATGTTTAATAATAAATGTTGATAATTAAATATGAAATAAATGTCATTACTTTTATAATTCATTAGTAGTAATAATAATAATAATAATAATTTATGCAATTAAGAATGAATAATAATAAGAACTAATAATAATAATCCTTACAAATGCAGTATTTCTGTACGGCTTCAGGCAGTTATATCAAATGATGTAAGATTTATGGGGTCATGAGACAGATTTAAGTCTGAGAGAGTGAAGCGTTTCTCAGTGAAGCCCCTCCAATGGTTGTTTTGGAGGTTTTACTAAGGGACAAAAAAGTTTAATAGAGATCTCTGTAAACTCTTAGAGTTTGTGCTACAATTAATGGAGCAAACATCTGCTTGTAAAATGTAATAAGGAATTTTTCAAATGTAGTCTAGTCTTTAACTGTTGAAAATATAATATAAATCCATATATTAGTTTATAAATTGAACTACTGTTTAAACTTAGTTTGAAATAGTCAATTTATAATTTCAGCCGTTAGGCTATTTCTCAATCAAAACAAAACTCACAGTATTTTGTGATAAAGTACATTGTTGCAACTTGAAGCGTGTTTGTAACGCGAAGTATGAGGAGTAACATTTTCTTCTTTTCTTAACAATCATTATCACGTTTCCTGTTATCGTGTTCAATCATTTCTCTCTGAAATGTATTTGCAAAAGCACTTCAGTCAGTCTCCACTGAGTAAACAGCAGCATCACATTAATTTGTATTAATAATAGCAGAGTTTTGACAGGTTTTAAAGAAAAAATATGGAGTTATGTAGTTAAGTACGATAATAATAATAATAATAATAATAATGGTTACACTTTACAATAAGGTTCATTCGTTAACATTAATGTATTAACTAACATGAACTAACCATGAGCAATACATTTGCTACTATATTTGTTAGTCTTTGTTAATGTTAATGAAAATACAGCTGTTCATAGTTTGTTCATGTTACTTCACAGTGCATTAACTAATGATAACAAATACGACTTATGCTTGGGACCATCTTATCCAGCAGTTTGCGCTTGTCGCCAGTTGCTGCCCATTCAGCGTACTTTGATTGCCCTGATTAACAGAGGTTCTTCTTCTCCTGTAAGCAGTAAATGACATTTATGACATTAAAAACAAACGTTTTTCATGTGCGTGTCATGATAAACGTCACGATCTACGCAGTGCTGAAGAGCAACAAGACCCTGAAAGATGCATTTGACCACAGTTTCAGTCGGGTGACCTCCGTTTTGTTGGACACACTCAAACAGGGTGACGTAGGAACACGGATACTCCATAATGAAGATGTCTTGATCTTCCATTACAAAGTCATCATACAATTACGTGAAATGCTCACTGGTTGAAGGCTTTTGCACCGTCAAAATTGCAGCTGCCTCTCGACTTAAAGGTTTGGAATAGCCAGGCTAAAGAAAAGAGATTGACAAAAAGTTAGTTGACTCCTAACTAATCTGAAATCTCCTAACTAAAGGCCCGGGAACACTTCATTTTCCACGTTCAGCTTCTTTCAAAGTAGACTCTAGGGTTGCCGAAAGATGAAAGCTACTTTACAACTGATTCTTCTAGGCTATTTCAGTTTTATCATATACAGTCTACAGATCGATCACTTACCAAATTAGAGTTTCAAAAAACATTTTATGAAAAATAAAGTCTTTTCAACTTAACAATTCCAAAAGTGTCTCAGGCCGGTCCTTCTTAAATTTGATGATCACCTGAAAAATGAAGAACATTTTTGCAAACATAAGTAAACTGATTTATTTACTTGGTAATCTAACACTGTACCTTTATGATCAAAACTGTAAACACTGATATTAATGTCAGGACTAAAAGACAAAGACTAAAGACAGAAGGAAACAAGGGGCAAAGACTTGTGAATACAGAATGTCCAAGTCAATAGCGCCGCCATCTTGGAACAGGGACTCCTCCTCTTTAATGCATCAGCGTCAATGTAGGCAAAGGTCTAACAGAAATAAAATCACCAGAAATAGTCATGAATGCGAATTTATAGGTTTTTTTTTTTGGTTCGTTCCAACGGTCAGACATGTATTTATCTTTGAGTCCAGAGAAAATTTAAGTTTTTGATATTAAGATAATCTACTTTTAAAAAAATATAATGCATAGTGCTAGTAGCCCTAAGTTTATTAGTCACATTCTTCCACTTGAGTAAACTTCAAATGAACTATCGCTACTTACCGTAGCCTACTATACATGTTAATTTAAACTTTAAATTGTATTGGTTTATTAAATATGATACACAAAGCAATTTGCAGGTGGAAGCAAATCACAAATTTGAGAGGATCGTTTATCATTGACGTCTCTGTTTATCACTTGGGAATCTACAACAGATTCAGATTATTTTATTTAATGTCATGTCAGCAATCAAAGATATTTTCATGGCAAAAATTAAATTACAAAAACACAAATATCATATGAATACACTAAAAACAAAACAAATATAAACAGCAAGTCATATTATACAATTATTTTTTTAATTAACATATGATAAAAAAAATCCAAAACCTTTTCAGGCATAATCTCATTAAATATGTCCTTAAGTGAAGAAACTTCATAAAAGAGCATCTGCTTGTTTAGTCCAGGACAATCTAATAAAATATGTTTGACAGACAAGGGAATCTTACAAAACACACGTAAAGTTGGATCTTCACCTTTATGCAAAAAATCATGGGTCAATTTTTAATGTCCTTATTAAGAGCTTCGGAATCTACAAACAAAACAAATCCATGAATCCACAGTATTTAGTGTACTTCCAGGGACACAGCCAAGTGAGAGCAGAGTAAAGGCTGAAAGGGTTTCTTCCCGGTCTTTTGTTGCTGTAAACAGTTTCTGTTTTTCCGGTCACGTCGCAGCTCATCAGATACAATCGGGGTGAACAGCCAGAACTAGTATGTTTGGATAAACTTGCTAATTTGTTTTAACTTAAGACTCCGTTAGCCAAGAATGCTGACTGGAAATAGACGGAGACTGAACTCGGACACACAGCGCCAGTCGGAGAAACTATTGAATTGAGACCAAATCAACTGTCCACATTTCCAACATCTTACAATCACATTACATTGATAGAAATACATTCTGTTCATTGTCGGTTTTCCTGTCAAAAACTAATGGGTAACTAGCATGGATTAGCTGCGGTCGTTAACCAAAGACTGAAACAAACCAACGTAGAAATATAATTTCGTAACATTCAATATCATCAAACACATTCTCACTTGTGAAATGTAATCCCTTGCTGTCTGCTTTTTAGATTTCTTTCATTTGAACACCCATACGCAGCAAACTAAAGTCCGGCATCGTCCATGAATTCAAAGTACAGGCGGAGACAGCAGCGTTACCAGCTACTTCCTGTGACAAGACCCTGTTCCAAGATGGCGGCGGTTTTGACACATGCTGAGAACCGCCAGGCGACGTCTAGTGCAGCTTCCCAAACTGTGGGCCGCGGCCCCCCGGTGGGCCGTAGCGGTATTGCAGGGGGGCCGTATAGCTAGTCCAAATCAATATATTAAAATAATTAAAATATTCCAATTGTTCTAAAATTTGATTTTTTTTTTGAAAGTACGTAAGGTTAATGTTATGGATGTTTACATCATAGTTCTCATAATTCACATGAAATTCTTACAAACTTGTTAATAAATGTATTTTGTAGGTAAATGTCGGCATATATATTTTTAACGGCGGGGTCGTGGAGCTTTTGCAATGTTTTTGGGGGGCCTTACCCCTCTTAAGTTTGGGAAGCTCTGGTCTAGTGTAAATGTCTATGAGTTTACCCGACCAATGAAAAACCGTTCGACACGCCCCCTAACGCTCGGCACGCCCATTACTCCAAGCTGCAGTTACCCAGGCTTACTCAGCCAATTCTGAATGTCTCACTCGCTGGAAATCTGGAAGTTTGGTAAGTTGATTTTAAAGTTTGTAATTAGGTTTTAGGATTTTAATCAATAGTTTTAGTGTGAAATGACAGTGGAAGTTTTAGCCAGCGAACGTTGCAAAAACACCATTACAGAGTTAACTTAGTTGACAACCCGCTGTTTCCCACTTGATCCCGACGTTTTCAAACTTAACTTGGTGAATTACACTTGGTTTATTTCGACCAAACCAGACCTAATGATTGTTAAAAAGATGAAAAGACAAATCAAGATGGTTTTTTGAGTTTTTTTGTTTCTGTCGAATTTGAATGTAGTGTGTTTTTCGATGGTCTGTGAAGTAAATTTACTGTGTTTGCTAATGGAGTCTGGTAGGTTTGAAGAATCATGAAAATAAAAATGTCTATCTCTGTAGGGATCCTTTCCATAATGTCTGATCCGAGCCTGTCAGCAAAAACTTACAGCATTATTATAGACGCATTGACTGCTCCAACTGCTGAAAATATTCGCAGTCTGTGACTGTTTCCCGGATGATCGCCGCACCGCGTCGCGGTCACTATCAATTTGAATTTAGACGCATAAATACATTAAAATATTTCATTTGTAACGTAAATCGCTGATTTGGGCTTTGAGAGATTGGCTATTCGTACCACTTTAGCCTTTTACTTCATTTAATTTAGGTGGGAGACCCAGTTCTGTAGCGATTTGAATGCAATGACAAATAATTAATTAAAAATAAGAAGAAAGGTATAAATTACCTTTTATCAGAGTTAATAATGATCTATTAGTCAACAAAGACCTATACGTTATTTTTTTTATTTTTACTATACGTTAAATGTATTGTTGTAGTGTTTGAAATACAGTGATGTGTAGCTTAAACATCCTCAACAAGCAACACATCACTGAATAAAATGTATTTTGGTTTCTTACAGCTCTACAGTGTGAGACACTTATTTTTGCAGCCTGGGAATGAGTTTTCTGTTAGTATTAACCATTTTAATACAATGTTTTTGAAAGGGTTAGTTCACCCCCCTCCAAAAAAAAGAAATTTCAGTCATTAATTCCTCACCTTCATGTTGTTCTACACCCGTAAGACCTTCGTTCATCTTCAGAACACAAATGAAGATATTTTTGATGAAATCCAATATGACTTGTCCATAGACAGCAATATAATCAACACTTTCAAGGTCCAGAAATATGGAGGACCAAATCACTTAAAATGAAATAAATAAATATGAATTCAATAAAACAACAATTAAATGGACCAGTTCATTATTAAATAATTATTAAAGAATTAAAATTCCATGAAAACTCAACATTTTATTTAATACACAGTAGTCAACATTTGAAGCAGATCAAAAAGGTTCATCAAAGTTGTTCTAAAAGAATGTTCTAGGAAAACTTTGATGAAAGATTTCGATCCACTTCAAGTGTTGACTACTGTGTATTAAATAATAAATGTTGTGTTTCTATGGACTTTTACAAAATAAAATATACATTTATTTATTGATTTAATTAGTTAATTATTATTTAATAATTTCAGAATAAACTGGTACATTTAATTGTTGATTTATTGAAGTCATTATTTGGTCCTCCATACAGAAAGGTACTAAAGACATTGTTAAAACCTTAATTTTATGAAGCGATGAGACTACTTTTGGTGTGCAAAAACAACACTAAAATAACAACTTTATTCAACAGTGTCATACGTTGTTAACGTCCAGCGCTTCCAGGCTCGACATCAGATCTCCAGCTCATTATTGGCCGGCTCCTGCGTCAGCATCACACGCATGCGTCATGATAGCTTTGGCCAATACTGAGCCGGCATTCAGACATAAATACTGAAGCCTTCATTTTGCTCACGGCGTCACCTGCGTAAGGATAATGACAGGGAAGTGAAGAGATTGTTGAATACAGATGTTATTTTTGTTTTTGTGCACAAAAAGTATTCTTGTCGCTTCATAACATTAAGTTTGAATCACTGCAGTCACATTGACTATTTTAATGATGTCTTTATACCTTTCTGGACCTTGAAAGTGTTGATTGTATTGCTGTCTATGGACGAGTCATATACCTCTTGGATTTCATCAAACTATCTTAATGTGTGTTCAGAAGATGAACGAAGGTCTTACTGGTGTGTAACAACATGAGGGAGAGTGAATAATGACACAATTCTCATTTTTGGGTGAACTAATCCTTTAAACTTTTAAAATTGGTTGTTGTCTGTGTATGTGTCTTTTTGTGTCGTGTCACCAGGTGTCGTGTGTTCACCAGGTTCTAGTCATCACAGCCGAATTGTAAAGTATGTCCAGCTACAGCTGCAAGTCATGCAGTTTCTCCACATCTCTCATAAATTCGTTTACCACACATGCAGAAGTTCATAGAAATGTTTATAATTGCCTCTTTGCATGTGGTGTACTCTTGCACTTTTAAGAATTTTCAATCTTTCAAGTCACATATGTATCGACACCATGGCAAGGCAAGAACGGTGCCAACTAAAGCACATCTTCTCAACCCCAGAATGTTATATTGCAAATTGCAAATTCCAGAGCTCTGTTTCTTCAAGTCTGTGTTCACACTTAAAATGCCATATAAGGAATGGTAAAAAGGTGGCCTGTCCTTTTACTGGTTGTACCAAATATTTTGGTGTTAGGTCAACCTTCTCCTCACACTTGAGCAGAACCCATACATTTTCACACCTAGAAACTAGTAGTCACACTGCACCTGACAGCCAGTTAAATCAGCAGTCCACCTTGCCAGATGAAATGTTCCCTGAAGCTGTGCTTAGTGTGCAAGATGCAGAGCAGGACGCTGTGCCTGACCAAAGTCAGTTTTTGAACAACTTAGCTCTCTTTTATCTTAAAATGCTCCTTCCTGCTACCACCATTCAAACAATCATAGAGGAATTTCAGGGAACGCACAACTCTGGAATGAAGTGTGTACTCTCAAAGGTTCATGAGAAGTTAGCCATGTTGAACCTGCAGGACAGTGAAATTAGTCAGACACTAGAGGATGTGTCAAAGGAAGATCTCTTTAAAGAGTGCCATGAAGCAGCGGTCCCCAACCTTTTTTGCGCCACGGACCGGTTTAATATCAGACAATATTTTCACGGACCGGCCTTTAAGGTGTGGCGGATAAAAACAACAAAATAAAATGATACGACCAGCATAAAAACTGGGGTATTTTTTTTAAATATTATAATAAACGTGAATCCAATGTGTAGGCTTACTCGCAACTTTATTAGCAGCGTCCTCGTAACATCGCGTCAACAACATAACATGAGTAACATCCTCTCCGCCACCTAACGCTCTCTGGCGGGCTTGGTGCGTGTAAATCACCTGTTGCGATAAATCCATATTTCAAGTAGGACTCCTGGTATTGTCTGTTAAATGCAGCTTTCTTTTTCTTGGAAATCGTAGGCTCTTCTTCTGTCTCCTCGCTGGGCCGTTTCCCCTTCGCAAAGAAGCTTTCCAGAGACGTTTGTTTTTTACTCATTTTGCTAGCTTGTGTGTTTATTTTTTTGCGGTAACGTATCACGTGACCTAAACAAGCGTTGCTATGCGCCAAGAGTGAGTCATAGACGGATGTAACGGAGAGAATTTGAAGTTGAGATGCTGACTCGCGATCTTCGCAGTAGTGAACGCGCCAGAGAGAAATGCACATTTCATACTAATTACATATGTCAGTTTTTTTTTTTTTTTTTTTTTTTATAAGTTATTTATTCTTTCTGTGCGGCCCGGTACCAAATGACCCACGGACCGGTACCGGTCCGCGGCCCGGGGGTTGGGGATCTCTGCCATGAAGGATCCATGAAATCTAACCAAACAAGGAAATCATTTTTCAAGAAGTCTTTCAATTACGTTGAGCCCACTAAGATCTATATAGGTGCCGATGAAGCTGGCAGGGAACGTTTCTTTCAGTATGTACCCATCAAGGAGACACTGAAGTCTCTTCTTAATCAATCAGTAGTGAGAGACCAGTGCAAACAGACAAAGATGAAGCAGATGTCAAATTCTCAGACAGATGTTTTGACAGATGTGCTGGATGGAAAAACCATCAAAGACAATATGTTGTTAAATGAATCCCCCTCATCTTTGTCAATCAGTATCAAGATTCATTTGAGGTTGCCAATCCTCTTGGATCTGGTAAAAAGAAGCATAAAATACTGGCTGTGTACTTGAAATATTACCCCACAATCGCTCATGTACTGATCAAATGCAGTTGATACTGCTTTGCAGGGAGGAAGACTTTCGTTTCTTTGGGCAAGAGAACATTTTCTCCCCTCTTGTTGCTGATTTGAAAGATGTAGAAGAGCTGGGCTTTGAAAGCAGTGATGGTAGCAGTCTGAAAGCAGCGCTGATAGCCATATCAGGGGACAATCTTGGATCGCATTGTATTGGAGGATTCACTGAGAATTTTAGCAAAATCCATCACTTTTGTCGTTACTGCTTGATAGACAGAGCCACAAAACAACCTGAAAAAGTATGAGAGAGTGTTGAGCAACTCAGTGGTGGCCAAGATATTTCAACGGATTCTGTTTTCAACAAACTGAAACACTTTCATGTGTGCAGTCCAGGTCTCCCACCTTGTTTGGGCCATGACCTCTTAATCTCTTATGACTTCTAGCCATCTAGTAAATGTTGAGTTTACATACCTTTACATACCTAAGTTTATTAGTCACATTCTTCCACTTGAGTAAACTTCAAATGAACTATCGCTACTTACCTTAGCCTACTATACATGTTCATTTAAACTTTAAATTGTATTGGTTTATTAAATATGATACACAAAGCAATTTGCAGGTGGAAGCAAATCACAAATTTGAGAGGAACGTTTATCATTGACGTCTCTGTTTATCACTTGGGAACCTACAACAGATTCAGATTATTTTATTTAATGTCATGTCAGCAATCAAAGCTATTTTCATGGCAAAAATTAAATTACAAAAACACAAATATCATATGAATACACTAAAAACAAAACAAATATAAACAGCAAGTCATATTATACAATTATTTTTTTAATTAACATATGATAAAAAAAATCCAAAACCTTTTCAGGCATAATCTCATTAAATATGTCCTTAAGTGAAGAAACTTCATAAGAGCATCTGCTTGTTTAGTCCAGGACAATCTAATAAAATATGTTTGACAGATAAGGGAATCTTACAACACACACGTAAAGTTGGATCTTCACCTTTATGCAAAAAATCATGAGTCAATTTTTAATGTCCTTATTAAGAGCTTCGGAATCTACAAACAAAACAAATCCATGAATCCACAGTATTTAGTGTACTTCCAGGGACACAGCCAAGTGAGAGCAGAGTAAAGGCTGAAAGGGTTTGTTCCCGGTTTTTTGTTGCTGTAAACAGTTTCTGTTTTTCCGGTCACGTCGCAGCTCATCAGATACAATCGGGGTGAACAGCCAGAACTAGTATGTTTGGATAAACTTGTTAATTTGTTTTAACTTAAGACTCCGTTAGCCAAGAATGCTGACTGGAAATAGACGGAGACTGAACTCGGACACACAGCGCCAGTCGGAGAAACTATTGAATAGAGACCGGATCAACTGTCCACATTTCCAACATCTTACAATCACATTACATTGATAGAAATACATTCTGTTCATTGTCGGTTTTCCTGTCAAAAACTAATGGGTAACTAGCATGGATTAGCTGCGGTCGTTAACCAAAGACTGAAACAAACCAACGTAGAAATATAATTTCGTAACATTCAATATCATAAAACACATTCTCACTTGTGAAATGTAATCCCTTGCTGTCTGGTTTTTAGATTTCTTTCATTTGAACACCCATACGGAGCAAAAAAAAGTCCGGCATCGTCCATGAATTCAAAGTACAGGCGGAGACATCAGCGTTACCAGCTACTTCCTATGACAAGACCTGTTCCAAGATGGCGGTGGTTTTGACACATGCTGAGAACCCCAAGGACACGTCCAGTGCAGCTTCCCAAACTGTGGGCCGCGGCCCCCCGGTGGGCCGTAGCGGTATTGCAGGGGGGCCGTATAGCTAGTCCAAACCAGGTTCACCAGGTTCTAGTCATCACAGCCAAATTGTAAAGTATGTCCAGCTACAGCTGCAAGTCATGCAGTTTCTCCACATCTCTCATAAATTCGTTTACCACACATGCAGAAGTTCATAGAAATGTTTATAATTACCTCTTTGCATGTGGTGTACTCTTGCACTTTTAAGAATTTTCAATCTTTCAAGTCACATATGTATCGACACCATGGCAAGGCAAGAACGGTGCCAACTAAAGCACATCTTCTCAACCCCAGAATGTTATATTGTCATGCCAGGTTGAGGATTGCAAATTCCAGAGCTCTGTTTCTTCAAGTCTGTGTTCACACTTAAAATGCCATATAAGGAATGGTAAAAAGGTGGCCTGTCCTTTTACTGGTTGTACCAAATATTTTGGTGTTAGGTCAACCTTCTCCTCACACTTGAGCAGAACCCATTGATTTTCACACCTAGAAACTAGTAGTCACACTGCACCTGACAGCCAGTTAAATCAGCAGTCCACCTTGCCAGATGAAATGTTCCCTGAAGCTGTGCTTAGTGTGCAAGATGCAGAGCAGGACGCTGTGCCTGACCAAAGTCAGTTTTTGAACAACTTAGCTCTCTTTTATCTTAAAATGCTCCTTCCTGCTACCACCATTCAAACAATCATAGAGGAATTTCAGGGAACGCACAACTCTGGAATGAAGTGTGTACTCTCAAAGGTTCATGAGAAGTTAGCCATGTTGAACCTGCAGGACAGTGAAATTAGTCAGACACTAGAGGATGTGTCAAAGGAAGATCTCTTTAAAGAGTGCCATGAAGCAGCGGTCCCCAACCTTTTTTGCGCCACGGACCGGTTTAATATCAGACAATATTTTCACGGACCGGCCTTTAAGGTGTGGCGGATAAAAACAACAAAATAAAATGATACGACCAGCATAAAAACTGGGGTATTTTTTTTAAATATTATAATAAACGTGAATCCAATGTGTAGGCTTACTCGCAACTTTATTAGCAGCGTCCTCGTAACATCGCGCCAACAACATAACATGAGTAACATCCTCTCCGCCACCTAACGCTCTCTGGCGGGCTTGGTGCGTGTAAATCACCTGTTGCGATAAATCCATATTTCAAGTAGGACTCCTGGTATTGTCTGTTAAATGCAGCTTTCTTTTTCTTGGAAATCGTAGGCTCTTCTTCTGTCTCCTCGCTGGGCCGTTTCCCCTTCGCAAAGAAGCTTTCCAGAGACGTTTGTTTTTTACTCATTTTGCTAGCTTGTGTGTTTATTTTTTTGCGGTGACGTATCACGTGACCTAAACAAGCGTTGCTATGCGCCAAGAGTGAGTCATAGACTGATGTAAAGGAGAGAATTTGAAGTTGAGATGCTGACTCGCGATCTTCGCAGTAGTGAACGCGCCAGAGAGAAATGCACATTTCATACTAATTACATAAGTCAGTTTTTTTTTTTTTTTTTTTTTATAAGTTATTTATTCTTTCTGTGCGGCCCGGTACCAAATGACCCACGGACCGGTACCGGTCCGCGGCCCGGGGGTTGGGGATCTCTGCCATGAAGGATCCATGAAATCTAACCAAACAAGGAAATCATTTTTCAAGAAGTCTTTCAATTACGTTGAGCCCACTAAGATCTATATAGGTGCCGATGAAGCTGGCAGGGAACGTTTCTTTCAGTATGTACCCATCAAGGAGACACTGAAGTCTCTTCTTAATCAATCAGTAGTGAGAGACCAGTGCAAACAGACAAAGATGAAGCAGATGTAAAATTCTCAGACAGATGTTTTGACAGATGTGCTGGATGGAAAAACCATCAAAGACAATATGTTGTTAAATGAATCCCCCTCATCTTTGTCAATCAGTATCAAGATTCATTTGAGGTTGCCAATCCTCTTGGATCTGGTAAAAAGAAGCATAAAATACTGGCTGTGTACTTGAAATATTACCCCACAATCGCTCATGTACTGATCAAATGCAGTTGATACTGCTTTGCAGGGAGGAAGACTTTCGTTTCTTTGGGCAAGAGAACATTTTCTCCCCTCTTGTTGCTGATTTGAAAGATGTAGAAGAGCTGGGCTTTGAAAGCAGTGATGGTAGCAGTCTGAAAGCAGCGCTGATAGCCATATCAGGGGACAATCTTGGATCGCATTGTATTGGAGGATTCACTGAGAATTTTAGCAAAATCCATCACTTTTGTCGTTACTGCTTGATAGACAGAGCCACAAAACAACCTGAAAAAGTATGAGAGAGTGTTGAGCAACTCAGTGGTGGCCAAGATATTTCAACGGATTCTGTTTTCAACAAACTGAAACACTTTCATGTGTGCAGTCCAGGTCTCCCACCTTGTTTGGGCCATGACCTCTTAATCTCTTATGACTTCTAGCCATCTAGTAAATGTTGAGTTTACATACCTTTACATACCTCCAGTAAACAGGTGCATTTCACAGTTCACGTATTCAGGGAGTGATCTGAACAACAGGTCATGTGAAGTTAAGAAAGATGGGGAGAATCTTGGGGGTCATGTATCACAGAACTGGTGCTTTTTACGATTACTTCCTCTGTACATTGGCGATCGTATTAAGAATCCAGTTGACAACCAAGTTTGGCAACAGTGCTTAAAACTGAGGGAAATTGTTGAGCTGATTTGTGCACCAAACATCAGCCATGACCAGATTGTGTACTTGAAGATTCTCATTGAAGAATATATACGCTTCAGAAATACCATGTTCCCTGACTGTCCACTAAAAGCCAAACATCACTACTTAATGCCCTATCCTGACCTCATTCTACATTTTGGCCCTCTGATTCGATTCTGGACCCTACGGTTTGAAAGCAAGCATTGCTATTTCAAACATTGTGCAAGGAGACTGCACGACTTCAAAGATTTGTGCAGCTCAATAGCAGAAAGGCACCAATTCCTGCAGGCATACTTAAGCACAGGGAAGCTGTTTTTTCCAAACATAGAAGTTGTCGGACTAGCAAGCAACTTTGAAGAGAGGCTGTTCAGTCATGGGATTCAGCAGGCGGTCAGCAGGACATTGGCCAACAGGAAAAACACTACAGAGTTGACTGCTGTAGTGTATAAGAATACAAAATATACATAGTGACTTTGGAATTTTGTTTGGCAAAATTGTATTGAATTTACTTGATCAAAGCAGAATTCACCTGATTGTGGAGAAGCACCAGTCTGATTCACTGGTTGATGTTGGTGTTCATTATCTGACTCTACAGGGAAACTACATCTGTGTGGACAGAGACAGTCTAGTTGACTAGTACCCACTAGCAATTCATGACTTGTGTGGTGTCTCAGGGGTTGCCCTTCATCACTCTATTTGTGTTTAATTTTGCAGGTGTTATAATGCCTGAAACAGTTGTGGACGCGATCACAGCAACACTCCCAAAGCTGGATGAGGATCGGCTGAAAGCATTGGTTGAGCGACTGCTTTTGGTTGTTGGAGTAGAAGAAGTTTCTGATCGGAGTTATGTGAAGGAGGAGGACATCTTGACACCCCTACAGTGACGCAAACTTATAGATGCCTTTCAGAGGAGAGATTTGTTCAATTTTGTAATTAAATATAACTGTCAAAATCATCTGAAGGCATATTTCTTTGTATTTCGTCATGTATTAGCCACAAGTTCAGCTTAGTTATAATCACTGTTGCATGTAAGTAGTTAGATTATCAACAGATTGTTGCTTAAGGCTGTGTGATGTTGATTAGTGAAGATTTCTTTACAATAATAGTAATGACACCAGTATAAGATATTTCAAGGGGATTATTTTTAGTGAGTAATGGGAAAGTACTAATTTAGTTAAATAACTAGATAGTTACTATTTAGGGCAAATAACAAAGTAAACTTCCTAGTTTGAAAAAGTTACTTTTCCAAACACTGCCTATAAATCCAATGTTTTTATTGTCCTCAATCAACATCATTGTTGTTTGTGACTGAGGCAGAACCGAGGATGAAATCAGTTCATGAAACTACCAGTTTGATATTGTGCTGTACCAGTGTGTTCATACTGATGACAGTATGTCCGTTACATATCTCAACGGCCAAAATAATTGTCAGAGGTATATGTGAATGTATTGGGGAGATTCTGCTTTTTAACATATAGTTAAATTCTGCTCTTTAACATCTGGTTAAATCACCCTATACTATTTATTGTGATGATTAATCAAATGATGACACTAAAAGGGAGAAGACTATTTTGTGGTCACAATTGCAGTGCACATTTTAAAGACATGTCTCAGCGTTCATTTTAATTTCTCTTTTTTTGTGTTCTCCCAAGAGTCTGCTCTTGAGCCACAGACAATTATTCTTCCTCCATTGCGATCTCCATCTCCACCCTCCGCTATTTCCCCTGTGCCACACCCTCCCCAGTGTCCACCTAACTGGATCACCACTTTCCATGTGCCTTGGGAGAAGATGGCTCCAACTGTCCGACAGGCCATTTCTACAGAGAAAAGGGCAGCCCACTCCGACAGGTTACGAATGATCAGAGTTATCCGGATACACTGGCCAAACTCTACCAGAGATGAATGTTCTCAGATTGCCAAGAATATTGTTTCTCAATATCCCAACACTTTTGCTGATGTAACAGATGAGGGAGAGCTCTTAGGTTGTGGTTACACTTCCCTCCTGAGTCAGATCAAAACAAGAGTGGAACATGTCAACAGGGGCAATACGCTCTCTAGAGTTTGAAGACTGAAGAGGACAAACGAGAATGATGGTGAAACCTCCCGGCCCAAAAATACCCACGATCAGGTTGACCGTTATGGTTGCATCAACTGGCAACCTCATAACTTGCCTGAGGGAGAGACACTCGATTCTCTTGAGGTCAACAGGCAGATGTTGGTAACACTGTACATAGGAAGGACCCAGAGGGGCAGAGAGCGTGAAGGTTGATGACCTCATGCACATAACGTACCTACAGCAGCGCCAATTCATCAACTCCGATCCTCCTCCCAGGCTCAGTGATGTTATGCAAGAGTGTCAGAAAAGATGGCTCCTTTGTCACTTTGAAAAGCTGACTGGGATTGACATTCTCTCAAGATTGACTGTGGCAATACAGAATAAAGGCAGGCGAATCATCCACTACTTCCAGCATCAGAAGTTGAAATGGAGAGGGGTGATTCAGTCTCTGCTGACTGAGATGGAGAATGACTCAAGGACACTACAAGATCAAGATTTGATAGTGACTTCAGTTGTCCTGCTTTTGATGGCCTTCTTCAGGGAGGCGATGGAGTCCCTGTTCATACTGGCAGATGTGAGTATCTGAAACATGTCTATTGTTTATTTTGCCTATAGTGACATGAAACATTTTTAATCCCCCTAAGTAGTTGTGCAATGACAATATTCTTAGATATTTTTATTAAGATAGAAAATTTAAATAATTCAAAAATATGAAGTGGAAAAGTATTTCAAGAGAGAAAAATATCACTGACAATATTTGACGAGTTGTACTCCTTATACTCATGTTTTATGTTCAGTAGTTACTTGATATTCTGTACTTTGATTCATGTTGCTTTAATATGTTTAGGTCACGGCAACCCAGGCAGACATTGAGGCACAGCAGGTGATACCAGACACACCAAGGCTCATTACGCTTGGTAAGTATGTGGTTTTCCACTAAAGTTTATTATTTAAACACACACACACACACACACAACACACATACCAAAACATATCATATGCACAGGCACACACTAAGATACATACTCGCACACTTTGTACACTCACTCACACAACCGCAGACACTCTCACAGACACACAAACAAACACACTAACACATATACCTACTCATACACACTCTCACAGACATTCACACACACCTGCTCATTCACCCACACATACACACTCAAACATACTCATACACACTCTCACAGACACACAAACAAACACACTAACACATATACCTACTCATACACACTCTCACAGACATTCACACACACCTGGGCGGTTTTCCAGAAAGGAAGGTTAACTTACCGTCAGATATACCCTGAACTCTCGGTTGATTAACCCAGAACTTGCTTACTCTGGGTATGTTGGTTCCAAAACACCTGAGAGGAGTTAGTTCAATCAACCTCCTATTGGTAACCGAGAGTTAATGCGCGTGGACGGTGAGTACATAAAGGCATTTTCAATGGATCGCCGATTTCAGGAGTCACCATGAAAACGCTTGGAGAAAAAAAGCGTGCGACATATTTCAGCGAGACGGAGTTGGAGGTTTTAATGCTTGCTTATGAAGAATATAAGCACATTATAACTAAAAAAAGCAATAGAGAGCATCAGCAAAAGAGAGAGAGTTGGCTTGGCAAAAAATAACAGACAGAGTAAATGCGTGAGTTTATAAAATTATAGATATTTTATAGATATTATTTGTCCCCTTTCATTGTGATGCAAAATTCTTTTGGGCATGTTGTAAAAATAGACAAGCATTTACTTTTTGGCCGTCATAAATTTCTTAATATCACTGTAGTGATGTACATAATTGGCTGGTAATATGTTGACAAAAAAAAGTGTAATTTATTGGCTTGTTTTATCAGGTGTAATCCTTCTGGAGCCAGAAGAACTCTGAGCCAAGTCAAAATGAAACATAAAAACGTTCTCCAACAAGGTGATATTTTCTAAATTTACTAAACTGTTAATGAAGCCATGTAATTTAGTATTTGATGTAATTTAGTTTTCTATGTAGCCAATAGGAAGAAGGCCGAGGCCCGTAAAACAGGTGGGGGTCCACCTCCACCTTCCCTCACCCCGGCTGAGGAGCTGCACTGTCCCTTAATAAAGGGCGACCTGTGGTGGATGGGATTCCGGGGGGCAGTTCGTCAGACTCCCCTATACTCACAAGTAACTTGGTAAAATGTAGATGTATCATATGAGTACTTTTTAATTTTATTGATATTTTCACTGTTTTTATCAGTGTTTTTAATAAATAAATTCAACAACACTGGCACCATTTAAAAGCATTTTATAGCACTGTTTCACTTGTGTATTATGCATGACTTTCTTTTTACTGCATATACTGTCATCTTATTTCTAGTACTCTTAGATGTCCCTAATGTGTTTCTTTTAGTTGTATTTGTTTGAGAATATACATTGAGTATCTTATTGGTTTAATTGTCTTGCAGTTGCTGATGGCCACATTGTGTTATTGGACCCTCCTGCCACACCACACTCTGTTACAGTTGTAAGTGATTATTGTCTTTAGTTATTTAGGTTTCTGTTTGCTAGACCATACACCCTTACTTATTTGCACTGTAGGATGAAGATGAAGAGACCACTTCTGCTGTGACAGACATTGAAAATGTGGGGAGGCCCATAGAGGTATGATCCATATAATGCATTTCCTCTTTTACATAAAAAAATTAAACAATTGATATTGTCATTTTACAGAATATGGCTGGGGATTTAAATGCAGATGAGGGTCCATCTACCTGCACACAGAATCTGAACAGTGTAAGAAATTGTCTGCTGCTTCCTCATTTAAATATTTGGTCTGTGTTTGTATTACAGACTTTATCAATCATGTTGAATTATTTTGTCTTTCTAGCTGCCTGCCAAAGAGCTGTATAAGGTCCATCTTCAAAGGCAAATTAGAAAAAGTGACATGGAGATGGACTTTATACAGCTTCAAATGGAGGAGAAAAGGCTGAACATAAAATTAAACATGAGATTAAATTGCTGGAGCACCAGCTTAAGGTGGGAACAATATGTGAACATTAATCTGTAATTTGTTGAATGGAATATAAAGCAACACATACAAATGTCTTTTTTGTTACAGGAAATAAAGAAACCATGAACAACACTTGAGTGTTTACTGAATTTAATTAAAATGATTTTGGCAAATCATGTCTCGCACCACCCTGCCATCTCTTTGGTCTACTGGGTTCACTGGGGGTTCCTCTTGGCCATCTTCATCAAGAGGGGGGGGGGGGGGCTTTCACCTCTCATTGTGGCGATGTTGTGAAGAACAACACATGCAACTGTTATGTCACATGCCCTCTCTGGGCTGACCCTGAGCCCACGCAGGCACTGAAACCTTGCTTTCAGGATGCCTATGGTCATCTCCACCTTGACCCGTGTTCGGCTGTGGGCCAGGTTGAACTGTGCCTGTGGTCCAGGCTCAGGTTCAGGGTAGGGTGTCATCATATAGGGCAGACAAGGGTACCCTCTGTCCCCCAGCAAATAACCATTGAAATGTCCTATAATGTTAGTTAAAGTGTATAATTACATAAATATAATAAAAAAAACTGTTTAAGCCAAAACTTACCCTGTTGAAATGTGTCACGCAATGATGACTCCCTGAATATTCTGGCATCATGTACAGACCCTGGCCATTTGGCTTCAACATTAGTGATGAGGTGGGTTGCATCACATATTACCTAGTGGGAACCAATAATGAGGGCGATTTAATGGTTTAAACACAAAGATTTAGCACCCAAAAATATATTGTTACCTGCACATTGATGCTATGGATTGACTTCCTATTAACATAATCTCCTTCATTGACTGAAGGAGATTTAATAGGAATGTGAGTTCCATCAATGCACCCAATCACATTTGGGAACCCTGAAATTGAAAGTTATATAAGAAACATCTTGAAATGACTGTGGCTGTATACAGTATTGATATATAGATAAAGTAGTGCTATGTAACTAAAATGGTCTCATAGAATATCATAGAAAGGACAAAACCGCCACTCTGTGGAATTCCTCTTTAATGACTCCCGGTGGTTTATTTCATTTTTCATTTTTCATCATTTAGCAGATGCTTTTATCCAAAGCGACTTACAAGGGGAGCAATTAGGGGTTAGGTGTCTTGCTCAAGGGCACTTTAGTCATGGTGTCGAAGGTGGAGAGAGAGCTGTTCATTCACAATCCCCACCTTCAATTCCTGCCGGCGTGGGAATCGAACCGGCAACCTTCAGATTACAAGCCCGACTCCCTCACCACTAGGCCACGACTACCCCATATGGCCAGGGAACTGCACAAAAGTGTGTTTGAGTTCAGTTTGAGTTCAAGGCGTACTGTCCGAACAGCCCTACACACAGTTGCCTTTCCCACATGCTCTGCATCGCCAACGTTATACAAAAAACTCCCCGTCGCAAAAAAACGAAGGGCGATGCACAAAATGTGCTCTGTGTTCAGCGCTGATCCGCGATGTGTCACGTTTAATATGTACGGTTTCAAAAGATTTGTTAAGAAAATTAACGAATCTTTTGAAAAACGGTAACGCTCCCGCAAATATCCATTTGGATACGAAAACACATCAATACGTGGTCTTATCACCCTCTCACGGCGGAAAAGATTCCGTATAATCTGTGCTTCCACATCCACTGGATCGTCTTCAAAAGGGCATGCCATGCTCCGTCACCTCTCTGAAACAAACTAACCCTGAAACTAAACCTGCCCCGCAGCAGGTTATGTTCAGAGCTTAAGTTGCTATGGCTACTTACATACCTTGAAACTTACCTCCGTTTTTGGAACCGAAAGCTGAGGTTATCCGCCTACTTACCCTTAAACTTACCCAGGTATGTCACATAACCTGGTTTTTGGAATACCCCCCTGCTCATTCACCCACACATACACACTCAAACATACTCATACACACTCTCACTTTCAGACACTCACACATATAAGCTCATATTCACCATCACACAGCAACAGTTGAGTAAGAACTAAGAGTTGGAGGACCGGAGGAATTTGAGGACAAGGTTGAGTGCATTAGTCTTTTTTTTTAAGCATATATATTGACTGGTATGATATTGCTAACAGGTTCCTGGTCAGAATAAACCCGGAAAATGGAGATGCCAGACAAATAAAGTGAACTGCCAGACGAGGAGTAAGCAAGGCCCAAGATTTCACACATTTGAATGTTGTATCAGTATCAAGAATGTTGTTAACCAGACAGTTGATGGTAGACATTGACTTCCATAGTAGGAAGTAAAGAAGAAAAAATACTATGGAAGTCAATGGGTGCCGTCAACTGTCTGCTTACCATCATTCCTTAAAATATCTTCTTTTGTGTTCAACAGAAGGAAGAAATTCATGCAGGTTTGGAACATCTTGAGTAAATGATGACAACTTTCATTTTTGAGTCAACTATCCCTTTAAATGACATTAATACCTGTAAATTGTTGATGCACTGAATATGTAATGGTTTTACAGTTTTTTTCGATTGCTAAACAACAGTGGGCACAACTGGAGTCACATGTGCAAATCTCTAACTACAGTCTACACAGCAGCAGTTCATGTGGACCAAACTCTAGTTCGTTTTTCATTGCTTGAACACAGTTTTCAAAACTCTACACACTTATCCCATGACTTTAACCACAACCTGCACAACACTGTGGATTTACAGCACTTTGTTCAAATGCTAACACACTGCTGTCAAAACTGTGAACCACACATTCAAAACAGAACAGATTTCAGCCTTGTGCCTTTCAAACACTGCTGATTGCAATTTCAGCTGAAAGGCTGAGCAGGTGTCTTGTTTTAGACTTGTTAGTGAACACATACACACACACACACACACACACACATATACATACATACATATATATATATATATATATATATATATATATATATATATACAGGTAGAGCTCAAAAACACTAATTTTGAAAATGGAAATGGAACAAGGATGTGACGTTGATGAAAACCTGTGGCCTGATGCTAGAGAGAGAGGCAGGATCAGCCCCTCAATTATTTGTTCGAATTACAGAATATACTTTTGGTTTCTAACTTTTTTTTTTCTCATTACTGTAATTCCGTAAATTACTACAGACTATTGAAGCTTACTGCTAATTTTCATTTACCTTAAAGAATTGTTATGTTCTAAAAATTTAAATAAATCATGTGAAAGAATGTCTCTTTTCTTTGAAGAAAATATTACTTTGTATGAAGTCATTGAAATTGTTAAAACTGTAAAGATGAAAAGTTTGTATTTTCTGTGTTGGCGTTTAGTGCGAGTGTTTTTACTCAGTGTGTTCTGAGTGACAGTGTGTGTTCTCTCAGTGAGGGTTGTGATAGTGTTTGGCTGCACTGAGTCTGTTTTGAGCCGTGTGTTCAGAGTTGTGTTGCTTGGAGTGAGTTTTGCAGGTGATGTGAACTGTTTAGCTCAGGTGACTGTTGGTAGTGCAGACTGTAGTTAGAGTTTTGCACATGTAGCTCCAGTTGTGCTCACTTGTCGTTTAGCAATCGAAAAAAACTGTAAATGAAATGATATTTATAGTTGGTTGAATAAAACATTTTTGACAAGAACATTCTTTGTCTTTTGATTTTGATTTCACAGGTATTTACATTTTCTTTCTTACCTACTATTTCAGTGTTTTAATTTCCATTTTAGTGAAGTGCACACATAAAAAATGTTCCTTAAACTACCATGTTGCTATATTTACTGCTATGTTGCCAGAATTTCCTGTTGTATTATTTATATTGTACCAATTAGATTATGCATGTGATGTAACAAATCTGTCTGACTTTGTGTAGGACGGACCTACTCTGAGAGGACCTTTTCCAACATGAAGAGATTTCCCTTTCCGTTAAATTTAGACGAGAGTACCTCCAACAACAACAAAAAGGTTGGTCTCATATTAAACTATTGCCATCAAAGTCCTTCTGTTGTTGCTTCTGTGTGTACCCTGTAAAATGTTGCATGGCTCATAAACCTTTTTATGTTGAAGGTTCTTACCATGCTTGTTTGCTACTATTATGCAGACTTGAGGAAGGTGATAGTGGAGCATTTGGGGTCCTTGGTGATCGTGAAGGTGAATGCTGCTTCTTTAGAGAAGGTGCTCTGTGAGTTCTTTGAGAAAAACAACATCCCGTGGAATAACCTTGTGAGTATGTTGATGGACTCGTGTGCTGTGATGAGGGGCAGCAAGACTGGCCTGGAGACCAGGACGCACCAATACTCTCCCAACCTGCTCGATGTTGATGGGACTCCTGTCATCATATACACAATGAGGTAAAGAAGTTCTCAGAGCCCTTTGACAGCTACTTGGAGAAGTTGTTCAGTGATCTCCAGGTTGACCATCAGTGGAGTCCAGACCAGGTAAACAAAATGCCAAGCACATTTCACACTACAGCGCTTTACCCCCCTCTGTTGAGCACTCACAGTAGCACATTCCACCTCTGTGAATTTGGTATAACCTGAATTTGTCAGCTCTAGTCTAGACCACGACTGCTGACCCTACTGTACTGTACTGTGGTAAAACTGAAATGTGTGGAATGTCTGTGTTTCTTTGAAAATCTTTTTCTGTCTTTTGTCAGGTGTTGTTCCTCAAGGAGATAGCTATGATTCTAAATCTCCCGCCTTCAGCCCACAGAGGGGCTTTGTTCCTCATCTGCATACGATGCCAGCATGGGAACCCATGCCATGATGTCTGCGTACAAAGTCCTCTATTATGGCTACCTCTCCACTGCAGATAAGGAGCTGTATAGGGAGCCTTTGGAACTGATGCACACAAAGTACCACGTCAACCAGGCGGCAAGAGCCAGTATCAAGGTGGTTCAGGAGGAACTCAACAGGAAAGGTGATGAGACTTGATGTTCCAATCCCTTATAATAATTAGCACTTATACTTTTTATGAAGTTACTAATGAGGAGGAATATGTATTGTGTTTTACACTTACATTAATTCATCTTTCACAGGCACGACTCCACAAGGCCGTGAGAGAAAAAAGAGGGTATGTCAGAAGCTGTGGCATGAGGAGACGACAACAGTCCTACGGCTCAGCATCTACATGAGTGTGCTGGCTATTCTCAAGGAGTATGTCATGGTTTTTCAGGTGGATGATAGTTGTGCTTGGAATTACTGCTCTTGACTGCACATTCATGCTCATCCAATGTTGGCAATAAATCAGTTTCAAAATAATCTGTTTTACATACACAAGGTAGCCAGCCATTGGTTCACAAACTCCATGATCGACAGCTTGAGCTGTTCCTGGTTTGCATCATGAAGGCCGAACACATTAGTCAGGTGATTAACTCCTCCTTACACTCACTCTGCCTACATTAGTATATTGATTTTATCTCTATTTTTACTCTTCTGTTGTCTGTGCTATCAGTTGAGTGTTTCCTTTTTTGTTAAGCAACCTGGAGTCTTTTGAAAGGCACTTAAGTTATTACTCCTATTAATTACTTGCCTCTCACAGCTGTTCCCCAGGGCTCTGAGGGAGAAGGTCCTGGAGGATCATATGCTGCTGTCCTCCAAGGAGGTCTATGTGGGACAGGAGGCGGACACGTTCAGGAGCCAGAATCCCAATGATGCTGTAAGTACCCTGCATCACCTGCATGACCCTTTTTCTCAATTGTTTTTGAGACTTAAAATAATTGTCAGTTTTTGGTGTTTTGTGTCAGCTGTTGGTGCCATTCCTAGCAGACGTCAGGAAAGCCTACATCTCCACTGCAGTGTACCTCCAGAAGAAGCTCCCCTTGGCCAGTCCAACTCTGACAGCCCTGTCTGCTCTGGACCCTCTTCTGAGAGGCCAACCGTCCAGTTGAAGAGGTAAGAATAACATTGTCCTATTACCAGGTACTTTGGGATTTTTGTTACGTCTGTTCTTACACTGATTTGAAATTCTCATCCATTTCTTGACAGGCTGAGTGGTATGTTGAGGCACCTCTTGCCAGCAGATCAGAACATCCAGAGAGAACTTGTGCGGTTCAGTGTTGACCTGACCAGCCCCAGATTCAAGGAGGGAGAGAGCATTGTGGAGTGGCGGGGTCATGTCTTTGACCAGCCAGAAAAGTACCCCTCCCTGAGTGCTATGGTTAAATGTTGCCTCTCCATCTTTCACGGCCCAAGAGTTGAGTCGTCTTTTAGTTTGATGAATGATGTAATTGATCAAAGGAGTGGCAACATGAATGTACCAACATTTAATGCAATCCATACGGTCAAGTACACCCTGCAGTCCAGGGGGAAGACAGCCATGCAGCTCTTCAGAAGGGACGATGTGAAGTTTGGGGAGGTGGACAGAACACTATGCAAGAACATCAACTCTGCAGCCGCCACATACAAACGCCAGCAGAAGATGAATCAGAAAGAAAAGCAGAGCAAGTATGGCTCCCAAGCATCTGGCAGTGCTCAGCAGGCCAGGAAACAGAATGCTGAGGAAGAGAGAAGGACGAGGCTGAGACATGTGGCAAAACAGCGAAAGCGGGACACGGAGACACTGGTGGTTCAGGCAAAGAAGAAAAAATGAGATCTGGTTCTGAGAGTATTACGAACTGTAATGTAAATTATCTTTGCCGATAAAATGTATTAAAATCTGAATTACATAACATTGTATCGGCTGTCGATCATGATGGAAGAGTAGACAAGTTCAGTTACAGCATGTCCACCATCTCTTGTTGAGGTTATGCATTAAGCCATTTGTGGTGCCCTTACCACATTGTGCCTCATATACTGTAAATGTTAGACCCAGTGACAGGCTGGCATGAAATGACTTGCATAATACTTAGTAAGGAGGCCATAATAATTTTTGACTCATGGCTGAAGTCAAGTTTCTCCAGCTCTCCCCAGGTTGGCAAAAAAATCATCTCAAAATGCATCACATTGATGCTTTAAAATACGGAATATTTAAATTTTTCTTACGGGGGAGCACCCCCCCGACCCCCCTAGAGAGATAATATCCTTCTCACCTTCTTCACCCCTGACCCATTTTCATGCCTGACAGTAACTTCCTGGCAACCGTGCTGCCAGTACTGTACTGTAAAAATACAGGAAAATTGTTACACAGTGCATCCTAAAATATATGTTCAGCTTCTCAGTAAAACTGCATTAATTTGATTTGAAGTGTTTAAAAAAAATTAAGTTCTATTTGGCCAGTGGAAATGAATGAATCAACTCTATTCTAACAACTTAATCTGAGAAGTATTTTATAGCTACAATTTTCGGTAACACTTTATTTTACGGTGTCCGTAATACAGAGTAATTACTTAAGTAAGTACTTAGTAGTAGACATTGTAATAACATGCAACAAAATGTACTTAATATGTAACTAAGTTATGGAACAGCCTGTACTTACAGATTGTAATTATGCACATGTAATAGGCTGCAACTGTTACACATATGTAACAGGCCGAGTCTGTTACACAGCTACTTACTGATGTAACAAAAAGATCTTGTTACATAGGTGCTACAATGTAATTATATAAAAAGTACTTAGTACTACACAATGTAACAAAAAGTACCTAAATGTGTCACTACGGTGTGATTACAGGGTAATTTTGTACGTTATGTAGGCTGCTACACGTATGTAATGGGCAAAGTTGGCTACACAGCTGTTGGTGTAACAGGGTGATCCAAATTTTTGTATTTATTTATTTATTCTCACAAAACACGGCTACATCAGAAGAGCATAATTTTTGCCACAAATCATTGCTGCTCACATGGGATCTGCATGAGCGCAGACAATCCCAAAAGAAGGTAAAATGGTAAAACAATAGCTTCTCTTCTTCCTTCCACATGTATTGTGAGCTGCTTAGAGGTAAAGAACTTTCTCTGATTGTGTGTGTGTCTTTTATTGCCTGTTCAATTCTCTTCTATGTCAATGTATACCTATTTAACATAGACTGCCTGTTTATGGGAAACAGGAATGAATCAATGGCTTACAACCCATCAAGTTCTGTAGTAGGCCTATTGTACTGTATTGTACTGTAGTTCGTACCTTGTATCTTTGTTTGAATTAACTCACTAGTTCACATCTTAAATACATGGAATAGCTTCCTAATTACAGTTAAATTACAGAATATTACACCGGGATAAGCTACGTAAAATAAAGCGAATCAAGAATGTACTTAAGTGTACTTTATGTGTATCTACAAACCTTATCCATCTGTAACGTACTTTAAATTGACTCACTAGTTCACAGCTTAAATACATGGACTAGCTTCCTACACTTAACTTTACATTTAAAGAATTAAGTGCTTTAACTCAATCGTCTACACTTGAATTGATGTGATGAATTGCCCATTCTATCCACCTGCCAGTAAACACAAAAGGTGACTAATAAATTGAAAAGTCAAATTGTAAATAAATTTATTTTCACCCTCAAGAACTCAAATATTTTTGACCTTTACATCAAATACAAAATATAATGATCTGCTAAAATGTACTATGTTTCACAAACAATAATGAGAATTAATACATATTTTATAAATTAAATCTATAGCATATTATACTCTCTAAAGTGTATTCTTGAAAGTCCACTGAGGTCAGTCCATTCACACTCTGTATTTTTGACTTATGTCCTGAATTAGCCTTCCAAAGATGCCTTTGTTGTTTTTCTTTCCTAGCCAATATGTCCATTCAATAAACTTTAAGTAACTCTTCAGCATTTTCTCAGGACGGTTCCCCCTTAATCTCCACACTTGTCCTTTAATTGTTTGCCAGTATCTCTCAATGTGTTGAGTGTGGCTGCCAGTCTGTGGATCCACAAAGTTGTTTTTGTGGTTTACCGGATAGTGGTAATATCCTTGTGTAGTGAGGGATTGTACATATGCCCGCCAGGAATCGCTGTAAATTGTTGAACCTCTTCTCACATGCCGTTTAATGATTGGAATCAGAGTTCTGCGTGCTTGTGAAGGGACCAGCTTAAGAATAGGCCTTCAGCTACAGTGGTGTACTTCTAACAGACCAAACACCCATCCATGTCTTGCCCATGTACCACCATACCGCCCACGGTTATACTGTAAGAAATACACAATTTCATGTACACACAAATACACAATATATCTTAAAAGTGTACACACAAAATCTTGTTTAACCAAATGCAATTCTGCTAATGCTAAATTACTAAACTAGATTTGAGATGAAAAAAACAAAACATTTATACCTTCTTTTATGAATGAATTTGGACTCATCAATTACAACAAAACGATGTCTTGAGTGCCCTCCAATTTTGAATTGGTGCTTTCTTTTCATTCTTTTCAATGCAGTTGTGCACACCTTTTAATTAAAAACAACAATTAGTAACCATAAATAGAAAACTATTACATCAGCTTTTATTGTTTCAAACATATGCATTCTAAATTGATTTGTTTACAAATTCCCCAACAAGCCTTGTTTGTTGCACACCAGAGTTGTATTCAACAAAATGGGAACTTACAGTATGCCTTATGTTTACCTTTCTGAGCCTTTTGGTCATTTTTGAAAGTGTTGTTGAACTCGATGCCACTCCATCTTCCATCATGTCAATCTGACGTAATCTCAATCCTTGAGCAAACCTATAAAACAATCAAGTTAGTATTTACAAAATGTAAAGCCTCACCAGTGTCAGAAATAAATATTTCTATGACATTTTCCCAATGAAAATTATTTTCAAGGGAAAAAAACACACACACACACACACACATATATATATATTTATATGTGTGTGTGTGTGTGTGTGTATTTTTTTTGCCATGCATGCAAATAAAAAAAAAAAAAAAAACATCTTAGATATTTTTTTATATGTTCAAAAGTGAGTTTGAGCAAGATCATCAGTGTTTCTGCAGTTTCAGCAAATTTAAGCTGGCACAAATAAATACTAAAATACTACATGTACTTATGAACAAACCCATACAATAAGGAAATAAATCGTGTATCTCAGATTCTTTTGCTTAAACAGGTTGGGGCCTGTGGTTGTGGCACACATTCAACTGCAAAACAGGCTCATTCATGGTTCATTCTATATTTACGTATATATTGGTTTATATACTAAAATATCAATGCATACTAATTAGAGGTTGATCATATTGTATTTTTATAGTATAAAATTGAGTTTAAAGAAGCACAATAAAAAGAATATTGTGTTGACACTATATATTGAATGCATTAAATAATGTTATTTGTCTTTCCTTCCTGGGATGGGGTGGCTCAGAGAGAAGCCACAGATACAGCTTGTTGTGTAACCAAAATAATATCCTGTGGGGGGAAAAAAACTTTAAGCATAATCACAAATGTGGCGGAAATTCACCGGGACTCTAATTTTGAAATGTATATGTTTTACTACTTTTTGGAGCTAGTTTTACTTTTATATTTTTTTTAACACAGAAGCTCGTCCAAAAAGGTGAGGGACATAAAGTATGCATTTTTACAACCCACGTTTCTAAGGTATTATAATAAAGCATCAAAGGTTCATCATTAGCAAGCACTTACAACATGTTCTTGAAACTGCGAGCCAGTGGAATATACTAGATCGCCGCATCACATTAGGCCGTAACGAGATTTCCGTTTTTCCCTCCGCGAAAAACAGGAATAACACTTGAAATTATAACTAAGACATCTGCTATAATATTTAAGTTATTGAAGCCTTTTTATGGTTTTAAATCTGATCAAACAACCACGGAAACCCTGTAACATGTCTGATGGGTACTTTTACTTTAATTTCTCAGACAGCGTGTTTTGGCGTTTAATGATCTTTTTAAACTAATAAATTACCTGTAAAAAAACATCAACCATTCATGGAGTCCTTTATGGGATCTTGAAAAAATCGATCCGGTCCTAATCGATTTTTTCTTCCTTTGGATGCGGTTCTGATTGCGATTGCACACCCTTAAAAAAAAGAAAAGAAAAGAAAGGAAGAACTGATTGTACTAAAGTAATCAGTAAATAAACTAATTGAAATAAACGACTTTTTTTCCAACCCACTCACCAGGCATATCCATCTTTTCTGTTGTCTTTGACAAACTTCATTTTTCTTCTGCAGTGTCCACATCGCATTATTTTGGCCAATAATTTCTTTCGCTGCATCCATTTAATAAGCTTTATCTTATTTTTTTTGTGCAGTCGTGAAACTGTATGTACAGACACCATATTTGAAATTTCGCGCCTATAGCTGCCTACTTGCGCGGTTTATTTTTGAACGTCTACTACACGTCATCGAAACGCATTATCACGTGACCCTGGTGATGGTCTCTATTGGTAAAAAAAGGAATCGCTTACACTCCTGGAGACACCTACAAAACTGGTACGTAATAGTGTTTTTGTTGGTAGATATACTTATTTAGAGGAATATACTGTAAGGTGAGATTGAGATTTATTCAATTATGTATAGGTTTGTTGATTGCATGATTGTCTCATTTGACTGCTTTACTATGAACCTTGTTAGTCTCTTTCTGGACGTATATAAATACACTTACTTCTAAGAAAAAATGAAGTAGATTCATCCTTTTAATACTAAATAGCGTATCCAAAAATGTTTTAATAATGTGGTTTACATCATATCTCCTGTGTGCATAAATATTCAGACTCAGGTCCACTATGGAGTGGTCACAAAAGGTCACAAAAGGTCACAAAAGAGTGAAAAGGAGAGGGGGGAAAAATTGGATGAAGAGACTGTAGAGAGCCCCAAAAATGTGACACAAGATCTGAAAGCTGCTAAAGAAGTAGAGAAGCATGTAGCAGTAGACCAGAGAATGGAAGATTTACACGAGTCCTTACATATCAGAACAATCACTGATCACAGATTACGCATTATAACTAACATGTTTGCTTGCATGTTGCACCATTACTGTCAATTACTGTACCTGAGCCACTCTCTATTACTTTTAATTCTATTGTTTCTATTACTTTTTAATGTCTGTTAATTCTATTTAATATTCTATTATGAAAAGCAGAACTGTGTTACGACATCAAGTTGGGGCCATTTTTGAAATTAGCCGTTTTTGCAAAGTATGTCAAATGTCAAAATATCAAGGAAAATTAGATTCCCCATTTCATGACCCCTTTAAAGAACTTGATCAAACTAAACAAATTTTGCATGCAGCTAGTTCTTTGTCAGGAGATAGCACACATGCTAATATGAGCTCAAATATTGTACATCTACAGTAATATTTATTTTTCTTTGGGTGGCAGTTGAGGCTTATTTATGGTGTGAAGGATGTTGAGTGAAAATGAAAATCAGTTCACAAAAAAGTAGATTTTATAATGTGATGTTTTTGGGGGGCAGGGAAGTCAAAAAAGCACGACAAATCCCGGGATTCAGATGATTCCACCTCCAGCTCCACCTCCAGCTCCACCTCCAGTTCCTTGCTTTCTTCTACTTCATTCTCCAAAATGAAGAAACCTCACAAGAAGAGCAAAAAGAAGCACTGTCATCCTCTGGCAATGGCAAGAGGTACTATAAACAGTATATCTGAGGTTGGCAAGCATTTTGCAATTAGGGTCATTATTAATTTTTTTTTTGATAATCACTGTGCTATATGCCCTGTCACCATCCTCTCATTTACATAAATATTGCTGTGACCATGACAAAATGGCCATGTTCCATCAAAGGGAATGCATCAACACTCCTCTTGCTCTTATCTCTTGAAATGTTTATCCCTTGGTACACCTGCCTAGCCTTACCAACTTATTATTATATTTAATAAATTAATAAATAAGAATATTACAATTTACATCACATTTACGTCAAAATAAACCGAAACAATGTTTAAAACAGATGTGTAAAATATACAATTTGCTAGAATGTTGTTGGGCTTACCTCACATGTTTCTTGTTTATCCTCAGAAATAATGGGGCAGTCTGCAGTAGATTAGCCAGCAGCGACGGCAGTGCACAGTATATTGTATAGCAGTGTTCTTCAAATCTGGCCTTGGTGGGCCAGAATAAATATCTTTACGTTTTATTGAGAATAATATTTTTTTTTGAAGGATTAGTGTTTCCTTAAGATATTGGTCATCTTTCAGCAGTGAGTAGACTGTCAGGGAGATATGATCATTTGCTGCAGTGAGAACAGTTTACAGTAAACATTTAAATCTGAGAGACTGCGGGAGTAAGTTCACTTGTTGCAGTTCACGTGAATTATCAGAACAGCTTATGCCAGTGGGACTCAAATACAGTCTTGGGGACCCACTGCTCTGCGCAATTTGTGTATTTTCCTGATTTAACGCACCTGATTCATATCACTAGCTCATTAGGACAGAACTGAGTGTGTCAGATAAGCAAAATGTGCAGATCTTTGGGTCCCCAGGACTGGAGTTGAGGACCACTGGCTTATGCCATGTAGATATAAGTCGTTTGGCTGGCAGATTATATGACATGGACTTATCAGCTTGTATTGTTTCTTGGCTGTACTTTGATCATTTACAATGCTGCCTATGACAATTATTTGCTATTTATTTAGCAATGCTATTTAATATATAATTTCAATCCTATTCTGGTCAGTTTAAAGTGAATGGCTGATAATTCTGTTTTTCTTGTTTCCTTTGCAGCTCGCACAACTGATGATGTGGTACATAGGTACCAAAAAGTTCTGAAGGCCTACAAGAGTCAGGGGAGCATGACTAAGGCCTTCAAAATTGTAGGTGTGGATCGGAACACACTGGCTCTGTCCGCTCCCCTGGCAGAAATTGCAATTGCTTGTCCAAAATTCTTAAAGAGCCTCCCACCATGTAACCTCAAAAAAGAGAAGCTTTTAGACGACTCTAAGCGTTGTGCGGAGTCAATGACTCCAGAGGTCAGTGCTACAATTGAAGAGCTAAAAGCTAAAGGCAAGCTTCTGCCAATCAAGTACAAATACAGATAAGGCCCTTATTGTTTAATAGTTTAATATTGTTACAGTTTCATATTGGGGCTATTTTTGTTTTGTTTGTATTTATTCATTTAATTTGTTTCACAAACATTTCCAATTGAAGTAATATGTTTTGCTTAGCAATGTTTTAAAAGCCATTTTATTCTCATGTTCCATTCTTTTAAAGCTTAATAATAAAGGTTTTGAATTGTATAAATCTGCTCACATCATTCATTTCCGTCAATGTGTTGACAGGCAGCTGGATAGAAAGGATAAGTACAATTACCCCCGTTTTTACAGACAAGGCTTCAGCCAGTCCTATACCTAAATGCATGTTTGAGCTGTTTTAACTGAAAGTAACTTGCACTGACATTTCTTAAAATGTGAGAGACATTTTGTCTCAAGATCCACAGCAATAATGTTTTTTTCTAGTGTACGTTTATAAAAGTTACTTGAATGTCCTAATTGAACTTAAGGCTAATCCTGGCTTAATTTACACCTCGTCTGTGAAACCGGGCCTTAAGGTTTGGGTATATTTAACTTTCCACGTTCTGCTCTGTTTAGTGCACAGTTCAGTGCACAAGTGTTATTCATGTGCGTACTACCTAGTGGACTTTTGTATTTTGAGCACTCAAATCACTCGTGCGTGCACAGTCCACACAGACACAAAAATCTGGCTGCACACAAATAGTGTACACAAGTATCAGCTGTCTGTGCTGAGGACAAAAATTATGTCATGCAGACTGTCCAAGAGCCACAGTGGAACTCGGACAAGGAGAGTATAATTTAGGCTTTAGGTGCTGAATTCATCACGTCAATTCACGTGTACTCATAATTTGTGTAATATCCTGTAGTAGTAATGTAATTAATAGGCCACTGCGTGTTTATGCTGTGAACTAGTGAGTCAATTCAAAGTACGTTACAGATGGATAAGGTTTGTAGATACACATAAAGTACACTTAAGTACATTCTTGATTCGCTTTATTTTACGTAGCTTATCCCGGTGTAATATTCTGTAATTTAACTGTAATTAGGAAGCTATTCCATGTATTTAAGCCGTGAACTAGTGAGTTAATTCAAACAAAGATACAAGGTACGAACTACAGTACAATACAGTACAATAGGCCTACTACAGAACTTGATGGGTTGTAAGCCATTGATTCATTCCTGTTTCCCATAAACAGGCAGTCTATGTTAAATAGGTATACATTGACATAGAAGAGAATTGAACAGGCAATAAAAGACACACACACACACACACAATCAGAGAAAGTTCTTTACCTCTAAGCAGCTCACAATACATGTGGAAGGAAGAAGAGAAGCTATTGTTTTACCATTTTACCTTCTTTTGGGATTGTCTGCGCTCATGCAGATTCCATGTGAGCAGCAATGATTTGTGGCAAAAATTATGCTCTTCTGATGTAGCCGTGTTTTGTGAGAATAAATAAATAAATACAAAAATTTGGATCACCCTGTTACACCAACAGCTGTGTAGCCAACTTTGCCCATTACATACGTGTAGCAGCCTACATAACGTACAAAATTACCCTATAATCACACCGTAGTGACACATTTAGGTACTTTTTGTTACATTGTGTAGTACTAAGTACTTTTTATATAATTACATTGTAGCACCTATGTAACAAGATCTTTTTGTTACATCAGTAAGTAGCTGTGTAACAGACTCGGCCTGTTACATATGTGTAACAGTTGCAGCCTATTACATGTGCATAATTACAATCTGTAAGTACAGGCTGTTCCATAACTTAGTTACATATTAAGTACATTTTGTTGCATGTTATTACAATGTCTACTACTAAGTACTTACTTAAGTAATTACTCTGTATTGCGGACACCGTAAAATAAAGTGTTACCCAATTTTCTTTTTATGGATATTTTGATATATTTATTCTAAAACATAAAGACGATATTGGATGAATTTTAGCAATGTAATGTATGGTATCTAATATTTTTCAATAACTTGTGCTTATGACGGCGTTAACATGGTGTCACGAATCTGGGAATATCTATGTATTGAAATGATATGCAGATGAGGTTATGCAGTAAAACTAGGCGTTATAAGCTCCATATAGTGATTTCGTGAGGGTTCCTGCCCTGGAATGTGTCCTGTGAGAAGAGAAGAGCAGCAATGAGGGACATGATGGACAGCAAAGACAGAAGATGTTCACGTGATCAGCTGCTTCATCCAAATAAAGCTGCAGAATTGGCACCGCTGTGTTGAGATGGCAGAAGGATGGACAGTAGGAGAGTTCAACTTTTTAAACTGTAGTCTATCGCTATTGTCACCTGAACATGAGCGGGTCGAGTTCACGCTTGACGACTTGTGACGCTTAAAACAATGAGAAACAAAGACGCTCTTACGTCACACTTCACTTTGTGTTTCAAACAGGTTTACGTCAAACCTGAACTCAACTCTGGTGACAGAAGTGAAAACATGAGCATTTACACACATATACTGTATAAATGCAGTGATGTAAACTATGAACAATGTAAAATTGAACGTTTAAGGATATTTTAAATGATTCTGTTTAGAAAATGCTTGTTTTAAAGTACTTATTGATGTATTGACTAACATACTAAAACACATTAAAGTACTTGATTATGATTTTGATTTATTAATTTTGATGATTCTAAATGTAGCATGTTTTTGATATTACATTAAAAATTATTTCAAATGTACTGAACAGTCGTTAGAGCGCCATCTAGCGCACGGGATGACAGTCTTTCAAATTAATATATATATATATATATTATTAACCAGAAAAGTATACAATATGCAGAAATTTACATATTACATACATACAAAAAACAAAAATAAAAAAACATGCTAGAGTGTACAAAACATTGATTCATTAAACAAAAACTGAACATTCATTAAAAATATGACAAATCTTCCTTGCTTTTTTATTTATAATGTTCTCCAAGCTTGTGCAGAAGTCCTTCGTCTCCTGAAGAAAATGAATGAAATTTGGTTTGGATCCTGAACATTTTTTCTTGTGTATGTGAAATTTTCCAAAAATAATAAACAGTTGTACAATAAAAGTAAAATAATTATTATTATTGGAATAATACATACATATATCAAAATTATTTAATTTAAATATAACATTTGTTTTCCTCCTAATGAAATTTTCCACATCCACCCAAAAAATCTTTGTGTAGATTCAATTACAAAATAGATGGACAAGATTCTTTCTCCATAGAACAAAAATCACAGGAATAATGGATCTCTAAATGAAACCTCTCTAACACACTTTTAGATGGAAATATACCATGTCAAATTTCAAATGTAACCTCTTTAACTTTATTATTTAAACCGTGTGCTTCACAAATACACCAAGCTTTTTTCCAGTTTATATTTCTAAATACATTCGTCCACAATGTGCTTTTCTGAGAAGCTGTTTCATCTATTATAATATTCCTAATATGTTTATTTGTACAACTGTGTTTGAAAATATCAATGTCTCCTATAAACTGCCTTTAATGAATTTGCGTCACTTCAAGCTCAGAGGAAACATTACAGTTCAAATGTTTGAGCTCAAGAAAAGTGTAACTATTCATAAAGTGCATTTTTTCTTTTTTACAGTAATACATTTATTCAGAATGGATAAATTAAATTGACAAAGTGACAAAGACTTTAACAGTGTTACAAAAATATGAAGCAACATAAAACAAAAAACAAGAAAAATGTTTCTTGATCATCAGATCATGATTTCTGAAGGATCATGTGACTCTGAAGGATCATGTGACTCTGAAGGATCATGTGACTCTGAAGACTGACGTAATGATGCTGAAATTCATCTTTGATCACAGGAATAAATTACATTTTAAAATATAATTCATATAGAATATAGTTATTAAATTGTAATAATAATCCCAACATTACTAGCAAAATATAATTTCTTATTTTTAACTGAAAATCTTGATTCACTCAATTGAGAATGATTATATATTCATGTTACTCGTGTGTTTTATCTATTAAAGTTCAACAGTTTCATTCAAACTTTCTCAAACTCAGACGCTCGTCTTCCTCCCGACAAAATCAACGGAGCAAAATATATTTACGAAAAGAAACAAATGGACGACATCCTGCTGATATTCTTGACGTGATCAACGAGACGATCTTCAGACCGACATCAACAAACATTCAGACACGATCGCAACAGGAAACAGGAAGTGATGTCGCTTCAGACAGAGAGTTTATTCTCTGATCACAGAAAACACACGAGAAACAAGAACACTTTGTGTGTTTAATGTGTCAGTGAGTGTTTAATGTGTCAGTCAGTGTTTAATGTGTCTGTCAGTGTTTAATGTGTCAGTCAGTGTTTAATGTGTCAGTCCGTGTTTAATGTGTCAGTCCGTGTTTAATGTGTCTGTCAGTGTTTAATGTGTCAGTCCGTGTTTAATGTGTCTGTCAGTGTTTAATGTGTCAGTCAGTGTTTAATGTGTCAGTGAGTGTTTAATGTGTCTGTCAGTGTTTAATGTGTCAGTCAGTGTTTAATGTGTCAGTGAGTGTTTAATGTGTCAGTCAGTGTTTAATGTGTCAGTCAGTGTTTAATGTGTCAGTGAGTGTTTAATGTGTCAGTCAGTGTTTAATGTGTCAGTCAGTGTTTAATGTGTCGGTCAGTGTTTAATGTGTCGGTCAGTGTTTAATGTGTCAGTCAGTGTTTAATGTGTCGGTCAGTGTTTAATGTGTCTGTCAGTGTTTAATGTGTCAGTCAGTGTTTAATGTGTCAGTCAGTGTTTAATGTGTCTGTCAGTGTTTAATGTGTCAGTGAGTGTTTAATGTGTCTGTCAGTGTTTAATGTGTCAGTCAGTGTTTAATGTGTCAGTGAGTGTTTAATGTGTCTGTCAGTGTTTAATGTGTCAGTCAGTGTTTAATGTGTCAGTGAGTGTTTAATGTGTCAGTCAGTGTTTAATGTGTCAGTGTGTGTTTAATGTGTCAGTGTGTGTTTAATGTGTCAGTCAGTGTTTAATGTGTCAGTGTGTGTTTAATGTGTCGGTCAGTGTTTAATGTGTCAGTGAGTGTTTAATGTGTCTGTCAGTGTTTAATGTGTCAGTCAGTGTTTAATGTGTCAGTGAGTGTTTAATGTGTCAGTCAGTGTTTAATGTGTCAGTGAGTGTTTAATGTGTCAGTCAGTGTTTAATGTGTCAGTGTGTGTTTAATGTGTCAGTGTGTGTTTAATGTGTCAGTCAGTGTTTAATGTGTCGGTCAGTGTTTAATGTGTCGGTCAGTGTTTAATGTGTCAGTCAGTGTTTAATGTGTCAGTGAGTGTTTAATGTGTCAGTGAGTGTTTAATGTGTCAGTCAGTGTTTAATGTGTCAGTCAGTGTTTAATGTGTCAGTCAGTGTTTAATGTGTCAGTGAGTGTTTAATGTGTCAGTCAGTGTTTAATGTGTCAGTCAGTGTTTAACGTGTCAGTCAGTGTTTAATGTGTCAGTCAGTGTTTAATGTGTCAGTGAGTGTTTAATGTGTCAGTCAGTGTTTAATGTGTCAGTCAGTGTTTAATGTGTCAGTCAGTGTTTAATGTCACACAGAGACACTGAAGAGTTTGAAGAATAAACCCAAAATCCAGCACAGAGGGGTTCAGTGAATGTGTGTGTGAATGTGTGTAAGTGTGTGAGTGTGTGTGTGTCAGAGACGCTGTAGAAGGACAGAGTGCCGGCCGACACGTCCACAAACACTCCTGCTCTCTGACTGACTGAACCAGAGACGACAGTTTCATTCTTATTGTGACGGACAGTGAAACTGTGATCAGAGCAGATCAGACTCCAGGACTTCTCATTACGTCCAAACCTACAGTCATTACTCCATCCTTTCCTCTTGATTCCTTTATAAGCCACTGATATTTCAGTATAATTTCCACTCCATTC
The DNA here is from genome assembly GCA_038088235.1 of Zacco platypus. Taxonomy (NCBI): domain Eukaryota; kingdom Metazoa; phylum Chordata; class Actinopteri; order Cypriniformes; family Xenocyprididae; genus Zacco; species Zacco platypus. Next base: position 34,362,594 of record CM076083.1, on the reverse strand, counting down.
AGCCTCCCAGTAACAGCGTCCAGTCAGACTCTCTCCACACAGAACCTGAAGATATTGATCAAATCTCTCTGGATGATCAGGATACGACTGATACTCTTCTACACACGTCACCTTTCTGTTCTCCTCAGACAGAACGAGGAGACGGTTTGCTGTGTTTGGATCCAGTGTGAGATCACAGGCGTCTGAACACAAGAACACACATTACAAGAGCAACATTTACAACAACAAACACTCAAACTGTTTCTGGACTCACATCTTCGTAATCCTGGAGTGATCCTGAACTCTCCTCCGTGATCCACACTAGAAACACAAACATTATTAGAGTCTGAATTACACTGAGACATTTCTCATTTTCTCTCCATGTTTATTATTATTATTATTATTGGTGTTTTACTCACTATTATCATCTCTGAATCTCACATTATTATTTTTTATTATTTTTATTCCTCCATATGAAGCGTCAAATCATGAGGATCAATATTGATCATCACAGATTCAGTTTAACCCTTCGCTCACCATAGCAACCATCCAGATCACCCTAGCAACCATACAGGGACATGAAAAGCCATAACTCAGCAGCAGAATGTTCTAATGATGTATTAGAAAATCCATGGCAACTGTCTGTGGCACATAGGAACCACCCAGAGCACCATAGCAAATGCATAGCAACTCCTAGAAACCAGTTAGAATACCTTAGCAACCGCAAAGCAACAACCTAGCAACCACCCAGAACAGCATAGCAACTGCCTAGCAACCACATAGCAACCACCCAGATTACCCTAGCAAATGCATAGCAACTCCTAGAAACCAGTTAGAATACCTTAGCAACCGCAAAGCAACAGCCTAGCAACCACCCAGAACAGCATAGCAACTGCCTAGCAACCACCCAGATTACCCTAGCAAATGCATAGTAACTCCTAGAAACCACTTAGAATACCTTAGCAACCGCAAAGCAACAACCTAGCAACCACCCATAACAGCATAGCAACTGCCTAGCAACCACCCAATACACCCTAGCAACCACTTAGCATCCACCCAGAACACCCTTACAACCACCTAGCAACAGTCTAGCAACCACCCAGCAATGCCTTAGCAACCCACCCAGTACAACCTAGCAACCGACATGCAACTGCCTAACAACTACCCAGGATACCTTAGCAACCAAAAAATAACACTTTAGAAACCACCTAGCAACTCCCTAGTAACCACACAGAACGCCGTAGCAACCATGTAATGAAATGAATGAGTCATTTCTCATTTCTCAGCATCAGAACATCGTAGACGCGTCACATTTGTGTGATTCTCACTAGAAAACAGATTTACATCATTTAATAATTCATTCATCGTTTTATTAAAAGCATTATTCATTTGTCATTTTATGTGTTTATATTTTATATTACTCAATCTTTCTCTCTATTGTTGTTTAATCTCGTGGTTTGAAGGGATGTTTGAGTCACAGAAGAGACAATGTCTCCATTTCAAGGTTTTTAACGTCACAGGAAGTGACGAAGGTTCTCGTTGTTTTTTCTGTGGTATAAAAACAGTTGAATTTGTTCCAGTCGGACTAATGCTTCGTTCCAGACGAGGTTGAACGTGGGAAAATCCCAAATTAAATGTCCCACTTTTCAGTGAGTTCGTCATACTCGTGAAGTTCATGTTGATCACGTGATGTCGCCACGACACAATGAGAGCATCATTTTGTGTGTCAATTATGGCAAAACAGAATAAAAAATATCATAAAATCGCCTTGAAAACAGCTGAAGAAAACCAGAAACGAATTTAACTTCACATGAACTCAATGTCTAACATGTCAGTTTGATTTTATCTTGGAAGTGACGTCAAATGACGAATCCTTCATTGTTTCCGCTCTTTCCTGACTTTCTCAGTCAAACTTCCAGGCGTCAGAAGATCTTCTGGCAGGGATTCACATGTCGCTTTCTCCTTCTTTCCAAAGCACTCGGGAGCTGCCGTTGCTAAGCAACCATGAGCCGCACTGTCCATGACAACGAATAACTTTCAGCACTGAAAATCTCTTGCAGTAAGTGTCCGTTCACACAGAACGCGTCTTTCTGCTCCAACGCGCTACTTTTCCATTGTTTTTCTATGTAAACGCGCTAGAAGGACGTGTATGACCGTTACGCCCGCGTCGCGTCTTTTGCAGCGCCTCGCACATGAGAGACGCGTCAAATTAAAAGAATTTCAACTTCTACACGCAGCGCCGCTCATCAATGTCACTTCAAAACAGTGGACCAATCAGAAGAACTCGGAGGCGGGGCGTTGCGAGCTTCTGTTTACACCAGCAAGTTGGCATGGCAACCGTTTTATTTGTTCGTTATTGCGTCACGAGACGCTCGCGTTCTGCGCTGCGCTTTTAAAAACCATTCCTGAGTTTTTAGACGCAAAGACGCTTTCTGTGTGAATGTCTCTTTTTAACTCTGCTACTAGATTTATTCACGGAGAAGAGAAAAATACAGCGCTGTGATTGGCTGTTCCTACAAAATGAGCAGCTGTAGTGAATTGTAACTAACTTTACTGGTCAAGCTCAGTTTGATATCGATGGACAGTCGAAGTAGAAGTTTCGTCATTCACAGTAAAGCAAATGATCAGTTACAGTGTCACTCTCACTGTATAAATGACAATTTTAGCATTTTATTTATATTACAGTTAAATGAGGGATGTTTAGCACTGACACGTGTGTTAAACTTAATAAATACTCATATTTTAATGTATTTTTGTATTGTTTCATTTGTGTTATAGATTAATTTTAGATGCCCATGATCAGAGAGTTGAAAAGCACAGTAAAAAGCCAAAAAGCTAATAAAGTAAATGCAGACCCAGTAGCTCGAGTGACTCTTAAAGCCCATTCTCACCAAGAACAATAAATATAAATATGATTATAACAATAACTATATTATCGTCCACACCAATGAACGATAACACTGTTCAATCTAAGCATGTACTGCAGTTTTGTCTCCGTCGCTTCATTTGCTGAAGCTCTTGAAAGCAGAATGGATTCTGATTGGCTGTCAGTGTATTTATTGTTGATTAGCTGCAGCTGTTTCTCTGTGCTGTTGTTATAGCTGTGCTGTGGACTCTGCTATTCTCTCTCATTTAGAAGGATTTTTTAAAACTATATCTTTATCATTACAGTTATCAGACTTGGTAGATAGGTGGATAGATAGGGCTTTAGCAAAGAAAAGAGAAAGTCATGCAGGATTGTCAGAGTAAAAGCTTCCTAATATTTCTGAACAGAGAGTTCACTACAGTGTCACAAGTTCAAAAGAGCATTGAGGAGATTCTCCAGCCAAGCTTTATAATGGCAGTGAAACCTCCTTTTGAAGCTCAAAACATCCATCCAAGGGCGCAGACACTAGCCGTCATTCCAGAAGTGAGGGGGACAGAAATGTAATACTAGTTATTATTTTATCTCTTGCTTTTAATTTGAAATTAAACACTTAGTCCACTTTGCATTTAGTCCTCATGGATTTTATACAATGTAAAAAAAAGATCAGAGAATGAGGCAGAAAATACAGTTTGGAAACATTACAGTTGTAATTGAACAATTGAAACATGTTTCTTATGCTCACTAACGCCAGATTTATTTAATCAAAAATGCAGTAAAAACAGTAATATTTTTAAATAGTATAACAATTTAAAAAACTGTTTTCTAGGTGAATATATAGTAAAATGTACAATAATGTGATCAAAGCTGAATTTTCAGCATCATTACGTCAGTCTTCAGAGTCACATGATCCTTCAGAGTCACATGATCCTTCAGAGTCACATGATCCTTCAGAGTCACATGATCCTTCAAATCATTCTGATCTGATGATCTGATGATCAAGAAACATTTATGATTATTATCAATGTCGAAAACTGTTGTGCTGCTTCACCATTCACACATTTGTGGTAAGATTTATAAAAGAGAAATTAATACTTTTATTCATCAAGGATGAATTAAATTTATCAAAAGTGACAAAAAATATAAATAAATTCATTGAACTTTCTATTCATCAAAGAAAAGTTAAATGTATCATGGTTTCCACAACAATTTTAAGCAACAGTTTTCAACATTGACAATAATCATAAATGTTTCATCAGATCATCAGATCAGAATGATTTCTGAAGGATCATGTGACTCTGAAGGATCATGTGACTCTGAAGACTGACGTAATGATGCTGGAAATTCATCTTTGATCAAGATTGATTCACATTGACCTCCATCACTTGCCCGAAAAAAGTGCGGGAGACGAATTAACGTTGATGAAGATATATGTATATTCACACAGAAAATAGCTATTTTAATTGGTAATATTTCACAATATTACTGTTTTTACTGTATTTTTTGATTAAATAAATGCTGAACATAAAAGACTTTTCAAAAACAAGATTGTCAATCAGCACTGCATTATTCATAAACCTTATTGTCAATAAATACCTTAAGACGGCTTGAAAAACACAAATAAAGCAGATCTCGTCGCAATCGTGTGTTTATTGTCTTCACGTTTCATCCATAGGCGGAGTTTGGGGGGGGCTGGGGGGGGGGGCAATGCCCCCCCAGACCAGAGCCAATTAATGCCTGCCTTGTGCTTTGATTATTATTTTTTTTATTACAGAATTCATATTTTCTCGTTTTATTTGTCTTATCTTATTAGTTCTGTATATAGAATGAGTAAGATATGGCTAATTAATTATTAATTACTGTATTTAATTTTTTATTACTGTAGCTTTATTACATTCTCCCGCGATTTGCGAATCTCAAAGTATCGCGGTACGTGAGTGGACGCTCTTGTCGTTCTGTTTTACGCGCTGAATGAACAAAATTTGGCGTTTTTTTAATAAATCCACTACTAAAAGTGTGGAGTTTTCTAATTCTACTTCAACTATCGATTTGACTGCAAATCTATCAGAAGAGAAGATAGTGGACATCTACGCATCTCGGAAAAAGAGGCGGCTTCTTCTGCATTAGGTAAGATATTGTAATGTCTGAAGTAGTTCTATGACAGGTCAAGGGAGGCTCTGTTTATGAACTTTAATCGGAACGAAGAAGAACACACTGTAACAAGCGCACCCGTCTAACACACTTCTGAACTCCCCGTGTTAACCCTATCACTGCCGATGCAAAACAAAACAGCAACTATAAAGAGTCTGTTCTATTAGCTATTCTTTGTATAAAGTCATTGTTCATTGTAAATGTATTTTATATGTAGAATGTATGATATATAAATATGATATAAAAAAAAATCTGAGCTCGTGGTCTGCTGGCCTGGTAGGTGCCCCCCCAAGCACAAAAGTGAAACTCCGCCTATGGTTTCATCAGTCAATATGTTTCTGAATTTTATTCATCAGTTTGACCAGTGAAATCAAGCATTTTTGTTGTTGTTGTTGTTGAAGGTTTGAGTGATGAGAGGAAATGGACACAAGCAGAACGCTGGTGTTTCTGACAGCGCGTGTCCACTGAAGAGCAGAGCGAGTGTATTCAGTTCATTCCTGTGGATGTTGAGCTTTCAACTTACACGAGAGCGTGAAGATCAACATCCTTAGTAATCAAGTGAAAATGCTCGGCTCGCTCCTCTCCAGTGACATTTAGAATAACTGTTTGTCATTTTTGTTATTGCTCGTCTTCACACTGAAGTGCTGTGCGCTTCCTGCAGCAGTTTTGATTTGGGTCATTCACAGGCGAAAGGTTTTTGCTGAGCTAATTGTTAGGGTGGACACAGCTGTTTTCACTGATTCACTGGAAAGCAATATATTAATCTAGTGTGTGTGCGCTGACACAGAAGCGTCCAGCCCTCGTATTCAACCTCCTCGTGTTCAATCTCCTCGTGTTCAACCTCCTCGTGTTCAACCTCCTCGTGTTCAACCTCCTCGTGTGAAGACCTCCTCGTGTGAAGACCTCCTCGTGTTCAACCTCCTCATGTGAAGAACTGCGACTCCACCGAGCAACGACACCGGTAGGGCACTTAAGTATCTTCCTTCCCACTTCTTTTCCTTCATACTCGTGTGTTTTCAACACATTCCTGTTGTTGCTCCACTATCACCCATAGAAGGCAGCGCAACACTGCTAACCTGCGTCCTATTTCCTCCTCTTCTAACACACCTCTCTCTGTTTCTGTGGGTCTGTGGAATTAACAAAGCTGACTTCATTCCAGCTTCTGCTACTAACTCTACTCTCAATATCTTGGGCTTGACTGAGACCTGGATTCGTCCAGAGGACTCCTCAACCACTTCATATTCATTTGACCATTATCATCAGATAAATGTTTGTTTGTTTTGTTTGTATCGTGTCTTTTGGGTAAAAACATACATATAGATCGAAAAGAGTGTAACAGGAGCACATATTCACTTTCTGTCATTGAAGACAAATGTGAACAAATACAGACAAATATGTTTAAATTATTTTCACTCAAGCGATGATGACTTCAGTCATATTAGTTTCCTAATAAATGATCATTTTTTGATGGTGCAGGTGGAATTAAATAATTCTTTTTGGTCATTAAAAATGCTCTTTTTGGTCATATTTGTTGCAGTATTTTTTTTCTGAGACTAACAGACTAATAAAATTTTGGTCAACGGAGCCTCTTCTCGTCGACTAACGTTTAGCAGATTATTTGGGGACAGACCTAATTGTTACAGCTCAACATACTTGAGTTTGTCCAGATGTTTGAGTGTATCAGAGAGCAGCTTCCGTCCGGATTCTCCTGGGTGATTGTAGCTCAGATCCAGCTCTCTCAGGTGTGAAGGGTTTGAACTCAGAGCTGATGCCAGAGCAGCACAACCTTCCTCTGTCACCAAACAGCCAGATAATCTGCAACAACAAGTGTTCATGTTAGTGTGCTTCATTCTTAAAGATGTATAGTATAAATAGCCTCAGTAAGGGGGTGCTAGGGGTGGCAAATGGGGCTTAAGACCAGAATGTTTTATGTAAGGTCCCGAATGTTTTGTTACCTTGTCTTTCTCGTAGAACGACATGAGGGTGAGAAATTAATGACAGAATTTTCATTTTTGGGTGAACTAACCCTATAAGTGAAATCAGTTTCATTGGAAATAAATGTAATGATTGTGTACATTTATATAACTGTAGTGTACTGACAGTAGTTTCATGTTGCTCGTCTACACAGAAATATGTGAAATGATCAGTGTTTTTTTTGGTTTTTTTGGTTGTCTTTTTACTTTTACATGCCCGATAAAATATTATTTGTCAAGTTTGATTGACAAATTGATTGACAAAAATTGATTTGTCTAGACATGATTGCTGTACATTTAACATTTTAAAATCTCGATTAAGTTCTATTCTGTGTTGTGTTGCGAACAAAAGCTCCGTAAAATGCAATCACCAAAACAACTTCATGATCAGAATGGAATAGTAGAGACACACTTTACCAAAACAGAGAAAGGTTAGGCTATAATATAACATTGAAATGGCTGAGAAACGCTGACGGGAATAGGAAAGAGGTTGAAAAAGACTTCATCATTCATCTTGTTCTGGCCCTATACTTCATGTTAACGGGACAACATGTGACAACGTGTTACTACTGTATATAAAAATAATGCAAGTTTTTAGCACAACAGTGTATCATGACATATTCACAAACCCATTTAGTCCCAATGGTCAAGAAAATCCGAACCGAATTGGACAGAGTGCAAATATTTTGGCTCATTTTTAAGATATCCCATATGAGAAGGTGTCGATCAAATAACATTGCATTACACTGTGTTTTATAACGCTCTGACCTTTAATCAAAGAGAAACGCCGGCATGAATTTGGGCACGATGACGACTCATTCTGCATTAGAGCCATATGTAAATGTCATGGAATGATATATAAAAAAAAATAATCCAGCAAAACGTTCAAACTTTGTTTGGTGCATTACACATTCTCTGTCTTTACCGGATTAAATAACTGAACACAAAGCTAATGTTTACAAAAAGGTTTTCTCTTTCCTTTTTGGTTGTATTGTATTTTTATTGATGCAGTAGAACAAAGTGTAATGAAATCAAAAATAAATTATATTTTTTATGTTCATGACAATGGTAAAAATAAATGATAAACACCTTGTTCATTTTTTCCTGGTTAATGATCCGAAGGACATGGTGGCCAATAAGAAACAGGGTGGAACTACTTTTTTAAACAATTAACAAAAAATAAAAAATAAAGCCATAAATCATTTTTATGTTTCATTAACTAAATGAATAAATGAAGGATCCGTTTCTCTATATGGATGTCCTTCTGCCATCTGTGGCCTAAAGAGGATTATGGGAAAACCAGATCTCATTAATATTCATAAGCTCATTACCATAGCTATTCTTACCTGTAAAATGGCATTTCTAGATATCTGTAAAATTATTTTTACTAGTTAAAATATTATTTAAGATATCAGTAAATCTATTTTCTTTAGTTGCAAGGGAAATTTCAGATATAAACCGCCTTTGTTGATATCGATAATTACTTTGTTTATGATATCAGAAATTAACATTGTCACTAGTGAAAATCGAATTATTGATACCAAAAATTAACATTGTTACTAGCAATTCAATTGTTGATATCAAGAATAGACATTTGCACTAGTAACCACGTATTTATTGATGTAAAAAATAAAGACTTTTCTATTAAGAATTGTATTTCTCATATGTAAAATTGGATTATCAACTAGTAAGAAATGAATTCTTGATATCTGTAATTGTATTTTCACTAGTGAAATGTCACCATAGGCTGCCATTAAAATTCAATTGTTGATATCAAGAATTCATATTTCTGCCAGTGATGACATCATTGTTGATATCAAGAATTGTCATTTTTACTAGTGGAAATTTAATTCCTGACATCAAAAATTTTCATTGTTACCAGTAGAAATAATTAACATTTTAACTACTGAAAATTTAATTGTTCATATCAAGAATTCATATCCTGAGAATGAATAAAAGTCAAAGTGGCTTGCCTATTGCCATATAAATTAATATCAAGAATAATATTCTTTACAACTAAAAATGTAATTCTTGATATAACGAGTGAAAATTGAATTGTTTGTATCAAGAATTAACATTGTTACTAGAGGAAATGTAATTCCTGATATCAAGAAGATTTTTAACTGGAGAAAATTTAATTGTGATATCAAGAATTCATATCCTGAGAATGAATAAAAGTCAAAACTGATTGCTGTAACCATTACTACACATCACTGAGAGATCCAGTGAAGAAATGGCTTGAATTCGCAGCAGAATCAATAACATCGCTGTGAAATCTTGTGAGAGACATTCAAATTCGGCACAGAATAGATATCAGATCAAACAGTGCTGTTGTGGAAACCATTCAATTCAATTCAATTCAATTCAAATTCAATTCAATTCAAATAGGCAAGGCAGATTGCCTTGTCTATTTATTTGCTTTACTTTTTTATCTGTCTCTTAACTGTGCCTTTGTTGATACTGGACTAATGCATCTATATATGTCATTAAAAACACACACACACACACCAGTTGACTTGTATAACTAATAACTCCTGTTGTCTTCTCATGAGCTCCCTATGTTGCTCTGACTGAAAGGATAATAGTATAGTGAGACGGAAGAGATCACCTCAGAAACCTCCTCAGATCCCACAATTTTGTGTAAAATTAATAGAAAAGTTCATGTAACATTTTAATGGAGAAAACCCTTAATGGAGATGTTTTGTGCTTTCCTGTGATCGCAAATAAATGGAAGCAGGTGCGGCTGAATAGGTGGTAGAATTTTTATGTGAAATCGTGAATACCAGTTTGATTCAGCATGATTGATGTGCACAAATATTAATCAATTACTGTCACTGTAACATTTTTATTGTAATAAATTGGTCAAATACTGATGTTGGAATCTTAAGTCTTTATGTAAAGACCAAACCTTCATTTCTGACACGCTCAAAATGCGATCTAGCTAGTTTTCAGTCAGCTGGCAAAACATTAGGGTTGGGTGACATTGTTCCATGAAGATGTGTTAAGGGCGGGTTTTAGGGCAGCGCTGCGGGGCTCCTGGCCCGATAGTAGAAACACTAATTGATTTTGGCACAGGTGCTTGAGGTCTGAGGCTACTGGCCCCACATGGCACGTTGTTATCCCTGGCTCACACTGGCCCGACAGTGGAAAAATGGCTAATCATTTCAAGGGCCTCGTTTATAAAGCGTGTGTACGCACAGATTTGATCTTAGAGTGTGTGTGTGTGTAAGCTAAAATCCACGGGAAAGTTCATATTTATAAAAATGGTCTTTGATGTGGAAAAGTGCTTACCACCACACCAGTGTCTGAACAGACGTACACACTGTTCCTTGTCAGTGTACTGCAGGTTTTTGGAAATCTAAGCCATTCTTGCAGCTCGCCATTTGAAATTAAAGTATTTGGATGATGACTGGTGATTTATTAAAATGTAAATGACATTAATTAGCCATCGTTTACAAGGCCGAGAACTGAAACCATTCAGCTGCTCGCAAGTTCAAGATCATTTGGGATTTATAGATTTCACATCTGAAAGAGAGGCGTACGCGCAGTCATGTGTGTTTCTCAAGGGGTATCCTAAATGTAGCTGAAGCATCCTGTATAAACTCCCCTCTTCAGTGGAGAAAAATGGGGCACTAGCTACAAGCAGACAAGGGCACATCTGGATCAAAAGTAAAAGACTGTAGTTTTTCTTGCCGTGTTTTTTTTATTCTGTGCAGTTTGATCATTATAAAAGGATGTATTTATAATTATGTAATTACAAAATGAGAAATATATATGCATATCACACACTATTATTAAAATATGAATCAGTGTGAAACACAAACCTCAGTATCACGAGTTGACAGATCGGACTCTTCAGTCCAGCAGAGAGCAGCTTCACTCCTGAATCCTTCAGGTCATTGTTACTCAGGTCCAGCTCTCTCAGGGGGGAGTTTGATGATTGTAGAGCTGAAGCTACAATTTCACAGTGCTGATCAGTGAGATTACAGCCTGCCAATCTGAAAACAGCAAGGACTCTGGTTAAAATGCATGCTGTTGTGCTGATATCCCCTTGCACAAAGAAAATACATTTCCACATATTTATGATCAATATATTAAATGGTTTAAATATATTGAACAATATACAGAATAATAAGGTGACCTAGAGCATTGGTTCCCAACCTGGGGTCCGGAATTCACAGGGGGGGCGCGGGAGCGGATATGCTTTGAGGTGAATAAAAATGCATAAAATATTCCACTAATAATTTTAGATAAAAATATTGTTTTAAGTTTTTTAAAAATCATATTAATATATATTAATTAGGGCTGTCAAAATTAGCGCGTTAATAACGCGTTAACTCAAGTTCCTTTTAACGGCACTAATTTTTTTAACGCTCATTAACGCAGCGCGCATCATCTGTTTGACCCGTTGCCTAGCCCGTAGTTGGAGAGATAACGGTTATGCTGCGTTCACACCAAACGCGAATAGAGCGTCTGGCGCGAGTGATTTCAGTGTTAAGTCAATGTAAAGACACGTTTACGCGCGTCTGGGTGTCGCGCGGCCGTTTGGAGAGGTGCGCGCGCTGTCTGGAGACTCGCGCTCGTGCGGACGCGTCGAGTATAAACAAGGCTTGAGGCGTTTAGCGCGGATCGGTAGACGCCTGTTTGAGCAACTGGCTCATGCAGTGCAAAGAAAGATAAATATGTGTTTTTTCTATATTCTTTTTCCCATGTGTTTAATAGACATGAACAAGTTTTTTGAAAAACATGTCTGTTCTTTATGTGGTTTCAGTAATGTAAATTGTACATGGTCAGAAGAATTGAGCTGCCCTGTCCTGCGAAAATGTAAACAGGCTCGTGCAAGTAAATTGAGTAAAGAAAGAGAAGTAATGGGAACCTGGTATTTCTATTTCTATTATTTGCAAATAGTGATTAATCATGATTAATCCACTGTAAATTCTGATTAATTTGATTAAAATTTTTAATCATTTGACAGCCCTAATATTAATATATATATATAGATTGTTAAATATGTACATGGGGGGGGGGGGGCCCAAGGAAAAAGGTTGGGAACCACTGACCTAGAGTACTCAACATGCTGCAACTGAATAAAACACATACATTTGGTTGCATTGTGAGTATTTGTAACGCATGTGTTGTCAAACAGATAAAGATGTTTTCTTCAATTGCAGCATGTTGAGCTCTCTAGGCCAGGGGTCTTCAACATTTTTCAGGGCAAGGACCCCTTAGATGAGCACTGTGCTAAGTCCGAACTGATTGCACTTTATTTTATATGTATAATTTTATTCTTTTTATTTTTTAATGCTTTTTATATCAATCTTTTATGCATCCTTTTTTCATATCCGACTCTTTTAATCCATTTTAAATCTTGCGGTCTGGTTGAAAGAGCTGGGAAGATCGGGTAAGCATTTGTTATCTCTGGACGGAGCTACGGACAAAGTTAGTCTAGGAATATTGTCTGTAAGTTTATTGTTTAACCGCACAGCTACCAGACGAATATAAATATTTTTAGTTATCCCTCTAACCTGAGGAAGATCCATTTAGATCTGCTCTGATGGATAGACTGAAACTTTTCCATCCAGACAGGGGTATTCTCTGTTTTTATTGATGTCTTTATTTCTTACGCATTCCATTTTATTCTTATGTATTTGTTTCCTTTTTAAGTAAAGTACTTTGAATTACCACTGTGTATGAAAAGTGTTATATAAATAAAATTGCCTTGCCTATTTATTTGCTTTAATTTTTTATCCGTCTCTTAACTGTCCCTTTATAGATACTGGACTAATGCATCTATATATCTCATTAAACAAAACACACACACACACACACACACACAGTCCGGTTAACTTGTTTAACTAATAACTCCTGTTGTCTTCTCGTGAGCTCCCTATGTTGCTCTGACTGAAAGGATAATAGTATGGTGAGACGGAAGAGATCACCTCAGAAATCTCCTCAGATCCCACAATTTTGGGTAAAATTAATAGAAATGTTTATGTAACATTTTAATGGAGAAAACACTTAATGGAGATGTTTTGTGCATTCCTGTGATCGCAAATAAACGGAAGCAGGTGCAGCTGAATAGGTGGTAGGCTTTTTTTGTGAAATCGGAAATACAAGTTTGATTCAGCATGATTGATGTGCACAAATATTAATAAATTACTGTCACTGTAACATTTTTATTGTAATAAATTGGTCAAATACTGATGTTGGAATCTTAAGTCTTTATGTAAAGACCAAACCTTCATTTCTGACACGCTCATGATGCGATCTAGCTAGTTTTCAGTCAACTGGCAAAACATTAGGGTTGGATGACATCGCCAGTGTCTGAACTGACGTACACACTGTTCCTTGTCAGTGTAATGCAGGTTTTTGGAAATCTGAGCTATTCTTTCAGCTTGCCATTAGAAATTAAAGTATTTGGATGATGACTTGTGATTTATTAAAATGTAAATGACATTAATTAGCCATCGTTTACAAGGCTGAGAACTGAAACCATTCAGCTGCTCAGAAGTTCAAGATCATTTGGGATTTATAGATTTCACATCTGAAAGAGAGGCGTACGCGCAGTCATGTGAGTTTCTCCAGAGGTATCCTAAATGTAGCTGAGACATCCTGTATAAACTCCCCTCATGGGAGACAAGCTAGAAGCAGACAAGGGCACACCTTGATCAAAAGTAAAAGGCTAGTTTTTCTTGCTGTGTTTCCTTTTTTATTCTGTGCAGTTTGATCATTATAAAAGGATGTATTTATAATTATGTAATTACAAAATGAGAAATATATATGCATGTCACACACTATTATTAAAATATGAATCAGTGTGAAACACAAACCTCAGTGTGCTGAGTTGACAGTTTGGACTCTTCAGTCCAGCAGAGAGCAGATTCACTCCTAAATCCTGCAGGTGATTGTTACTCAGGTCCAGCTCTCTCAGGGGGGAGTTTGATGATTGTAGAGCTGAAGCCACAACTTCACAGTGCTGATCAGTGAGATTACAGCCTGCCAATCTGAAAACAGCAAGGACTCTGGTTAAAATGCATGCTGTTGTGCGGAGATCCCCTTGCACAAAGAAAATACATTTCCACATATTTATGATCAATATTTTAAATGGTTTAAATATATTGAACAATATACAGAATAATAAGGTGACCTAGAGTACTCAACATGCTGCAACTGAATAAAACATATACATTTGGTTGCATTGTGAGTATTTGTAACGCATGTGTTGTCAAACTGATAAAGATGTTTTCTTCAATAGCAGCATGTTGAGCTCTCTAGGCCAGGGGTCTTCAACATTTTTCAGGGCAAGGACCCCTTAGATGAGAGAGACATGGAGCAGGGACCCCTGACACAAAATGTGTCAAACAGAGCCTCTGACATTAATAGAAATCAATCATATTACGACATATTATTATGTTGAGACAATATACAGTGGGTACGGAAAGTATTCAGACGGCCTTAAATTTTTCAGTCTTTGTTATATTGCAGTTCATTTTTTCCTCATTAATGTACACACAGCACCCCATATTGACAGAAAAACACAGAATTCTTGACATTTTTGCAGATTTATTAAAAAAGAAAAACTGAAATATCACATGGTCCTAGGTATTCAGACCCTTTACTCAGTATTTAGTAGAAGCACCCTTTATCCCAGACGCAGCCGACATAAGGTTCTTTGACGTTGAGTCGGTGTGTCCCAACCTTTAAGTTTAAATAAAACTTCACATTTTAATTTCACTGTCAGGTGGACGATTATACATTTACCTGAACTTTAAGCTGTAGATATTACAAAGCGATCCATTCTGGCGAGCTAAATTGTATATAAATTATTAGCCAGTAACGTTATAGTGCAAATTAAAGTGCTCATAGTCTGCGTTGACGGTTTAATGAGATCACGTGACTGCACGTGGATGGAAGGGTTTTATTAAAGCTGTTAATGTACTACTATTCGTAAAATCATATATATTTTATTTAAATTTGACTTTGTGATGTTTTTACCCATGTTTTAATTTTTTATTTTTTTCAATTATTTGTGATTAAACATTTGACAGACCCCCTGCAATACTGCCGGTTGAAGACCCATGCTCTAGGCCACCGTAGATTATATTTAATCAATATATTACAATATATTAGAATACATAAGGAATTGATGCTTTTCATACATTAAAAAAAAATATGTGACAATATATTTACTATAATGTGTATTCACATGAGTTATTTTCACTCAGTTGAGTTATGTTGCTACTTCACTAAGTATTTGATTTGAGTTTATGAGGAACGTTTTGTTGGTATTACTTTAGGGTGCATGTTGAAAACATGTAAAGTCTATTGGTCAAACACAAATTAGTTGAGTCCAAAATACTCAAAATTCTCATGCAAATAGTTGCCTCTATTTTTTATTTAAACCAAGGCAACATTTTGCTTGAGAATCCATTAGAAATTCTTGAAGTTCTAGAAATTAGAACTCAACTAATTTGTTTGACCAATTAGATTTTACATCAGGGTTCCTCAAATCAGACCCTGGAGGACCACTGTCCTGCAGAGATTAGCTCAAACCGTAATAAAACTCCCCTACCTGTAATCTTCTAGTAACTATAAAGACTTTGATTGTTCAAGTGTGTTTGATTAGGGCTGGAACTAAACTAAACTGGAATTATTGCCTGAACCACATATTAATAGGTTTAATATTTTTTAAATGTAAACGAGGCAGGGTTGTGATTTATACGATCAAGTACACTGCTGTATCATTTGCAGAATCACCGGACTTGCGTTCTCCCGTCCTCAGGAGTCTGTTCTCCATTGGTCATTTAACCTTAACCCTAACCTGATAGTCTAGGAAGTTTGTTAACATGGGGAGGCGTATTCTCTTGTAAACAGAGCCCGCTGGTGGAGATCATTGGGCAATCTTACAGGTGGATGTAACAAATGAAGGTGATGCATTCTAATCTACACCATAAATTTCTTAAATATTTGGAAAAGGGAAAAAGAACTCTGCTAGGAACCTTGTGTCACTATTTTTGCTAACCGAACAAAACAAATTGGCACATTTTTAGGTTATTTCTGTTTATATTTAAAATTCTAAATTATATCAAAGACAAAGATGATTAATAAAAAAAAGAGATTAGAAAAAAAGAGAAAACAACAACAGTGGCTAACATAGGGCTGAACATAGAGAAGGGTCATTTTGTCACAAAAACATGTTTATAAAATGATAAAATATATATAAGTTTCACTTTTTGCATCAAATTTTTGGACCATACTGTATATACATTTCTCAGGGCAGTTAGATTTAGGCACATGTAAAGATGAACAATTTTCAATTTCCCAAAATGTTTTCTTCTTAAACATGCTTATTAACATCACAAAATTAATCAGTGTGAAACACAAACCTCAGTGTGTTGAGTTGACAGTTTGGACTCTTCAATCCAGCAGAGAGCAGCTTCACTCCTAAATCCTGCAGGTGATTGTTACTCAGGTCCAGCTCTCTCAGGGGGGAGTTTGATGATTGTAGAGCTGAAGCCACAATTTCACAGTGCTGATCAGTGAGATTACAGTGTGCCAATCTGAAAACAGCAAAGACTCTGGTTACAATGCATACTGTTGTGCTGATGTCTCAAAGAAAATGTATTTACATATATTTATGATCAATATATTAAATGGTTTAAATATATTGAACAATATACAGAATAATATGGTGACCTAGAGTACTCAACATGCTGCAACTGAATTAAACGCATACAAATAGAAAAAAACGTCAGCAAATTAAGAAAACATATTCATCAGTTTGACAACACGTGCTGCTAATACTCACAACACAAACAGAAACACGCTGCAAAATTTCACAACACCAGCAAATACAGAAAAGCACTGCAAATACTCAACACACACACGATAAGGCTGGTAAAATAAACAAAAAACTTTCAGGTCATCGTCAACAACACTGACGAGTAGACATGGAACAATAATCATCTCCCAGCCGGGTTCATCACTTGTTGGGCTCCCCTTGAAACATTTTTGTTGTGGTCTGTGCAGCGAGTTTCTGTATTTGGTTGCATTGCGAGTATTTGTAACTCATGTGTTGTTAAACTGATAAAGATATTTTCTTCAGTTACAGCATGTGGATCTCTCTCGGCCACTGTAGAATAATATATTTTATCAATATATTACGATATATTAGAATACATAAGGAATTTCTGCTTTTCATATATTAAAAAATGTCACATTATATTTACTATAACGTGTATGCACATGAGTTACTTTCACTCAATTGAGTTATGTTGCTACTACACTAAGTATTTGAGTTGAGTTTAGAAGGAATGTTTTGTTGGTATTACTTTAGGGTGCATGTTGAAAACATGTAAAGTCTATTGGACAAACACAAATTAGTTGAGTCCAAAATACTCAAAAGTCTCATGCAAATAGTTGCCTCAATTATTTTTTTATTCAAACCAAGGCAATATTTTGCTTGAATGCATTAGAAATGCTTGAGAAATTTAAGGTTACCAGTTACCACACTGTAAATTGTTTTTACCTTGTTTAACTAAAACAATTGAGGCAACTATTTGCATGAGAAATTTGAGCATACTGAATTGAACTAATTTGTGTTTGACCAATTAGACTTTAATTGCACTTTAATTAGATGCGTTCGGTCTAAGATATATAAGACTATCAGAAGGTGCTTAAAAATTTGAGCCATGTATTATAACGTTGAATTAGGCTACTACTAAGTTTATTTGACAGTCTACATTTTTGAGGTGGACCTGTTTTGTGTATATATTTAATACATCATTTTTAGTGCACTGATTAGAGGCTTGTGTTGTTCAATAAATCTTTAATTTAAGCAAGTTTCTGTGTCACTTCTTATTACTTAACTGTTAGATTTTATGAGATGAAGGGGGGGAAAAGAAAATCGGCCAAACATATTGGCCAAAAAAAAAAGAAAAAATCTGCATCATATATCGGCCATAGGCTGAGTGATTTCTAAATATTCGCATCAGCCAGAGAAAAACCCATATTGGTCAACCTCTATCTATAATAACTAAAAGACTGTTTATATATTATATTTTCTGGCTAGTTTAGCCAACGTTTTTTATAATACACCATCCTATCACCCAAACGGAATAATTAAAAACAAGTTTAAATTGGTTTGATTCTTAAATTTTCTTTTGTGATATACTCCAGTTCTTGTTAAAACATACTAGACATGCTTATTCTGGGCATTTTGAGCACTTTTTGTGTGAAATCATTTTAATTTGTCCATCAAAACTGTACTTTCACTTTAACTTTCACATGTGAAGCTTCTGTTCCCGGTGTGAATACACCCATTGGTTAATATGTTTTTTTCTGACCTTGTTGACCCAATGAGTGTTTTGCAGTCCATTGGTCATGCCTAACTGCAATTTCTAGTATTGCATTAGTATTGCATCTAGTATTGCATCCTTCTCATGTGCATTTAATAATTTTTTACTTTTCAGTCTTAAATTTAAATTTAAGTTTTTTAAATTTTTTAAATTTAAGTTAAATTTCTTTTTTGGCTCATTTTATCTGTAAAAGAAATCAGAAGAAAGTTTTTCATTTCCAGCCTTAATGAAAAATGAACAACTATATATTACTTATAAATGATTCAATACAAAATTAAAAGTAGTTAAGATTAATGTGGTTTGGAACTGGCAATACGTGCCCTGGAATATAATCAGAAAATCAACTTGCCTAATAATTCTGCACGCACTGTACATTCTGTGTATAACAAGTTACTTTATAACATCCACCAGTTCTACTGACTAAAATGACATTAACAACTGCCTTAGATTTGGACTAGTTTTACTGGTAGCTTGGTTGTGTTCACAAAGTATAAAACTATTTTTACACACAAAAAAGTAATAGCGTAGAGTTGAGAATGAAAACATTACTCAACTGAAAAAATTATCATTTGATATTTGTGAACACAAACCCCCATAAAACTCATCAAACTTCCATCACAACTTCTGTCGAATATAATCATGTTTATATTTTCACACTCACAGAGCTTTTCTGCAGTTCCTCATAGCAGGTACCAGTCTCCATCGACCCTCTTTTGATTTGAATTTGAACTCCTTAAGGTCAAGCTCATCCATCACCTCCTCTGACATCAGGATCATGTTTGCCAAAGTTGAACATTGTGCAAGAGAAAGACTATTACTTATTGTTTCAGAATTTAAAAGTGCCTGCATTTCTTCAACAATAGAATTATCCTTCATCTCTATCAAGCAGTGTGACAGATTCATCCATCTTTCAGGACTGACATTGTTTTTTTGACCTCGTTTGAGGTTGTGGATTATTTTCTTGGTGCTCTCTGGGTTGTTCTCTGTGTGAATCAGCACATCCTGTAAGAGTCTCTGACTGGACTCCAGTGAGATGCCATGAAGGAATCGAAGGAAAAGATCCAGGTGTCCATTTTTACTGTTCAAGGCTTTATTCATTGCTCCCTTCAGAAACACATCCAGAGGAACATTCCCACACTGAGTTCTGGACTTTCCTGTGAGGAACATTTTCAGAACTTCACTGTTCTTGTGTAAATAGCAGAAAAACACATATAGTCCTGCAAAAAACTCCTGAAAGCTCAGATGTACGAAGCTGTAAACCTTCCTGTGATAAATCACAGATTCCTCCCTAAAGATCTCAGTGCAAATCCCAGAATACACTGAGGCGTCAGTGACGTCTATGCCGCTCTCTCTCAGGTCCTCCTCATAGAACATCACATTGCCCTTCATCAGCTGATTGAAAGCCAGTTCAGCAAGTTTCACGATCACGTCTCTGTTGGACTGCAGGAGTTTCTCTGGATCTCTCTCTTCATACTTCTGGCTCCTCATATGAGTTTGAATGAGCAGGAAGTGAATGTACATTTCAGTCAGAGTTTGAGGGATTTCTGCACTGAGATCTTGTTTCAGGATGTTTTGAAGCACAGTGGCTGAGATCCAGCAGAAGACGGGTATGTGGCACATGATGTGGAGGCTTCTTGCTCTTCTGATGTGTGAGATGATTCTGCTGGCTTGATGCTCTTCACTGATTCTCTTCCTGAAATATTCCTCCTTCTGAGGGTCGTTGAATCCCTGGATTTCTGTCACACGGTCAATGTAGTTAGCGGGGATCTGATTGGCTGCTGCTGGTCTGGTGGTGATCCAGATGAGAGCAGATGGAAGCAGATCTCCTTTCATGAGGTTTGACATCAACACACCCACTGATGAAGTCTCAGTCACATCAGAAACTTTCTCACAGTCTGAAAACATCAGTGTAATTCTGCTTTCATCCAGACCATCAAAGATGAACACAACTGTACATTCATCATAAATCTTTGAGTCCAGATCTTGAAGTTCAGGATGAAAGTCCAGCAGAAGTCTGTGAAGACTGTACTGGTGATCTTTAATCAAGTTCAGTTCTCTAAATTGAAGCACAAACATGAAATCTACATCCTGATTGGCTTTTCCCTCGGCCCAGTCCAGAATGAACTTCTGCACAGAGACGGTTTTTCCAATTCCAGCGATGCCTTTAGTAAGAACAGTCTTGATTTGGTCTTTCTTCTCTCTTCTCTTCTCCTCATATCCTGGTTCAGGTGAAGGATCAAAGATGTCATTGCAGTTGATTGGAGTGTCTTGGAGTGTCTTGTAACTTTTCTCTATCTGTAGCACCTCATGTTCTTCATTCACACTTTCACTCTCTCCCTCTATGATGTACAGCTGTGTGTAAATCCTGTTCAGGAGGGTCTGATTCTCTTGTAGTTTGACTCCCTCAAATACACTCTCATATCTGTTTTTCATGGTGGTTTTGTGCAGATTTTTGACTCTCTGAAGATCGTGATGCACTGGTTGGTGAGAATCGAGCTGCAGGGCTGCTTCTGTGTCATGATGACTGATGTGTTTCTGACAGGACACGTATCTGATCTGGTCAGCTCTCCCACCACTGAAAAGACATTAAGATGAACAGAGAGACAAAACAAAGAGAAAAGATCTTTATCAAAAAGAAAATATTTAAATGACTATAATATTAAATGATCCTATATGAAATCATACCACAACCACATTTAGAAAGAAGTGTACGATTAATAGACTAAAATATAAATAATCTATTGTCCAAATGATTTCTTGATTACTGTAGATCTAACGCTGATGCATAAAAACCATGTGACAAAAATCCATTGTCACAGAAACACATAATAAAGTGACAGAGAAGCATAAACAAACTCCATTTAACAAAGCAGCTGTATTTTAAAGGTGCAATGTGTAAAATTTGGATCTATTGACAGAAATGCAATATAATATACTTAACTATGTTTTCAGTGGTGTATAAAGACCTTACATAATGAACTGTTTTTATTCAGTACTTTATACACCACTGACCACAAGTTGCCTTACATGTTAAGTTGCCATTATGCGCCGACATGTTTCTACAGAAGCCCTAAACGTACAAACTTCTCCACAGAGCGCGTTTAGTCACTATGTTGCTCTTTTAAATCATTTGTGTTTCTAGAGGCAGTTTGCATCATCACTAGATTGAATGAGCACAAAGAAGATGTAGTAGTAGTAGTAGTAGTAGTAGTAGTAGTAGTAGTAGTAGTAGTAGTAGTCGTCTGGTTTATTAGAAGCAGAGACCGTTCTTTGTTAGAAGTCAGAAGAAACCTCATTGCTTCACTGGCTACTCTCTGCCGTCTCAGACGACGACATCTTTGTCTTGTGTCGGCCAGACGGACACCGTAGCTTCTCCGAAAGGGATGGATGAGCTCCGTTGGTTGCAGTTCGCAACCTCACAGATACGTGCCACTAAAATTTACACATTGCACCTTTAAAGCCCCTACTGACTGATTCTTCAAGATTTCTGTTTCTGTATTGTATTTGTTGTAAAAAAAAAAAACCTGATTTCAATATATGATTTACTTTTTTCTGTTTAAAAGAACTTTATTGGAGAAATAAAATAAAAAAAATTTAATGATTTCCCTCTTGTTGTTTCTGTGTACTCTGTGTTCCTCTGTTGAATGTCTCACTCTACATGAATATACTCACGGAGGGTCAAAGGGCACTGCTTCATTACTGAGATCAGGGGGCTGTAGAGGAGATGCTGCTCTCTTTCTCTTTCTGCTGATGATTCTGAAAAAAAAGAGAAATATTTCAGATTGTTTCTTTGCAGATTGTCGGTCTGCTCCAATAAATTAACACCAATACTGTTTCATAGAGCATATAAAGAAAAGAAAACAGACATCTTGTCAACAGCAAGAGCAAGACATACTTCAAACAATTACACATGAAAAATAAGAAAATTAAACTGAGCCAGTACATATGAAACCTCTGTTTTCTCTTTAAAATAAGATATATAAACTAATCAATGTTTTAATTAATGTTAATTTAATGAAGCAGACAGAGATTACCGTTGCTTTTTTCGGAGTGTCTATTTACACAAAGTGCAAATAATAGTGTCCCACGTTGGCGAAAGCTATTTACACAAGCTCCGCCCACCAATGTCTGGTTGGGCCACTCAAGTTTTAAAAAGGCACGGAGAACTGGTGCAAATGGTATCTGCTAATATAAAGTATAGATAGCATCTAATTACCATTTACTCTTTTTGCAAAGAACTGATACTTTTACATGGTGTAAATATCATATAGCTAAGAAAATATACTATTTTCTTTTAGTGTATGCTTTGCACTACTTTTTTTGACAATTCTTTTTTTTGTTTTGCAACACCTTATTCTTTTGCAAATATGTGCCATTGATTTGATTCCATAGTATGTGAATAAAATGCTGAGTTTTGCCATTCATTTAATTCTCCCACACCTTAAATACCCCCCCCCCCCCTTTTTTTTTTTTTTTACAAGATATTAAATAAGTCTCTGATGTCCCCAGAATGTGTATGTGAACAAAATTGCCATTTTTGGGGGCTGAGCAAACACGTTTTTCTGTGTGTCCCTTTAAATGCAAATAAGCTGCTGCTCCCGGCCCCCTTTCAAGAAGAGCGTGGAGCTTCAAGAGCTCATGTAACAACAAAACAGGACAATCTCACATACTGAAAATGTCAGAAACTGTCAGTAGCAGAGTTCAGCCTTATAAGTTCAAACCGGAGTCGGACAATGATGTCTACTGAGCCAGAGAATATATGCTGCATGGAGATAGAACAGGAATAGTTTAGTTTAATTATGGCTATAACTTATGTTGTTTTCTTGCTTTTATTCATTATTAGTACAAGCCTGTTGTAGTGGACCCCATCCAACTGATGGCTAAAACTTTACTGATGAGTTTTACAGTTACAATATACACAGCGAATTATACAAAAACACTCGTTACAACCAGTAGCGTATAAAGTATTTGAAAGCCATACTTGAGTAAAAGTATAGATGTCTCACCAGAAAATGACTTTGGTAGAAGTAAATGTCACTGTTGTCACAATGTAACCCCTCTAGCCAGGTCCTACTCTACTCGCTCTGAGCGTGCCTCGAACCTGGCATGGGAGTCGGACGCTCTAACAAGGAGGCTAATGGCTGCAACCACTAGCATATGTCGCCTTCGTTACATAAGTGGTTAAATGTACTTGCATGTCAAAATTCCGTTTGAAGCAAAATTAATGTAAACAGTCTTAAGGGATTAAACAGAGAAAAACATGTTATATTTCAAAAGATCTGTGCATTAGTGTGAATGAAGCTTCCGCTGTCTATGATGACTTCAGTAATAATCAAACAACTGTAAAGCCACGAAAGAGAAAAATCCCTCACAGCTTTTGAACGGAAAACGTTTAGATAAATACTGAAACTACTTTGTTTATTGCTTGTAATGTTTTTTTGTTTGTCTTTGTTATATATTTGGCTACTTGCTTTTATGTTTTGAAGCCGTTTATAGCCTCTATTTAAAAATCTTAACATGCAATTGAATTTTTTTTTAAACTAGTAATTATTTAAAAGGTACTTATAATCAGATAGACTACGTAATAAATAATTTTAAAAAAGGTAGCGAAACTAATTAATTATTAAGAAAAAAAGTGGATCAAGAATCAATTTGGAATCAGATCGTGACTCCCGAATCGGAATCGGATCGTGAGGTGCCTAAAGATTCCCACAGTGCCTTGTTTGGTATGAGTGTAAATCTCTGTTCATAACTTAAATTTTGGCTTGAATGAAATTATGTAAAATGTATATTATTTTTAGAGAAATCATGTCTAAACTATGGTCTCTGTACTCTCTGTGTAATAACCTGATTATTTTGTATATCAGGGTATTTTGTGTGTATTGAGAACGTATACCATTTCATTATTATAATTGCATTGAGGCATTGTAATTTCATTTGTGATAATTTCATTGTTTATTATTCAGTTAAAATATGCATTTGCATAGTGTTAAAAGTTTATAAATAGAAGAATTCATAGTTTATTCAATAGGAAGGAAACCCAGTAATGTTTGTTTTGTTATTTGATTTGCTGGAGTGTACGTAATGACGAAACACTAGAGCGTAGAGAGAGAAAAAAACAACACACGAGAAGCGCGAAGGACTGAGCAGCAGTGACAGTGGCTGCTCATTACATGAGCTCACAAAACCTAGAAAAAGTGCTTAAAAGCCGCGCTTCAGCACGCTTGGAAAACTTCCCCTTGCTTCGGAGGACTCGCGGATGACTAGTGATGGCCACAGGAAGTGTTTCGAAGCATTATTACTTTCTGATACAATTGTGTCGAAAATGGTTCATTACTCGAAGCTTCATTCAGATAGAAAATGCAGCACCATCTCCTGGTGAAGTAAATGTAATGCAACAAAGCTGACAACCATAAAATGCAAGTAGGTTTATATGTTAACGCCCCGTTTATTACGTGTTTACCGAGGCGATCAAAGCTGAAACAGTGTAAGTGCTGTGAAACTCATTTATGTAGGTGAATTTTACAGATACTGATGAATTTCATGTGTTCACCTTGATAATAAAACATTAAGCATGATGTGTGTGTGTAATTATCTCTTTAGACAAGGACAGAACAGCTTAAAAAAAGTTGGAAACCATCACAGAAATTCTAATGGTTTTTATTAAAATACCAATAAGAACCATTGGTTTTTGCCATTTAAACCACTACAGAATTCTTTTTTGTAGTGTGTTTGGGACATTTTCCATTAGGATTTAATGCCCCCACCAATAGAACCCAACACATATCAGTAGAGACCCACAGAGACCACTATAATTCCCATTACAACCAATAAAATGTCCATGAAAACCATTAAATCCAATAGAATTCCTGTAATGGTTTCTATAGTTTTTTTAGCAGGGCAGTATCATGTGTGAAAGCTTTATCTTGTTTAGCTGTGGGAAGCAGAACTCTATAACTTGTAAACTGGGACTGATATTTTTGTATGTTGAAAAGGATGTGCTTGTGTAACTGGTTGTACTTGTATAATGCAGCAGAGGGTTTTTAAGTTTCTGTGTTTGATGCAATGTTCATATGTTCTCTAATTAATAATAAAAATAAATAAACAAAAACGCCAATCCAAACACCGACTACTACGACCCACGGTGTTGCCATGGTTTGGCTTCGCTTTTATAAGAAATACAGTCACCAGGTTTCAAACCTGTCAACACTGGATTGGGCTGTCACAGCAGTCAGGTGGTTCACTACAGGAGTGAAGCAGTGTGTTCGCTTCAGAAGTCATTTTCACGTGACTAGTGACATAATGATGCACGCTCCGAAGCAGTGGTTCGTTGCAAGGACCGTTCGAGTTTGAAGCAAGTTTCGGAGTAGTTCTAAATAGTTTTCTGGGGAACGAGCTGGAAGAGCTAAGCTAAAGTTGATAGCGCCGTGTCTTTGCAAATTCACCACAGAACCAGTCGGGAGAGAGACGGCGTGGTCACCGAACGATCCCACAATCACCTGCGTTGAGGACGACAGCTAGGAGAGCGGATTCCGTGTGCCCATCTCATCGTTGTACATCCTTCCTTTTCGGCCGTAACTGTGAACTGCAGACTGGTAGGATTATTCCAAATGTTTACAAAGGATTTGAGCTCCAACGCACGCCAACGAAACGCAAGCTTGCTGACTCCAAATCGAGTGCACTCGTGGTGGGAATGACACGTGGTAAATGACTTATGTCGGGGGGATTTCTTATAGCGAATGCATTTGATTTAAGACTGAACCTTTTCAATACAAAAGCATAAAACGTATCCAATGTGTGAGTCTCGTATATGTACACTGCAAAATCAACACTGTAAAGAAAAATAATAATCACAGGGTAATTACATTTAGACGTACATATTTATTGACTAATTATAAATTATACTTGAGAATCCTTTCATTTATTTTAAAGCTAGAATCATACTTTTACCCTAGACAAAGGTTTTATACATCGGAATGTCTCTTTTGCCAGTGTTTAATTTGAAAGTTAAAGGAGTCTATATAATGTAGTTATTCCTTGTCAATAACGAGCCTGTTGGCAAAAGGGTTACATCTGTAAGTTAAGAGACCAGAAGATAACATTTAATTTATGATCAGGGGAGGAGAAAAGCCTCAGAACTCCTCAAAGAGGTTGGATAAACACCTCAGTTTAAATATTCAGTTCAAGATGAGACAGACCAGTATAGAAAAAGCCAGACAAAGAAAAGCCAGACAATGAAGAGCAGACGACCTGATCAAGGCAGATCAAGATCAGATGAAAATAGGACCAAACCGTTTCATTCAAGCCATCCAACTTATTCTCGTCTCACACAATTTCCTTTCTTTTACTTAGTTTTCTTTCTTTTCTGTTGAGTCTCGTGTTCTAAGTCAAGCTCTGCTGCAAAGTTTAATCAATGACTCTACAGTCTTTGCCGCCTCAAAACTTCAAACTTCAGCCAC
Source organism: Zacco platypus (assembly GCA_038088235.1). NCBI lineage: Eukaryota > Metazoa > Chordata > Actinopteri > Cypriniformes > Xenocyprididae > Zacco > Zacco platypus. The sequence continues at coordinate 34,335,812 of CM076083.1, read as the reverse complement.
TAGGGAGACTCCATTCATCTGCCAGAACATGATTGGCTTCCCACGACATCAATCCGGACAGGAAAAGACCTGCAGCAAATAAGAAAACACCTTTCTCCAAGCCGAGGATGCCAACAAAGGAATCCCCAATTAACCCTCAAACTGTCTTTGGGGTCAATATGACCCCAAACGACGTTTAATACGTTAAAAAAGCGGGTTCCCTTCATCTCAAAGGAATAAAATTTTGCAACTTTTTTGGCATTATCTATCTATACATGCACAAAAAAACTGGGCTTGATTCGGACATTCTGAAGTTTCTTAAAAAGTTTGTTACTTAATCTTGTCTTTGGGGTCAATATGACCCCAATTGAAAATGAATGGGAAATGCAAAAAAATGAATTTTTTTTTCATTTTTCCAAAAAAAAAATCAATAAATGCAACACAAATCTGAAAATTTTCTCACAGAACTTAAGGCCTGGTACTTGAGCATGAATGCAATGTGGAAAACACATGCTCACACACACACACACGCACACACATGTGACTGCCACACAATGCAATTGTATATAAATTTGGAAAATATGACTTTTTAAATAAAATAAGGCACAAATACAGGAAAAAAAAGATATAAAGGGGTGAGACCTAATGCACACACACACACACACACCTACACACACACAAAGATAAAAAAAAATTCAAAATAAAAAATTTCATTTTTTTTATTAATTTATTAATATTCAAAAATTATAATTTTTTTTTTTCTTTTTTTTTTTTCACATTTGAATCATTAAATTGTTCAATAATATGAAACTACAGTCTGACTCTTGAGTTTTGTTCTTTAGGTGTGCCTTTTGCCAGTTCCAAAATCCAGTAAAATGAATGGCTTTCAATGCCCTCTGCTGGTCAAAAAAAATTATTGCTTAAAAACAAATCATCTTAGTTTTTTCACTCACCTCCAGATGGCAGTATTTTACACCTAACACCTACAGTTGTGTTCAAAATTATTCAACCCCCCAATGCTGTAAATGGTTTTAGAGAATTTAGAGTACATTTGTAATTGAATTCAGAATGAAATCCTACAAGGACTTCTTAAAGAAGCATATGCAACTAAAATGACATCAATTGGTTTTGTAATACAGTAGTAAATGTTTCTTTTGTGAATTCTTCATTGACACAATTATTCAACCCCTTAAAGACTACCACTCTGAAGAACAGAGGTCCATTGAAGTGTTTTCAATCAGGTATTGAAAGCACCTGTGGATGTCAGGGAGCAGCAATAAAGCCTAATAAGCACCAATTAGGCAGCTTTAAAATGACTGTGATACTCAGCTCCTTCTAGACATTTACTGGTGTGGTTACAAACATGGTGAAGTCAAGAGAATGGTCCAGGAAGACAAGAGAAGAGGTGATTACTCTTCACAGGAAGGGCAATGGCTATAAGAAGATTGCAAAGATGTTAAACATACCAAGAGACACCATAGGAAGCATCATTCGCAAATTCAAGGCAAAGGGCACTGTTGAAACGCTACCTGGTCGTGGCAGAAAGAAGATGCTGACTTCGACTGCTGTGCGCTACCTGAAGCGTAGAGTGGAGAAAAGTCCCCGTGTGACTGCTGAGGAACTGAGAAAAGATTTGTCAGATGTAGGTACTGAAGTTTCTGCTCAGACAATACGGCGCACCCTGCGTAATGAAGGCCTCCATGCCAGAACTCCCAGGCGCACCCCCTTGCTGTCTCCAAAGAATAAGAAGAGTCGACTGCAGTATGCCAAAAGTCATGTGGACAAACCACAGAAGTTTTGGGATAGTGTTCTGTGGACTGATGAAACAAAATTAGAACTGTTTGGGCCCATGGATCAACGCTATGTTTGGAGGAGAAAGAACAAGGCCTATGAAGAAAAGAACACCTTGCCTACTGTGAAGCATGGCGGGGGGTCAATCATGCTTTGGGGCTGTTTTGCTTCTGCAGGTACTGGGAAGCTTCAGCGTGTGCAAGGTACCATGAATTCTCTTCAGTACCAGGAGATATTGGAGGACAATGTGATGCAGTCCGTCACAAACCTGAGGCTTGGGAGACGTTGGACCTTTCAACAGGACAATGATCCCAAGCATACCTCCAAGTCCACTAGAGCATGGTTGCAGATTAAAGGCTGGAACATTTTGAAATGGCCATCGCAGTCACCAGACTTAAATCCGATTGAGAACCTCTGGTGGGACTTAAAGAAAGCAGTTGCAGTGCGCAAGCCTAAGAATGTGACTGAACTGGAGGCTTTTGCCCATGATGAATGGGCGAAGATACCCGTAGCTCGCTGCAAGACACTTGTGTCAAGCTATGCTTCACGTTTAAAAGCTGTTATAACTGTAAAAGGATGTTGTACTAAGTATTAAGATTGAATGTCACTTGGGGGTTGAATAAAACTGATAATGATGTGAGCAGAGAAAAGACATTTGTGGTTATTTCATTATAAATGTTATGTTATATTTGTCTGACCTACACATGCCTCTTTGATTTAATTGTAAGCAGGATGACTGAATGATCAAAATCAATGTCAAACCGGCCAAAACAATCAATTTCAGTGGGGGTTGAATAATTTTGAACACAACTGTACATCAAGAACCAGAAACCATTTAAATTACATTTAAACAGTAATTTAAGTGATTTTTTCATAAAAAAATGATATTTCATATGCCAAAAAATTATGTATTTGCATATTTTTGTGATAAATGTGAACAAAAGTTCTTCAAATCTCCCAAAACACAGCATTAATGCCTAGATGAGGAGTAAACGAAAAAAATGATATATTATTTTTATTATTGAAAATGTATATATTTTCATATTATCATATTGACCCCAAAGACAGGATTGATGAACAGTAAACAAAGACAGTTTGAGGGTTAGAGACAAACGCAAGTCCCTCCAGATTCTATAGCTGAACTGGTGCAGTGATATAAAGTCTAATAACCTGTATAAGAAGCGATAAAAGGGTTAAATTAATGATTGACGGTTCATTCAGACCAGGAATTATCAAGTGAATATATTGCTAGCAACTTGATTTTATCATTTCACTCTCTTAAAACTGCAACTTGTGTGAATATGTGTGTGTTATGTGTTAATCAATAAAGTCTCATTTATAATTTTAAAGATAAGTGTCTTGTGTTATGTGCTTACAAATTTAATGTCTTAAACTACCGATCTATGTTACCTTGATTGAAAAGTGTGCCTTGTTTGGGATGAATGTGAACCTCGATTCGCAATTAAAAGGTCAGCTTGAGTGAAATCTGCACTCAAAAAACGGATTTGCGACACTGTTGGTTTTACCCCAATATGTTTTGTTAAAATAACACACACACATTTATTTTCCCACCAAAACACTATTGTATTGTATTTAATTAACTTAAACTGTGTCATTTTCCACTATACTTAATTACCAATCGTTAAACTAATGTAAAGAGTTTAATTTCACGATTCAAAAAACCGGATGTGATGATTTCTAACGTATTGGATGAAGATGGCGTGAAGGAGGTGGGAAGGTGAATGGTGTCAGACCTACCAGCGAGGTAAGAAAATGTAAAGTTAAGCATTTCCTTTCAGTTAGTGTTTCGAAAAGACTGTTCTGGGATGCTTTTAATATATTGTTTAACTATCGAATATTGTGTGAAACGTGTTCATGCGAGTGAAAGATGTGCATTAATTTGTACTTGTGGAAAGTGAATGATTCTCTGTAGTGTAGAACATTTGATATGTAACTTATGTGAGCTCCTTTAACAAATTGTTTGATAATTAAATTTCAAAATTTCAGTCGCAGTAATGAAATGAGCCTTTAACAAGTGACAAGTTTTACGAGGTTTAATATAACATTACTAAGACAGTGATATTAAAAGACAAATCTCCATACGAACCTTATTAATAAACCAAACGTGCAGATGAATCTATCATATGAATGCAATGCGTTTAGTTACACGTCACATAGCCACGAGCCGGACGATTACGTCACTGTTTTCTGCAGTGCTGCTATACCTAAATTAACTAGACTAATAACTACTGATATTTGCAACGGAATGAATCAATAATATATAGAATAAGCTGCACAATGACACCATTTTCTTATTAATGTAAAGCTGCTCTGCCACAATTTGCATTGTAAAAAGCGCTTTATAAATAAAGATGACTTGACTTGACTTGACGTTAAGCATTGCGTTCATATTCTGGGCTCATCTGCTTTATTGGTATGATGTTTGTTCTTTTAATATCACAGTCTTAGTACATTAAAGGTAAAATATGTAGAATTTTTATATTAAAATATCCAAAAACCACTTGCACAGTGTTATATATTTTGTTAAGCTGTGTACTTACATTATCCTAAATGTTTCCAAGAATTTGTAAATTCGGAGAAAATCACAATTTTAAATAGTGGGCCGTCCCGGTCTTTTCACTTCACATTGTCCCTGTAAATGACGTAATATCCCTGGGCTCACAGTAACCATGGCAACAGACACGGACAGCTGCGTAACGTAAAGCGGCGCTGCTGTTGTTCCGTTCAAACATTATGGACCATGGCAAGCAAACTTTGGGACAAAAGGAGAAATAAAACGAGGATCAATATCAGCGTGGGGTTTCCGAGATGGCGAGAGCTTTGTGACAAACTTTGACTTGACAGAGACGCGCTCTTGCACGTTATTAGACAAGACAAGCAAATGTAGGCTATAAGACTAATCAATGTTATATAGTTCAACATGACGAAGTGTTAGAATATCATCAGTATGATCATCTAATGTTGATCTATCTTACTGTTAAGTCTATTACAGCCAAGAAACTAATACTAAACATTACAACTTTCAACACACTCAAATACAGTTTAGAATGACTGTGTAACATTAGATCAAGTGAAACAGAGCTGCGTTTCCTCACATTTTTAATTCATCAAATAAACTGAGCTGTATGAAATGTCCTCGTTTCTTTATATCCCGTGGGACTCGCGCGTGACACTGATATCTGTCTCTCATTAGTAATCGCGTCCGTGATTCTCGACCACACCGAGCTTCATATCACAGTCATGTTAAAAACATGCATTCACTCATCCATAAACATTATTTCCCCATAAATATTATTTGATCCATCGGTATGACGACAAGTTCCATGATCCCATATTCACTGCGTCATCAACCTACGCCTTTGTTATTGTTTTGAATTGTTTGGCGCCCCCTAGTGGCGAAAAACTACGGATTGTACCTTTAAGGCCTGGTTTCACAGACAGGGCTTAGGCTAAGCCAGAATTAGGGCATTGTAGCTTTTATAAACATACACTAGAAAAAAACATTATTGTGCATCTTGAGACAAAACAACGGCATCAACATATTTGAAGATATATTAGTACAAGTTGCTTTTAGTAAAACAGCTCAAATATGCATTTTAGTCTGAAACTAGCCTAAGCCTTGTCTGTGAAACTGGAGGTAAGCGTTTTCTAATGTCCTAACAAAACCTCCCCGTGTATTTTCTAAGCTATGCAAGTCGCACTAAAATTGTCTGAACCTCTAAAGTACAAATAATGCCACATTCGCCTCACAGACGCAAATATTTTGATATTTTATCTGATATACTTTTTATGACAGCATGTTTTTCATCATGGTTTTTGCAGTTTTTCACCGTCTTTGGTGAAGTAATGCGACAACTTTATTGACGGATAAAACAGCGTTTTGGCTAAGGTAAGTGAAGCACTATATCGTCTTTTTAGGATTTATTAAAAGTAGCAATATTTTTGCTGACTTTTGTTAGAGCCCATGGCTCGGCACAATAATAGTAATTAAAGCCGCTGTCTGCAACTTTTTTGTGTTCAGAATTTACAAAAAATACATAAAGAGTGAGTACAACATGAATCCATTTCCAAACAGTGTTTTTGTCTTATCCTGAATCACTACGATACACCAGTAATAAGTGTTTATATTCAGACTATTTTAAACTGGTTCGGGTCGGAGTATCGCTGCGGAGTTGCACAGTACCTGTCTGACTCGTCATAGACATAAACAGAGAGAAGTACCTCCGGCTACAATGTTCTAGCGAAAGACGCATTTATTAACCGCTAGAGCCTCAAAAGTTAGACTGCAGCTTTAAAGTTTTACGAATTGCTACAGCACTTATTGTCCTGATCGATTGGCTGTGAGCGGACGATGTAAATGTCAATCAATGCACTGGAGAAAACAGTGACCATAAATATGAAAAAACATGGTTGGGAAAATTAATCAAATTAAGTCATATTTGTTATACAAGTTATATTTAGTTAATGTTGTCATTTGCATCTTTAGACTGACGACACTGAAGTCGAGAGAGAGCTTAATCTAATTTCTCTGTGTCTTCCTGAATGAAGACCCTAGCAGTCTGATTTGGGAGTATATGGTGAGTATGTGCTTTTTAAAATGTTGCTGTATTTTCAAGCATGCTAAATGCCTTGTTAAAATTAATACACATGAATTTAAGAGTGCTGTTTTTTTGTTTTTTAAATATCCACTCTAGGATACAGCTGCCAGCACACAGGAGGAGATTCAGAAGACTGTGATTGGAATTTATGTCTTAAGACTTGAAGGTGCAGATATAGAAGAGAGCATAGCAGATGTTGGAGTGGCGTTAGAGGGGCAAAACGTTCTTCAGGACCTTAGCAGTGTCCCATCTGCAGCAGCCATGTTGATGGGACTAATATATGGACTGAATTTGAGCTACCCTCCTGAATTCAGGCACACTTTCAAACACTGCAAAAGTTGATTCTGGAGCTAGATGGCAACAAGTTATCCAATAAAGTGCAAAGTAAGGAAGGACTGTTTGAGTAAGAACTGGAATGCCAAAATGTTAAAGTTGTAATAAATAGAGTTGTAAATTGTAAAAATTGTTTAAATAATAATAATAAAAACCCTTCAAGCTGCGGTGCTTATTTAGTGCATTAAATTATTATTTAATGCACTAAATTATTTAGTGCTTATTTAGTTATTTCCCATAAAAGATGTCTAGTACATTTTAGCAGTGATATGGCATTTGATAATTGTTAGACACCATCTGGACACTTTGGTTGCATGTATTTATTTATTTATTTATTTTTGTAGATGTTAAAAATCTATTGATTTAATTTAATTGTAGTCTGCAGAAGTCTTTTAACTCTCAACATTCTGATGTAAAAGTAATTTTAGATAATGTTAAAGCATTTGCACAAGTTTAAAGACTCTTGAATGTAATGACTGATCAGGCTGTTTAACAAAACAACCGTTTAACAAATACAGTTTGATAATTTGTTACATTTGTTTTTTTCTTTTCTTTTCTTTTTTTGACTCTACAAGACAGTCACACACAAACAAATGCTGCTTTGAAGAGAGTAACTTTAAACAGAAATCACTGAGTTAAAGTAACAAAAACTAATTGGATGGAATCACTGTCCATAATTTAAATGAGTTATTTGAAACAAATCTCCTTGTGTTGGTTTAGTGAAACATATTGGGACAGTTTTAAATAAACTAAAGCATGTCCACTAAACTTAACCAGTTTAAGTTAAAGGGAAGCAATTCCATTGATTTGGTTGCACATCACTATTTCACATAGATTTGTCATCATTCAGTTATCACAACACAAGGAGTTTACATAGATTAAAAAAATTCCATTAATTTTTTTAAAAACAATTTGCTTGTGTGGAACCACTGTCCATTGAATTAAGTGAGTTTAAAGAATAATTATTTTGAGAGTGTGTAAAATGTATTATATTATTTTTTAGAGAAATCATGCCTAAACTATGGTCTCTGTACTCTCTGAAAGTTAAGAGACCACAGATAACATTTCATTTATGATCAGGGGAGAAGAAAAGCCACCTGGAACAAAAACCGCACCTCATTGGTCAGAATTCCTCAAGAGGTTGGACAAACACCTCAGTTTAAATGGTCAGTACACTAGATTAGAAATCAGAATAAGTGTAGAATAAGTTTGACCAAGAATAAGTTTAAAATAAATCAAATTAAGTTGAGACAACGACGAAGAAACAGACGATGACGAGCAGACGATGAAGAGCATACAAGCAGTTTCATTCAAGCCATCCAACTTAGTTTTTCTTTCTTTCCGTTGAGAATCTCGTGTTCTAAGTTAAGTTTTGCTGCAAAGTTTAATCGACTCTACAGTCTTTGCCGCCTCAACTTCAGACTTCAGCCACGAGGGAAACTCCATTCATTTGCCAGCACAACAGAACATGATTGGCTTTCCATGACATCAATCCGGACCGAAAAGACCTTCAGCAAATCAACAAACCTGGGAAAACCCTTTCTCAAGGACGTGACAAGGAATCCCCATTTAAAGACACAAACGTCAAATGCAAGTACCTCCAGATTCTATAGCTGAACTGTGATTTGATATGAAATCTAATAACCCCAGCGATAAAAGGGTTAAATTAATGATTGATGGTTCGTTCAGATCAGGTCTTATGAAATGCATATATTGCTAGAAACTTTCATCATTTCACTTTCTTAAAACTCATGTCATTCCTCACATCCTTTCTTTCTGCAACTTATGTGAATGTGTGTTAGATATTATTTTATGTGTTATATGTAGGATAATCAAATAAGTGTCATTTATATTTTGAAAGAGAAGTGTCTTGTGTTGTGCTTACAAATGTATTGTCTTAAACTGCCGATCTATGTTACCTCGCTAATAATGTTTTCATGATAGTTGGATATTCATATCCGCTACAGAGTTTACTATACGGCCCGTGCAAATGAACGCTGCGCAGTTTTCAGTATTGAGTTGCTCGGTTGTAAAATAAGTGACTCGTTCTTGTTCCCAATAAATTAATTAATTTCATTTGAGCTAATTCACTTACAAATGTGACATTTATATTATATAACATTCAATAAAGAATATTATTGTGCGCAGGTCATTTCTCAACCAAATTTGATGTGATTAGATTCATTAATCAGCACATCATGTGATTAATTAAACATTTCAATCGCTTGACAGCCCTATGATTAATATTAATATTCAGAGAAAAGAACATCAATGAGCGAATCATCATGTTAAAAAACTTCACATCCAAGTTTATGATACTCACACAGAGTCAGAGGTCACAGCAGGTCCATCACTGAGATCAGGGGGCTGATACATGGAATTGTTACTCTTCATGGACACACAACTGAATCCTGTAGATGGTCCATCACTGAACGAAGGAGGCTGAAACATGGAGTTGTTACTCTTCATGGAAACACAACTGAATCCTGAAGATGGTCCATCACTGAACGAAGGAGGCTGATACATGGAGTTGTTACTCTTCATGGACACACAACTGAATCCTGTAGATGGTCCATCACTGAACGAAGGAGGCTGAAACATGGAGTTTTTACTCTTCATGGACACACAACTGAATCCTGTAGATGGTCCATCACTGAACGAAGGAGGCTGAAACATGGAGTTGTTACTCTTCATGGAAACACAACTGAATCCTGAAGATGGTCCATCACTGAACGAAGGAGGCTGATACATGGAGTTGTTACTCTTCATGGACACATGACTGAATCCTGGAGATGGTCCATCACTGAACGAAGGAGGCTGATACATGGAGTTGTTACTCTTCATGGACACACAACTGAATCCTGGAGATGGTCCATCACTGAACGAAGGAGGCTGATACATGGAGTTGTTACTCTTCATGGACACACGACTGAATCCTGGAGATGGTCCATCACTGAACGAAGGAGGCTGATACATGGAGTTGTTACTCTTCATGGACACATGACTGAATCCTGGAGATGGTCCATCACTGAACGAAGGAGGCTGAAACATGGAGTTGTTACACTTCATGGACACACAACTGAATCCTGAAGATGGTCCATCACTGAGATCAGGGGGCTGATACATGGAGTTGTTACTCTTCATGGACACACAACTGAATCCTGAAGATGGTCCATCACTGAGATCAGGGGGCTGATACATGGAGTTGTTACTCTTCATGGACACATAGCTGAATCCTGGAGATGCTGCTCTCTGAGTGTGAACAGAAGCCTCCTTCAATCTATTTCTGTAACAACACAAAAGTGCTTACAGTCAAACACTACAGCAGTTGTTGAAAGAGAATAAATGTAAGAAGAGTCAAGTGCTCAAAAAAAGAAAACACTAATCACCACAATGGTGACTCCAAACAACACATTTTCAAACAAACATCAACAAGATATTTTGTCGACATATGAAAACAATAGTCAAACTGGTCTTTCATTATTATTATTATTAATATTTATAATCAGAGAAAAGAACCTCAGTGATCTTTTATTAGACAATTCACATCAAACTTCAAGATACTCACACAGAGTCAGAGGTCACAGCAGGTCCATCATGGAGATAAGGGAGCTGATGCATGGAGTTGTTATTCTTCATGGACACACAACTGAATCCTGGAGATGTTGCTCTCTGAGTGTCAACAGACTCCTCCTCTCTCAAATACACACTCATTTTTTAGGCATACTTCTGCTTCTCTTCTTTCTAGATAAGAGACTTTATTTCAGGCCTGTTTGTGGAAACAGAAAATATACTAAATTTTGACACAAATAAGTATCAGTACTTGCTGGTCACCAAAAGTCAGGTGGCACAGGGGGAAAAGTAGCTGGGCCCCCCGTGGCACTGACGCTTTAGGGGCCTCAAGAAACTGGTTTACAGTGATTTTAGAACAGTTAAGGGCTGTTGATAGGATGACGCACAAAACACATGCAGCAAAACACACTATTTGCACAATAATACTGTGATAATGAGCTCACAGGAGTGTGTTTATAGAGTATTTTACAATGGCTTTGAACATGGATCAGCCATTCATAATCTGTTGATCTGTTGATGATTCAACATAATTACTAAGAGCAGAAATCCTGCACAATTTCTTATTGCATTCCTTAAGGATATTTGACTAGTGGTGTGTCGGATCTCAGCTGTGCTTTACCTAGTTTGTGGGTTTGTGTTTAACACAGATCTGTCATGAATCTTGTGTTACTCTGTCAAAAAAAATAAGAAATATTTGACATTGAATTATCATCATCCTAAATGATACTGCAGAAAAACATCAACTAAAACTATTTTTTTTTAAACAGATGTTGATGTTGCTTGTTTTTATATTCATATACATTGATTTATTCTTCTTTTTAGTTAATACAACCAACTACAATCATCAGTTATGTTATGTGCGCAAATTATCAAATAAGTTTAAGTTACAGTATATATCTGCAGATTTTGGCACAGTTAAGGTCCGCTCATTTGGATGCTGCATTTGGTCTCTTTCTGTAATGGGTGATTTACTTTCGGCAAGAGACTTTTGGGGCAACGTTGGACAATTTGGTTTGTGAGACAACAATATTTGCAGATATCACAAAACATGCCGTGATATGGTACGATTTATGGGCATTATGATATTATGTGCCTGTTCAACACAACAAGTTACATTTTTATTAACTCACAAATGCAAAAATATAACATTACATCATGACCATTCAATTGACCTCTCTGAAAACTGCAAATCCTGTATCCCATTTGGGACATCCAGAAGAAAACAAACAAACATACATTTTAGTTTTTTAAAATAATATATAAAAATAAAATATTACAAAAAAATAAATAAATTAAATTTAAAAAAAAAAAAGTTAGAAATGAGATCAATTGTCTGATGCCATCTTATTGACAACAGAACAAACATGATGGAGAACAGCAAGTAAAATTTTAATTCTGTCATGATGTGATGAATACATTATAATACATTATATTTGTCCCAAATATTATAAATTTATATACCAACGTCACCTTAAGCGGGGACAGAGCTAGGAGGTGAAAAAAGAAAAAAAAAGACAAAAACAGCAATTGTGCGCAGGGTGGCCAAAGATGTGTCCAAGCTTAGGTCAACCTTTTCTTGTGTTTATTTAGACGCAGAACCATCTCTTTACGAGCACAACACACGGGAGACGTTTCAGGCGCCCACAACAACTTCACCTTAACGTTAAACGAGTGCGGAAAATGTACAGGTGCCAAAGGAGCTTCAGCAGATCAACAGTGAACGGTGAATAGTAGATGTGAGAGACAGAGTAATACAACATGCTTAAATGTGGAGGAGATTAAAGCAGCGCAAACACTTTCCATGCTTGTATTTATTATGTGTCACATTTTAAGATCTTGTCTCTCAAATGTATGGACTAAAATATACTGCAATGTGAGATCACAACTTAAGTCGCAAATTGATATGTAATGTTTTATGTTTAATTAAATGCACAATAAATTTAAAGCATTGAGCATTTGTACGAAAAATAGACACCAAATTTGGTAAAGTTCAATTAGAAATGGATCACATTTAAATGTGCATAAAATAACTAATTTTACATTCTGGCATTTATATACTTCTGCCTCACGGAGATTCAAAAGAGAACATATTTGTTTCCTTTGCACTGGATTAAATTTAGTTATGATAAAACTGTTGTGGTCGACTTATTTTGACAACTAGAATGTTAAATTTTCTATGTTTACTTTTTTAGATGCAAGTTTTCGGGGTTTTAAGAACCAGAACGAACCTGTCTGAGCAAACTGAACTTTAGCAAGAGTGTGAGTTTCTGTTCTCTCAGTGTGTCTGGAGGTAAAGGAGAAAGACAAAAATGGTCAAATTCACTCAGCATTACTTGATCTATTCCACCACCATAATTAAAATTAGAAGTTCAACGTAATTATATTCAGTTATGCTGCAGACATTAAAAGGTCCAGTACTTTGTAGTCGAACCAATATTTATGTTGGAAAGATTTCTGCGACACCAGACACTTCCTGATCACCTCTACAGCTGAAGAGTGCGTTCAGTTTTCAGTAGGACGTTTATATTTGATGTACTTTCGCATTCTGTTCACTGTTTGTTTTTCTTCAAACCCCGAACTTCCAACTCGTTTACGGCTCTTTGTTCATTTTTGAAGTGAACTTTTGCCTGTATTATATTGACTGTTTTGGACTTCCGCCTTGAACAGGCCTACACGAGTTCAGTCTCAGTCGGTGTGTGAACAGAGTTTGTCCTGAACGCGCTGCTGCCATTAACGTTACAGCAACTTCGACGAGTTTCAGTTGTTTAGACGCAAAAGCTCCTCGTTGATATTATAACTAAATATTTTAGTGAACTTACCGTGACAAGTGAAGACGGTGGATTCTGAATCCCATGAAATGGAGTCTCATCTGATAGGTTTCGCTTTCACTATCCGCCTTCCCATGATGCGTAGCGCGAGTTATGGGCGTGACTTCTGTTAAACTGTAAACAATCAGCGAAAGGTTCAATATATGAACACAATAATAATGTTTTTCAAAAACTGGGTTCAGTGCGATGAAATTATTCTACTCACCCTTCAACCATCGAACATTAAAAGGACATTAAAACGTCTAATGTTGATTTGCTGCTCAAGAAACATTTATAATTATTGCCAATGTTGATGATTATTATCAATGATTTGTGAAGGATTTGTGAAGGATCATGTGACACTGAAGACTGGAGTAATGATGATAAATTCAGCTTTGATCACAGGATATAAATTACACTTTACTATATATTCAAATAGAAAACAGTCATTTTACATTTTAATAATATTTCACAATATTACAGCTTTTCTTGTATTTTAATAACATAAATGCAGCCTTGGTGAGCAGAAGAGACTTCTTTCAAAAACAACCAAAATAGTACAGTTTCCAAACTTTTGACTGGTAGTGCATATCTGCATGTATTTCAAAATGTAGGCCATTTACTTAAAAAAAAAAAGAAACATTAGAGCCATATTGACACGAAAAATTATTTACAGGAGAAAGCACCATTTTAAGGACATACAGTAGGCCTACAATGAAATTATAATTGAACTGCTTTGCAAATAGTAACCCACGTAGGAGGCGACGTTCTCGCGACCTTGCGCAACGTTCCCTAAAAGTTCTGTAAAGGTGACAAAAGTCCCGAACCTTTAGAGAACATTCGGGACGTTCCTAAAACGTCCTCTTTTGGTTATGAAAGTGCTGCTGTTCAACGTTCCAGATATGACTTAACGAGAACGTTCTGTATTGGTTATTATTTGGTCACATAGCAACGTTATAAAGAGAACATTTGAGACTTAAACAGAACATTCGCACATGGTCCTCTGTTGGTCACTTTATAACGTTCCAGATATGACTTAACGGGAACGGTCTGTATTGGTTATTATTTGGTCACATAGCAACGTTATAAAGAGAACATTTGGGACTTTAACAGAATGTTCGCACATGGTCCTCTGTTGGTCACTTTATAACGTTCCAGATATGACTTAACGGGAACGGTCTGTATTGGTTATTATTTGGTCACATAGCAACGTTATAAAGAGAACATTTGGGACTTTAACAGAATGTTCGCACATGGTCCTCTGTTGGTCACTTTATAACGTTCCAGATATGACTTAACGGGAATGTCCTGTATTGGTTATTCTATGGTCGCAAAGCAACGTTATAAAGAGAACATTTGGGACTTTAACAGAACATTCGCACATGGTCCTCTGTTGGTCACTTTATAACGTTCCAGATATGACTTAACGGGAACGTTCTGTATTGGTTATTATTTGGTCACATAGCAACGTTATAAAGACAACATTTGGGACGTCAAGAATGTTTAAAATTCTCATGCAAATAATAATAAAAAATAAATTGTGAACGTTGGATATAGCGTTTTCAACCAATAAGAAAGGTCCTGTGCGGCGTGTGCCCCAATAGCGGGAGAGGAGGGGCGCGACATCAGCATTGATCCAGACTAACCACATTCGGCGGTCTTCCCCACCACCACTCCGGCTAGCAGCAGTTTTTTATGGTGAGTAACGTTAACGTTTGTCTGCTAATTTGATTATCTATCAAGTTATTTTAATAAGCACTTTTTGTGAAACATTATTTTTCTGATAATGAAGCAAACGTTGAAGTTTTTAATGAAGGTAATGTCGTGACCACACTTTGCGAAAGCAAAGTCAGCTTTAAAGTTACAAACATGATCTCACGAGAATTCGCATCTGTTTTTCGTAAAATGTGGTTCTACAAAATGTATGTTTACTTGTATAGAGACTGAAACAGCAAGTTAAACACATTCTGTCGTCCTGACAAAACGTAAATGATTTATGTATGAACAAACTTAACCGTCTTACAAATAAATCCATATGAATATTGCAACCGTGGCATGTACATTATATTGCATTTTTCATACCAAGGCATGTGTCTTGATAAGTTTACTCATTAACGAAAATGATCACGTATATAGATTTCAGCTGCCAGCTCATTTCGAACAATACCGTTCAACAAGAGTAGCTCACGTTAGTCATTTTATAAACACTTAAAATTAATAGCATTTTCTGCCATCGTTTCCATTGCATGTAGGCCTATTTAGTTTGCCAAACGTGGGACGGCCTTTTCTCCGATATGCTGTGAGTGACAATTGAACACACACCAAAACGCAAAACAATTAAGTAATCAATTTTGGTGTGCTGCAATTTAAATCTTAAATCATAAAACTGCGTGGTTTCAAACGTCATCCGTCATCCATTAAATTCAAATTCAGAAATTCCTTCAAGAAGCTAACATGCAAGGCAGTAAAAAGTCTTTTGAAATAAGAGGCAACCACTGCATTTTAATCATGATCCAAACAAAGAGGACATATGTTGCACGAGCAGTTGTTTTTCATTTGAATGTGATTGTAGAATTTCAGGATTTAAAACCAAAACTTTAGGTTTTACGTATTTTATTTTTTGCTACATAAAACATCTGCATGAAACAAAGACAGCAGGTCTGAATGAGACTCAAATTCACTCTCTAACAGCAGATAGCCATGATATGGTGTTTCCTTGGTTACTGCTTTACTATTATTTTTGGGATCTACTGGGGCAGTGATAAAGATCCACCATCTCAATCAATAGGTTGTTGACCGCTGTTATAAAGGGTTTGCAAACTTTCAAGCACCACTGTATATACCTAAGTGTAATTAAAAACCATGAAAAAGTAATTGAAGTGATCAGTATTGTTATATGCTTTTTTTTCAGGCAGCAGAAGAACAACTCGGGGCAGCTCCGGAAGATGCTGGCAGTGACTGATTCACGTGCACACATTTTATTTAATTAATGCTCATTATTTTGTTTGTCAACGCTTATTTTGGTTCATGCTGTAGATGTTTATGGCAATAAAGCCCGTTTGAATTCAGTTGAATTGATTGTGCTTTCTCTGCCCCCTCTCTCTCTCACCCACAATGGAAATGAATGAAGAATTCCTGCTTTGTATTTTTCTTTTAATATGTTAAGTGTGAAGATTGAGTTTTGCAGACCAAGAACCAGTGTGTGTTGCAGTAAGATTATAGTTTAATCCCCTAAAGTTTCCTGTAATGTTACTAAAGGTTCTGAAAATATTCCACAAATGTGATGGAAATACCTAAATAGGAACAAAAAATAATATTCTAGGTTGGTCCCCCAAAGGTCTTGAAAACAAATAAAATATGGTCCCCTAAACGTTACGAGAACGTCCTGAGAGTTCTGCCAAGGTCCCCGAAATAACGTCCCCTATCCCTTTAAAGAACTCGACATTGTGACCTTCTCAGAACGTGCCGGGGGCGTTACCAGGTGACGTCCTTGACACCAGCGGGGACGTTCTCAGAACGTGCTGGAAACGTAACATTTCCAAATAAAATATGGTCCCCTAAACGTCCAGAGAACGTCCTGAAAGTTCTGCTAAGGTCCCCGAAATAACGTCCCCTATCCCTTTAAAGAACTCGACATCGTGACCTTCTCAGAACGTGCCGGGGGCGTTACCAGGTGACGTCCTTGACACCAGCGGGGACGTTCTCAGAACGTGCTGGAAACGTAACATTTCCAAATAAAATATGGTCCCCTAAACGTCCAGAGAACGTCCTGAAAGTTCTGCTAAGGTCCCCGAAATAACGTCCCCTATCCCTTTAAAGAACTCGACATCGTGACCTTCTCAGAACGTGCCGGGGGCGTTACCAGGTGACGTCCTTGACACCAGCGGGGACGTTCTCAGAACGTGCTGGAAACGTAACATTTCCAAATAAAATATGGTCCCCTAAACGTCCAGAGAACGTCCTGAAAGTTCTGCTAAGGTCCCCGAAATAACGTCCCCTATCCCTTTAAAGAACTCGACATCGTGACCTTCTCAGAACGTGCCGGGGGCGTTACCAGGTGACGTCCTTGACACCAGCGGGGACGTTCTCAGAACGTGCTGGAAACGTAACATTTCCAAATAAAATATGGTCCCCTAAACGTCCAGAGAACGTCCTGAAAGTTCTGCTAAGGTCCCCGAAATAACGTCCCCTATCCCTTTAAAGAACTCGACATCGTGACCTTCTCAGAACGTGCCGGGGGCGTTACCAGGTGACGTCCTTGACACCAGCGGGGACGTTCTCAGAACGTGCTGGAAACGTAACATTTCCAAATAAAATATGGTCCCCTAAACGTCCAGAGAACGTCCTGAAAGTTCTGCTAAGGTCCCCGAAATAACGTCCCCTATCCCTTTAAAGAACTCGACATCGTGACCTTCTCAGAACGTGCCGGGGGCGTTACCAGGTGACGTCCTTGACACCAGCGGGGACGTTCTCAGAACGTGCTGGAAACGTAACATTTCCAAATAAAATATGGTCCCCTAAACGTCCAGAGAACGTCCTGAAAGTTCTGCTAAGGTCCCCGAAATAACGTCCCCTATCCCTTTAAAGAACTCGACATCGTTACCTTCTCAGAACGTGTCGGGGACGTTACCAGGTGACGTCCTTGACACCAGCGCGGACGTTCTCAGAACGTGCTGGGAACGTAAAATTTCTAGCGGGGAATAACCTTAAAAGTAAGATTGAGAACAATCACTCTTAATTGGCTGTAGAATTATTTGAAAACATATGGAGACATTTTCAAGAAATTCAATAAATTTAAATATCATAAATCACTAAACTGACCTTCTGTCCTGGATGTTACTTGAAGCCTCCAAAGTTCTTGACAGAAGAGGTACAGGAATGATGTCAGAACCCAGAAGACAAATTTCCCGCTGTTTCTTTGAGATTTTCCTGTGGGGTTTTAAATGGTGTTTCTCAGGTTGAGTAAAATAAAACCTAAAGTCATACCTGCTCTTGATCTACAAAACTTATGCAAGTTTTCAGTTTTTAAACGGAACAGTTAAAGGCTTGTTTAGCTTTTAATTTATTAAATGTTTAAAATGAATTTTGCTTTTGTATTGCAAAATTAATGTAGCACTTTAGTTTTGTGGAAATGGTATGAAATCAGAGTTTTTTGTGTATGTAACGATCGTCAGCTGAAGTGCCCGCTATAGCCACTAGAGGACACTTCAGCTTGGACTATACACTACACACTCTCACTCTCTCTCACTCATTTCAGGCAGACTTCATTTCCCAGAAGTCAAAGACTACATTTCCCTGTGTCGAGTCCTTGATCACCTCACCAGCTGATACTCATTATGTTTACCATTTAAGCTCTCTGCACACACACACACCATTGCGAGGTCTTGTTATTTCACTGTGATTAGAATTTCTGAGCCTTACGTTCCTGTCTTGTCTGCCCGTTTCTACCGTCATTGATGTTTCTCTGCCTTATTGCCTTGTGTTATTGGACTGTGTTAACTTGCTGCCTTCCTCAACTTCTCCACCTGTTCACGACCACGATTTTGCCATCCCTCTAATACTCCTATTTGCTGTTTCCATGACCTATACATGTGTGACTACCCTGTTTAATAAAATCCTGTGTTTGGATCCCATTCCGTTGACCGTTTCTTCATTACAGTGTGATTGGTAGACCGTTGATCATTTTGTTGACCTGCATATTAAATTATTCATTAATATAATGAATTCGATAGCAATTTCTAGTTATGATTCCCAAATAATCCTGATTAAAATATTTTAGTAAAATAACAAACTACTAAACTAGTTGTATTTTTTTGAGTCAATTGCATTTTTAGTCAATTTTGGGTCAACTAAAATTATTAATTTGGTTGACATTTTGAAGATGGAAATTGAGTGAACATAAAAAAATTCTATGGAATTAGTTACTAAATAATAATTAGTTGGAACCACTTGAATTTTTGTAGCGTATAATAATAATAATATGAGTCAAGCATCCAACCTGAGACACCACGCACCTAGATGTGTTAATCCTCAGCAGTTCAGTTCACAATCGTTTCCTGAAGAACCTCAATTCCCCCAGGATCAGCACTACTTTAGCTCCTTCTAAACTTCTGCTTCTAAAATATTCATTCCTCTTTTGTGATACTAATCTCACTGAGTATTATTATAATGCAATTTATATTAAAGCATGTGGTATGAAAGAGGATTTTGATTAATATGCATTCATCAGGACCCAAGTTTAGGTTTACTTTGACCTTATAATGTTTTAGGAGAGGAAGCAAGAATTGTGCATTGATATGCTTTTAGTTCACTTTCGAGAAACCATTATTAAATGTTTAATAATAAATGTTGATAATTAAATATGAAATAAATGTCATTACTTTTATAATTCATTAGTAGTAATAATAATAATAATAATAATTTATGCAATTAAGAATGAATAATAATAAGAACTAATAATAATCCTTACAAATGCAGTATTTCTGTACGGCTTCAGGCAGTTATATCAAATGATGTAAGATTTATGGGGTCATGAGACAGATTTAAGTCTGAGAGAGTGAAGCGTTTCTCAGTGAAGCCCCTCCAATGGTTGTTTTGGAGGTTTTACTAAGGGACAAAAAAGTTTAATAGAGATCTCTGTAAACTCTTAGAGTTTGTGCTACAATTAATGGAGCAAACATCTGCTTGTAAAATGTAATAAGGAATTTTTCAAATGTAGTCTAGTCTTTAACTGTTGAAAATATAATATAAATCCATATATTAGTTTATAAATTGAACTACTGTTTAAACTTAGCTTGAAATAGTCAATTTATAATTTCAGCCGTTAGGCTATTTCTCAATCAAAACAAAACTCACAGTATTTTGTGATAAAGTACATTGTTGTAACTTGAAGCGTGTTTGTAACGTGAAGTATGAGGAGTAACATTTTCTTCTTTTCTTAACAATCATTATCACGTTTCCTGTTATCGTGTTCAATCATTTCTCTCTGAAATGTATTTGCAAAAGCACTTCAGTCAGTCTCCACTGAGTAAACAGCAGCATCACATTAATTTGTATTAATTATAGCAGAGTTTTGACAGGTTTTAAAGAAAAAATATGGAGTTATGTAGTTAAGTACGATAATAATAATAATAATAATAATAATGGTTACACTTTACAATAAGGTTCATTAGTTAACATTAATGTATTAACTAACATGAACTAACCATGAGCAATACATTTGCTACTATATTTGTTAGTCTTTGTTAATGTTAATGAAAATACAGCTGTTCATAGTTTGTTCATGTTACTTCACAGTGCATTAACTAATGATAACAAATACGACTTATGCTTGGGACCATCTTATCCAGCAGTTTGCGCTTGTCGCCAGTTGCTGCCCATTCAGCGTACTTTGATTGCCCTGATTAACAGAGGTTCTTCTTCTCCTGTAAGCAGTAAATGACATTTATGACATTAAAAACAAACGTTTTTCATGTGCGTGTCACGATCTACGCAGTGCTGAAGAGCAACAATGACACCATGAAAGATGCATTTGACCACAGTTTCAGTCGGGTGACCTCCGTTTTGTTGGACACACTCAAACAGGGTGACGTAGGAACACGGATACTCCATAATGAAGATGTCTTGATCTTCCATTACAAAGTCATCATACAATTACGTGAAATGCTCACTGGTTGAAGGCTTTTGCACCGTCAAAATTGCAGCTGCCTCTCGACTTAAAGGTTTGGAATAGCCAGGCTAAAGAAAAGAGATTGACAAAAAGTTAGTTGACTCCTAACTAATCTGAAATCTCCTAACTAAAGGCCCGGGAACACTTCATTTTCCACGTTCAGCTTCTTTCAAAGTAGACTCTAGGGTTGCCGAAAGATGAAAGCTACTTTACAACTGATTCTTCTAGGCTATTTCAGTTTTATCATATACAGTCTACAGATTGATCACTTACCAAATTAGAGTTTCAAAAAACATTTTATGAAAAATAAAGTCTTTTCAACTTAACAATTCCAAAAGTGTCTCAGGCCGGTCCTTCTTAAATTTGATGATCACCTGAAAAATGAAGAACATTTTTGCAAACATAAGTAAACTGATTTATTTACTTGGTAATCTAACACTGTACCTTTATGATCAAAACTGTAGACACTGATATTTATGTCAGGACTAAAAGACAAAGACTAAAGACAGAAGGAAACAAGGGGCAAAGACTTGTGAATACAGAATGTCCAAGTCAATAGCGCCGCCATCTTGGAACAGGGGACTCCTCCTCTTTAATGCATCAGCGTCAATGTAGGCAAAGGTCTAACAGAAATAAAATCACCATAAATTGTCATGAATGCGATTTTCTAGTTTTTTTTTTTTTTAGTTCATTCCAACGGTCAGACATGTATTTATCTTTGAGTCCAGAGAAAATTTAAGTTTTTGATATTAAGATAATCTACTTTTTAAAAATATAATGCATAGTGCTAGTAGCCCTAAGTTTATTAGTCACATTCTTCCACTTGAGTAAACTTCAAATGAACTATCGCTACTTACCTTAGCCTACTATACATGTTCATTTAAACTTTAAATTGTATTAGTTTATTAAATATGATACACAAAGCAATTTGCAGGTGGAAGCAAATCACAAATTTGAGAGGATCGTTTATCATTGACGTCTCTGTTTATCACTTGGGAATCTACAAACAGATTCAGATTATTTTATTTAATGTCATGTCAGCAATCAAAGCTACTTTCATGGCAAAAATTCAATTACAAAAACACAAATATCATACAAATACAATAAAAACAAAACAAATATATACAGCAAGTCATATTATACAATTATTTTTTTAATTAACATATGATAAAAAAAAAAAATCCAAAACCTTTTCAGTCATAATCTCATTAAATATGTCCTTAAGTGAAGAAACTTCATAAGAGCATCTGCTTGTTTAGTCCAGGACAATCTAATAAAATATGTTTGACAGATAAGGGAATCTTACAAAACATACATAAAGTTGGATCTTCACCTTTATGCAAAAAATCATGGGTCAATTTTTAATGTCCTTATTAAGAGCTTCGGAATCTACAAACAAAACAAATCCATGAATCCACAGTATTTAGTGTACTTCCAGGGACACAGCCAAGTGAGAGCAGAGTAAAGGCTGAAAGGGTTTGTTCCCGGTCTTTTGTTGCTGTAAACAGTTTCTGTTTTTCCGGTCACGTCGCAGCTCATCAGATACAATCGGGGTGAACAGCCAGAACTAGTATGTTTGGATAAACTTGCTAATTTGTTTTAACTTAAGACTCCGTTAGCCAAGAATGCTGACTGGAAATAGACGGAGACTGAACTCGGACACACAGCGCCAGTCGGAGAAACTATTGAATTGAGACCAAATCAACTGTCCACATTTCCAACATCTTACAATCACATTACATTGATAGAAATACATTCTGTTCATTGTCAGTTTTCCTGTCAAAAACTAATGGGTAACTAGCACGGATTAGCTGCGGTCGTTAACCAAAGACTGAAACAAACCAACGTAGAAATATAATTTCGTAACATTCAATATCATCAAACACATTCTCACTTGTGAAATGTAATCCCTTGCTGTCTGCTTTTTAGATTTCTTTCATTTGAACACCCATACGCAGCAAACTAAAGTCCGGCATCGTCCATGAATTCAAAGTACAGGCGGAGACAGCAGCGTTACCAGCTACTTCCTGTGACAAGACCCTGTTCCAAGATGGCGGCGGTTTTGACACATGCTGAGAACCGCCAGGCGACGTCTAGTGCAGCTTCCCAAACTGTGGGCCGCGGCCCCCCGGTGGGCCGTAGCGGTATTGCAGGGGGGCCGTATAGCTAGTCCAAATCAATATATTAAAATAATTAAAATATTCCAATTGTTCTAAAATTTGATTTTTTTTTTGAAAGTACGTAAGGTTAATGTTATGGATGTTTACATCATAGTTCTCATAATTCACATGAAATTCTTACAAACTTGTTAATAAATGTATTTTGTAGGTAAATGTCGGCATATATATTTTTAACGGCGGGGTCGTGGAGCTTTTGCAATGTTTTTGGGGGGCCTTACCCCTCTTAAGTTTGGGAAGCTCTGGTCTAGTGTAAATGTCTATGAGTTTACCCGACCAATGAAAAACCGTTCGACACGCCCCCTAACGCTCGGCACGCCCATTACTCCAAGCTGCAGTTACCCAGGCTTACTCAGCTAATTCTGAATGTCTCACTCGCTGGAAATCTGGAAGTTTGGTAAGTTGATTTTAAAGTTTGTAATTAGGTTTTAGGATTTTAATCAATAGTTTTAGTGTGAAATGACAGTGGAAGTTTTAGCCAGCGAACGTTGCAAAAACACCATTACAGAGTTAACTTAGTTGACAACCCGCTGTTTCCCACTTGATCCCGACGTTTTCAAACTTAACTTGGTGAATTACACTTGGTTTATTTCGACCAAACCAGACCTAATGATTGTTAAAAAGATGAAAAGACAAATCAAGATGGTTTTTTGAGTTTTTTTGTTTCTGTCGAATTTGAATGTAGTGTGTTTTTCGATGGTCTGTGAAGTAAATTTACTGTGTTTGCTAATGGAGTCTGGTAGGTTTGAAGAATCATGAAAATAAAAATGTCTATCTCTGTAGGGATCCTTTCCATAATGTCTGATCCGAGCCTGTCAGCAAAAACTTACAGCATTATTATAGACGCATTGACTGCTCCAACTGCTGAAAATATTCGCAGTCTGTGACTGTTTCCCGGATGATCGCCGCACCGCGTCGCGGTCACTATCAATTTGAATTTAGACGCATAGACGCATTAATTTGTAACGTAAATCGCTGATTTGGGCTTTGAGAGATCGGCTATTCGTACCACTTTAGCCTTTTACTTCATTTAATTTAGGTGGGAGACCCAGTTCTGTAGCGATTTGAATGCAATGACAAATAATTAATTAAAAATAAGAAGAAAGGTATAAATGACCTTTTATCAGAGTTAATAATGATCTATTAGTCAACAAAGACCTATACGTTATTTTTTTTATTTTTACTATACGTTAAATGTATTGTTGTAGTGTTTGAAATACAGTGATGTGTAGCTTAAACATCCTCAACAAGCAACACATCACTGAATAAAATGTATTTTGGTTTCTTACAGCTCTACAGTGTGAGACACTTATTTTTGCAGCCTGGGAATGAGTTTTCTGTTAGTATTAACCATTTTAATACAATATTTTTGAAAGGGTTAGTTCACCCCCCCCCCCCCAAAAAAAGAAGAAATTTCAGTCATTAATTCCTCACCTTCATGTTGTTCTACACCCGTAAGACCTTCGTTCATCTTCAGAACACAAATTAAGATATTTTTGATGAAATCCAATATGACTTGTCCATAGACAGCAATATAATCAACACTTTCAAGGTCCAGAAATATGGAGGACCAAATCACTCAAAATGAAATAAATAAATATGAATTCACTAAAACAACAATTAAATGGACCAGTTCATTATTAAATAATTATTAAAGAATTAAAATTCCATGAAAACTCAACATTTTATTTAATATACAGTAGTCAACATTTGAAGCAGATCAAAAAGGTTCATCAAAGTTGTTCTAAAAGAATGTTCTAGGAAAACTTTGATGAAAGATTTCGATCCACTTCAAATGTTGACTACTGTGTATTAAATAATAAATGTTGTGTTTCTATGGACTTTTACAAAATAAAACATACATTTATTTATTGATTTAATTAGTTAATTATTATTTAATAATTTCAGAATAAACTGGTACATTTAATTGTTGATTTATTGAAGTCATTATTTGGTCCTCCATACAGAAAGGTACTAAAGACATTGTTAAAACAGTGATTCAACCTTAATTTTATGAAGCGATGAGACTACTTTTGGTGTGCAAAAACAACACTAAAATAACAGCTTTATTCAACAGTGTCATACGTTGTTAACGTCCAGCGCTTCCAGGCTCGACATCAGATCTCCAGCTCATTATTGGCCGGCTCCTGCGTCAGCATCACACGCATGCGTCATGATAGCTTTGGCCAATACTGAGCCGGCATTCAGACATAAATACTGAAGCCTTCATTTTGCTCACGGCGTCACCTGCGTAAGGATAATGACAGGGAAGTGAAGAGATTGTTGAATATAGATGTTATTTTTGTTTTCGCGCACAAAAAGTATTCTTGTCGCTTCATAACATTAAGTTTGAACCACTGCAGTCATATTGACTATTTTAATGATGTCTTTATACCTTTCTGGACCTTGAAAGTGTTGATTATATTGCTGTCTATGGACGAGTCATATACCTCTTGGATTTCATCAAACTATCTTAATGTGTGTTCAGAAGATGAACGAAGGTCTTACTGGTGTGTAACAACATGAGGGAGAGTGAATAATGACACAATTCTCATTTCTGGGGGAACTAATCCTTTAAACTTTTAAAATTGGTTGTTGTCTGCTCATATTTCTTGGTGCTGTAGCTAACCGGTTTTGTTGCATGTGTCTTTTTGTGTTGTGTCTTTTTTCAGTTTTGGTCATCAGTCCAATCTTCACCAGGTTCTAGTCATCACAGCCAAATTGTAAAGTATGTCCAGCTACAGCTGCAAGTCATGCAGTTTCTCCACATCTCTCATAAATTCGTTTACCACACATGCAAAAGTTCATAGAAATGTTTATAATTACCTCTTTGCATGTGGTGTACTCTTGCACTTTTAAGAATTTTCAATCTTTCAAGTCACATATGTATCGACACCATGGCAAGGCAAGAACGGTGCCAACTAAAGCACATCTTCTCAACCCCAGAATGTTATATTGCAAATTGCAAATTCCAGAGCTCTGTTTCTTCAAGTCTGTGTTCACACTTAAAATGCCATATAAGGAATGGTAAAAAGGTGGCCTGTCCTTTTACTGGTTGTACCAAATATTTTGGTGTTAGGTCAACCTTCTCCTCACACTTGAGCAGAACCCATACATTTTCACACCTAGAAACTAGTAGTCACACTGCACCTGACAGCCAGTTAAATCAGCAGTCCACCTTGCCAGATGAAATGTTCCCTGAAGCTGTGCTCAGTGTGCAAGATGCAGAGCAGGACGCTGTGCCTGACCAAAGTCAGTTTTTGAACAACTTAGCTCTCTTTTATCTTAAAATGCTCCTTCCTGCTACCACCATTCAAACAATCATAGAGGAATTTCAGGGAACGCGCAACTCTGGAATGAAGTGTGTACTCTCAAAGGTTCATGAGAAGTTAGCCATGTTGAACCTGCAGGACAGTGAAATTAGTCAGACACTAGAGGATGTGTCAAAGGAAGATCTCTTTAAAGAGTGCCATGAAGGACCCATGAAATCTAACCAAACAAGGAAGTCATTTTTCAAGAAGTCTTTCAATTACGTTGAGCCCACTAAGATCTATCTAGGTGCCGATGAAGCTGGCAGGGAACGTTTCTTTCAGTATGTAC
The DNA here is from genome assembly GCA_038088235.1 of Zacco platypus. Taxonomy (NCBI): domain Eukaryota; kingdom Metazoa; phylum Chordata; class Actinopteri; order Cypriniformes; family Xenocyprididae; genus Zacco; species Zacco platypus. The sequence continues at coordinate 34,309,264 of CM076083.1, read as the reverse complement.
CCATCAAGGAGACACTGAAGTCTCTTCTTAATCAATCAGTAGTGAGAAACCAGTGCAAACGGACAAAGATGAAGCAGATGTCAAATTCTCAGACAGATGTTTTGACAGAAGTGCTGAAAGGAAAAACCATCAAAGACAATATGTTGTTAAATGAATCCCCCTCATCTTTGTCAATCACTCTGTATCAAGATTCATTTGAGGTTGCCAATCCTCTTGGATCTGGTAAAAAGAAGCATAAAATACTGGCTTTGTACTTGAAATATTACCCCACAATCGCTCATGTACTGATCAAATGCAGTTGATACTGTTTTGCATGGAGGAAGACTTTCGTTTCTTTGGGCAAGAGAACATTTTCTCGCCTCTTTGCTTTGAAAGCAGTGATGGTAGCAGCCTGAAAGCAGCGCTGATAGCCATATCAGGAGACAATCTTGGATCACATTGTATTGGAGGATTCACTGAGAATTTTAGCAAAATCCATTACTTTTGTCGTTACTGCTTGATAGACAGAGCCACAATTCAGAAACAACCTGAAAAAGTATGCCTCAAAAGGACAATTGATAACTACAGAGAGAGAGAGTTGAGCAACTCAGTGGTGGCCAAGATATTTCAACGGATTCTGTTTTCAACAAACTGAAACACTTTCATGTGTGCAGTCCAGGTCTCCCACCTTGTTTGGGCCATGACCTCTTAATCTCTTATGACTTCTAGCCATCTAGTAAATGTTGAGTTTACATACTTTTGCATACCTCCAGTAAACAGGTGCATTTCACAGTTCACGTATTCAGGGAGTGATCTGAACAACAGGTCATGTGAAGTTAAGAAAGATGGGGAGAATCTTGGGGGTCATGCATCACAGAACTGGTGCTTTTTACGATTACTTCCTCTTTACATTGGCGATCGTATTAAGAATCCAGTTGACAACCAAGTTTGGCAACAGTGCTTAAAACTGAGGGAAATTGTTGAGCTGATTTGTGCACCAAACATCAGCCATGACCAGATTGTGTACTTGAAGATTCTCATTGAAGAATATATACGCTTCAGAAATACCATGTTCCCTGACTGTCCACTAAAAGCCAAACATCACTACTTAATGCCCTATCCAGACCTCATTCTACATTTTGGCCCTCTGATTCGATTCTGGACCCTACGGTTTGAAAGCAAGCATTGCTGTTTCAAACATTGTGCAAGGAGACTGCACGACTTCAAAGATTTGTGCAGCTCAATAGCAGAAAGGCACCAATTCCTGCAGGCATACTTAAGCACAGGGAAGCTGTTTTTTCCAAACATACAAGTTGTCGGACTAGCAAGCAACTTTGAAGAGAGGCTGTTCAGTCATGGGATTCAGCAGGCGGTCAGCAGGACATTGGCCAACAGGAAAAACACTGCAGAGTTGTCTGCTGTAGTGTATAAGAATACAAAATATTGTAAGGGTCTAGTTGTGGCAGTGGCACATAGTGACTTTGGAATTTTGTTTGGCAAAATTGTATTGAATTTACTTGATCAAAGCAGAATTCACCTGATTGTGGAGAAGCACCAGTCTGTTTCACTGGTTGATGTTGGTGTTCATTATCTGACTCTACAGGGAGACTACATCTGTGTGGACAGAGACAGTCTAGTTGACTAGTACCCACTACCAATTCATGACTTGTGTGGTGTCTCAGGGGTTGCCCTTCATCACTCTGTTTGTGCTTAATTTTGCAGGTGTTATAATGCCTGAAACAGTTGTGGACGCGATCACAGCAACACTCCCAAAGCTGGATGAGGATCGGCTGAAGCATTGGTTGAGCGACTGCTTTTGGTTGTTGGAGTAGAAGAAGTTTCTGATCGGAGTTATGTGAAGGAGGAGGACATCAAGGACATCTTGACACCCGTACAGTGACGCAACCCTATAGATGCCTTTCAGAGGAGAGATTTGTTCAATTTCGTAATAAATATTACTGTCAAAATCATCTGAAGGCATATTTCTTTGTATTTCGTCATGTATTAGCCACAAGTTCAGCTTAGTTATAATCACTGTTGCATGTAAGTAGTTAGATTATCAACAGATTGTTGCTTAAGGCTGTGTGATGTTGATTAGTGAAGATTTCTGTACAATAATAGTAATGACACCAGTATAAGATATTTCAAGGGGATTATTTTTAGTGAATAATGGGAAAGTACTAATTTAGTTAAATAACTAGATAGTTACTATTTAGGGCAAATAACAAAATAAACTTCCTAGTTTGAAAAAGTTACTTTTCCAAACACTGCCTATAAATCCAATGTTTTTATTGTCCTCAATCAACATCATTGTTGTTTGTGACTGAGGCAGAACCGAGGATGAAATCAGTTCATGAAACTACCAATGTGATATTCTGCTGTACCAGTGTGTTCATACTGATGACAGTATGTCCGTTACATATCTCAACGGCCAAAATAATTGTCAGAGGTATATGTGAATGAATTAGGGAGATTCTGCTTTTTAACATATAATTAAATTCTGCCTTTAACATCTGGTTAAATCACCCCATAGTATTTATTGTGATGATTAATCAAATGATGACACTAAAAGGGAGAGGACTATTTTGTGGTCACAATTGCAGTGCACATTTTAAAGACATGTCTCAGCGTTCATTTTAATTTCTCTTTTTTTGTGTTCTCCCAAGAGTCTGCTCTTGAGCCACAGACAATTATTCTTCCTCCATTGCGATCTCCATCTCCACCCTCCGCTATTTCCCCTGTGCCACACCCTCCCCAGTGTCCACCTAACTGGATCACCACTTTCCATGTGCCTTGGGAGAAGATGGCTCCAACTGTCCGACAGGCCATTTCTACAGAGAAAAGGATAAACTGGCCGAACTCTACCAGAGCTGATTGTTCTCAGATTGCCAAGAATATTGTTGCTCAATATCCCAACACTTTTGCTGATGTAACAGATGAGGGAGAGCTCTTAGGTTGTGGTTACACTTCCCTCCTGAGTCAGATCAAAACAAGAGTGGAACATGTCAACAGGGGCAATACGCTCTCTAGAGTTTGAAGACTGAAGAGGACAAACGAGAATGATGGTGAAACCTCCCGGCCCAAAAATACCCACAATCAGGTTGACAGTTATGGTTGCATCAACTGGCAACCTCATAACTTGCCTGAGGGAGAGACACTCGATTCTCTTGAGGTCAAGAGGCAGATGTTGGTAACACTGTACATAGGAAGGACCCAGAGGGGCAGAGAGCATGAAGGTTGATGACCTCATGTACATAATGAGGTACATAATAATAATCAGCAGCGCCGATTCATCAACTCCGATCCTCCTCCCAGGGTCAGTGATGTTATGCAAGAGTGTCAGAAAAGATGGCTCCTTTGTCACTTTGAAAAGCTGACTGGGATTGACATTCTCTCAAGATTGACTGTGGCAATACAGAATAAAGGCAGGCGAGTCATCAACTACTTCCAGCATCAGAAGTTGAAATGGAGAGGGGTGATTCAGTCTCTGCTGACTGAGATGGAGAATGACTCAAGGACACTACAAGATCAAGATTTGATAGTGACTTCAGTTGTCCTGCTTTTGATGGCCTTCTTCAGGGAGGCGATGGAGTCCCTGTTCATACTGGCAGATGTGAGTATCTGAAACACGTCTATTGTTTATTTTGCCTATAGTGACATGAAACATTTTTAATCCCCCTAAGTAGTTGTGCAATGACAATATTCTTAGATATTTTTATTAAGATAGAAAATTTAAATAATTCAAAAATATGAAGTGGAAAAGTATTTTAAGAGAGAAAAATATCACTGACAATATTTGACGAGTTGTACTCCTTATACTCATGTTTTATGTTCAGTAGTTACTTGATATTCTGTACTTTGATTCATGTTGCTTTAATATGTTTAGGTCACGGCAACCCAGGCAGACATTGAGGCACAATAGGTGATACCAGACACACCAAGGCTCATTACGCTTGGTAAGTATGTGGTTTTCCACTACAATTTATTATTTAAGCACACACACACACACACATACCAAAACATATCATATGCACAGGCACACACTAAGATACATCCTCGCACACTTTGTACACTCACTCACACAACCTCAGACACTCTCACAGACACACAAACAAACACACTAACACATATACCTACTCATACACACTCTCACAGACATTCACACACACCTGGGCGGTATTCCAGAAAGGAAGGTTAACTTACCGTCAGATATACCCTGAACTCTCGGTTGATTAACCCAGAACTTGCTTACTCTGGGTATGGTGGTTCCAAAACACCTGAGAGGAGTTAGTTCAATCAACCTCCTATTGGTAACCGAGAGTTAATGCGCGTGGACGGCGAGTACATAAAGGCATTTTCAATGGATCGCCGATTTCAGGAGTCACCATGAAAACGCTTGGAGAAAAAAAGCGTGCGACATATTTCAGCGAGACGGAGTTGGAGGTTTTAATGCTTGCTTATGAAGAATATAAGCACATTATAACTAAAAAAAGCAATAGAGAGCATCAGCAAAAGAGAGAGAGTTGGCTTGGCAAAAAATAACAGACAGAGTAAATGCGTGAGTTTATAAAATTATAGATATTTTATAGATATTATTTGTCCCCTTTCATTGTGATGCAAAATTCTTTTGGGCATGTTGTAAAAATAGACAAGCATTTACTTTTTGGCCGTCATAAATTTCTTAATATCACTGTAGTGATGTACATAATTGGCTGGTAATATGTTGACAAAAAAAAGTGTAATTTATTGGCTTGTTTTATCAGGTGTAATCCTTCTGGAGCCAGAAGAACTCTGAGCCAAGTCAAAATGAAACATAAAAACGTTCTCCAACAAGGTGATATTTTCTAAATTTACTAAACTGTTAATGAAGCCATGTAATTTAGTATTTGATGTAATTTAGTTTTCTATGTAGCCAATAGGAAGAAGGCCGAGGCCCGTAAAACAGGTGGGGGTCCACCTCCACCTTCCCTCAGCCCGGCTGAGGAGCTGCACTGTCCCTTAATAAAGGGCGACCTGTGGTCGATGGGATTCCGGGGGGCAGTTCGTCAGACTCCCCTATACTCACAAGTAACTTGGTAAAATGTAGATGTATCATATGAGTACTTTTTAATTTTATTGATATTTTCACTGTTTTTATCAGTGTTTTTAATAAATAAATTCAACAACACTGGCACCATTTAAAAGCATTTTATAGCACTGTTTCACTTGTGTATTATGCATGACTTTCTTTTTACTGCATATACTGTCATCTTATTTCTAGTACTCTTAGATGTCCCTAATGTGTTTCTTTTAGTTGTATTTGTTTGAGAATATACATAGAGTATCTTATTGGTTTAATTGTCTTGCAGTTGCTGATGGCCACATTGTGTTATTGGACCCTCCTGCCACACCACACTCTGTTACAGTTGTAAGTGATTATTGTCTTTAGTTATTTAGGTTTCTGTTTGCTAGATCATACACCCTTACTTATTTGCACTGTAGGATGAAGATGAAGAGACCACTTCTGCTGTGACAGACATTGAAAATGTGGGGAGGCCCATAGAGGTATGATCCATATAATGCATTTCCTCTTTTACATAAAAAAATTAAACAATTGATATTGTCATTTTACAGAATATGGCTGGGGATTTAAATGCAGATGAGGGTCCATCTACCTGCACACAGAATCTGAACAGTGTAAGAAATTGTCTGCTGCTTCCTCATTTAAATATTTGGTCTGTGTTTGTATTACAGACTTTATCAATCATGTTGAATTATTTTGTCTTTCTAGCTGCCTGCCAAAGAGCTGTATAAGGTCCATCTTCAAAGGCAAATTAGAAAAAGTGACATGGAGATGGACTTTATACAGCTTCAAATGGAGGAGAAAAGGCTGAACATAAAATTAAACATGAGATTAAATTGCTGGAGCACCAGCTTAAGGTGGGAACAATATGTGAACATTAATCTGTAATTTGTTGAATGGAATATAAAGCAACACATACAAATGTCTTTTTTGTTACAGGAAATAAAGAAATAAAGAAACCATGAACAACACTTGAGTGTTTACTGAATTTAATTAAAATGATTTTGGCAAATCATGTCTCGCACCACCCTGCCATCTCTTTGGTCTACTGGGTTCACTGGGGGTTCCTCTTGGCCGTCTTCATCAAGAGGGGGGGGGGGGGCTTTCACCTCTCATTGTGGCGATGTTGTGAAGAACAACACATGCAACTGTTATGTCACATGCCCTCTCTGGGCTGACCCTGAGCCCACGCAGGCACTGAAACCTTGCTTTCAGGATGCCTATGGTCATCCCAACCTTGACCCGTGTTCGGCTGTGGGCCAGGTTGAACTGTGCCTGTGGTCCAGGCTCATGTTCAGGGTAGGGTGTCATCATATAGGGCAGACAAGGGTACCCTCTGTCCCCCAGCAAATAACCATTGAAGTGTCCTATAATGTTAGTTAAAGTGCATAAATATAATATAAATTACATAAATATAATAAAAAAAACTGTTTAAGCCAAAACTTACCCTGTTGAAATGTGTCACACAATGATGACTCCCTGAATATTCTGGCATCATGTACAGACCCTGGCCATTTGGCTTCAACATTAGTGATGAGGTGGGTTGCATCACATATTACCTAGTGGGAACCAATAATGAGGGCGATTTAATGGTTTAAACACAAAGATTTAGCACCCAAAAATATATTGTTACCTGCACATTGATGCTATGGATTGACTTCCTATTAACATAATCTCCTTCATTGACTGAAGGAGATTTAATAGGAATGTGAGTTCCATCAATGCACCCAATCACATTTGGGAACCCTGAAATTGAAAGTTATATAAGAAACATTTTGAAATGACTGTGACTGTATACAGTATTGATATATAGATAAAGTAGTGCTATGTAACTAAAATGGTCTCATAGAATATCATAGAAAGGACAAACCCGCCACTCTGTGAAATTCCTCTTTAATGACTCCCGGTGGTTTATGGCCAGGGAACTGCACAAAAGTCTGTAGGAACCGTTTGAGTTCAAGGCATACTGTCCGAACAGCCCTACACACAGTTGCCTTTCCCACATGCTCTGCATCGCCAACGTTATACAAAAAACTCCCCGTCGCAAAAAAACCAAGGGCGATGCACAAAATGTGCTCTGTGTTCAGCGCTGATCCGCGATGTGTCACGTTTAATATGTACGGTTTCAAAAGATTCGTTAAGAAAATTAACGAATCTTTTGAAAAACGGTAACGCTCCCGCAAATATCCATTTGGATACGAAAACACATCAATACGTGGTCTTATCACCCTCTCACGGCGGAAAAGATTCCGTATAATCTGTGCTTCCACATCCACTGGATCATCTTCAAAAGGGCAAGCCATGCTCCGTCACCTCTCTGAAACAAACTAACCCTGAAACTAAACCTGCCCCGCAGCAGGTTATGTTCAGAGCTTAAGTTGCTATGGCTACTTACATACCTTGAAACTTACCTCCGTTTTTGGAACCGAAAGCTGAGGTTATCCGCCTACTTACCCTTAAACTTACCCAGGTATGTCACATAACCTGGTTTTTGGAATAACCCCCTGCTCATTCACCCACACATACACACTCAAACATACTCATACACACTCTCACTTTCAGACACTCACACATATAAGCTCATATTCACCATCACACAGCAACAGTTGAGTAAGAACTAAGAGTTGGAGGACCGGAGGAATTTGAGGACAAGGTTGAGTGCATTAGTCTTTTTTTTTAAGCATATGTATTGACTGGTATGATATTGCTAACAGGTTCCTGGTCAGAATAAACCCGGAAAATGGAGATGCCAGACAAATAAAATGAACTGCCAGACGAGGAGTAAGCAAGGCCCAAGATTTCACACATTTGAATGTTGTATCAGTATCAAGAATGTTGTTAACCAGACAGTTGATGGGAGACATTGACTTCCATAGTAGGAAGAAAAGAAGAAAAAATACTATTGAAGTCAATGGGTGTCGTCAGCTGTCTGCTTACCATCATTCCTTAAAATATCTTCTTTTGTGTTCAACAGAAGGAAGAAATTCATGCAGGTTTGGAACATCTTAAGGGTGAGTAAATGATGACAACTTTCATTTTTGAGTCAACTATCCCTTTAAATGACATTAATACCTGTAAATTGTTGATGCACTGAATATGCAATGGTTTTACAGTTTTTTTCGATTGCTAAACAACAGTGGGCACAACTGGAGTCACATGTGCAAATCTCTAACTACAGTCTGCACAGCAGCAGTTCATGTGGACCAAACTCTAGTTCGTTTTTCATTGCTTGAACACAGTTTTCAAAACTCTACACACTTATCCCATGACTTTAACCACAACCTGCACAACACTGTGGATTTACAGCACTTTGTTCAAATGCTAACACACTGCTGTCAAAACTGTGAACCACACATTCAAAACAGAACAGATTTCAGCCTTGTGCCTTTCAAACACTGCTGATTGCAATTTCAGCTGAAAGGCTAAGCAGGTGTCTTGTTTTAGACTTGTTAGTGAACACATACACACACACACACACACATATACATACATACATATATATATATATATACAGGTAGAGCTCAAAAACACTAATTTTGAAAATGGAAATGGAACAAGGATGTGACGTTGATGAAAACCTGTGGCCTGATGCTAGAGAGAGGCAGGATCAGCCCCTCAATTATTTGTTCGAATTACAGAATATACTTTTGGTTTCTAACTTTTTTTTTTCTCATTACTGTAATTCCGTAAATTACTACAGACTATTGAAGCTTACTGCTAATTTTCATTTACCTTAAAGAATTGTTATGTTCTAAAAATTTAAATAAATCATGTGAAAGAATGTCTCTTTTCTTTGAAGAAAATATTACTTTGTATGAAGTCATTGAAATTGTTACAGTTTTTCTCAATTGCTAAAACACTAAACCCTATTGTCTGAACCAAATGCTCAGTTGCCTGAACCCACTGATTGAATCAATCACTCTTTTGGCAAAACCATAAGCACTTTTCACCTGTTTAGACACAACTTGCCTACACATTTTCATTGTGATGCACCTGTGCTGCATAATGGTAAACACAGGTGACAAAAGTCAAACACAATTAAAGCACACATGTCACCACTTGAACACAACAACTCAAAATTCGCAACTCAGACAGAGTCAAAGAGCAAAGATTCCAGTATGTGCAGGTTGGCATATATCCAGACACATTCAATGTTGATTACTCTAAGTAGTGATTTACTGTAGTGGCCTAAATCACTTTTTCTGTACTTACAAAACTATATCTATTTCTACAGAGGGTTTTTCAGCTGGATGCAATGGAAAGACCCCATGAATACATTTACATGGATGAAGCTGGGTTTAATCTCACCAAAAGGAGAAGGAGAGGCCGTAATGTGATTGGCCATCGGGCCATTGTTGGTGTTCCTGGGCAGCGTGGTGGCAATGTCACATTATGTGCTGCCATCAGCAATCATGGGGTTGTCCACCATCATGCCAACCTGGGGCCCTACAACACTCACCAGCTCCTCATTTTCCTCAATCACATGCGAGATGCTCTGTTAGGGCAGCAGGATGAGCATCTCATCTATGTTGTTGTTTGACAATGTGAGTTTTCACAGAGCCCTCCAGGTTAGAGAGTGGTTCAATATGAACCAAGGTTTTATCAATCTTTGCCTTCCACCATACTCCCCTTTCCTAAACCCCATTGAGGAATTCTTCTCCTCATGGCGGTGGAAGGTATATGAACGCCAACCTTACACCAGGGTAAATCTCCTGCAAGCCATGGGTCTTGCCTGTGGTGACATAGGTGTGGAGGCATGCCAAGCCTGGATACGGCATGCCAGGGGTTTTTTCCCCCGTTGCCTGGCCAGACAAAATGTGGCCTGTGATGTGGATGAAGTCCTGTGGCCTGACCCAGTACGGAGACATGATGCTGTGGCTGAGTAATGCACTTATTTGTATATTTTTGTACTTTATTTTTACATGGGCTTACTGTACACAAGTGGCAAATGCATAAGATTTCTGTTTTGTCTTTTTGTACAAGTGCTAAATGCACAGGTTTTTTTGGTTTTGCAACATGCATTTAGCCTTCAGTGAACAATAAACATTTATTTCTCCAGCTTCATGTCCTGAGCATTGTGTTTTCTATTTTTCTACGTAGTGTTTAGTGACTGTTCAGTAGTGTTTTTAATTTTGATTGACTCGGGGCACGATTTGACAACATAGTTCAGTTTTGAGCACAGATTGAACTGTTTTGAGGTGAAAGTTTGGTTTTGCAAGAAGAGTCTGAGGTTTTGTGAATGTAGCTTGAAAATTGGGTTTTGTGTTCACAGTTTAGAGAAAAGGAGAGCAACTTTCAAGAAATGTGTCTTCGCAATCGAGTAAAACTGTAAAGATGAAAAGTTTGTATTTTCTGTGTTGGCGTTTAGTGCGAGTGTTTTTACTCAGTGTGTTCTGAGTGACAGTGTGTGTTCTCTCAGTGAGGGTTGTGATAGTGTTTGGCTGCACTGAGTCTGTTTTGAGCCGTGTGTTCAGAGTTGTGTTGCTTGGAGTGAGTTTTGCAGGTGATGTGAACTGTTTAGCTCAGGTGACTGTTGGTAGTGCAGACTGTAGTTAGAGTTTTGCACATGTAGCTCCAGTTGTGCTCACTTGTCGTTTAGCAATCGAAAAAAACTGTAAATGAAATGATATTTATAGTTGGTTGAATAAAACATTTTTGACAAGAACATTCTTTGTCTTTTGATTTTGATTTCACAGGTATTTACATTTTCTTTCTTACCTACTATTTCAGTGTTTTAATTTCCATTTTAGTGAAGTGCACACATAAAAAATGTTCCTTAAACTACCATGTTGCTATATTTACTGCTATGTTGCCAGAATTTCCTGTTGTATTATTTATATTGTACCAATTAGATTATGCATGTGATGTAACAAATCTGTCTGACTTTGTGTAGGACGGACCTACTCTGAGAGGACCTTTTCCAACATGAAGAGATTTCCCTTTCCGTTAAATTTAGACGAGAGTACCTCCAACAACAACAAAAAGGTTGGTCTCATATTAAACTATTGCCATCAAAGTCCTTCTGTTGTTGCTTCTGTGTGTACCCTGTAAAATGTTGCATGGCTCATAAACCTTTTTATGTTGAAGGTTCTTACCATGCTAGTTTGCTACTATCATGCAGACTTGAGGAAGGTGATAGTGGAGCATTTGGGGTCCTTGGAGATCGTGGAGGTGAATGCTGCTTCTTTAGAGAAGGTGCTCTGTGAGTTCTTTGAGAAAAACAACATCCCGTGGAATAACCTTGTGAGTATGTTGATGGACTCGTGTGCTGTGATGAGGGGCAGCAAGACTGGCCTGGAGACCAGGACGCACCAATACTCTCCCAACCTGCTCGATGTTGATGGGACTCCTGTCATCATATACACAATGAGGTAAAGAAGTTCTCAGAGCCCTTTGACAGCTACTTGGAGAAGTTGTTCAGTGATCTCCAGGTTGACCATCAGTGGAGTCCAGACCAGGTAAACAAAATGCCAAGCACATTTGACACTACAGCGCTTTACCCCCCTCTGTTGAGCACTCACAGTAGCACACTCCACCTCTGTGAATTTGGTATAACCTGAATTTGTCAGCTCTAGTCTAGACCACGACTCCTGACCCTACTGTACTGTACTGTGGTAAAACTGAAATGTGTGGAATGTCTGTGTTTCTTTGAAAATCTTTTTCTGTCTTTTGTCAGGTGTTGTTCCTCAAGGAGATAGCTATGATTCTAAATCTCCCGCCTTCAGCCCACAGAGGGGCTTTGTTCCTCATCGCTGGCTGTCTGCATACGATGCCAGCATGGGAACCCATGCCATGATGTCTGCGTACAAAGTCCTCTATTATGGCTACCTCTCCACTGCAGATAAGGAGCTGTATAGGGAGCCTTTGGAACTGATGCACACAAAGTACCACGTCAACCAGGCGGCAAGAGCCAGTATCAAGGTCTTTCAGGAGGAACTCAACAGGAAAGGTGATGAGACTTGATGTTCCAATCCCTTATAATAATTAGCACTTATACTTGTTATGAAGTTACTAATGAGGAGGAATATGTATTGTGTTTTACACTTACATTAATTCATCTTTCACAGGCACGACTCCACAAGGCCGTGAGAGAAAAAAGAGGGTATGTCAGAAGCTGTGGCATGAGGAGACGACAACAGTCCTACGGCTCAGCATCTACATGAGTGTGCTGGCTATTCTCAAGGAGTATGTCATGGTTTTTCAGGTGGATGATAGTTGTGCTTGGAATTACTGCTCTTGACTGCACATTCATGCTCATCCAATGTTGGCAATAAATCAGTTTCAAAATAATCTGTTTTACATACACAAGGTAGCCAGCCATTGGTTCACAAACTCCATGATCGACAGCTTGAGCTGTTCCTGGTTTGTATCATGAAGGCCGAACACATTAGTCAGGTGATTAACTCCTCCTTACACCCACTCTGCCTACATTAGTATATTGATTTTATCTCTATTTTTACTCTTCTGTTGTCTGTGCTATCAGTTGAGTGTTTCCTTTTTTGTTAAGCAACCTGGAGTCTTTTGAAAGGCACTTAAGTTATTACTCCTATTAATTACTTGCCTCTCACAGCTGTTCCCCAGGGCTCTGAGGGAGAAGGTCCTGGAGGATCATATGCTGCTGTCCTCCAAGGAGGTCTATGTGGGACAGGAGGCGGACACGTTCAGGAGCCAGAATCCCAATGATGCTGTAAGTACCCTGCATCACCTGCATGACCCTTTTTCTCAATTGTTTTTGAGACTTAAAATAATTGTCAGTTTTTGGTGTTTTGTGTCAGCTGTTGGTGCCATTCCTAGCAGACGTCAGGAAAGCCTACATCTCCACTGCAGTGTACCTCCAGAAGAAGCTCCCCTTGGCCAGTCCAACTCTGACAGCCCTGTCTGCTCTGGACCCTCTTCTGAGAGGCCAACCGTCCAGTTGAAGAGGTAAGAATAACATTGTCATATTACCAGGTACTTTGGGATTTTTGTTACGTCTGTTCTTACACTGATTTGAAATTCTCATCCATTTCTTGACAGGCTGAGTGGTATGTTGAGGCACCTCTTGCCAGCAGATCAGAACATCCAGAGAGAACTTGTGCGGTTCAGTGTTGACCTGACCAGCCCCAGATTCAAGGAGGGAGAGAGCATTGTGGAGTGGCGGGGTCATGTCTTTGACCAGCCAGAAAAGTACCCCTCCCTGAGTGCAATGGTTAAATGTTGCCTCTCCATCTTTCACGACCCAAGAGTTGAGTCGTCTTTTAGTTTGATGAATGATGTAATTGATCAAAGGAGTGGCAACATGAATGTACCAATATTTAATGCAATCCATACGGTCAAGTACACCCTGCAGTCCAGGGGGAAGACAGCCATGCAGCTCTTCAGAAGGGACGATGTAAAGTTTGGGGAGGTGGACAGAACACTATGCAAGAACATCAACTCTGCAGCCGCCACATACAAACGCCAGCAGAAGATGAATCAGAAAGAAAAGCAGAGCAAGTATGGCTCCCAAGCATCTGGCAGTGCTCAGCAGGCCAGGAAACAGAATGCTGAGGAAGAGAGAAGGACGAGGCTGAGACATGTGGCAAAACAGCGAAAGCGGGACACGGAGACACTGGTGGTTCAGGCAAAGAAGAAAAAATAAGATCTGGTTCTGAGAGTATTATGAACTGTAATGTAAATTATCTTTGCCGATAAAATGTATTAAAATCTGAATTACATAACATTGTATCGGCTGTCGATCATGATGGAAGAGTAGACAAGTTCAGTTACAGCATGTCCACCATCTCTTGTTGAGGTTATGCATTAAGCCATTTGTGGTGCCCTTACCACATTGTGCCTCATATACTGTAAATGTTAGACCCAGTGACAGGCTGGCATGAAATGACTTGCATAATACTTAGTAAGGAGGCCATAATAATTTTTGACTCATGGCTGAAGTCAAGTTTCTCCAGCTCTCCCCAGGTTGGCAAAAAAATCATCTCAAAATGCATCAGATTGATGCTTTAAAATACGGAATATTTAAATTTTTCTTACGGGGGAGCACCCCCCCGACCCCCCTAGAGAGATAATATCCTTCTCACCTTCTTCACCCCTGACCCATTTTCATGCCTGACAGTAACTTCCTGGCAACCGTGCTGCCAGTACTGTACTGTAAAAATACAGGAAAATTGTTACACAGTGCATCCTAAAATATATGTTCAGCTTCTCAGTAAAACTGCATTAATTTGATTTGAAGTGTTTAAAAAAAATTAAGTTCTATTTGGCCAGTGGAAATGAATGAATCAACTCTATTCTAACAACTTAATCTGAGAAGTATTATATAGCTACAATTTTCGGTAACACTTTATTTTACGGTGTCCGTAATACAGAGTAATTACTTAAGTAAGTACTTAGTAGTAGACATTGTAATAACATGCAACAAAATGTACTTAATATGTAACTAAGTTATGGAACAGCCTGTACTTACAGATTGTAATTATGCACATGTAATAGGCTGCAACTGTTACACATATGTAACAGGCCGAGTCTGTTACACAGCTACTTACTGATGTAACAAAAAGATCTTGTTACATAGGTGCTACAATGTAATTATATAAAAAGTACTTAGTACTACACAATGTAACAAAAAGTACCTAAATGTGTCACTACGGTGTGATTACAGGGTAATTTTGTACGTTATGTAGGCTGCTACACGTATGTAATGGGCAAAGTTGGCTACACAGCTGTTGGTGTAACAGGGTGATCCAAATTTTTGTATTTATTTATTTATTCTCACAAAACACGGCTACATCAGAAGAGCATAATTTTTGCCACAAATCATTGCTGCTCACATGGGATCTGCATGAGCGCAGACAATCCCAAAAGAAGGTAAAATGGTAAAACAATAGCTTCTCTTCTTCCTTCCACATGTATTGTGAGCTGCTTAGAGGTAAAGAACTTTCTCTGATTGTGTGTGTGTCTTTTATTGCCTGTTCAATTCTCTTCTATGTCAATGTATACCTATTTAACATAGACTGCCTGTTTATGGGAAACAGGAATGAATCAATGGCTTACAACCCATCAAGTTCTGTAGTAGGCCTATTGTACTGTATTGTACTGTAGTTCGTACCTTGTATCTTTGTTTGAATTAACTCACTAGTTCACAGCTTAAATACATGGAATAGCTTCCTAATTACAGTTAAATTACAGAATATTACACCGGGATAAGCTACGTAAAATAAAGCGAATCAAGAATGTACTTAAGTGTACTTTATGTGTATCTACAAACCTTATCCATCTGTAACGTACTTTGAATTGACTCACTAGTTCACGGCTTAAATACATGGACTAGCTTCCTACACTTAACTTTACATTTAAAGAATTAAGTGCTTTAACTCAATCGTCTACACTTGAATTGATGTGATGAATTGCCCATTCTATCCACCTGCCAGTAAACACAAAAGGTGACTAATAAATTGAAAAGTCAAATTGTAAATAAATTTATTTTCACCCTCAAGAACTCAAATATTTTTGACCTTTACATCAAATACAAAATATAATGATCTGCTAAAATGTACTATGTTTCACAAACAATAATGAGAATTAATACATATTTTATAAATTAAATCTATAGCATATTATACTCTCTAAAGTGTATTCTTGAAAGTCCACTGAGGTCAGTCCATTCACACTCTGTATTTTTGACTTATGTCCTGAATTAGCCTTCCAAAGATGCCTTTGTTGTTTTTCTTTCCTAGCCAATATGTCCATTCAATAAACTTTAAGTAACTCTTCAGCATTTTCTCAGGACGGTTCCCCCTTAATCTCCACACTTGTCCTTTAATTGTTTGCCAGTATCTCTCAATGTGTTGAGTGTGGCTGCCAGTCTGTGGATCCACAAAGTTGTTTTTGTGGTTTACCGGATAGTGGTAATATCCTTGTGTAGTGAGGGATTGTACATATGCCCGCCAGGAATCGCTGTAAATTGTTGAACCTCTTCTCACATGCCGTTTAATGATTGGAATCAGAGTTCTGCGTGCTTGTGAAGGGACCAGCTTAAGAATAGGCCTTCAGCTACAGTGGTGTACTTCTAACAGACCAAACACCCATCCATGTCTTGCCCATGTACCACCATACCGCCCACGGTTATACTGTAAGAAATACACAATTTCAGTTATGTACACACAAATACACAATATATCTTAAACGTGTACACACAAAATCTTGTTTAACCAAATGCAATTCTGCTAATGCTAAATTACTAAACTAGATTTGAGATGAAAAAAACAAAACATTTATACCTTTCTTTTATGAATGAATTTGGACTCATCAATTACAACAAAACGATGTCTTGAGTGCCCTCCAATTTTGAATTGGTGCTTTCTTTTCATTCTTTTCAATGCAGTTGTGCACACCTTTTAATTAAAAACAACAATTAGTAACCATAAATAGAAAACTATTACATCAGCTTTTATTGTTTCAAACATATGCATTCTAAATTGATTTGTTTACAAATTCCCCAACAAGCTTTGTTTGTTGCACACCAGAGTTGTATTCAACAAAATGGGAACTTACAGTATGCCTTATGTTTACCTTTCTGAGCCTTTTGGTCATTTTTGAAAGTGTTGTTGAACTCGATGCCACTCCATCTTCCATCATGTCAATCTGACGTAATCTCAATCCTTGAGCAAACCTATAAAACAATCAAGTTAGTATTTACAAAATGTAAAGCCTCACCAGTGTCAGAAATAAATATTTCTATGACATTTTCCCAATGAAAATTATTTTCAAGGGAAAAAAACACACACACACACACACACACACACACACATATATATATGTGTGTGTGTCTGTGTATTTGTTTTGCCATGCATGCAAATTAAAAAAAAAAAAAACATCTTAGATATTTTTTTATATGTTCAAAAGTGAGTTTGAGCAAGATCATCAGTGTTTCTGCAGTTTCAGCAAATTTAAGCTGGCACAAATAAATACTAAAATACTACATGTACTTATGAACAAACCCATACAATAAGGAAATAAATCGTGTATCTCAGATTCTTTTGCTTAAACAGGTTGGGGCCTGTGGTTGTGGCACACATTCAACTGCAAAACAGGCTCATTCATGGTTCATTCTATATTTACGTATATATTGGTTTATATACTAAAATATCAATGCATACTAATTAGAGGTTGATCATATTGTATTTTTATAGTATAAAATTGAGTTTAAAGAAGCACAATAAAAAGAATATTGTGTTGACACTATATATTGACTGCATTAAATAATGTTATTTGTCTTTCCTTCCTGGGATGGGGTGGCTCAGAGAGAAGCCACACATACAGCTTGTTGTGTAACCAAAATAATATCCTGTGGGGGAAAAAAAACTTTAAGCATAATCACAAATGTGGCGGAAATTCACCGGGACTCTAATTTTGAAATGTATATGTTTTACTACTTTTTGTAGCTAGTTTTACTTTCATATTTTTTTTAACACAGAAGCTCGTCCAAAAAGGTGAGGGACATAAAGTATGCATTTTTACAACCCACGTTTCTAAGGTATTATAATAAAGCATCAAAGGTTCATCATTAGCAAGCACTTACAACATGTTCTTGAAACTGCGAGCCAGTGGAATATACTAGATCGCCGCATCACATTAGGCCGTAACGAGATTTCCGTTTTTCCCTCCGCGAAAAACAGGAATAACACTTGAAATTATAACTAAGACATCTGCTATAATATTTAAGTTATTGAAGCCTTTTTATGGTTTTAAATCTGATCAAACAACCACGGAAACCCTGTAACATGTCTGATGGGTACTTTTACTTTAATTTCTCAGACAGCGTGTTTTGGCGTTTAATGATCTTTTTAAACTAATAAATTACCTGTAAAAAAAACATCAACCATTCATGGAGTCCTTTATGGGATCTTGAAAAAATCGATCCGGTCCTAATCGATTTTTTCTTCCTTTGGATGCGGTTCTGATTGCGATTGCACACCCTTAAAAAAAAGAAAAGAAAGGAAGAACTGATTGTACTAAAGTAATCAGTAAATAAACTAATTGAAATAAACGACTTTTTTTCCAACCCACTCACCAGGCATATCCATCTTTTCTGTTGTCTTTGACAAACTTCATTTTTCTTCTGCAGTGTCCACATCGCATTATTTTGGCCAATAATTTCTTTCGCTGCATCCATTTAATAAGCTTTATCTTATTTTTTTGTGCAGTCGTGAAACTGTATGTACAGACACCATATTTGAAATTTCGCGCCTATAGCTGCCTACTTGCGCGGTTTATTTTTGAACGTCTACTACACGTCATCGAAACGCATTATCACGTGACCCTGGTGATGGTCTCTATTGGTAAAAAAAGGAATCGCTTTCACTCCTGGAGACACCTACAAAACTGGTACGTAATAGTGTTTTTGTTGGTAGATATACTTATTTAGAGGAATATACTGTAAGGTGAGATTGAGATTTATTCAATTATGTATAGGTTTGTTGATTGCATGATTGTCTCATTTGACTGCTTTACTATGAACCTTGTTAGTCTCTTTCTGGACGTATATAAATACACTTACTTCTAAGAAAAAATGAAGTAGATTCATCCTTTTAATACTAAATAGCGTATCCAAAAATGTTTTAATAATGTGGTTTACATCATATCTCCTGTGTGCATAAATATTCAGACTCAGGTCCACTATGGAGTGGTCACAAAAGGTCACAAAAGGTCACAAAAGAGTGAAAAGGAGAGGGGGGAAAAATTGGATGAAGAGACTGTAGAGAGCCCCAAAAATGTGACACAAGATCTGAAAGCTGCTAAAGAAGTAGAGAAGCATGTAGCAGTAGACCAGAGAATGGAAGATTTACACGAGTCCTTACATATCAGAACAATCACTGATCACAGATTACGCATTATAACTAACATGTTTGCTTGCATGTTGCACCATTACTGTCAATTACTGTACCTGAGCCACTCTCTATTACTTTTAATTCTATTGTTTCTATTACTTTTTAATGTCTGTTAATTCTATTTAATATTCTATTATGAGAAGCAGAACTGTGTTACGACATCAAGTTGGGGCCATTTTTGAAATTAGCCGTTTTTGCAAAGTATGTCAAATGTCAAAATATCAAGGAAAATTAGATTCCCCATTTCATGACCCCTTTAAAGAACTTGATCAAACTAAACAAATTTTGCATGCAGCTAGTTCTTTGTCAGGAGATAGCACACATGCTAATATGAGCTCAAATATTGTACATCTACAGTAATATTTATTTTTCTTTGGGTGGCAGTTGAGGCTTATTTATGGTGTGAAGGATGTTGAGTGAAAATGAAAATCAGTTCACAAAAAAGTAGATTTTATAATGTGATGTTTTTGGGGGGCAGGGAAGTCAAAAAAGCACAACAAATCCCGGGATTCAGATGATTCCACCTCCAGCTCCACCTCCAGCTCCACCTCCAGCTCCACCTCCAGTTCCTTGTTTTCTTCTACTTCATTCTCCAAAATGAAGAAACCTCACAAGAAGAGCAAAAAGAAGCACTGTCATCCTCTGGCAATGGCAAGAGGTACTATAAACAGTATATCTGAGGTTGGCAAGCATTTTGCAATTAGGGTCATTATTAATTTTTTTTTTGATAATCACTGTGCTATATGCCCTGTCACCATCCTCTCATTTACATAAATATTGCTGTGACCATGACAAAATGGCCATGTTCCATCAAAGGGAATGCATCAACACTCCTCTTGCTCTTATCTCTTGAAATGTTTATCCCTTGGTACACCTGCCTAGCCTTACCAACTTATTATTATATTTAATAAATTAATAAATAAGAATATTACAATTTACATCACATTTACGTCAAAATAAACCGAAACAATGTTTAAAACAGATGTGTAAAATATACAATTTGCTAGAATGTTGTTGGGCTTACCTCACATGTTTCTTGTTTATCCTCAGAAATAATGGGGCAGTCTGCAGTAGATTAGCCAGCAGCGACGGCAGGGCACAGTATATTGTATAGCAGTGTTCTTCAAATCTGGCCTTGGTGGGCCAGAATAAATATCTTTACGTTTTATTGAGAATAATATTTTTTTTGAAGGATTAGTGTTTCCTTAAGGTATTGGTCATCTTTCAGCAGTGAGTAGACTGTCAGGGAGATATGATCATTTGCTGCAGTGAGAACAGTTTACAGTAAACATTTAAATCTGAGAGACTGCGGGAGTAAGTTCACTTGTTGCAGTTCACGTGAATTATCAGAACAGCTTATGCCAGTGGGACTCAAATACAGTCTTGGGGACCCACTGCTCTGCGCAATTTGTGTATTTTCCTGATTTAACGCACCTGATTCATATCACTAGCTCATTAGGACAGAACTGAGTGTGTCAGATAAGCAAAATGTGCAGATCTTTGGGTCCCCAGGACTGGAGTTGAGGACCACTGGCTTATGCCATGTAGATATAAGTCGTTTGGCTGGCAGATTATATGACATGGACTTATCAGCTTGTATTGTTTCTTGGCTGTACTTTGATCATTTACAATGCTGCCTGTGACAATTATTTGCTATTTAATATATAATTTCAATCCTATTCTGGTCAGTTTAAAGTGAATGGCTGATAATTCTGTTTTTCTTGTTTCCTTTGCAGCTCGCACAACTGATGATGTGGTACATAGGTACCAAAAAGTTCTGAAGGCCTACAAGAGTCAGGGGAGCATGACTAAGGCCTTCAAAATTGTAGGTGTGGATCGGAACACACTGGCTCTGTCCGCTCCCCTGGCAGAAATTGCAATTGCTTGTCCAAAATTCTTAAAGAGCCTCCCACCATGTAACCTCAAAAAAGAGAAGCTTTTAGACGACTCTAAGCGTTGTGCGGAGTCAATGACTCCAGAGGTCAGTGCTACAATTGAAGAGCTAAAAGCTAAAGGCAAGCTTCTGCCAATCAAGTACAAATACAGATAAGGCCCTTATTGTTTAATAGTTTAATATTGTTACAGTTTCATATTGGGGCTATTTTTGTTTTGTTTGTATTTATTCATTTAATTTGTTTCACAAACATTTCCAATTGAAGTAATATGTTTTGCTTAGCAATGTTTTAAAAGCCATTTTATTCTCATGTTCCATTCTTTTAAAGCTTAATAATAAAGGTTTTGAATTGTATAAATCTGCTCACATCATTCATTTCCGTCAATGTGTTGACAGGCAGCTGGATAGAAAGGATAAGTACAATTACCCCCGTTTTTACAGACAAGGCTTCAGCCAGTCCTATACCTAAATGCATGTTTGAGCTGTTTTAACTGAAAGTAACTCGCACTGACATTTCTTAAAATGTGAGAGACATTTTGTCTCAAGATCCACAGCAATAATGTTTTTTACTAGTGTACGTTTATAAAAGTTACTTGAATGTCCTAATTGAACTTAAGGCTAATCCTGGCTTAATTTACACCTCGTCTGTGAAACCGGGCCTTAAGGTTTGGGTATATTTAACTTTCCACGTTCTGCTCTGTTTAGTGCACAGTTCAGTGCACAAGTGTTATTCATGTGCGTACTACCTAGTGGACTTTTGTATTTTGAGCACTCAAATCACTCGTGCGTGCACAGTCCACACAGACACAAAAATCTGGCTGCACACAAATAGTGTACACAAGTATCAGCTGTCTGTGCTGAGGACAAAAATTATGTCATGCAGACTGTCCAAGAGCCACAGTGGAACTCGGACAAGGAGAGTATAATTTAGGCTTTAGGTGCTGAATTCATCACGTCAATTCACGTGTACTCATGATTTGTGTAATATCCTGTAGTAGTAATGTAATTAATAGGCCACTGCGTGTTTATGCTGTGAAGTAATGAGTCAATTTAAAGTACGTTACAGATGGATAAGGTTTGTAGATACACATAAAGTACACTTAAGTACATTCTTGATTCGCTTTATTTTACGTAGCTTATCCCGGTGTAATATTCTGTAATTTAACTGTAATTAGGAAGCTATTCCATGTATTTAAGCTGTGAACTAGTGAGTTAATTCAAACAAAGATACAAGGTACGAACTACAGTACAATACAGTACAATAGGCCTACTACAGAACTTGATGGGTTGTAAGCCATTGATTCATTCCTGTTTCCCATAAACAGGCAGTCTATGTTAAATAGGTATACATTGACATAGAAGAGAATTGAACAGGCAATAAAAGACACACACACACACACACACAATCAGAGAAAGTTCTTTACCTCTAAGCAGCTCACAATACATGTGGAAGGAAGAAGAGAAGCTATTGTTTTACCATTTTACCTTCTTTTGGGATTGTCTGCGCTCATGCAGATCCCATGTGAGCAGCAATGATTTGTGGCAAAAATTATGCTCTTCTGATGTAGCCGTGTTTTGTGAGAATAAATAAATAAATACAAAATTTTGGATCACCCTGTTACACCAACAGCCGTGTAGCCAACTTTGCCCATTACATACGTGTAGCAGCCTACATAACGTACAAAATTACCCTGTAATCACACCGTAGTGACACATTTAGGTACTTTTTGTTACATTGTGTAGTACTAAGTACTTTTTATATAATTACGTTGTAGCACCTATGTAACAAGATCTTTTTGTTACATCAGTAAGTAGCTGTGTAACAGACTCGGCCTGTTACATATGTGTAACAGTTGCAGCCTATTACATGTGCATAATTACAATCTGTAAGTACAGGCTGTTCCATAACTTAGTTACATATTAAGTACATTTTGTTGCATGTTATTACAATGTCTACTACTAAGTACTTACTTAAGTAATTACTCTGTATTGCGGACACCGTAAAATAAAGTGTTACCCAATTTTCTTTTTATGGATATTTTGATATATTTATTCTAAAACATAAAGACGATATTGGATGAATTTTAGCAATGTAATGTATGGTATCTAATATTTTTCAATAATTTGTGCTTTTGACGGCGTTAACATGGTGTCACGAATCTGGGAATATCTATGTATTGAAATGATATGCAGATGAGGTTATGCAGTAAAACTAGGCGTTATAAGCTCCATATAGTGATTTCGTGAGGGTTCCTGCCCTGGAATGTGTCCTGCGAGAAGAGAAGAGCAGCAATGAGGGACATGATGGACGGCAAAGACAGAAGATGTTCACGTGATCAGCTGCTTCATCCAAATAAAGCTGCAGAATTGGCACTGCTGTGTTGAGATGGCAGAAGGATGGACAGTAGGAGAGTTCAACTTTTTAAACTGTAGTCTATCGCTATTGTCACCTGAACATGAGCGGGTCGAGTTCACGCTTGACGACTTGTGACGCTTAAAACAATGAGAAACAAAGACGCTCTTACGTCACACTTCACTTTGTGTTTCAAACAGGTTTACGTCAAACCTGAACTCAACTCTGGTGACAGAAGTGAAAACATGAGCATTTACACACATATACTGTATAAATGCAGTGATGTAAACTATGAACAATGTAAAATTGAACGTTTAAGGATATTTTAAATGATTCTGTTTAGAAAATGCTTGTTTTAAAGTACTTATTGGTGTATTGACTAACATACTAAAACACATTAAAGTACTTGATTATGATTTTGATTTATTAATTTTGATGATTCTAAATGTAGCATGTTTTTGATATTACATTAAAAATTATTTCAAATGTACTGAAGTCGTTAGAGCGCCATCTAGCGCACGGGATGACAGTCTTTCAAATTAATATATATAGAATAATATATATATATATATTATTAAGCAGAAAAGTATACAATATGCAGAAATTTACATATTACATACATACAAAAAACAAAAATAAAAAAACATGCCAGAGTGTACAAAACATTGATTCATTAAACAAAAACTGAACATTCATTAAAAATATGACAAGTCTTCCTTGCTTTTTTATTTATAATGTTCTCCAAGCTCGTGCAGAAGTCCTTCGTCTCCTGAAGAAAATGAATGAAATTTGGTTTGGATCCTGACCATTTTTTCTTGTGTATGTGAAATTTTCCCAAAATAATAAACAGTTGTACAATAAAAGTAAAATTATTATTGTCATTGGAATAATACATACAAATATCAAAATTATTTAATTTAAATATAACATTTGTTTTCCTCCAAATGAAATTTTCCACATCCACCCAAAAATTTTTTGTGTAGATTCAATTACAAAATAGATGGACAAGATTCTTTCTCCATAGAACAAAAATCACATGAATAATGGATCTCTAAATGAAACCTCTCTAACACACTTTTAGATGGAAATATACCATGTCAAATTTTAAATGTAACCTCTTTAACTTTATTATTTAAACCGTGTGCTTCACAAATACACCAAGCTTTTTTCCAGTTTATATTTCTAAATACATTCGTCCACAATATGCTTTTCTGAGAAGCTGTTTCATCTATTATAATATTCCTAATATGTTTATTTGTACAACTGTGTTTGAAAATATCAATGTCTCCTATAAACTGCCTTTAATGAATATTGCGTCACTTCAAGCTCAGAGGAAACATTACAGTTCAAATGTTTGAGCTCAAGAAAAGTGTAACTATTCATAAAGTGCATTTTTTCTTTTTTACAGTAATACATTTATTCAGAATGGATGAATTAAATTGACAAAGTGACAAAGACTTTAACAGTGTTACAAAAATATGAAGCAACATAAAACAAAAAACAAGAAAAATGTTTCTTGATCATCAGATCATGATTTCTGAAGGATCATGTGACTCTGAAGGATCATGTGACTGTGAAGACTGAAGTAATGATGCTGAAAGTCATCTTTGATCACAGGAATAAATTACATTTTAAAATATAATTCATATAGAATATAGTTATTAAACTGTAATAATAATCCCAACATTACAAGCAAAATATAATTTCTTATTTTAACTGAAAATCTTGTGAGATTCACTCAATTCAGAATGATTATATATTCATGTTACTCGTGTGTTTTATCTATTAAAGTTCAACAGTTTCATTCAAACTTCCTCAAACTCAGACGCTCGTCTTCCTCCCGACAAAATCAACGGAGCAAAATATATTTACGAAAAGAAACAAATGGACGACATCCTGCTGATATTCTTGACGTGATCAACGAGACGATCTTCAGACCGACATCAACAAACATTCAGACACGATCGCAACAGGAAACAGGAAGTGATGTCGCTTCAGACAGAGAGTTTATTCTCTGATCACAGAAAACACACGAGAAACAAGAACACTTTGTGTGTTTAATGTGTCAGTCAGTGTTTAATGTCACACAGAGACACTGAAGAGTTTGTATAATAAAGTCTAAATCCAGCACAGAGGGGTTCAGTGAATGTGTGTGTGAATGTGTGTAAGTGTGTGAGTGTGTGTGTGTCAGAGACGCTGTAGAAGGACAGAGTGCCGGCTGACACGTCCACAAACACTCCTGCTCTCTGACTGACTGAACCAGAGACGACAGTGGAGTTATTATTGTGACGGACAGTGAATCTGTGATCAGAGCAGAACAGACTCCAGGACTTCTCATTACGTCCAAACCAACAGTCAATCCCTCCTTTCCTCTTGATTCCTTTATAAGCCACTGATATTTCAGTATAATCTCCACTCCATTCAGCCTCCCAGTAACAGCGTCCAGTCAGACTCTCTCCACACAGAACCTGAGGATAATAATCAAATCTCTCTGGATGATCAGGATACGACTGATTCTGTCCCACATACGTCACCTTTCTGTTCTCCTCAGACAGAACGAGGTAATGGTTTGCTGTGTTTGGATCCAGTGTGAGATCACAGGCGTCTGAACACAAGAACACACATTACAAGAGCAACATTTACAACAACAAACACTCAAACTGTTTCTGGACTCACATTTGTGTAATCCTGGAGTGATCCTGAACTCTCCTCCGTGATCCACACTAGAAACACAAACATTATTAGAGTCTGAATTACACTGAGACATTCTCATTTTCTCTCCATGTTTATTATTATTATTATTATTATTATTGGTGTTTTACTCACTATTATCATCTCTGAATCTCACATTATTATTTTTTATTATTTTTATTCCTCCATATGAAGCGTCAAATCATGAGGATCAATATTGATCATCACAGATTCAGTTTAACCCTTCGCTCACCATAGCAACCATCCAGATCACCCTAGCAACCATACAGGGACATGAAAAGCCATAACTCAGCAGCAGAATGTTCTAATGATGTATTAGAAAATCCATGGCAACTGTCTGTGGCACATAGCAACCACCCAGAGCACCATAGCAAATGCATAGCAACTCCTAGAAACCAGTTAGAATACCTTAGCAACCGCAAAGCAACAGCCTAGCAACCACCCAGAACAGCATAGCAACTGCCTAGCAACCACCCAGAACAGCATAGCAACAGTCTAGCAACCACCCAGCAATGCCTTAGCAACCCACCCAGTACAACCTAGCAACCGACATGCAACTTCCTAACAACTACCCTGAATACCTTAGCAACCAAAAAATAACACTTTTGCAACCACCTAGCAACTCCCTAGCAACTCCCTAGTAATCACACAGAACACCATAGCAACTGCCTAGCAATAACCCAATATACCCTAGCAACCGCTTAGCAATGCCATAGCAACCACCCAGATTACCCTAGCAAATGCATAGCAACTCCTAGAAACCACTTAGAATACCTTAGCAACCGCAAAGCAACAACCTAGCAACCACCCAGAACAGCATAGCAACTGCCTAGCAACCACATAGCAACCACCCAGATTACCCTAGCAAATGCATAGCAACTCCTAGAAACCACTTAGAATACCTTAGCAACCGCAAAGCAACAACCTAGCAACCACCCATAACAACATAGCAACTGCCTAGCAACCACCCAATACACCCTAGCAAGCACCTAGCATCCACCCAGAACACCCTTACCACCACCTAGCAACAGTCTAGCAACCACCCAGCAATGCCTTAGCAACCCACCCAGTACAACCTAGCAACCGACATGCAACTGCCTAACAACTACCCAGAATACCTTAGCAACCAAAAAATAACACTTTTGCAACCACCTAGTAACACCCTAGTAACTCCCTAGTAACCACACAGAACACCATAGCAACTGCCTAACAACTACCCAGAATACCTTAGCAACCAAAAAATAACACTTTAGAAACCACCTAGCAACTCCCTAGCAACCACACAGAACGCCGTAGCAACCATGTAATGAAATGAAAGAGTCATTTCTCATTTCTCAGCATCAGAACATCGTAGACGCGTCACATTTGTGTGATTCTCACTAGAAAACAGATTTACATCATTTAATAATTCATTCATCGTTTTATTAAAAGCATTATTCATTTGTCATTTTATGTGTTTATATTTTATATTACTCAATCTTTCTCTCTATTGTTGTTTAATCTCGTGGTTTGAAGGGATGTTTGAGTCACAGAAGAGACAATGTCTCCATTTCAAGGTTTTTAACGTCACAGGAAGTGACGAAGGTTCTCGTTGTTTTTTCTGTGGTATAAAAACAGTTGAATTTGTTCCAGTCGGACTAATGCTTCGTTCCAGACGAGGTTGAACGTGGGAAAATCCCAAATTAAATGTCCCACTTTTCAGTGAGTTCGTCATACTCGTGAAGTTCATGTTGATCACGTGATGTCGCCACGACACAATGAGAGCATCATTTTGTGTGTCAATTATGGCAAAACAGAATAAAAAATATCATAAAATCGCCTTGAAAACAGCTGAAGAAAACCAGAAACGAATTTAACTTCACATGAACTCAATGTCTAACATGTCAGTTTGATTTTATCTTGGAAGTGACGTCAAATGACGAATCCTTCATTGTTTCCGCTCTTCCCTGACTTTCTCAGTCAAACTTCCAGGCGTCAGAAGATCTTCTGGCAGGGATTCACATGTCGCTTTCTCCTTCTTTCCAAAGCACTCGGGAGCTGCCGTTGCTAAGCAACCATGAGCCGCACTGTCCATGACAACGAATAACTTTCAGCACTGAAAATCTCTTGCAGTAAGTGTCCGTTCACACAGAACGCGTCTTTCTGCTCCAACGCGCTACTTTTCCACTGTTTTTCTATGTAAACGCGCTAGAAGGACGTGTATGACCGTTACGCCCGCGTCGCGTCTTTTGCAGCGCCTCGCACATGAGAGACGCGTCAAATTAAAAGAATTTCAACTTCTACACGCAGCGCCGCTCATCAATGTCACTTCAAAACAGTGGACCAATCAGAAGAACTCGGAGGCGGGGCGTTGCGAGCTTCTGTTTACAGTAGCAAGTTGGCATGGCAACCGTGTTATTTGTTCGTTATTGCGTCACGAGACGCTCGCGTTCTGCGCTGCGCTTTTAAAAACCATTCCTGAGTTTTTAGACGCAAAGACGCTTTCTGTGTGAATGTCTCTTTTTAACTCTGCTACTAGATTTATTCACGGAGAAGAGAAAAATACAGCGCTGTGATTGGCTGTTCCTACAAAATGAGCAGCTGTAGTGAATTGTAACTAACTTTACTGGTCAAGCTCAGTTTGATATCGATGGACAGTCGAAGTAGAAGTTTCGTCATTCACAGTAAAGCAAATGATCAGTTACAGTGTCACTCTCACTGTATAAATGACAATTTTAGCATTTTATTTATATTACAGTTAAATGAGGGATGTTTAGCACTGACACGTGTGTTAAACTTAATAAATACTAATATTTTAATGTATTTTTGTATTGTTTCATTTGTGTTACGGATTAATTTTAGATGCCCATGATCAGAGAGTTGAAAAGCACAGTAAAAAGCCAAAAAGCTAATAAAGTAAATGCAGACCCAGTAGCTCGAGTGACTCTTAAAGCCCATTCTCACCAAGAACAATAAATATAAAGATGATTATAACAATAACTCTATTATCGTCCACACCAATGAACGATAACACTGTTCAATCTAAGCATGTACTGCAGTTTTGTCTCCGTCGCTTCATTTGCTGAAGCTCTTGAAAGCAGAATGGATTCTGATTGGCTGTCAGTGTATTTATTGTTGATTAGCTGCAGCTGTTTCTCTGTGCTGTTGTTATAGCTGTGCTGTGGACTCTGCTATTCTCTCTCATTTAGAAGGATTTTTTAAAACTATATCATTACAGTTATCAGACTTGGTAGATAGGTGGATAGGTAGGGCTTTAGCAAAGAAAAGAGAAAGTCATGCAGGATTGTCAGAATAAAAGCTTCCTAATATTTCTGAACAGAGAGTTCACTACAGTGTCACAAGTTCAAAAGAGCATTGAGGAGATTCTCCAGCCAAGCTTTATAATGGCAGTGAAACCTCCTTTTGAAGCTCAAAACATCCATCCAAGGGCGCAGACACTAGCCGTCATTCCAGAAGTGAGGGGGACAGAAATGTAATACTAGTTTTTATTTTATCTCTTGCTTTTAATTTGAAATTAAACACTTAGTCCTTTTAGCATTTAGTCCTCATGGATTTTATACAATGTAAAAAAAAGATCAGAGAATGAGGCAGAAAATACAGTTTGGAAACATTACAGTTGTAATTGAACAACTGAAACATGTTTCTTCTGCTCACTAACGCCAGATTTATTTAATCAAATGCAGTAAAAACAGTAATATTTTGAAATAGTATAACAATTTAAAAAACTGTTTTCTAGGTGAATATTTAGTAAAATGTACAATAATGTGATCAAAGCTGAATTTCCAGCATCATTACGTCAGTCTTCAGAGTCACATGATCCTTCAGAGTCACATGATCCTTCAGAAATCATTCTGATATGATGATCAAGAAACATTTATGATTATTATCAATGTTGAAAACTGTTGTGCTGCTTCACCATTCACACATTTGTGGTAAGATTTATAAAAGAGAAATTAATACTTTTATTCATCAAGGATGAATTAAATTTATCAAAAGTGACAAAAAATATAAATAAATTCATTGAACTTTCTATTCATCAAAGAAAAGTTAAATGTATCATGATTTCCACAACAATTTTAAGCAACAGTTTTCAACATTGACAATAATCATAAATGTTTCATCAGATCATCAGATCAGAATGATTTCTGAAGGATCATGTGACTCTGAAGGATCATGTGACTCTGAAGGATCATGTGACTCTGAAGACTGACGTAATGATGCTGAAAATTCAGCTTTGATCAAGATTGATTCACATTGACCTCCATCACTTGCCCGAAAAAAGTGCGGGAGACGAATTAACGTTGATGAAGATATATGTATATTCACACAGAAAATAGCTATTTTAATTAGTAATATTTCACAATATTACTGTTTTTACTGTATTTTTTGATTAAATAAATGCTGAACATAAAAGACTTTTCAAAAACAAGATTGTCAATCAGCACTGCATTATTCATGAACCTTATTGTCAATAAATACCTTAAGACGGCTTGAAAAACACAAATAAAGCAGATCTCGTCGCAATCGTGTGTTTATTGTCTTCACGTTTCATCCATAGGCGGAGTTTGGGGGGGGCTGGGGGGGGGGCAATGCCCCCCCAGACCAGAGCCAATTAATGCCTGCCTTGTGCTTTGATTATTATTTTTTTTATTACAGAATTCATATTTTCTCGTTTTATTTGTCTTATCTTATTAGTTCTGTATATAGAATGAGTAAGATATGGCTAATTAATTATTAATTACTGTATTTAATTTTTTATTACTGTAGCTTTATTACATTCTCCCGCGATTTGCGAATCTCAAAGTATCGCGGTACGTGAGTGGACGCTCTTGTCGTTCTGTTTTACGCGCTGAATAAACAAAATTCGGCGTTTTTTTAATAAATCCACTACTAAAAGTGTGGAGTTTTCTAATTCTACTTCAACTATCGATTTGACTGCAAATCTATCAGAAGAGAAGATAGTGGACATCTACGCATCTCGGAAAAAGAGGCGGCTTCTTCTGCATTAGGTAAGATATTGTAATGTCTGAAGTAGTTCTATGACAGGTCAAGGGAGGCTCTGTTTATGAACTTTAATCTGAACGAAGAAGAACACACTGTAACAAGCGCACCCGTCTAACACACTTCTGAACTCCCCGTGTTAACCCTATCACTGCCGATGCAAAACAAAACAGCAACTATAAAGAGTCTGTTCTATTCGCTATTCTTTGTATAAAGTCATTGTTCATTGTAAATGTATTTTATATGTAGAATGTATGATATATAAATATGATATAAAAAAAAATCTGAGCTCGTGGTCTGCTGGCCTGGTAGGTGCCCCCCCAAGCACAAAAGTGAAACTCCGCCTATGGTTTCATCAGTCAATATGTTTCTGAATTTTATTCATCAGTTTGACCAGTGAAATCAAGCATTTTTGTTGTTGTTGTTGAAGGATTGAGTGATGAGAGGAAATGGACACAAGCAGAACGCTGGTGTTTCTGACAGCGCGTGTCCACTGAAGAGCAGAGCGAGTGTATTCAGTTCATTCCTGTGGATGTTGAGCTTTCAACTTACACGAGAGCGTGAAGATCAACATCCTTAGTAATCAAGTGAAAATGCTCGGCTCGCTCCTCTCCAGTGACATTTAGAATAACTGTTTGTCATTTTTGTTATTGCTCGTCTTCACACTGAAGTGCTGTGCGCTTCCTGCAGCAGTTTTGATTTGGGTCATTCACAGGCGAAAGGTTTTTGCTGAGCTAATTGTTAGGGCGGACACAGCTGTTTTCACTGATTCACTGGAAAGCAATATATTAATCTAGTGTGTGTGCGCTGACACAGAAGCGTCCAGCCCTCGTGTTCTACCTCCTCGTGTTCAACCTCCTCGTGTTCAACCTCCTCGTGTTCAACCTCCTCGTGTTCAACCTCCTCGTGTTCAACCTCCTCGTGTTCAACCTCCTCGCGTTCAACCTCCTCGCGTTCAACCTCCTCGCGTTCAACCTCCTCGCGTTCAACCTCCTCGCGTTCAACCTCCTCGCGTTCAACCTCCTCGTGTTCAACCTCCTCGCGTTCAACCTCCTCGCGTTCAACCTCCTCGTGTTCAACCTCCTCGCGTTCAACCTCCTCGTGTGAAGACCTCCTCGCGTTCAACCTCCTCGTGTGAAGACCTGCGACTCCACCGAGCAACGACACCGGTAGGGCACTGAAGTATCTTCCTTCCCACTTCTTCTTTTCCTTCATACTCGTGTGTTTTCAACACATTCCTGTTGTTGCTCCACTATCACCCATAGAAGGCAGCACAACACTGCTAACCTGCGTCCTATTTCCTCCTCTTCTAACACACCTCTCTCTGTTTCTGTGGGTCTGTGGAATTAACAAAGCTGACTTCATTCCAGCTTCTGCTACTAACTCTACTCTCAATATCTTGGGCTTGACTGAGACCTGGATTCGTCCAGAGGACTCCTCAACCCCTGCTGCTCTCCATCAACTTCACTTTCACTCATAACTCTCGCCCGTCTGGGAGAGGAGGGGCTCAGGTCTCCTCATTTCTAACAATTGGAAATAATTAACTCTCTTCTCTATGCAACATCAATTCATTTGAGTTTCATGTCATTACAATCACAACCCCTGTCAAAATTCATCTTGTCGTTTATCGTCTCCAGGTCAATTGTGTACCTTTATAGAGGAATTGGACATGCTGCTGTCCTCATTTCCAGACGATGGCAGTCCACTTGTAGTATTGGGAGATTTTAATATTCACCTTGACAAACCTTATGCTTCAGACTTCCTCTCTCTCCTAGCCTCATTTGATCTCAATCGGTTCATCACCACAAACACCACAAATCTGGAAACCAACTGGACCGAATTTACACGCGAATCACTGACAACATCCTGGTAAAACCTCGGCACATTTCCCACCATTTCTTCATTACTTTTAATCTACAACTCCCTACTTGTGCACCACCAACCATTTCACAAGTGACCTTATGAATTATGTTACCTTAATATTATGTTTCTTATGCTCAAATAGCATTAAAAAAAACATTTTCAGTTTTGACCAGCCAATGCGCATTGCTCAGGTTTCTATGGGAACCGGAGCTTCTAACGGCAGCTGCAGTGACGCAATGACTTTATCGATCAGCGATTGGCTCTTTTACTTACAAGGCGGGATCTATTCCACCATATTGAGCATTGCAGTTTCTCCCATTCACAAGAAATACGAGTGAACCGTCTTTCTATATCTATAGTGTTTGGTTTTACAGTATTGAGTCACTGAACAGTACAGTCAGATAGTTAACTTACAGTCCACTAGCAGCTGTGCTACTGGTCCATTTCATGCTTGAAGTGAACAGACACTTCATATTCATTTGACCATTTATCATCAGATAAATGTTTGTTTGTTTTGTTTGTATCGTGTCTTTTGGGTAAAAACATACATATAGATCGAAAAGAGTGTAACAGGAGCACACATTCACTTTCTGTCATTGAAGACAAAGGTGAACAAATACAGACAAATATGTTTAAACTATTTTCACTCAAGTGATGATAACTTCAGTCATATTAGTATCCTAAGAAATGATCATTTTTTGATGGTGCAGGTGGAATTAAATAATTCTTTTTGGTCATTAAAAATGCTCTTTTTGGTCATATTTGTTGCAGTATTTTTTTTCTGAGACTAACAGACTAATAAAATTTTGGTCGACGGAGCCTCTTCTCGTCGCCTAACGTTTAGCAGATTATTTGGGGACAGACCTAATTGTTACAGCTCAACATACTTGAGTTTGTCCAGATGTTGGAGTGTATCAGAGAGCAGCTTCCGTCCGGATTCTCCTGGGTGATTGTAGCTCAGATCCAGCTCTCTCAGGTGTGAAGGGTTTGAACTCAGAGCTGATGCCAGAGCAGCACAACCTTCCTCTGACACCAAACAGCCAGATAATCTGCAACAACAAGTGTTCATGTTAGTGTGCTTCATTCTTAAAGATGTATAGTATAAATAGCCTCAGTAAGGGGGTGCTAGGGGTGGCAAATGGGGCTTAAGACCAGAATGTTTTCTGTAAGGTCCCGAATGTTTTGTTACCTTGTCTTTCTCGTAGAACGACATGAGGGTGAAAAATTAATGACAGAATTTTCATTTTTGGGTGAACTAACCCTTTAAGTGAAATCAGTTTCATTGGAAATAAATGTAATGATTGTGTACATTTATATAACTGTAGTGTACTGACAGTAGTTTCATGTTGCTCGTCTACACAGAAATATGTGAAATGATCAGTGTTTTTTTTTGTTGTCTTTTTACTTTTACATGTCCCGATAAAATATTATTTGTCAAGTTTCCAGACATGATTGCTGTACATTTAACATTTTCAAATCTCGATTCAGTTCTATTCAGTGTTGCGTTGCGAACAAAAGCTCAGTAAAATACAATCACCAAAACAACTTCATGATAAGAATGGAATAGTAGAGACACACTTTACCAAAACAGAGAAAGGTTAGGCTACAATGTAACATTGAAATGTCTGAGAAACGCTGAAAGAGGTTGAAAAAGACTTTATCATTCATCTTGTTCTGGCCCTATACTTCATGTTAACGGGACAACATGTGACAACGTGTTACTACTGTATATAAAAATAATGCAAGTTTTTAGCACAACAGTGTATCATGACATATTCACAGACCCATTTAGTCCCAATGGTCAAGAAAACCCGAACCGAATTGGACAGAGTGCAAATATTTTGGCTCATTTTTAAGATATCCCATACGAGAAGGTGTCGATCAAATAACATTGAATTACACTGTGTTTTATAACGCACCGGCCTTTAATCAAAGAGAAACGCCGGCATGAATTTGGGCACGATGACGACTCATTCTACATTAGAGCCATATGTAAATGTCATAGAATGATATAAAAAAAATCATCCAGCAAAGCGTTCAAACTTTGTTTGGTGCATTACACATTCTCTGTCTTTACCGGATTAAGTAACTGAACACAAAGATAATGTTTACAAAAAGGTTTTCTCTTTCCTTTTTGGTTGTATTGTATTTTTATTGATGCATTAGAACAAAGTGTAATGAAATCAAAAATAAACATGAAAAAAACATGGTTATTTTTTATGTTTCCCGGTTAATGATCCGAAGGACATGGTGGCCAATAAGAAACAGGATGGAACTACTTTTTTAAACAATTATCAAAAAATAAAGCCATAAATCATTTTTTTGTTTCATTAACTAAATGAATAAAGGATCAGTTTCTCTATATGGATGTCCTTCCACCATCTTTGGCCTAAAGAGAATTATGGGAAAACCAGATCTCATTAATATTCATAAGCTCATTACCATAGCTATTCTTACCTGTAAAAATGGCATTTCTAGATATCTGTAAATCTATTTTCTTTAGTTGCAAGGGCAACTTCAGATATAAACCGCTTTTGTTGATATCAATAATTTATGATACCAAAAATTAACATTGTTACTAGCAATTCAATTGTTGATATCAAGAATAGACATTTTCACAAGTAACCACGTATTTATTGATGTAAAAAATAAAGACTTTTCTATTAAGAATTGTATTTCTCATATGTGAAATTGGATTATCAACTAGTAAGAAATGAATTCTTGATATCTGTAATTGTATTTTCACTAGTGAAATGTCACCATAGGCTGCCATTAAAATTCAATTGTTGATATCAAGAATTCATATTTCTGCCAGTGATGACATCATTGTTGATATCAAGAATTATCATTTTTACTAGTGGAAATTTAATTCCTGACATCAAAAATTTTCATTGTTCCCAGTAGAAATAATTAAAATTTTAACAACTGAAAATTCAATTGTTGATATCAAGAATTCATATCCTGGGAATGATTAAAAGTCAAAGTGGCGTGCCTATTGCCATATAAATTAATATCAAGAATAATATTCTTTTAACAGTGAAAATGTATTTCTTTTCAGTTATAAAATGAAAAAAGAAATTCAGTTATAGAGTTGGTTTGCATTTGTTCCTAGTCATTGTTTTTCCGGTTTTCAAAGGAAGGAGAGTCTGCTTTTAGCTGTTATGCCAGCCTCAGAACCAGCTTCCTGAAGAGATCAGATGTGCTCCAACAGTAGTCACATTCAAATCCAGCCTCAAAACATCTGTTTAGCTATGATTTAATGATTGAGCACTGTGCTTCTGAGGTGATCTCACACACACACACACACACACTCCAGCTAACTTGTATAACTAATAACTCCTGTTGTCTTCTCGTGAGCTCCCTATGTTGCTCTGACTGAAAGGATAATAGTATAGTGAGACGGAAGAGATTACCTCAGAAACCTCCTCAGATCCCACAATAATTAATAGAAAAGTTTATGTAACATTTTAATGGAGAAAACCCTTAATGGAGATGTTTTGTGCATTCCTGTGATCGCAAATAAATGGAAGCAGGTGCAGCTGAATAGGTGGTAGGCTTTTTATGTGAAATCGTAAATACCAGTTTGATTCAGCATGATTGATGTGCACAAATATTAATCAATTACTGTCACTGTAACATTTTTATTGTAATAAATTGGTCAAATACTGATGTTGGAATCTTAAGTCTTTATGTAAAGACCAAACCTTCATTTTTGACATGCTCATGATGCGATCTAGCTACAGTGAGGAAAATAAGTATTTGAACATCCTGCTATTTTGCAAGTTCTCCCACTTAGAAATCATGGAGGGGTCTGAAATTGCCATCATAGGTGCATGTCCACTGTGAGAGACATAATCTAAAAAAAAAAATCCAGAAATCACAATGTATGATTTTTTAACTATTTATTTGTATGATACAGCTGCAAATAAGTATTTGAACACCTGAGAAAATCAATGTTAACTCCACTCCATTTATTATCCTAAATTAGATGCACCTGTTTGAGGTCATTAGCTGCATAAAGACACGTGTCCACCCCATACAATCAGTAAGAATCCAACTACTAACATGGCCAAGACCAAAGAGCTGTCCAAAGACACTAGAGACGAAATTTTACACCTCCACAAGGCTGGAAATGGCTACGGGGAAATTGCCAAGCAGCTTGGTGAAAAAAGGTCCACTGTTGGAGCAATCATTAGAAAATGTAAGAAGCTAAACATGACTGTGAATCTCCCTTGGACTGGGGCTCCATGCAAGATCTCACCTCGTGGGGTCTCAATGATTCTAAGAAAGGTGAGAAATCAGCCCAGAACTACACGGGAGGAGCTGGTCAATGACCTGAAAAGAGCTGGGACCACCGTTTCCAAGGTTACCGTTGGTAATACACTAAGACGTCATGGTTTGAAATCATGCATGGCACGGAAGGTTCCCCTGCTTAAACCAGCAGATGTCCAGGCCCGTCTTAAGTTTGCCAAAGACCATTTGGATGATCCAGAGTCATGAGAGAAAGTCATGTGGTCAGATGAGACCAAAATAGAACTTTTTGGTCATAATTCCACTAAACGTGTTTGGAGGAAGAAGAATGATGAGTACCATCCCAAGAACACCATCCCTACTGTGAAGCATGGGGGTGGTAGCATCATGCTTTGGGGGTGTTTTTCTGCACATGGGACAGGGCGACTGCACTGTATTAAGGAGAGGATGACCGGGGCCATGTATTGCGAGATTTTGGGGAACAACCTCCTTCCCTCAGTTAGAGCATTGAAGATGGGTCGAGGCTGGGTCTTCCAACATGCCAATGACCCGAAGCACACAGCCAGGATAACCAAGGAGTGGCTCTGTAAGAAGCATATCAAGGTTCTGGCGTGGCCTAGCCAGTCTCCAGACCTAAACCCAATAGAGAATCTTTGGAGGGAGCTCAAACTCCGTGTTTCTCAGCGACAGGCCAGAAACCTGACTGATCTAGAGATGATCTGTGTGGAGGAGTGGGCCAAAATCCCTCCTGCAGTGTGTGCAAACCTCGTGAAAAATTACAGGAAACGTTTGACCTCTGTAATTGCAAACAAAGGCTATTGTACCAAATATTAACATTGATTTTCTCAGGTGTTCAAATACTTATTTGCAGCTGTATCATACAAATAAATAGTTTAAAAAAAATCATACATTGTGATTTCTGGATTTTTTTTTTTAGATTATGTCTCTCACAGTGGACATGCACCTACGATGACAATTTCAGACCCCTCCATGATTTCTAAGTGGGAGAACTTGCAAAATAGCTGGGTGTTCAAATACTTATTTTCCTCACTGTAGTTTTCAGCCAACTGGCAAAACATTAGGGTTGGGTGACATTGCCAGTGTCTGAACAGACGTACACACTGTTCCTTGTCAGTGTACTGCAGGTTTTTGGAAATCTAAGCTATTCTTGCAGCTCGCCATTCGAAATGAAAGTATTTGGATGATGACTCATGATTTATTAAAATGTAAATGACATTAATTAGCCATCGTTTACAAGGCAGAGAACTGAAACCATTCAGCTGCTCGGAAGTTCAAGAATTTGGGATTTATAGATTTCACATCTGAAAGAGAGGCGTACGCGCAATCATGTGTGTTTCTCCAGAGGTATCCTAAATGTAGCTGAAGCATCCTGTATAAACTCCCCTCATGGGGCATTAGCTACAAGCAGACAAGGGCACACCTGGATCAAAAGTAAAAGACTGTAGTTTTTCTTGCCGTGTTTCCTTTTTTTATTCTGTGCAGTTTCATAATTATAAAAGGATGTATTTATAATTATGTAATTACAAAATGAGAAATACATATGCTTGTCAAACACTATTATTAAAATATGAATCAGTGTGAAACACAAACCTCAGTATCACGAGTTGACAGGTCGGACTCTTCAGTCCAACACAGAGCAGCTTCACTCCTAAATCCTGCAGGTCATTGTTACTCAGATCCAGCTCTCTCAGGTGTGAAAGGTTTGAACTCAGAGATGATGTCAGAGCAGCACAGCTTTCATCTGCCATCAAACAGCCAGATAATCTACAACAAGTGTACATATTAGTGTGCAAAACTCAGCAGTAAGTTCAAAATCAGTCAATCACTGTTACACATAAAAGGGGTAGTGAATGACTATCAATCTCTGCTACTGAACATTAAAGCTCTTTCACACAAAAGACTAAAATTCAGCATGAACAAGATTCCCAACAAACCAAAATTCTTCAGACATGCAGATGAATAAGATTTTAGCTTTGGGCTTGGAGGTGCAAAAATAATAAAAACTGTTTTGCTTGTCTGCATTAAACACAACAGCATATAGAACCGGCACTAACGATACACATGGAGCTGTGGTTGTCTTTGCACTCTATAAAATTTTCTCAATTATACAACAATTTTGAGCTCTAGATAAAATGTTTGCGGTCCATGGACCCTTTAAACTACTGGAATATTCCAAAAACATTCACACTTTTGCCAACTTTTTTAACACACTTTTTGTTCAAATACACAGAATAACCAAATAACAGGCAGAGTCCTAGGAAAACAAGCAAACAAGTCAATTCAGGTAACAGGCAGAAGATCAAAAAATGAAAATAAAAGGGCTCACAAATGCAGCATTAACACTAACAAGATTTTGCAAAGGGTGGACAAAAGCACAGAGCTTAAACAGACAAACTGATACAAGCAAGATAGACAGGTGGAAGTAATCAAAACATAATGAGTTTGGGCAATGAGTCATGGGAGATGTAGTTCATTATGGAGGAGATAAAGAGTCAAGAAGTGTGCCCTCTGGTGGAGATCATTGGGCAATCTTACAGGTGGATGTAACAAATGAAGGTGATGCATTCTAATCTACATCATAAATGTCTTAAATATTTGTAAAAGGGAAAAAGAACTCTGCTAGGAACCTTGTGTCACTACTTTTGCTAACCGAACAAAACAAATTGGCACATTTTTAGGTTATTTCTGTTTATATTTAAAATTATCCAAACACAAAGACGATTAATAAAAAAAATAGATTAGAAAAGAGCAAACACTTGAAAAAAACAACAACAACAGTGGCTAACATAGGGCTGAACATAGAGAAGGGTCATTTTGTCACAAAAACATGTTTATAAAATGATAAAATATATAAAGTTTCACTTTTTGCCTCAAATTTTTGGACCATACTGTATATACATTTCTCAGGGCAGTTAGATTTAGGCACATGAAAAAATGAACAATTTTCAATTTCTCAAAATGTTTTCTTCTTAAACATGCTTATTAACATCACAAAATTAATCAGTGTGAAACACAAACCTCAGTGTGTTGAGTTGACAGTTTGGACTCTTCAGTCCAGCAGAGAGCAGCTTCACTCCTGAATCCTGCAGGTGATTGTTACTCAGATCCAGCTCTCTCAGGGGGGAGTTTGATGATTGTAGAGCTGAAGCCACAATTTCACAGTGCTGATCAGTGAGATTACAGCATACCAATCTGAAAACAGCAAGGACTCTAGTTAAAATGCATACTGTTGTGCTGATGTCTCAAAGAAAATATATTTCCATATATTTATGATCAATATATTAAATGGTTTAAATATATTGAACAATATACAGAATAATATGGTGACCTAGAGTACTCAACATGCTGCAACTGAATAAAACGCATACAAATAGAAAAAGCATCACCAAATTAAGAAAAAGTATTCATCAGTTTGAAAACACGTGCTGCGAATACTCACAACGCAACCAAATACAGAAACGTGCTGCAAATACTCACAACACAAACAAAAACACGCTGCAAAATTTCACAACACAAGCAAATACAGAAATGTGTTGCAAATACTCACACACACGATAAGGCTGGTAAAATAAACAAAAAACTTTCAGGTCATCGACAACACCACTGACGAGTAGACACGGAACAATAATCATCTCCCAGCCGGGTTCGTCACTTGTTGGGATCCCCTTGAAACATTTCTGTTGTGGTCTGTGCAGCGAGTTTCTGTATTTGGTTGCATTGTGAGTATTTGTAACTCATGTGTTGTTAAACTGATAAAGATATTTTCTTCAGTTACAGCATGTTGATCTCTCTTGGCCACTGTAGAATAATATAT
The DNA here is from genome assembly GCA_038088235.1 of Zacco platypus. NCBI lineage: Eukaryota > Metazoa > Chordata > Actinopteri > Cypriniformes > Xenocyprididae > Zacco > Zacco platypus. Next base: position 34,268,446 of record CM076083.1, on the reverse strand, counting down.
TTTATCAATATATTACGATATATTAGAATACATAAGGAATTTATGCTTTTCATATATTAAAAAATGTCACATTATATTTACTATAACGTGTATGCACTTGAGTTACTTTCACTCAATTGAGTTATGTTGCTACTACACTAAGTATTTGAGTTGAGTTTAGAAGGAAAGTTTTGTTGGTATTACTTTAGGGTCCAAAATACTCAAAAGTCTCATGCAAATAGTTGCCTCAATTATTTTTTTATTCATTTCTAATGCTTGAATGCATTAGAAATGCTTGAGAAATTTGAGGCAACCAGTTACCACACTGTATTTTTTTTTTTTTTACCTTGTTTAACTAAAAAAATTGAGGCAACTATTTGCATGAGAAATTTAAGCATACTGAACTCAAGTCATTTGTGTTTGACCAATTAGACTTTAATTAGACACGTTCGGTCTAAGATATATAAGACTATCAGAAGGTGCTTAAAAATTTGAGCCATGTATTTTAACGTTGAATTAGGCTACTACTAAGTTTATTTGACAGTCTAGATTTTTGAGGGAGACCTGTTTTGTGTATATATTTAATACATCATTTTTAGTGCACTGAGGCTTGTGTTGTTCAATAAATCTTTAATTTAAGCAAGTTTCTGTATCACTTCTTATTACTTAACTGTTAGATTTTATGAGATGAAGGGGGGAAAAAGAAAATCGGCCAAACATTTTGGCCAAAAAAAAAAAGAAAGAATCTGCATCATATATCGGCCATTAGCTGCGCGATTTCTAAATATTTACATCGGCCAGAGAAAAACACATATTGGTCGACCTCTATCTATAATAATTAAAAGACTGTTTATATATTATATTTTCTGGCTAGTTTAGCCAAAGTTTTTTATAATACACCATCCTTTCACCCAAACGGAATAATTAAAAAATTTAAATGGGTGATTCTTAAATTTTCTTTTGTGATATACTCCAGTTCTTGTTAAAACACACTAGACATGCTTATTGTGGGCATTTTGAGAACCTTTTGTGTGAAATCATTTTTATTTTGTCCATCAAAAGTGTACTTTAACTTTAACTTCCACATGTGAAGCTCCTGACCTTGTTGACCCAATGAGTCTTTTGCAGTCCATTGGTCATGCTTAACTGCAATTTCTAGTATTGCATCTAGTATTGCATCCTTCTCATGTGCATTTAATAATTTTTTACTTTTCAGTCTGAGTTAAATTTCTTTTTTTGGCTCATTTTATCTGTAAAAGAAATCATGCCTAATAAATGTGCACACCTGAATATAAGCAGTTTTTCATTTTCCAGCCTTCATGAAAAATGAACAATTATATATTACTTATAAATGATTCAATACAAAATTAAAAGTAGTTAAGATTAATGTGGTTTGGAACTGGCAATATGTGCCTGGAATATAATCAGAAAAACAACTTGCCTAATAATTCTGCACGCACTGTACATTCTGTGTATAACAAGTTACTTTTTAACATCCACCAGTTCTACTGACTAAAATGACATTAACAACTGCCTTAGATTTGGACTAGTTTTACTGGTTGCTTGGTTGTGTTCACAAAGTATAAAACTATTTTTACACACAAAAAAGTAATAGCATTGACTGAGTTGAGAATGAAAACATCACTTAACTACAATAATTACCATTTGATATTTGTGATCACATGGTTCATGTATAATCATGTTTATATTTTCACACTCACAGAGCTTTTCTGCAGTTCCTCACAGCAGGTACCAGTCTCCATCGACCCTCTTTTGATTTGATGTTGTATTTTTTAGGGTCAAACTCATCCATCACCTCCTCTGACATCAGGATCATGTTTGCCAAAGTTGAACATTGTGCAAGAGAAAGATTTTTACTTTTTGCTTTAGATTTTACAAGTGTCTGCACTTCTTCAACAATGGAACACTTCATCTCAATCAAGCAGTGTGACAGATTCATCCATCTTTCAGGACTGACATTGTTTTTTTGACCTCGTTTGAGGTTTTGGACTATTTTCTTGGTGCTCTCTGGGTTGTTCTCTGTGTGAATCAGCACATCTTGTAAGAGTTTCTGACTGGACTCCAGTGAGATGCCATGAAGGAATCGAAGGAAAAGATCCAGATGTCCATTTTTACTGCTCAAGGCTTTATTCATTGCTCCCTTCAGAAACACATCCAGAGGAACATTCTCACACTGAGTTCTGGACTGTCCTGTGAGGAACATTTTCAGAACTTCACTGTTCTTGTGTAAATAGCAGAAAAACACATATAGTCCTGCAAAAAACTCCTGAAAGCTCAGATGTACAAAGCTGTAAACCTTCCTGTGATAAATCACAGATTCCTCCCTGAAGATCTCAGTGCAAATCCCAGAATACACTGAGGCGTCAGTGACGTCTATGCCGCTCTCTCTCAGGTCCTCCTCATAGAACATCACATTGCCCTTCATCAGCTGATTGAAAGCCAGTTCAGCAAGTTTCACGATCACGTCTCTGTTGGACTGCAGGAGTTTCTCTGGATCTCTCTCTTCATACTTCTGGCTCCTCATATGAGTTTGAATGAGCAGGAAGTGAATGTACATTTCAGTCAGAGTTTGAGGGATTTCTGCACTGAGATCTTGTTTCAGGATGTTTTGAAGCACAGTGGCTGAGATCCAGCAGAAGACTGGTATGTGGCACATGATGTGGAGGCTTCTTGCTCTTCTGATGTGTGAGATGATTCTGCTGGCTTGATGCTGTTCACTGATTCTCTTCCTGAAATATTCCTCCTTCTGAGCGTCGTTGAATCCCTGAATTTCTGTCACACGGTCAATGTAGTTAGCTGGGATCTGATTGGCTGCTGCTGGTCTGGTGGTGATCCAGATGAGAGCAGAGGGAAGCAGATCTCCTTTCATGAGGTTTGACATCAACACACCCACTGATGAAGTCTCAGTCACATCAGAAACTTTCTCACAGTCTGAAAACATCAGTGTAATTCTGCTTTCATCCAGACCATCAAAGATGAACACAACCGTACATTCATCATAAATCTTTGATTCCAGATATTGAAGTTCAGGATGAAAGTCCAGCAGAAGTCTGTGAAGACTGTACTGGTGATCTTTAATCAAGTTCAGTTCTCTAAATTGAAGCACAAACATGAAATCTACATCCTGATTGGCTTTTCCCTCGGCCCAGTCCAGAATGAACTTCTGCACAGAGACGGTTTTTCCAATTCCAGCGATGCCTTTAGTAAGAACAGTCTTGATTTGGTCTTTCTTCTCTCTTATCTTCTCCTCATATCCTGGTTCAGGTGAAGGATCAAAGATGTCATTGCAGTTGATTGGAGTGTCTTGGAGTGTCTTGTAACTTTTCTCCATCTGTAGCACCTCATGTTCTTCATTCACACTTTCACTCTCTCCCTCTATGATGTACAGCTGTGTGTAAATCCTGTTCAGGAGCGTCTGATTCTCTTGTAGTTTGATTCCCTCAAATACACTCTCATATTTTTTCTTCAAGCTGGTTTTGTGCAGATCTTTGACTCTCTGAAGATCGTGATGCACTGGTTGGTGAGAATCGAGCTGCAGGGCTGCTTCTGTGTCATGATGACTGATGTGTTTCTGACAGGACACGTATCTGATCTGGTCAGCTCTCCCACCACTGAAAACACATTAAGATGAACAGAGAGACAAAACAAAGAGAAAAGACCTTTGTCAAAAAGAAAATATTTAAATGACTATAATATTAAATGATCCTATATGAAATCATACCACAACCACATTTAGAAAGAATTGTACGATTAATAGACTAAAATATAAATAATCTATTGTCCAACTGATTTCTTGATTACTGTAGATATAACGCTGATGCATAAAAACCATGTGACAAAAATCCATTGTCACAGAAACACATAAAAAAGTAACAGAGAAGCATAAACAAACTCTATTTAACAAGGTAGCTGTATTTTAAAGGTGCAATGTGAAAAATCTGGATCTATTGACAGAAATGCAATATAATATACTTAACTATGTTTTCAGTGGTGTATAAAGACCTTACATAATGAACTGTTTTTATTCAGTACTTTATACACCACTGACCGCGGGTTGTCTTACATGTTAAGTTGCCATTATGCGCCGACATGTTTCTACAGAAGCCCTAAATGTACAAACTTTAGCGCGTTTAGTCACTATGCTGCTCTTCTAAATCACTTGTGTTTTTAGAGGCAGTTTGCATCGTCACTAGGTTGAATGAGCACAAAAAAGTAGTAGTAGTCGTAGTAGTAGTATTAGTAGTAGTAGTAGTATTAGTAGTAGTATTAGTAGTAGTAGTAGTATTAGTAGTAGTAGTAGTAGTATTAGTAGTAGTAGTAGTAGTAGTAGTAGTAGTAGTAGTAGTCGTCTGGTTTATTAGAAGCAGAGACCGTTCTTTGTTAGAAGTCAGAAGAAACCTCATTGCTTCACTGGCTACTCTCTGCCGTCTCAGACGACGACATCTTTGTCTTGTGTCGGCCATCTCTGAAAGGGATGGATGAGCTCCGTTGGTTGCAGTTCGCAACCTCACAGATACGTGCCACTAAAATTTACACATTGTACCTTTAAAGGCCCTACTGACTGATTCTTCAAGATTTCTGTTTCTGTATTGTATTTGTTGTTAAAAAAACATAATTTCAGTATATGATTTATTTTTTTCTGTTTAAAAGAACTTTATTGGATAAATAAAATAAAAAATTTAACCATTTCCCTCTTGTTGTTTCTGTGTACTCTGTGTTCCTCTGTTGAATGTCTCACGCTACATGAATATACTCACGGAGGGTCAAAGGGCACTGCTTCATTACTGAGATCAGGGGGCTGTAGAGGAGATGCTGCTCTCTTTCTCTTCCTGCTGATGATTCTGAAAAAAAAAGAAATATTTCAGATTGTTTCTTTGCAGATTGTCTGTCTGCACCAATAAATTAACACCAATACTGTTTCATAGAGCATATAAAGAAAAGAAAACAGACGTCTTGTCAACAGCAAGAGAAAGACATACTTCAAACAATTACACATGAAAAATAAGAAAATTAAACTGAGCCAGTGCATATGAAACCTCTGTTTTCTCTTTAAAATAAGATATATAAACTAATCAATGTTTTAATTAATGTTAATTTAATGAAGCAGACAGAGATTACCGTTGCTTTTTTCGGAGTGTCTATTTACACAAAGTGCAAATAATAGTGTCCCACGTTGGCGAACGCTATTTACACAAGCTCCGCCCACCAATGTCTGGTTGGGCCACTCAAGTTTTAAAAAGGCACGGAGAACTTAATGTCTTCAGTGGTGCAGCAGTAGCGAGTAAATCTCATAGACTTGCCTTTTAATAAGATCTATCTGGGTTCGAATCCACCATTTGCTAAGCTCACAATCAGTTTCATTACAAATTAAAATAATGTGGAAATAAACTGTGAACAAGTGTGAACAAAATGAGCAGAAAATATTATTAAAAATTGTTGTATGTTTGAGCCGCAAGAACTTTATTTCTTACATTTTGTTTGCTCTGAATTTAAAAAGAATGGTGAAATGTTTATTGTACATTTTAAATACAAAAAATACTAATATATTAATTATACCTTGATCTCTCATGTTAATTCATAGTGTTATAAATAATGTATGCAACTTTAAAATGTTAAAATGTAAATGTTGAAATTAAAAATGAACAACACTTTTATTAACCTTAACTCTTATTGTAAAGTGTTTCCATTTCATATAAATCCAAACAATCATGCTTGAAATGGTCATCTTTACACACAAAGGCATATTATATGTGTACTTTCACTCATTATTTGCTTCTATTTTAAAACACTTGATTATCTAATCAAAATATGTGTTGAAGTGTGGATAAAAGAACTGAAATCGAATACATTTCTGATTTATGTTTATGGATACAATTTAAATATGCATCTTCGCTAGATAACAAATGCATAAAATCGAGCAAATGGATATAAACTAATGAAAAAAGATGGTAACAATCGTGACATTAAACAGTTGATGTTTTTGTCACATTGTTTAACCGCGTGAGGTAACGTTACTACTAACGTCAGCATCCTCTCAGCCTCGACGGCAAACATACTGCTGTTCTCCACTAATTCAGCATTTAGTCACAAAACTAAATACTTTAGTGATATGAAAACATATACTGTAGTGTACTGTATAGCATACCGCTTTGTTGTCTATGTTTTAAATCCGTTTTTGAAGTGTCCAGTTCTGTGCAGCCTCACGTCACGTGTCAAAACAAACTGTACCAGCACCAGTGATAGTTGTTATTTCGCCTCTAGAGGTCGCTCTCGTGCCGCACTCTTCTCAGCCTCTCCAGCAACAGACGCAACACGGAAAATGAAATCAACCGTGGATGGGCGAGAACTTGTTTGCACATGTTTGCTTGCAGTCTGTTCTTCCTTTTTTATTTTGTAGTAAGTAACGAAAATGCTTTGGAGAAATGTATCGGAGTAAAAGTAATTCTTTTATTTAGAAAATGTAGTGGAGTAAGAGTAAAAGTTGACAGAAATATAAAAACTCAAGTAAGTACAGATTTTCACAAAAATTACTCAAGTACTGTAACGAAGTATTATTATTTCATTACATTACACCTCTGGTAACAACTAACAGTAAACAAATATATACAGAACTTGTAAAATAAATGTAGGTATATGGGAGATATTCGCATTCCCTTCAAAAATAAAGCGAATCCACTGCGTCTTCAGCGGCTCTGATGTCGGGAGCACATGAAGGCTGTTATGTTCACTCTTTTCCAACAACTAAACACCTGAGTTGCTTATGAGATGTTCTTTTCACTAGTGCTGCAACGACGCGTCGACGTCATCGATTACATCGACTACGAAAATACATCGACGTGCGTGAAATGCGTCGACGCGTCACACTGTTTACATTCATCTGACGTAATGGCGGCTTCTGCTCCTGGGAACGGAGAAAGCTCCATTCTATCACAAAAACCCAGACCACCATTATCAAAAGTATGAGAATACTTTAAACAGAGGCCAAATAAAATGGTCCTTTGTTCCCTTTGCAAAACCGAAATGGCTTACCACCAATGGAATTGGATCTCGCCCACTCAACACAAACCAGCATTACAATGTGCCAAAATTCCAGCCAATCAGAGATGAGGCTGTTAAATTCTGATTGGCTTGACAACCAATCACAAGACTCCCTGCATTACAGACAGCGCAAGAGGAAAAATACATGGTTCAGGAGACGTTTGTTCAATGGCTTGAACACTATCAAAGTTCCTTTTAAGACTGTATAGAAAGTCTTTGACACTCTTCATTTAAAGTTCAAATGTCTACCACTGGACGACCACAAATAAGTGGCTTATTTTTAATCAACATCAAATCGTATTATTACATAATGGCGTGTCCCAGTGTTTCTACACCTCAATGAACTGCTAAATTAGTTCTAACTTCTTACGTAAAAAAAGATCACTAGATTAATAAAAATAATCATTAGATTAGTCGACAGAAAATAATCGTTAGTTGCAGCTCTACTTTTCACTACAGCTGCTCCAGCCTGGAGAAAATGGCGGACAGTGTACAACTCGCTCAGGGCGGGGTCTATGCTAATATGGCAGAGTCCATCAGCAGTTGTGGGCGGGGCCTGTACAGTGACATCACTTTGTACAGAATCTGCAAATGCCTTGTTCTGAGATACTGCTTATGATTAATGGGGAATAAAATAAAGGAGTGGGTGGATTTTTATCATTATACGGTGGTTGTTACACACACTGCCAACACATTTATGTTCTAACACCATGTAAAAGTGAATTTTACATAATAGGTCCATTGAACATGTATTTCAAACAGGCAAAATGCATCATCTAGTGTGTAAACAGGAAAATAGTGAAGCCATGAGACATAACCTACTATGTTTGCTAGGATACTCACCAAGATGGGCATGTTGACACAATATTTGTGTGAATTTGTCAGTTCAAACGCAAGACTTGATAGAGAACTCAATATTTGTGTGAATTTGTCAGTTCAAACGCAAGACTTGATAGAGAACTCAATATTTGTGTGAATTTGTCAGTTCAAACGCAAGACTTGATAGAGAACTCAATATTTGTGTGCTGTACACACGTGTGTGCTTCAGATGTGTGAAAAAATCTTCTCATAGCACACGCGAGTTCCCTTTGCATCTTGCAGTTAAAATGTTAAAATTAGCAAGGTTTAAATGAGTTTAGTTTAAACACAGATAGCAACATAAATAAAATAAAATAAAATGAAATAAAATAAAATAGCGTACATGACTGGAGCACACAGCACTCACATTGAACAAGTTTAGTTTGAATGAGGATTCATCAACAAAAACATAAATTAGCCTAAGTCTGTTTTATTTCATTTCAAAAAACCATATTATATGCATATGTGTCATCAGATATGAGATGAACAGCGGTGCAAGCGCGTGTCGAACCACGTGTGCAGAATGAAACGCTTCATTTTTTTTACCGAGAACCGTTTCACCCCTAGCGCACACAAAACATCTCAGTTCTTGCATTGCTAACTTGACATCGCAGCCCGCTCATTATCATCATAAAATACAGTCAATCAAACATGTAAAAAGTTACTCTGCTCAATTTATACAGGCCGTAGTACAATCAATGCCGTTCTGCATGCATGCTCACTGTCTCACTAGTGTTATGCCAAACACACTTGGGCATGTGAAGGATGATGCTTTACGTTATTATTGGAATCAGAGTGTAGTACAAAGCCAACAACTTACATGATAAATAACAGATTAGCGTTCAAAATACATTGCAAATATGGAAACATTTGGATTTGTGCCGAATGAGAGAGGCAGGAATTGGGAGCGAACCAGACAAATGAATCCTCCAGATGATTTGTTCAAACATAACTCCAAACAAACACTCCAGATCCCAAAATTAGAGAATCTGTCATTTGCATTCAGTCTACAAGTCTACAATACATTTAGGTGTTTCAAATTCAAACATATTATACTATTATATTATATATTATTAAACAAAAATATTAAACTCGCTGACAGAAGGCTGCTTTCAATTTCAAATGCCCAGGTGCGTTTTGTGAAGTGTGCTCACGCAAGTGGCTGTGTGCGACTCCGTGTAAGTGGTTAAATGTACTTGCATCTCAAAATGCCTCTTGACGCAAAATTAATATAAACACAGTCAGTTACATGTCTTAATGGATTAAACAGACAGGACAAAAACATCTTATATTTCAAAAGAGATCGATGCATTATTGTGAATGCAGCTTCCGCGGTCTATGATGACTTCAGCAGAGGTGTAATGTAATGAAGTAGTAATACTTGAGTATTATACTATAGAATCCATTTCCAAACAGTGTTTTTGTCTTATCCTGAATCACTACGATACACCAGTAATAAGTGTTTATATTCAGACTATTTTAAACTGGTTCGGGTCGGAGTATCGCTGCGGAGTTGCACAGTACCTGTCTGACTCGTCATACACAAACAGAGAGAAGTACCTCCGGCTACAATGTTCTAGCGAAAGACGCATGCAGTTCTGTTTATTAACCGCTAGAGCCTCAAAAGTTAGACTGCAGCTTTAAAGTTTTATGAATTATGCTACAGCACTTATTGTCCTGATCGATTTGCTGTGAGCGGACGATGTAAATGTCAATCAATGCACTGGAAAAAACTGACCATAAATATGAAAAAACATGGTTGGGAAAATTAATTAAATTAAGTCACATTTGTTATACAAGTTATATTTAGTTAATGTTGTCATTTGCATCTTTAGACTGACGACACTGAAGTCGAGAGAGAGCTTAATCTAATTCCTCTGTGTCTTCCTGAATGAAGACCCTAGCAGTCTGATTTGGGAGTATATGGTGAGTATGTGCTTTTTAAAATGTTGCTGTATTTTCAAGGATGCTAAATGCTTTGTTAAAATTAATACACATGAATTTAAGAGTGCTGTTTTTTTGTTTTTTAAAATATCCACTCTAGGATACAGCTGCCAGCACACAGGAGGAGATTCAGAAGACTGTGATTGGAATTTATGTCTTAAGACTTGAAGGTGCAGATATAGAAGAGAGCATAGCAGATGTTGGAGTGGCGTTAGAGGGGCAAAACGTTCTTCAGGACCTTAGCAGTGTCCCATATGCAGCAGCCATGTTGATGGGACTAATATATGCACTGAATTTGAGCTACTTTCAAAGCATTGCAAAAGTTGATTCTGGAGCTAGATGGCAACAAGTTATTCAATAAAGTGCAAAGTAAGGAAGGACTGTTTGAGTAAGAACTGGAACGCCAAAATGTTCAAGTTGTAATAAATAGAGTTGTAAATTGTAAAAATTGTTTAAATAATAATAATAAAAACCCTTCAAGCTGCCTCTTTGGTGCTTATTATTTAATGCACTAAATTATTTAGTACTTATTTAGTTATTTCCCGTAAAAGATGTCTAGTACATTTTAGCAGTGATATGGCATTTGATAATTGTTAGACACCATCTGGACACTTTGGTTGCATGTATTTATTTATTTATTTATTTTTGTAGATTTGTTAAAAATCTATTGATTTAATTTAATTGTAGTCTGCAGAAGTCTTTTAACTCTTAACATTCTGATGTAAAAGTAATTTTAGATAATGTTAATGCATTTGCACAAGTTTAAAGACTCTTGAATGTAATGACTGATCAGGCTGTTTAACAAAACAACCGTTTAACAAATACAGTTTGATAATTTGTTACATTTGTTTTTTTCTTTTCTTTTCTTTTTTTGACTCTACAAGACAATCACACACAAACAAATGCTGCTTTGAAGAGAGTAACTTTAAATAGAAATCACTGAGTTAAAGTAACAAAAACTAATTGGATGGAATGACTGTCCATAATTTAAATGAGTTATTTGAAACAAATCTCCTTGTGTTGGTTTAGTGAAACATATTTGGACAGTTTTAAATAAACTAAAGCATGTCCACTAAACTTAACCAGTTTAAGTTAAAGGGAAGCAATTCCATTGATTTGGTTGCACATTACTATTTCACATAGATTTGTCATCATTCAGTTATCACAACACAAGGACTTTATACATAGATTCAAAAAAATTCCATTAATGTTAATGAAAAACAATTTGCTTGTGTGGAACCACTGTCCATTGAATTAAGTGAGTTTAAAGAATAATTATTTTGAGTGTGTATAAAATGTATTATATTATTTTTTTCAGAAATCATGCCTAAACTATGGTCTCTGTACTCTCTGAAATTAAGAGACCACAGATAACATTTCATTTGTGATCAGGGGAGAAGAAAAGCCACCTGGAACAAAAACCACACATCATTGGTCAGAACTCCTCGAGAGGCAGTGGTGGACAGTAACGAAGTAAATGTAATTCGTTACTGTACTTAAGTAGCTTTTTCGTGTATCTGTACTTTACTGGAGTATTTCCATTTGGTGAGACTTTTTACTTTAACTTCACTACATTTCAAAGTCAATTATCTTACTTTTTACTCAACTACATTTTGCGAAATCAGTCGTTCCTTTTTATTTATTAGTGGATAAAAAAACTGAGCTGGTTAAGCATGTGTCAAACCACCAATCACGGTTCAGCGCGCGCTCTGTTTTGAACTTGGTTTGGTTGCGGCTTACTTAGCGCGAGCAGTTCAGCGTCAGTGCAACGACATAACATTTTGACAGTGCCAGCGCCAATCATGATGGAAGAATCGCGAACTCCGTCTCACAACACCTGTGGCCTTCTTTGCGTAATTTTTTTTAAATCGTTGAAAAGAAGAAGTCTTTCATTTTCAACTGCCTCCTCTGCCTGCCTGCCTCGGAATTGTAGAATTTCTTCTTACAAGAATTCTCCTTCCAATCTTAGGAAACACCTTGAGGTATGCCATTTTTATTCTAGTGCTCATTTTTAAATCAGTAATTTAAACAGTAAACAGTAGCTTGCAGAAAACGGTTTCATTGTTTATGTTAAGTGAGCTGTTTCACCGAAGTTTGTAGTATTTGAAGCTCAGTGCTCCGATATTGATGTTAGCACTTTTTGTCGGAATATAAATTCTATTTTGACTAGTTTTGCATGCATCGTATGATGCTAAAACAATTGGCAGAGATCGCTTTTCAGCACGGCAGGGCTTATTTTTAGTCCTAGAAGGGCAAGAATGGACTCAAAAAACTTCGAGAATCAGCTCCTTCTCAAGCTGAATAAGTATATACTAAGTACTATTGCTGTGTGTGTTCAGAGTGTGTTTGACAGAAGTTCAAATGAGTGAAGAAACTGTGAAGAAGCTTGTCAGTGAAATTAGCCTCCAAATGCTGATCCATCTGAAAGCACTGCGAGTTTCAGTCGTTTATAATGTACATTTGAAAAAGCAATTCGCGTCAAACATCTTTCCAGACATGAGAAGCATTTATTAACATTTTGTCCAACAAAAGACAACATTTAATAACATGTTTTTACTCCATACTCGCTTCATAACGACATTTGAGCATCCTTCTGTGAGATGATGTGATTTCTTACACAGAATAAGGTAGTCCTGTGTTTATTATTCATGTTTAATCAGTCAAAGCGTTTCAATCTGCTGTTTATTCTACAGCGATACGACGTGTGTTATCTTCTTCTGCTGCAGGGCATATTTTGAGTTCCTGCGCAAGAGCGCCCTCTGGCTTTCATATGGAGAAGCATTTACTACTGATCACAGAGCAGTACAGCTCTGACAAGCTGCGCATTAAATAATCGCAGCCTTTGCCCTGATATGAGGATTATGAAAAGCTTCAGGAGTCGTCTGCAGCAGAAAGAGCAAACTCAAAAACACACACACAACAAATAAGGCCGAATCATTTAGCAAGAAAGTTCCTTACGACAGGAAAAGCAACAAATGGAAAGATATAACAAACACTATCACCAATTATATTGTCAAATAAAACATTTTTGAATGATGCAAAATATCGTTATCGGAAAACTCGTAGAAAATATAGAGAAATCATTTTTTATCAATATCGCACCCCCCTATCGGCAAGTGTGTTGCTTCCCATACAAAAAACTAGTTCCTGTTACAGTAAATCTGATATGGCCAGTTGATATTTCTGAAGAGACATTCAGATACAACATAGTAAAAGAAAACTCATGTGAACTCATGTGTTTAATACAAGCGTTTATTAATCTTAAACTTGCATCTGTCACGAATAAACCTTAAACTGAATCTGAATCTGCTCTCAAATCCTGTTATTTAATTTGGGTTCTAAAGGAAATTCTTTAGCTTCCAGGTTTTGGGCTCATGGTGATTTTAATAGATATAAGTGTCTGAATAATAATATTCTATTAATAGATCAGTGTACTAAGAGTAACAAAGTCTTTTCACATTAAATGAGATAATTAAGCAAGAGATTTGTGACAAAAATTGAGGACATTATAGCCTTAATAAATTATAGTACTTCGAATACTTAAGTACATTCGAAAGCAAATACTTTTGTACTTTTACTCAAGTATAATTTAAAAGGGGGTACTTTTACTTTTACTGGAGTAATATTTTACCTTGTGTATCAATACTTTAACTCAAGTACTTGGTTTGTGTACTTCGTCCACCACTGTCGAGAGGTTGGACAAACACCTCAGTTTAAATGGTCAGTACACTAGATTAGAAATCAGAATAAGTTTAGAATAAATCAGATTAATTCAAGACAACGACTAAGAAACAGACGATGAAGAGCATACAAGCAGTTTCATTCAAGCCATCCAACTTAGTTTTTCTTTCTTTCCACTGAGAATCTCGTGTTCTAAGTTAAGTTTTGCTGCAAAGGTTAATCGACTCTACAGTCTTTGCCGCCTCAACTTCAGACTTCAGCCACGAGGGAAACTCCATTCATTTTCCAGCACAACAGAACATGATTGGCTTCCCACGAGATCAATCCGGACCGAAAAGACCTTCACCAAATCAACAAACCTGGGAAAACCCTTTCTCAAGGACGTGACAAGGAATCCCCATTTAAAGACACAAACGTCAAATGCAAGTACCTCCAGACTCAATAGCTGAACTGGTGCTTTGATATGAAATATAATAACCCCAGCGATAAAAGGGTTAAATTAATGATTGATGGTTCGTTCAGATCAGGTCTTATGAAATGCATATATTGCTAGAAACTTTCATCATTTCACTCTCTTAAAACTTTCATGTCATTCCTCACATCCTTTCTTTCTGCAACTTGTGTGAATGTGTATGTGTGTGTGTTAGATATTAGTTTTTGTGTTATATGTAGGATAATCAAATAAGTGTCATTTTGAAAGAGAAGTGTCTTGTGTTGTGTTTACAAATTTAATGTCTTAAACTGCCGATCTATGTTACCTCGCTAATAATGTTTTCATGATAGTTGGATATTCATATCTGCTACAGAGTTTACTATACGGGCCGTGCAAATGAACGCTGGACGATTCAGTTGCACGGTCATAAAATAAGTGACTCGTTCTTATTCCCAATAAATCATTTGAGCTAATTCACTTACAAATGTGACATATATATTATACAACATTCAATAAAGAATATTATTGTGCGCAGGTCATTTCTCAACCAAATTTGATGTGATTAGATTCATTAATCAGCACATCATGTGATTAATTAAACATTTCAATCGCTTGACAGCCCTATGATTAATATTAATATTCAGAGAAAAGAACGTCAATGAGCGAATCATCATGTTAAAAAACTTCACATCCAAGTTTATGATACTCACACAGGGTCAGAGGTCACAGCAGGTCCATCACTGAGATCAGGGGGCTGATACATGGAATTGTTACTCTTCATGGACACACAACTGAATCCTGTAGATGGTACATCACTGAACAAAGGAGGCTCAAACATGGAGTTGTTACTCTTCATGGACACACAACTGAATCCTGAAGATTGTCCATCACTGAACAAAGGAGGCTCAAACATGGAGTTGTTACCCTTCATGGACACACAACTGAATCCTGAAGATTGTCCATCACTGAACAAAGGAGGCTCAAACATGGAGTTGTTACTCTTCATGGACACACAACTGAATCCTGAAGATTGTCCATCACTGAACAAAGGAGGCTTAAACATGGAGTTGTTACTCTTCATGGACACATGACTGAATCCTGAAGATTGTCCATCACTGAACAAAGGAGGCTCAAACATGGAGTTGTTACTCTTCATGGACACACAACTGAATCCTGAAGATTGTCCATCACTGAACAAAGGAGGCTCAAACATGGAGTTGTTACTCTTCATGGACACATAGCTGAATCCTGGAGATGCTGCTCTCTGAGTGTCAACAGAAGCCTCCTTCAATCTATTTCTGTAACAACACAAAAGTGCTTACAGTAAAACACTACTGCAGTTGACGAAAGAGAATAAATGTAAGAAGAGTCAAGTGCTCAACAAAAGAAAACACTAATCACCACAATGGTGACTCCAAACAACACATTTTCAAACAAACATCAACAAGATATTTTGTCGACATATGAAAGAAATAGTCAAACTGGTCTTTTATTATTATTATTATTTATAATCAGAGAAAAGTGAGTCAATCTTTTGTTAGACAATTCACATCAAACTTCATGATACTCACACATTGTCAGAGGTCACAACGGGTCCTTCATTGAGATCAGGGAGCTGATGCATGGAGTTGTTACTCTTCATGGACACACAGCTGAATCCTGGAGATGATCCATCATGGAGATAAGGGAGCTGATGCATGGAGTTGTTATTCTTCATGGACACACAACTGAATCCTGGAGATGTTGCTCTCTGAGTGTCAACAGACTCCTCCTCTCTCACATTCCCACTCATTTTTTAGGCATACTTCTGCTTCTCTTCTTTCTAGACAAGAGACTTTATTTCAGGCCTGTTTGTGGAAACAGAAATTATACACTAGATTTTGACACAAATAAGTATTTGTACTTGCTGGTCACCAAAAGTCAGGTGGCACAGGGGAAAAAGTAGCCGGGCCCCCCGTGGCACTGACGCTATTGAGGCCTCAAGAAACTGGTTCACAGTGATTTTAGAACAGTTAAGGGCTGTTGATAGGATGACGCACAAAACACATGCAGCAAAACACACTATTGGTGCAATTATACTGTGATAATGAGCTTGTGTCACTCTGTCAAAAAATAAGAAACATTTGACATTGAATAATCATCATCCTACATCAGTAATTCTTAAAGTGTGGTCCGCGGACCACTAGTTGACGGGGGGTTGACGTGAGTGTGTTTTAATAACGAAAAAATGGATCGGTGGCTAAACCAAAGAGGAGTAAAAATAATAGCTCAAGCGTCCACTGAAAGCAGCGAAACTACAGCACCACAAAGGCCCACTGAAGCCGGTACCGAAGATACAGAGTCACGGCCATTGGCCACCACACTCCCGCAGACCACGGAGTTTTAAACTAATGGCTCTTTGGAATGACATTAAGTGGGACCTAGGCTGTTACAGTATGTTTAATTGCAGTTTTTTTTTCACATGTGCAGTTTGTTGTTCATATTAAGCTGCAGCTCATTTCACATTTACTTTTTCAAATGAAATAAAATTCATATAATAATTTCTGATCATATCATTGCATTTGTGTTTGAATAATTAGTTTTTGACTTGAAACAGTTGCATATTAAACTTAAATTTAGTTTATCCTTCCTATTTAGTTGTTTTTGGGGGGCGTGTTAGAGTGGGATTCTGTTAGGTGGTCCTCAGAAAAAAATTGGAAGATAAAGTGGTCCTTGGGCTGAAAAAGTTTGAGAAACACTGTCCTAAATGATACTGTAGAAAAACATCAACTAAAACTAAAATATTTTTTACAGATGTAGATGTTGCTTGTTTTTGTATTCATATACATTGATATATGTAGTTTATTCTTCTTTTTAGTTAATACAACCAACTACAATCATCAGTTATGTTATGTGCGCAAATTATCAGAAGAGTTTAAGTTACAGTATATATCTGCAGATTTTGGCACAGTTAAGGTACGGTCATTTGGATGCTGCATTTGGTCTCTTTCTGTAATGGGTGATTTACTTTCGGTAAGAGACATTTGGGGCAATGTTGGACCATGTGGTGCCGTGATATGGTACTATTTATCGACATTATGATATTATGTGCCTGTTTAACACAACAAGTTACATTTTTATTAACTCATAAATGCAACCAAAATATAACATTACATAATGCCCATTCAATTGAACTCTCTGAAAACTACAAATCCTGTATCCCATTTGGGACATCCAGAAGAAAACAAACAAACATACATTTTAGTTTTTTAAAATAATATATAAAAATAAAATATTACAAAAAAATAAATAAATTCAATTTTTAAAAAAAGTTAGTATGATGCCATGTTATTGACAACAGAACAAGCATGATGGAAAACAGTAAATAATATTTTAATTCTGTCATGATGTGATGAACTAATTAATGAAGTGTTAATCTGCTAAAATGGCTGAATCTTATACGACAAGAGAAGAGAAGAGATTGTTGAATGAAGTTGTTATTTTTGTTTTGTTTTGTTTTTACACACCAAAAGTTCTCGTCGCTTCGTAAAATCAAAGTTGAATCACTGCAGTCACACTGACTATTTTAATCATGTCTTTAGTACCTTTCTGGGCCTTTAAAGTGTTTATTATATTGCTGTCTATGGAGGAGTCATATACCTCTCAGATTTCATCAAAAATATCTTAATTTGTGTTCCGAAGATGAACAAAGTTCTTACTGGTGTGTAACAACATGAGGGTGCCAGAATTTTTATTTTTGGGTGAACTAACCCTTTAACTAACTATTAACTAAGACTTTTATCTCAAACTCCTAATTACTGCTTATTAATAAGTAGTAAGGTAGTTGTTAAGTTTAGGTGAGAAGGATTAAGGGATGTAGAATATGGTCATGCAGAATAAGGCGTTAATATGTGCTTTATACAGGTGCTGGTCATATAATTAGAATATCATTTAAAAGTTGATTTATTTCACTAATTCCATTCAAAAAGTGAAACTTGTATATTATATTCATTCATTACACACAGACGGATATATTTCAATGTTTATTTCTTTTCATTTTGATGATTATAACTGACAACTAAGGAAAATCCCATATTCAGTATCTCAGAAAATTAGAATATTGTGAAAAGGTTCAATATTGAAGACACCTGGTGCCACACTCTAATCAGCTAATTAACTCAAAACACCTGCAAAGGCCTTTAAATGGTCTCTCAGTCCAGTTCTGTAGGATACACAATCATGGGGAAGACTGCTGACTTGACAGTTGTCCAAAAGACGACCATTGACACCTTGCACAAGGAGGGCAAGACACAAAAAGTCATTGCAAAAGAGGCTGGCTGTTCACAGAGCTCTGTGTCCAAGCACATTAAAAGAGAGGTGAAGGGAAGGAAAAGATTTGATAGAAAAAAAAGTGTATAAGCAATAGGGATAACCGCACCCAGGAGAGGATGTCAAAAATGTGGGGGAGATTCACAAAGAGTGGACTGCAGCTGGAGTCAGTGTTTCAAGAACCACTACGCACAGACGTATACAAGACAGGGGTTTCAGCTGTCGCATTCCTTGTGTCAAACAACAGACAGCGTCAGAAGCGTCTCACCTGGGCTAAAGACAAAAAGGACTGGACTGCTGCTGTGTTCTCTGATGAAAGTAAATTTTGTCATGTCATCTGCTGGTGTTGGTCCACTGTGTTTTCTGAGGTCCAAGGTCAACGCAGCCGTATACCAGGAAGTGGTATAGAGCACTTCATGCTTCCTGCTGCTGACCAACTTTATGGAGATTTAATTTTCCAGCAGGATTTGGCACCTACACACAGTGTCAAAGCAACCAGTACCTGGTTTAAGGGCCATGGTATCCCTGTTCTTAATTGGCCAGCAAACTTGCCTGACCTTAACCCAAAATCTATGGGGTATTGTGAAGAGGAAGATGCGATATGCCAGACCCAACAATGCAGAAGAGCTGAAGGCCACTATCAGAGCAACCTGGGCTCTCATAACACCTGAGCAGTGCCACAGACTGATCGACTCCATGCCACGCCGCATTGCTGCAGTAATTCAGGCAAAAGGAGCCCCAACTAAGTATTGAGTGCTGGACATGCTCACACTTTTCATGTTCATACGTTTCAGTTGGCCAAGATTTCTAAAAATCCTTTCTTTGTATTGGTCTGAAGTAATATTCTAATTTTCTGAGATACTGAATTTGGGATTTTCCTTAGTTGTCAGTTATAATCATTAAAATTAAAAGAAATAAACATTTTAAATATATCAGTCGGTGTGTAATGAATGAATATAATATACAAGTTTCACTTTTTGAATGGAATTAGTGAAATAAATCAACTTTTTGATGATATTCTAATTATATGACCAGCACCTGTAGGTACTAATAAACAATCTTCCAGTTATATGTATGCTAATAAGCAACCAGTTAAACTAAAGTGTTGCCTTTTTTTCTGTGGTCAGTTCTATGATATATGAAAATATTTTACTATTATTAATCAATTTTGTTTTCAGGCATGACATGTTCTTTCTTTCTACAGAAATGCCATGATAAAATGAGCTTAATAGTCAACCGTTCGTGTAATACAATTTACAGTGATTTTGGTTATGTAAAGTTTTTATTATAGTTATGAGTTTTCTTTAATTATTATTTTAGTCATGTTTTATAATTTGTACGAATTATTTGTAACAACATGAACATTAATGAAATAATATTTTACAGTCATTGGGAAACACCTTACAATAAAGTTACATTGGTTAACTACATTGGCTAAAATTAATGTCAATAAACACAGAAATTAACTTCCGCCCTGTGACTGCTGCATAAACATATTCCACCACCATAATTAAAATTAGAAGTGCAACGTAATTATATTCAGTTATACTGTAGACATTAAAAGGTCCAGTACTTTGTAGTCGAACCAATATTTATGTTGGAAAGATTTCTGCGACACCAGACACTTCCTGACCACCTCTACAGCTGAAGAGTGCGTTCAGTTTTCAGTAGGACGTTTATATTTGATGTACTTTCGCATTCTGTTCACTGTTTGTTTTTCTTCAAACCCTGAACTTCCAACTCGTTTACGGCTCTTTGTTCATTTTTGAAGTGAATGTATTATATTGACTGTTTTGGACTTCCGCCTTGAACAGGCCTACACGAGTTCAGTCTCAGTCGGTGTGTGAACAGAGTTTGTCCTGAACGCGCTGCTGCCATTAACGTTACAGCAACTTCGACGAGTTTCAGTTGTTTAGACGCAAAAGCTCCTCGTTGATATTATAACTAAACATTTTAGTGAACTTACCGTGACAAGTGAAGACGATGGATTCTGAATCCCATAAAATGGAGGCTCATCTGATAGGTTTCGCTTTCACTATCCGCCTTCCCATGATGCGTAGCGCGAGTTATGGGCGTGACTTCTGTTAAACTGTAAACAATCAGCGAAAGGTTCGATAAATAAACACAATAATAATGTTTTTCAAAAACTGGGTTCAGTGCGATGAAATTATTCTACTCACCCTTCAACCATCGAACATTAAATGGACATTTAAACGTCTAAAAGCATATTATACCAGAGACCGTGAATGAGTATTTAAGCGTTAAATATCACGTGTTTCAACATCCAGTTAAAAATAACTGGAACATTAAGTGATAATAATTCAAAGTGAACAATTATTCTACATTTACAGATGCTTTATCCAATGTCATTACAAATGGGGAGCATTTAATTGTTTAATTGTATCTAACGAAAATTACTATTGCAGTAAAATCAATTATGGTTTTACTACATTAACTGGTTTAACTGTGGTTGCTGTAGTAAATCTGTATCGCACACAAATAGTAGCATCGCATTTCTCCGTGAAGATGTTATGTTTGCATTAAGCACAATAACATGCGATATAATCAACGACACAACTTTAAAAACAGGCGCTGATTACAAACAGCGATTCACATAGCAAACATATAGAAACTCTTTCAAACAACACAAAACCTCACTCACCACGCTGGGAATGTTTAGTCTCAAGTCAATAACTTCAACTTAGAAACGCTAATATTGCTCTTCTTCTTCTTCTTCTTCAAATTTATTGGCGGTTGGCATACCAATTTGCTGCATTATCGCCACCAACTGTTTGGGGTGTGGAGCTTCTATGCGGATTTGGACGCTTATACGTATATATATACAAGCCTATATAGCATTTAAAAAAAAATATATATATATATATATAGTATACCTAGTTCTTCTTCTTCGAGGTTATTGGCATTCTTATAAAGAGCATTACCGTCATCTACAGGGTAATGGATCAGAGATCTTATATTCTTACTCCCAGACCAATCCAGACTCGTGCTTTCAATGTCCATCTACAGCCCAAGTCCATCACAGTCCAAAGAGAATAACTAATGACACTTATACTGTTAATTATTGTTGTCTTTCTATATTCTATGAATTAAATGAGTTCTCTTTAAAAAACGTATCAATAAACTTCCTCCTTCTACTGGGTTTAATAACTTCTTTAATGTTAATTGATGTTTCCCTTTCTTCTTAAATTCTTCAATTATTTTATTTCTTTCCTCTGAATATCTATTACACTCAAGAAGTACATGTTCTACTGTTTCTCTAATTCCACACCAATCACACAGTCCTGTAGGATGTTTTCCTATTACATGCATTGTTGAATTAAGTCCTGTATGTCCCAGTCTTAGTCTAGATCAGTGTTTCTCAAACTTTTTCAGCTCAAGGACCATCTTCCAATTCTTTTCTGAGGACCAGTGTTAATTTCGTTGACGAAGACTATGACGAAAAATATTCGTCAACGAACCTTTTTCACGGACGAAAACAAAATAAAAACTAAATAAAAAGTCAGATATGATGACGAAAAATGTGACGAAACATAACTGACACTTAAGTCAACGAATAAAAACGAGACGAAAATATTAGGGCGGGATGAATGGAGAAGAGATCCAATCAGAGCGAATCTTTGAGGGTAGGTTGATCTCTGCAGAAGAGCCATTTTAAAAAGGCGCAGGCACGGCAAATGCAGGCGCAAAAGCTCAACAAACGCAGCAGCAGCAGTTACACAGGAGGAGAAGATGAGTTTGCAGAACTTCGCACAGTTCCGAGGACGGTTGCACAACAGTTAGGTTGTTTAACGTTACATTATATTTAGTTTGCACAGTCTTAGTTACACAGCTCTGGCTGATTTCAGTTGACTTTGCTCGTTAGCAACATACTAACGTTTTGCAGTGCACCCGGTCCGAGGGCAATGTCTCATGAACAACAGAAATGTCAGAGCTAGGACGAAAACGAAGAATTGACATCTGGTCACATTCACATATGACAACAAGGACAACAAGACCACCTGTAAACCGTGTGGAGCAAAAATCGCTTTCTTTTCAAATCTCTTTGATTTTGCCCACAATGCACAGAGTAATAGATGATGCTTACAGAGTTATGTGCTTTTTAGTTTAATGTGATATTTACCTGTATGTTCAATGCTGAGAGAGCAGGGTTTTTTTTTATTTACTTGAACATTTCGTTAGTAGTGTGTGCAATGGCATTACAGCCAATACATATTTTATTCTACATTTGAGAATTGCACTAATCTGTTCTGTTCACTAAAGTGTTTTTGACATTAAGAATAAAATAAAATACATGTTTTGTATTACAACCGTTAAATCTGTGTCTGTATTGCATATTCAAACCTTAATACAATTCTATAACAGACTGATGGATACTTTCAATGACCGGAAATTCTGGAGAAACATTTAGTCAAGTCGACTGTAGATTTAGTCGACTAAAATGTGCTAATATTGTTTTACTAAGACTAAAACTCTTATGATATTTAGTCGACTAAAACTAGACTAAGACTAAAAGATTTCAGATGACTAAAATATGACTAAAACTAAATGGTGTGTTATTCAAAAGACTAAGACTAAATCAGAATTTGCTGTCAAAATTAACACTGCTGAGGACCACCTAACAGAATCCCACTCTAACACGCCCCCCAAAAACAACAAAATAGGAAGGATAAACTACATTTAAGTTTAATATGCAACTGTTTCAAGTCAAAAACTAATTATTCAAACACAAATGCAATGATATGATCCATTTTTTCGTTATTAAAACACTGACGTCAACCCCCACTTCAGTTTTTGAGGTGACATCACGACACTTACCATGGCAACAAAATGGAGCTTCACGCCTGGTTTGTTGGCTTTGGTGTCGGTCAGTTTGAGCAGAGGAAATCCTGAATCCAGCAGCTCAAGACACCACGACTGACTTCACACGAGGACATGAATCATCAAAAACAGCACGAAGCGGCAGATAAAGACTCACAGACCTACTGGGCATTACTTCTGTGAATAGCATTGTCAGTACATCTTCCTGAAAAAACTAAAGCACTGTTTATTTCATTTGTATTTTTGTTCTGTTTTCATTTTGTTCGTAATTTAGTTTTTGTTTTTATTGTATTTCTGACTGTTTACTTGTCTTCTGCAACTGTTTTGAGGACCTTTTGCTTGCATTAGTTTTGATATTTGTGAAGTTTCACTGATATTTAAACTGCTGACAAACAACGCCGGGGGTCAATCATCAAACTAGCAGCCGAATTTGAGAGGCGAGCTCATACTCTCCCATACGCATGCGCAAAACCAGGCGCGTTCACCAATCCCACTATGACGAAGACTCTTTGAATATTAATTCGTTCGGCAAGTGAGCCAAAGCGTTTCCCGTGTTGATCCTATAGAGCAGATATGTCAAGGCCAAGGCCCCCGGACCAAATCAGGCCCGCGAGTGGGTTTTATTTGCCCCGCGTGATGATATTAATTTATTATTAGATCCGGCCCGCGGGCTGCTGCAAGCCAGCAGCCCACAGATATTATGTACGCACCAAAACTACATTTCCCACAATGCAACGGTAACGCACCGAGCGGGAGGCGGCTTTATTTCCTTATTTACTACCAAACTATCAAACCAAACTGACTCTATGGGAGGCACAAATGCGGAAAGAAAACTTGAGCCACTTTCCTAGCTGTCAGACCATGAAAGATCAGCTCTCTACCAGTGTGTTTCCGAGCGCAGAGTTTGCTGATAAAATTAGTGTACTTGCCGCTGAATTCCGACGCCGATTTGCGGACTTTGAAGCACAAAAAAGCAGGTTTGCACTGCTCAGCAATCCATTTGCAGTTGACGTAGAAACCTCACCGCCAACCCTCCAAATGGAGTTGATCGAACTACAATGCAATGATGCGCTGAAGGCAAAATACGCAGCAGTGGGCGCTGCTGAGTTTGCGCGCTTCCTCCCCGACACAATGCCCCAGCTGCGCACTCAGGCTGCTCAAACCTTGTCTATGTTTGGCAGCACATACCTGTGTGAACAACTTTTTTCATTAATGAAGCTGAACAAAACCTCACACAGAAGTCGACTTACTGCTGAACACCTTCACTCAGTTCTGAGGATTTCCTCAGCTCAGAGCCTGACCCCGAACATTGATGAGCTTGTACAAAAGATGAGACACCACCAAATATCATCAGCCTCAAAAAAGTGAACATTACTGTGCAATAACATATTTAGAGTTTTACTCTGTTCAAATTTAAAAGTTAAATAATATTTGTTTTCACTGCACATATGACTTTTCCTTGAAGAAAGTCTTGTTTCTGCTTCATAGATTTTTGTACTTTTTTTTATTGTATTTCAATGCAATATATATATATATATATATATATATATATATATATATATATATATATATATATTATTTTTTATCAGTGGAGTGAATGGCAGAAAATTGCTGATATTATTTATTTCTTTAAAGTTGCTTAAATTCAGCCCACTTTTGGTAAATGAAAAAATATAGCTGATGGTGCCTTGAATAATATCACTTTGTTCATTTAATGTTCATGTTATGAGGTGTTTTTGTATTGACATATTTGTCTTTTGTGCCAGCCTGTTGAAAATTAAAAATTACTGACATAGTCATAAGAAAATATTGCTTTATTTATCTAATCGTAATATATTTGTTAGGTTTTCAGTAGGTCAAATTTTGATTTCAATGAACATTCGGACAGTCCGGCCCTCGACTTGTAGCAAAATGTTTTATTTGGCCCTCCGTCCATTTGACTTTGACACCCCTGCTATAGAGCATTAGTGGCAATAAAGACTCTGAGAGTAATTTCTTACTAATCTCCTCCCACGCCTCCGTCATTTTAGAACCTTTTCTGCTTCAAGAACAGCGTCGTTATCGCCCCGCTACTGAGAAATGTTTAAGTTGCTAAACTGATAAAATCCACAGAGTGTGTGTCCGAGCGTTTGTGGAAGACTGTGTGCTTTCCGTACATAATAAAACATAATTTTGTGACAAAAGAAAAAAAACATGTAAATAATTTATCGTATCTATTGTTTACTATTTATTTAAAGCAAAGAAAAAAATAACTTACCGTGTTCTTTTTAAAATCCCTTTTAGTTTAGTCCTGTCTTCTTCTTAACATGCCCCAATCGCTAATTTACTAGTTATTTTTATTTTTACTTATCTTTGTTTTTTCATTTTTATTTTTTCCTCTGGCAGCTGTTATTATTCTCTCTTTTGGTGCTATTTGTTATATAGTTCTTAAATGTATAGTTTCTTCACGAATATTTGTTCCCAAAACAAAAAGATTCACTCGAGTGCTCGAAACGCCACACGCTGCTGACCCCTGCTGGTCAAAATCGTGTAAATGCAACGAAAAAACGAAAAGGTCTCATATAAGAAAGAGATTGTTAACTACAACTGTTCCTTAAATACAAATGTGGCGTTAAAATCTCCCTCGCTACTGAGAAATGCTTAAGTTGCTAAACTGATAAAATCCTCAGAGTGTGTGTCCGACTGTGTGTGTGTGTGTGTGGAAGAATGTGTGCTTTCCGTACATAATAAAACACAATTTTGTGACTAAAGAAAAAAACATGCAAATATTGTATCATATCTATTGTTTACTATTTATTTAAAAGCAAAAATTATCTTGCCGTGTTCTTTTTAAAATCCCCTTTAGTTTAGTCCTGTCTTCTTCTTAACATGCCCCAATCGCTAATTTACCAGTAGGTTAATAAGTTATTTTTTACTTGGTTATCTTTGTTTTTTTATTTTTATTTTTTCCTCTGGCAGCTGTTATTATTCTCTCTTTTGGTGCTATTTGTTATATAGCTCTTAAATGTATATTTTCTTCACGAATATTTGTTCCCAAAACAAAAAGATTCACTCGAGTGCTCGAAACGCCACACGCTGCTGACCCCTGCTGGTCAAAATCGTGTAAATGCAACGAAAAGGTCTCAAACAAGAGACTATTAACTACAACTGTTCCTTAAATACAAATGTGGCATTAAAATCTCTACAGAGATCAGGTAAAAACTGCGTTATGAGCTGAAATTTCGAAACTGCCATGAAGTCACGAAGCATCGTTTACTGAAAATCACGTGACTTGGGCAGTTTGATACCCGCTCCGAATCATTAGTTCGAACCAAATGACTCACAAAGCTTCACGATGCAGTGATTCGAACGCGCCCGTCGCTAGATGGCTGTAGTGAGCAGTGGAGCTCGCGCAGAAGAAACCGGATGGTTGTTTGGAAACCACAGAAAACGTTGGTCTTCTTCAATAGCTATAACACCATTCACAGGTTTTCCTTTGTAAAGACGGAGATAAAACCGCGAGACTCAGCAGTAGACCTGTAAACGGCTCGGTTCTGTCGTTGGTCATTAGGTAGTTGATCATGAACGTGGCTAAAAGTGGCTATCGTGTGTTCTCGGCTAACTCTACGCCCGCCTGCACGGAACTCTCTAAGAAGATTACCGAGTAAGTATCCTGTGACCAACTGCTCAATATTTAACATGGCTCGTGATTATATTGATGTTGTGTTAATGTGATGTTAGTGGGATTTTTGGCCTGTAGCGAAGAGCTCATGACAGCTGAAGCTGGCCTGATCCTGCTGCTAGTTCTGAAGATGTGCATTGATAGCTGGTCTATTAAGCGTCATCATTGTGCTCTTAAACAATAGGTTACTCCAGGAGGAATGGACCTTACTTACTGTAAAACACTGTGGGAAGTAAATGTAATATTTCCCTCATAATATAGTATGTTGTGCACGTGCAGAGCGCAGGAACAGTGGGCTATTCATCACGTAAGCTGCGCATGTGACCGACTGCTCTCGAAAACGGCCTGCATTCATTACAAACTGTGTCTGAGGGCATTTAATCACATTGTCTTGCAGCTCTGCTTCGAAGTTACCCTCATGGTAAGAAACTTTTGCAAACCTGTATTGATTTTCTGCTTGTGTTTGCGCAGGCGTCTTGGAGTCGAGCTGGGGAAATCCGTTGTTTACCAGGAGTCAAACAGAGGTGATCAATAGTGCTTTATTTGTTCAATACTCTGTTGCTGACAGGACGACCCTTGACACTTTTGTCCGTTTTGATGTGGACTAAACTCATTTCACTACTGTAATTTGATTTATGTGCAAACTGTAAAGCGTTTATGTTAAGCTTAATTAAAGTGATACTTCTTAACCCCAAAATGACAGTTCTGTAATCATTTACTCACCTTCAAGTTGGTCATTGACTTCCATAGTATTTTTTTTTCTTCCATACTATGGACGTCAATGTGGCCCCACAACTTTTACAAAACATCCTTCAAAATATCTTCCTTTGTGTTCAACAGAACATAGAAATGTTTACAGGTTTGGAACATGAGGGTGAGTAAATGATGACAGAATTTTCATTTTTGGGTGAACTGTCTCTTTAAAAATGGGTTCCTTGCTACACTTTACATGTACAGTGCATAATTACATTTATTCCTAATTATATACATATTACTAGGTACATTATCTTCACTAAACGCGCCCCCTGTTGCAATGCCCGACAAGCCATGCTCTCTCGCGCCACACATCATGAAAAATACATCGCGGAGCAAACGCATGAAACAGTTTCATATTTAAAATATTGTCATTTTTAAAGCAGTTTAAACACTAAATACCGTACAGTGGCCCCTTAATGTGTCGTGACAGATCTTTCAAACGGCTCGTGAACCATCATCTCTTCATACTAGTTCATTTACAGCATCAAATAAACATGAATGAACATCAGAAGGAATGTTGTTTCAAGCGTGGAAAGACGTGAGGACACACAATATTTCAGTTCACCAACGTTAATCTACTATAGGCTACTCCCTGACAGCTTTGTCTGATAAGATGGCGGATTCGGCGTTATGACTGGTTAGATCGCCTGTCAATCAAACTGTTTGAGACGGGTCAATTACACTGTAACAAGGACACCTTAAAATAAAGTGTAACCAAAAAATGATTCTCCTTACTGCATTGCATCACTGATTTGTTTGCGATTTTCAACTTCTGAGGCTTAGAAGGCCATCGCTGCGTTTTTGTGATTTCAAACTTCATCTGTATCTCTCAAAGTCTCCACCATTTTACAATAATGTTCACACAAAACTTAATATTTGTACGCACAGGAGAACAATTCTACCTAATTCGCAACTCATCCGTACGCACATGAGATTCTTCTGAATCTCGTTCTAATGTTAAAGGATTTTGACTTCTAAATGAGCGACTGTGTGCCTGAGGTTATAGTCATTTGCATAAAGCACACCCTAACTATCTCCAAATAAGGGCTTCCTGCGCATCCGTTCCTTTCGTTACGCTCAGCAAACGTGACTTTCTCTAAAGACGTGTCTGAGAGCACGTGTGAAGATGTGTGCCATCTTCAAAGAAACATTTCAAGCACAATAAACACCTTTTACCCAGATTACCGACCTCTCACTAGCCGGCTGTACACATGCATATGCATTATTCTTCAGATAAACCTTGCAAATGGAGCCATAATGCGGCTTACTTTGTGTTATTTCACGGATGAAATATAATTAAAGTCAGCAAGTTGCGATAGTATTTTCTTCTCTGTTGTGACATATATCGAAGTGAGACGGCTTCTGGAACGAGAACAAATGTAGGACGGGGCTTGAATTTGTCCGTGGGGATTTGATTGGATGGTTGTGGTTTGCTATTGGTCGATCTGATGTGAGTGACAGTTCCCCCGCCCTCACACCAGTAAACGCATCATCAGAAAAGAAGAGATGAGCTGCGAGAGGGAGATACTTTGGTTAAAGATTACGAAGGCTCATGGATTAAATTATATGCACAAATTATTATGATAAATGCTGGAATATTTCACAAAAATAAGAATTGCCAATTTTAATTTCATTTTAACTCTGAAATGAAATATTAATTTCTTCTTAATTTGCTTATACGACTACCCAAAGTAAATAAACCTTTATTTTTTTTGCATGCTCATGGTTTCACTTGTTCCTACATTTTTTTTTTTGAATTTTTGAATATATTTTAGTTCAAAAATCATGATTTGTTCTTGATAATATTTTTCACACTTTGTGAATGAGACCTACTGTACGTCCGAATATGCTAACTATAGTAGAAGAAAAACACTGAGAAAAGTGTAGTATGTCCGAATTCATCATTATGTATCTGATAGATGCCTGACTATCCCATGAGGCAATGCGAGTGGATTTGTGAATGACAGTGAAGCACAAGCGATGTCGTAAGTCACAAGACAATGATATTTTGCTGATGTTTCAGTATGTCCAACTTTCATTCATACTATACGTGTTCATACTTTATAGAACATACTTTTTTATGGGTCGCAAAGTTTTGTTTTTTTTCCCCCCAATAAATGTACCTATTTGGATGGTACGCAGTTTCAGACGCGTTTTTGTACAGTTTGTTTAATTTAGGAAACAGACATTATAATGAGAGTGATATTTTTTACTTGGAAAAATACTTTATAAAAATGGATTAATGTACAATCTACGTTTATGTGTGTGAAATAGTTATGCGTTTCTTATTTTTGTTTGAGGTAAAAGATTACATTATCTTCATGAGGTTCACCCAAATCAGTTAGTGGCAACTAAATAATCAATTTTTCCTTCGCTTTTGTGATGTTTGCTTTTATCTTACAGAAACGAGAGTTGAGATCAAAGAGTCGGTGAGAGGCCAAACAATCTTCATCATCCAAACCATTCCCAGGTAAGAGTGTATTGCATTTAGAATATGAAATCAGCACGCTTATTAAGCTCATTCAAGATGTTTAAACTTATTTGTGTTTGTAATTTGCAAATAAATAATGCATAAGGTGATATTTTAATGTGTTTGCAGTTGTATTTGCCAGTTAAAGGGTTAGTTCACCCAAAAATCATTTACTCTCCCCCTTTTTCCATGGAACACAAAAGCTGCGCTTTATAGTGTTTATTTTACATGGTGTCTTTTTGCTGAACTGCATACAGTCTTCTTTGAGGCCCAAAAGCGCGTTTGAACAGTTAGCTAAAATCCCTTTTCTGTCTCTCAGAGATGTCAACACGGCTATTATGGAGCTGCTGATTATGGCCTATGCACTGAAGACCTCGTGTGCCAAGAACATCATCGGCGTGATCCCGTATTTCCCCTACAGTAAACAGTGTAAGATGAGGAAGAGGGGATCTATAGTGTGCAAACTGCTCGCTTCGATGTTAGCTAAAGCAGGTAATGCCTTATTCCTTCAGTGTCTGCTCCAAATGAAAACTCTTCACTTTAAAATCATCCATATCTGCCTTGTTTACTAGGTCTGACTCATATAATCACCATGGATCTGCACCAGAAAGAGATCCAGGGCTTCTTTACTTTCCCTGTGGATAACCTACGGGCTTCTCCATTCCTCCTGCAGTACATTCAAGAGGAGGTTGGCAGCGTTTACTGTCAATTACAAAGAAAAACTAATTTAGTGAAATAATTAACATTGATCAACTTCTGTTCTGATTTCTATTTTCTATAGGTTCCTGATTATAGAAATGCTATCATTGTAGCCAAGTCCCCATCTGCTGCAAAAAGGTAACGGCTCCTAGATTTGTGTTGTATTTGTTTGGTGGGTGAAAGCAGGCCTAAATGAAATTTGCTTAATTTTTTCCATTTTCTGATTTTGAGTGGATTTGAACGTGGTGAAATGTGCTGAGAACACTTTTTGTTTTTTAGCTGAAAGCATTATCAAATCAAAAAACATGCAAGGGGCAGACAAAGCTGGATTACTGCACATTTGCAGAGATTTGTGAGTGCAGATTGCATGTGGGTCTGCTTCTTTTGCAGTATTTCGGAAACCAAACTTTGTTTGCTAATAGTGCCCCATTATGCTTTTTTTTTTTTTTTTGGGTGGGGGGGGTGGTTGTTATATTTCATGTAGTGTTTAATAAAGTGAATGTTTTGAAGTTTTCGAAGTGCAGAGAAATGGAGTTATTGACTCCCAAAAGAAAGAACCGATTCTGAGCTGCCTGAAACGAGTCGTCTTACTACTTGTTACAAATTCATACTGTAAAACTGACGCCATCGTTACAGTTCGTATCACTCTGTATCAAGCGTTAAGGAAGATCCAGACCTGAAATTCAGATATGGTAAAGGGTGTTTGGTTTCCGACACTCCCTGTAAGTGGTAGACCAATCATAACCGTCTCGGCCATCTAACCAATCAGAGCAGAGTAGACCAATCACAACATACTGGGCCATCTGACCAATCACAGCAGGCTCTAAGAAAGGAGGGGTGATCTTCAAGAATGCTAAAACTCTTAGAATTACAGAATCTCAACATGACACTCATGAACATCTAGGCAAGAGGCTCACATGTCTGTATGTCTCCTCTCTCTTGTCGTTGTCTCTTCAGGGCTCAGTCGTATGCAGAGCGTTTACGTCTCGGCCTGGCCGTCATGCACGGAGAAGCTCAATGTTCGGAGTCAGACATGGCAGATGGGCGTCATTCTCCTCCATGTGTCCGCAACACATTTGGACACTCCGGCTTGGAGTTGCCATGTAAGAACCACCACACTGTAGATCTGCACAACCCAGCAGCTTGAACCCTATGACTAAAGATAAAGAGTTTTAACCAGGGGTCTGTTCTTCGTGCCTCGCTTGATACATCTGAGATGACTTGACAGATGTCAGATCCTCTAGTCTTGATAACTGAACTCTGGCTAATTTGGTTCTTCAAATATCAGGATTAAATTGTCTGCGATTACTGTACGTTCTTTTGTTCATCGAAAAAGGCAGATGTATCGATACTCAACCACGATCAGCAAAGCAGCGATTGGCTAAGATCAAGACGGCAACATAGTGACATCATCTAATTAAAAAGACACCTGACGAACAACTTGACGAATTTCTGGACTTTTATTAGAAAATGGCCAAACAACCAAAACAACATAAAAGTTATAACAGATAAATGAAAAGTGCACCTCTTTTTTTTTATATGATTCCCAATATTTAGGCGATATTCACGATTTCTAGCTATTTGTTCAGGCTTTACATTTTTATTTCAATGTTGCAATTAGGAATTCGTTTAATTTTACCATTTGAAGTTACGTGACAGCATTATTTAAGTTTCTTTAGGGTCAAGATCAAGTTTTCTGCATCTCCTGCGCTGCATCAAGCCACTCCCATAATAACTGTTGCAGTTCAAATTAATGCACACATGGCATCGCGTGTGACACTTCAGTAAAATTATTAGGTACTTATTCCCTCTCGAATAAATCTCTTGAGTAAAACTGGCTGTCTATATTATGATAGACTACATAACATTACAATATTATTTGCAAATTTATTTTAAAATCATTATTGTCCCTGGTTCACATTAGGGTGCTCTTGTAAGAAAGTAGCAGTGGCTGGGACAGAATTTAAGCATCACCTTTCTTACATGAAATAAGCCTGCTCAGGTTTAAGCTTACGGACCGGTTGCAATGACAGCAAGTCCAGGTTGAGCATCGAAGAACCGAACGATCGAAGATAATGCCAAATTGTCATAAATCAAATCCAGCTAAGTGAGTTAGCGTCGTACAAAGAACGGACCCCTTGAGGTGGGTTTCTCAAAAGCATCGTTAGCCAACTAACATCGCAAGTTCCGTCGATGCTAACATAGTTCAATCATTTGGTGTTTCCTAAAACCAGAACATTTGCAAACTTGTGTGGTTGGAACGACAGCTCTCGAGCTGTGGTTAGAAGCATCGTTTCTTGTTTTTATGACATGTGGGCTCAAAAAATCATTATCTTGAGCAAAATAAGAAAGCTGACGTTAAGTACAATGTATATCTTTTATTTCGAATATACAAATGTCATTTACATATTTTGGTTTGTTAAGAGAGTTTAAGCACCATTTTTGAAGAGAGGTCATGTGCGTATACGTGTGCAGGTACGTAAGAACGAGCCTGTGATTGAATCTGGAAATAAAGCAAAATAAAGCAAAAACTGAGAAAAAGGAGAATTAGTCCTCATGTCTGTGAATTAATGCTAGATTTTTTGCTATAAAATTAAAGTCAAATGGATTAATTTAAAGAAGTTATTACTCCACCACCTGTGTGGCTGAACGACAGGTTTGTGACAATACGATTTTGGGAAACAGTCGTGACTAGCTAGAAGCAGCGAGTTACGTCGTTGGAACTTACGATGTTAGTTAGCTAACGATGCTTTTGGGAAACGCACCCCTGTTAAGTAGTTCAAGATAGGTCAAGAGTTTTTATTTTTTAACCCTCCCCATTCATTTACCACTGTCTCTAGATGTTTACAAAGGCTTTGTCTCAATCTAGTCAATAAGTGAGCTAGACAGCACTGAGTCTGCTCTGTTCTGTTCTCCGAAACGAAACCTTGCGAGCCACCAAACTAGTAAAACATTTTGTGCAATATTGGTAGCTCTTGACGGGATGTACTCAGAAGTTGATTAAAGTCAGGGGATGGGGGGTGTTCCAAAATGGGGCATTTAGTTTTAACTTTTAACATTTTTGGTAGGACAGTCCAATTGGTTAGAAGGGTCGGCAACTTTCTTACAATACTGTACTTGATGACTTTCATTCCAATAATCAACAGTGCCCAATACTGTATGGTCCTGAGATTTTAAAACAAACCTTCAATAGAATATGTTTGAATATGTTTCTTACCGTTACGAGACTTGTTTTCCATGACGAAAGGTTTACGGCATGCTGTTTAGGTAGACTCCTAACTGATAAAGGAATTAGACAAGTCTTTTATCTAGGTTTTGAAAGAGAGCCATTATTTTCACTGTTCCATATGCTATTTGCTCTAGATTTCAAGATACTTACATCTTTCCTGAAGCACACAGTTACTTAAGAAATTATTTCTTAAGAAATACTTAACACACTGTGATATTTAGCTTATTAATGTATGAGCAGGTCTTGTGTGGTATGTGTCTTGGCCTTTATAGACTCGCATTGCCTGAGAGGAGTTCACTCGAAATAGCTCTATGTACATTTATGGTTTTTGTATGGACTTTAACAATCCTCAAAGGACCTTCTCTTGTCTTGGTTCTCAATTTCAAGGCACTTAATTCAACTTAAAATAAAAAAGTTAATTTGAAAGCTTTGAATAAAAGTTTTAAGGTTTAATAAGGATTGTTGAAGTCCAGGTTTTCTTGTCTGTATGTTCTATCATTTGTGTGTGGATTTTTGTTTAACGTGATGTTTATTTATTGGTAATAGGCAAACAACAAGCTCCGTTCCCAGGCATAGAGCTCCCAAGTATGACGGTTAACTCTATTTGCTTCCGATCACAGCAGTGAACACGCTGAAATGGTTCCTATTGCATGCGTGCAGTGGCTGAGGTCTCTCAGTGTCTGTGATCCCAGCACTCTGAAGTACTTACTCTATTCACTAACGTCTTTTTCAATTCACCCGAAAATGAAAAATAATGTCATCAATTACTTGTAGTTCCAAACCCATAAAACTTTTGTTCATCATTGAAACAGAAAAAAATTATATTGTAAATGAAATCGAAATATTTCTGTCCCTCCATTGATAATCGACGCAACTACCAATTTGACACTTCAAAAGGTTCCTAAAGTGATTGTAAAATTATTCCATGTACATTGCATGATTTATTCCAAATTTCCTGAAGCGACACAATCTCTTCATATTACAGATTTAATTTAGGCTTTTATTCACATATAAGCATTGATCAGTAAACATTGAAGCTCAACCGTATTTGCTTGATGTGCAAGAACAAACCTCATTGGTTCTTGAGGAAGCTCAAATATGCTGCGTAACAAACGAGAATGAACGTCATTGATACTTGATGCTGAATTGTGCTGCGTAATGCATGAGAATGAACCTCGTTGATTGTTACTGAAGGGGAAACGTGCTGTGTAACACGAACGAACCTCATTGGTTCTTGGGGGAACTCAAACGTGCTGTGTATCACACGAGAGTGAATCTCATGGAATCTCTTAAACTCAAATGTGCTGCGTAACATGAGAATGAACCTCATTGGTTCACGAAGCTCAAACGTAACGTGTTACAGCGCAACATGAGAATGAACCTCATTGGTTCTTGCGGAAGCTCAAACGTAACGTGTTACAGCGTAACATGAGAATGAACCTCATTGGTTCTTGCGGAAGCTCAAACGTAACGTGTTACAGCGTAACATGAGAATGAACCTCATTGGTTCTTGCGGAAGCTCAAACGTAACGTGTTACAGCGTAACATGAGAATGAACCTCATTGGTTCTTGTGGAAGCTCAAACGTAACGTGTTACAGCGCAACATGAGAATGAACCTCATTGGTTCTTGAGGAAGCTCAAACGTAACGTGTTACAGCGCAACATGAGAATGAACCTCATTGGTTCACGATGCTCAAACGTAACGTGTTACCTCATTGGTTCTTGAGGAAGCTCAAACGTAACGTGTTACAGCGCAACATGAGAATGAACCTCATTGGTTCACGATGCTCAAACGTAACGTGTTACAGCGTAACACGAGAATGAACCTCATTGGTTCTTGTGGAAGCTCAAACGTAACGTGTTACAGCGCAACATGAGAATGAACCTCATTGGTTCTTGTGGAAGCTCAAACGTAACGTGTTACAGCGTAACACGAGAATGAACCTCATTGGTTCTTACTGAAGGTGAAACGTGCTGCGTAACATGAGAATGAACCTCATTGGTTCACGATGCTCAAACGTAACGTGTTACAGCGTAACATGAGAATGAACCTCATTGGATCTTTTGGAAGCTCAAACGTAACGTGTTACAGCGTAACATGAGAATGAACCTCATTGGTTCTTGTGGAAGCTCAAACGTAACGTGTTACAGCGCAACATGAGAATGAACCTCATTGGTTCTTGTGGAAGCTCAAACGTAACGTGTTACAGCGTAACATGAGAATGAACCTCATTGGTTCTTGTGGAAGCTCAAACGTAACGTGTTACAGCGTAACACGAGAATGAACCTCATTGGTTCTTGTGGAAGCTCAAACGTAACGTGTTACAGCGTAACACGAGAATGAACCTCATTGGTTCTTACTGAAGGTGAAACGTGCTGCGTAACATGAGAATGAACCTCATTGGTTCACGATGCTCAAACGTAACGTGTTACAGCGTAACATGAGAATGAACCTCATTGGATCTTTTGGAAGCTCAAACGTAACGTGTTACAGCGTAACACAAGAATGAACCTCATTGGTTCTTGTGGAAGCTCAAACGTGCTTGAGCCTCAGTTTACCACAACTAAATTAAATCTGTTCATCATATAAAGCGATCATGTCTCTTCAGAAAATTTGGACTAAACTGTTCAGATAATTCTGATTAGTTTTACAATCTCTATAACCGTTTTGAAGCGGCAAAGTTGTTTCGAAGATGAACTAAAGTCTTATTGGTTCGGGATGACATGAGGGTAATTGATGACAGAATTTTCATTTTTCATCATTATGAGCATAAGAGCAGTTAATTATTACATTGGAAAAATAGTAATTGTAAGCTATTATGAAGTGTAGGGGTGGGTGGTATGTCTAAAATATCACAATACAAGTACGCAAACAATATGTATTACAATTTAGTCATTTTCAATGCAAATTCAATTATAAAATTTTATATTTTAATAAGCATGTCATTCATACTATTTTTGCATAATCCAGTTAATTAACTATTTTACAAATAATGTACTTCATCTTAAGTTATATTTTAATTTGAAATAGTTGATCATTAGAAGCCAAAGCACAAAAATCTCCACCATATATACCACCATACCACCCAGCCTTAATATAATTTATTTTTTGTTTTTTTTTACACCAAATAATGGTAAAGATGGATGTTTAAGCTTCAGAGTGCTTCACTCAAACAGAACTAAGAAGCCTCAAATTAAGTGCTTATTTTTAAAATCCATGTAATTATCATCGTTTGTTCCATCGAAATGGAACCATTGAATGTCTGTCCGAAAGATATGCCTTTATTTGTGATCCAGGCTCATCTTGCCAATCAACACACCATGCCTGCTTATGAAAACCCCTAGACTGGAGTTTTTAAATGGTAGTCTTTTAGCTGCTTATAACCAAGGCCCTTGCATCGTCTTGGAAACACATGACCTTGATAAATAGTGGAAGGTGTTTGCTGAAAGTTCTTATGAAGGCACAGAATTTTTGATACAAGGCCAAATTAAAAACAAGCTATCATATGTGAAGTCAGCATATGCATTGGGTTCACATAAGCTTGTAGACGTTCACAATGAGGAACAGTTTGACAGCACCATTGATTTATGTTACTCACGCAGTAGAAAACTTGAATATCTACTACCAGACTTCAAAATTGCAGAGGTCTATTAGCAGTTGTTGGGCTCGTTCACAAAGGACGTCATCTTGCATTCCATCTGCGTTATTTCTTTTTATCATTCCAGTTCGTCGGCCATTTGTATATTTAATGTCTTGCCCCATGAGCGCCATATTTTAGTGGTATTAATTTTGTTTTGAAACATATTCGTCAATTAACTTTTTATCACAACTAAGACAAGACTATGATGAGAGATGATGCCAAGGTCACAATAAACGATGACTATATCCAATATTGTTGACGAAAAAGAAGTGCTGCTGATGACCTGAAAATGCAGACAAAAATTAAGCTGGACTTTAGTGATCTCTATTGAGAGATTTTGCTTAAAAGTTGAATTCAGCCAGTCTGCGTTCCTTCACGAGCCACTTGTGCTGTTTATTGTGACTAAATCTACCCTTCTCAGTGATGAACTGTAATAAATCCAAACGCGGATCTTGACTATATTATTTGCGATGGTGGTTGTTGAATAAATGAGCTTAGTTTGCAATACAAAGTCCCTTTTC
The DNA here is from genome assembly GCA_038088235.1 of Zacco platypus. Lineage (NCBI taxonomy): Eukaryota > Metazoa > Chordata > Actinopteri > Cypriniformes > Xenocyprididae > Zacco > Zacco platypus. The sequence goes on along the minus strand of CM076083.1, from coordinate 34,230,367 downwards.
CCCAAAGTCCTTTATACTGTTGTTTTAATAGAAAAATCTTAAATGGATAGTTCACCTAAAAATGAAATTTCTGTTATCGTTTGCACACACTCAAGTTGTTTCAAACCTGTATGAATTCCTTTATTCTACTGAACACAAAAGACATTTTGAAGAACGCCAGAAGCCAAACAGTTGAACAGACCCCATTGACTCCCATAGTGTTTTTTCCATAATATGGAAGGTAGTGATTATCAATTGAACCATTATGCGCCATGACGAAAGTTTTCATGTTTAGTCGATTAAAACTTGACTAAACAAAAAGATTTCACCAAATATGGTGATTTAAAAATTCAAAAGCACATTTGACCGAGGACAAAGACTATATTTAAAAAGTAGCAGAAAAATTAACTAGACCGTAACCGCTTTTTCTAAAATACTGAAATTTAAAGTAAATAAAGTAAATTAAACCAGTAGTTGTAAAGTTCTTCTGGAACAAATTGCCTCTTGATATCTCAACCTGCTATCTTTTTCATTATTTTTTGGTAACTGAGGTATGTCCTCACTGATGACATGTTTACATGTTTATGGACATTGTGTGCAGAAAATAGACCGACACAGTCAAATTTATTCTTTATGTTCAAATGAAGTAGCACACAAGGACACAACTAGATGGTGTCACTAGAAAAAAGATGATTAAATTCCTTTTTTTTTTTGCTGTTTTGGCTGAATATTTTCAGTTTCCAGAAATTTAGTGCATCAATTTTTTCAAGACTTTGTGTCATGTAAAGCCCTGTTCACACTGAAATTCATTAAAACTAAAGTTCTACTGGAGTCTGTGTGCTGCTGGTTTCTAGTAGAGTACTCTACTTCAGTGTCCAACCATGTCAGGCGTAAAATCACTGACTGGATCGGTAGTTGCTGCATCACATCTCTGATTACTTCCTCGAGGATAATCTCTGCCATGTGACTAATCAATGTGGAAAATTACGTCAAGTCTGATCGGCGGACGACACTGCAAGAACGCACACAGTCTTAAACAGATTACAAACAAGGAAAACATCTACAATCAAGTATTTGATTTTTATTTTAAAATATTGTACATAAAAATAATAAAATGGCCACTTTTCCACATTTCCGGTGTTCTCAGAAGCGGAAGTCATTATCGTTGGGTAAAATTCTAAAGTGGTGAATGGAAACTATGACAGATTTTTGCTTTCCCAATTGCTCTAATAGCAAAAGAAAACAATCTATGACATTTTCCAAAGGAGGAAAAATATTGAGTTATTATATTGGTCTGAAGACAGAAAGATGTGAAATTTCCTATTTCTCTCTCATTATCACGGTCTGTAAAAAAATGTGCATGTGGGTTTTAATCTTCATTAAAGAAAGATGTTTATTGCATCTGTCTGTGGGTGCCTCCATTGCACTCCATCAGCTGTAGCTCTCTTTAATCCAAGATCTCGTCCTCTGTGAACAGCACCTTTCAAACGGGCCATTTCATCCTCGCAGTAGTGGTCTATAAGGAAACCTTGGTATAAATATCAAAGTTTTGTAGGTTGTGCTGTTGATGAAAGGCATGTGTTGAAGGCATGCATAACTCCTTTAACCCCCATGTATTCTTAAATTGACCCGCCAGTCTTCCTCTCTCACGTTTACTTGAGCCGGAGTGTGTGTTTTGGCTGTGTTCCAGTGTCTTTCCTCTGGATGAATGACATTAGCCCTTCTTGACCTCTCCTAAATTACAGCAATGTCCTGGAGTCTGTCATGCTGACTCGAGGACAGATTGATTGATTGATATTTAGTTTCCTGCACTGAATCTTAGTGTAAACCTCTAGACATTTGCCTCTATGATTGGGTATATTGGGGACCAAGAGATGATCATTTTGATTTCTGCATGGCATGAGTTTTTTCATTGCTATTTGGATTGAATTGTAGGTGGGGTAAAATGGGAAGCGTTCTCCAACAAATAGGCTAGTGTTGTGCTATGCTATGCTATGGGGTCCCTGCAGGACTCTTTAAATTCTAGTTTTACCATTTGGTTATATGGGTTGGTTGGGCCATTACATAAAGTTCTAGGCCAATTCATACACTTCTTACCCCATCTTACCCAATCTACTTTGATGATGGAATGTGATTCATTGGACTCTGTGTAAAAAGATTTCTTGAAATGATGTGAAACACCATTTGATATTTGTTTTTATAGTAATGATGGCCAAGGAGAAGCCACCCATCACTGTTGTCGGAGATGTTGGAGGCCGCATCGCCATCATTGTCGTAAGGATTGCGTATTTTTGGACTAGTTGGCAGTGATTTCTTTTGATTGACAGAAAGAGCAATGCATATGGTTTCCATTCTGTAGGATGACATCATAGATGATGTGGAGGACTTTGTGGCAGCAGCTGAGATTCTGAAAGAGAGAGGAGCTTATAAGATCTACATCATGGCCACTCATGGGCTCTTGTCTGCGGACGCCCCGCGCCTCATCGAGGAGTCCGCTATAGATGAAGTGAGTATTCCAGCTCATTTACTTGAACATACGCTGGAAAGTGGATCGCTCATTCTAGTTCAGTGTTTCTCAAACTTTTTCAGCCCAAGGGCCACTTTATCTTCCAATTTTTTTCTGAGGACCACCTAACAGAATCCCTCTAACACGCCCCCCAAAAACAACAAAATAGGAAGGATAAACTAAATTTAAGTTTAATATGCAACTGTTTCAAGTCAAAAACTAATTATTCAAACACAAATGCAATGATATGATCCATTTTTTCGTTATTATAACAGACTGACGTCAACCCCCCCCCACCCGTGATACGTTAAGAGCTTGCTTAGTTTAGGTCATCTTTTCACGGACCACTAGGGGGCGATGGCGGACCTAGTTCTTCAAAAAAGCACATTGAAACTAAGTGGCATTTATAGCATGAAAATTCCAGATTTACCGTGACTTAAAGTAATGTAACTTTAGTAACAGTTACATTTTGTAAACTTTGTAACTTTAAAGAGTTAGTTCACCCAAAAATGAAAATTATCCCATAATTTACTCGCCCTCAAGCCATCCTTGGTGTATATGACTTTCTTCTTTTAGCGAAACACAATCAGTTATATTAAAACATATCTTGGCTCTTTGAAGGTTTACAATGGAAGTGAATTGTACCTGAGATTTTTAAGCCCAAAAAAGCACATCCATCCATCATAAAAGTAGTCTATACAGTTCCGGGGGGTTAGTAAAGGCCTTCTAAAGCGAAGCAATGTGTTTTTGTTAGAAAAATATCTGGATTTATAACTTATTACTAGCTTCCAGTAACAGCTGTCCACGCATTCATGAGAGACTCGAGCCCTGGTGGAAGGGTGAGAAACAACACCAGTCACACATTAGAGGTCTAAAATGAGAAGTTTTAAAGAAATGTTGGAGGATATCGATATAAGAGAAGAGGGAGCTACGTCACACAGGTCAGAGGTCACCGCATCTACCGGAATGCGACTCATGAACGCACAGATGGCTGTCACAGGATTACAGTTTATAAAGTTATAAATATGGTGTTTTTTCTTACAAAAATGCATTCGTTCACTCCAGAAGGCATTTATTAACCCCCCTAAAGCTGTATGGATTACTGTTTTGATGAATGGATGCGCTTTTTGGGGTTTCAAAATCGTGGGTACCATTCAGTCCCATTACAAAATTCTGTTTGTGTTTGGCTGAAAGAAGAAAGTCATATACACCTAGGATGGATTAGGGGGGAGTAAATTATGGGATAATTTTAATTTTTGTGTGAACTAAGCTTTTAAAAAACTGCTATTCAATTTCTATGGCAATTGAATCGGGTGTAAATTAGGAAAAGAAAAAGTTCAGCAGTAACTCTTTCAAATAGATTAAAAAGAAATTCATGAAGTTCACAAATGGCACTATTTTCTGAGAATGGGCTAGATGTCCATCAGCACTTACTTGCCTTCATGTACGTTCGTGCTTCATACGTTTATCATTAAATATTGATTTTAACAGATATTAAAATGATGTTGCATGACCAAATGTTTGGGATATCTTTAAGGTGGTGGTGACCAACACTGTCCCTCATGAGGTGCAAAAGCTGCAGTGTCCTAAGATCAAGACGGTGGATGTCAGTATGATCCTGGCCGAGGCAATCCGACGCATTCACAACGGGGAGTCCATGGCCTACCTGTTCCGCAATATCACAGTAGACGACTAGCCAACAGACACATTTGGGTTAGAGACAAAGGTGAGGTGTAGAGTTTAGGGAAGTATTTCCCCTCTTGCACAGTTGAAAGGTGTGCCAATGCAGTTCCCCATTCCCATCCGAACCAAACACTACAATCACCTTAATTTCTCGAATTAGCTCCTAATATTCTGCAAAAGCATCTCATTGCCAAATGACATCAATTCTGAAATAAACAAACCTGTAAATTTATGCACACAGCCTATTTTTTCTAATCACCGATATGAAGTTATATTCCAATGTGAAGAACATAAATTATGCAAGTGATCACTTACCTGTACATCTGTTTTTACCTTTAAGTGATATTCTGCAGCTAAATCAACCATTTTAGATCTACTTTCCAGATGGAAAACTGGTGATTTTTGGTTTATTTCGGTTTAATTCTGCCAATTGAAGTTCAAAATGAAAGGGAAAGTTCAGCCAAAAATGGAATTCTTTCATGTTTACTCATTTAATGTTCTAAATCCGTATGACTTTCTTTCTTTTGTGGAACACACAAGGAAATAAAAGTCTCTTTGCTAATATTATTTAGACAAGAGCATTCCAAGGAAGAGTGTAATTCATAAAGGTTTGTAAGATGTGATGGTGAGTAAATGTTGAATTTCTTTTTTGGATGAACTATTCCTTTAACGCTTGCTGTGTATGGTGAACATTAAGGCCAAGGTATACTTCATTTTCTGCTTTGCGCTCCGTCTCGCACACAGTCGTGTCTGTACAGCCTTTAAAGAATTCTTATCCGCGGACGGACGATTTCGACACGTGTTGTACAGTTTCTTTTCTATACTCTACCAGACATCAGAGGGCAGCACTGAGTCATGTCATTTACAGGACATCCGCTCGGAATGATAGAAGAAGAACAGTAGCGGATCCGCCATCGCATGCAAAGTTTAAAACAAGAACCAAAACAAACGATATGCTGCTTTGTTTACTGTTCTTGCAATAGCATTTTGTAACGCTCTTCTTTGACTACTGTGCAGTACATCACTGCTACGCATCGCCACCTAGTGGCCTCAACATTCACCTTTCACATACATTGCTGTATGTGGACAGAAAAATTGCGTCCGAGAACCCTCTGAAAATGACGTCACGCAGACAATGAAAGTATACTTTGGGCTTAAGGAAACAAGATCTTGTGTTACAGAAAATACTGGTGTTGGTTGGTTGATCTGTGTCATGAATGTTTACTCAATAGGACGAAACGGTAACACTTTACAATAAAGTCTCAACTGTTAACATTAGTTAATGTATTAGTTAACATTACAATGAGAAATATATTTTCACGTCATTTACTAACGTTGTACATTAACTAATGTTAACAAATACTTTTGAATTTAATAACGTAATTATTAACTAATGTGCTTAACTGTTGTTAACAAATGAAACTCTGATGTAAAATGTTACTGACAAATCAAACGAGCTCTAAATGAAGCTAGTACTGTGAATACTTCTCTATACACTCCTACACAACAAAACTAAGGGAGCAAAAATAGCATGTAAAACTCGTCTCCGTCTTATCTGTTCCTCAGTTTACATTTGTGTGCTAATGTCAAAATCTGGTGTCGAAAAACGACTCTGGTGTTCATCTTGAAGGCATTTGAAACCATCTTAGCAATACTGCAGATATTTATGCAGCGTGCTGTGAACACTTAAAACCACTCAAACGGATAATACCATTTAGCTTTTGCTTCCTGATTAAACCTTAGATGAGCGGGATTTCTGACGGATGGAGAACACGTGCACCAGCACTGCCCCGCACGTCCCCATACTTCCTCTGTGTGTGTGTTTGTCTCTGCCGTTGAGCTGTCGGTCGGCGTTCGTTTGAAGCACAGCAACACTTCTTTCTTTTAACCTCGTCTTCCACTTCTCAGTGTTCCTCAATTATATGTCAACTAGCTGTTTCCCAGTGCCTCACTCTGTGAGAGTGACAGTGGTTGCTATGGCAACCTTATTCAAAGCTGTTCTAGCTATATTTTTGCTGTTGTGCAAATATGGTCCAGAGAACATACATTTTTTGCTACAATGTACTGTTTCTGCTGTTGCTTTGCAATCTTATTTTTGTAAATAAACACAGATTTGCTTCACGCTGCTCTGTTGAATCTTTATTGAACTGAAATACAGAAAACACATGCAGTTGGGTACAATTAGATTAGGTACGAGGGGCCTTGATGCATTTAAACCTGTCCGTCAAGGTCCTGTCAGGATGTGATGTCATCAGTGGTCTTCGGTATTCGAGGACGAGTTCGTGAAGGACACTTTACTTGCTCTAAACTCCTCAGGTTTTTCACACGACACTGAGGAGCTTAGACCAAGTCAAGGGACCCAAACAAAACTACCCATGAAAACATTTCACCACGAAATCAAATGAAAAAATTGTAAAGAAAATTATGCCTACTTTTAGGACAAATGAGATTTTTTTTTTTTTTTTTTTTTTTTTGTGACGTGAAATTGCATAATTCATTCACACATTTTACTGTTAATTTTCTTTTTGTCAATGATTTGCTATTTTATAAAAATATTATACAGATTTTTTTAAAAATCTGCATAGATTAAAAATTGTAAGTAAACATTAAATAGCCATGGTTTATAAATAAATATAATTTATTTAATTTAATTTTGTCATGTGCTTCATGCAAAACATCTTAATGGTCCTACACTAAAAAAAGGCTTTTTTTTAATATTTACGCAATTTAAGTAATGGTAAAATTCCATCAAATTTAATTGAATAATTGACCAACAAAAATAAATAAATAAATAAATAAAGTTGAGAATTTAAAAGTTTAAGGCATCCAGCTTCAGGTGATTTTTGAGTTTTCTCAACTTGTTCAATTTACAAGTTGAGAGAACTCAAAAATCTCAACTTTTTTTTTTTTTTTTTTTTTTTTTAACAATGAATCCTTAAACCAATTATTCAATTAAATTACATAATGATTATTCATTTCAACATTTCAGTATATCCATTTTTTTTCCCCATCTTGTGCATGCAATAAGTCACTGGACATCCAAATTCTTTGCCTACCAACATTTTACCAAAATATCACCTTTTAAGTTCTACAGGAGAAAGTCATGACATGAGAGTGAGTACATAATGACAGAATTCTCATTTTTGGGTAAAAGTTTTCATGAAATTCACCAACACAAAATGCATACTTAATAATAAAGCAGTTTAAAATGATCAAATATTGACACAATGTTCTCAAGGATCTTTATATCTCAAAAGAAGTATGATAGTTGTATTATCATAGCAAACATACCTCCAATTGTTCTCCAGTTGTAGCAGGTTTAACCTCTGTTATCTGTGTGAAACAGATCGGGTGAGAGAGCGGCACTTATCTGTCTGTGGATGGCTGATGAACAGACAGCTGTGTGTTTAAACCTGACTTTAAGAGGAACTAGACACGCAGCGTTTAGAGGTCACTTCCCGCTTTCAGCCTCAGGAAACAATACACCTTGTATCTACTGATTGTATGAAAGGGGAAATACTCAGTTTGTGTGTATAAGTGGGTAACTGTGTTTTAGTGCATAGACATTTTGCGAAACTTTACATAGAAAAGTCAGTCCAAACATGACTTTCTTCTGTTGAACGCAATCTGCTCATTTCAATGCAACAGACATTTTCAAAACGGACTACAAAAAAAAAAAGTACTTCGTATCATTTGTGCATTAAATTACAAATGTGTATGACGAACATACCAAAATTAAACCATTTCAACATTTTCACTTACTTCATTCGCATATTTCACGTGTGTGTGCGTGTGTGTTTAGAAAGTGGAAGTATACCAAATATATTCAAGATAAAATCAACAAAAGTAAGACTATAATGTTGCTTCTCAAGTATCTTGTTTGGATTTTTATATACGTTTTGAATAAGACTTAAGGGTCCAATTCTCACTGTTAGCTAGTTGCTTATATTTATTATTACTTATAAAGCATTAATGCCTTTCTCTGCATGATCTCATTCTACATCTCTTAATCCTTACTACCTTCCTAGCTGTTAATAAGCAGTATTTAGGCGTTTGAGGCAAAAGACATAGTTAATAATTGGTGGTTTACATTTACAATCCCCTTATGTAAATGTAGACTTCAGTGACACTCTTTATAACCTTTTTTATGGCTGATGTTAAAGGAAATGTGTATTGTGGTAACCCACTCTATGTTCTGTATAGCACTGCAGTGTTGTTATCCAGAAGTCTGTTGGTGTCAAATGTTCTGAAGCCGTTATGTGCTGCAGATGTAATGTTCGTAAACAGCCATTAGATTTTCATTCAATAGGTCATTCACTGAATGTTTTAGGAACTACCTTATATCCTGTTGGGTGTGTGAGCGACAATAGGCCTTTTGTTATACCCAGCAGACATTTCCTCATTGCTTTTATTGTCCGCTGTAGTCACTGCATATTATACTCAAAGCCGGAGAAGTGAGAAACTCAAAGTTGGGCGATGCACCACAAGATGGCAACATTTGACAATTCCTGTAGGATGTGTACGGCATACATCTTTTTTTGTAAATGATTGGTTTTTATAGGGTTTATGGTTGCCTTCTAGATTTTAGAACTGATTTAAAATATAGTTTGCAAGAAAAATTTGATAATACTAACAGTCTGGACCCAGTTTGGGTACAATTGGCTAAATTTATTTCTCATGATCTTAAAACTCATCTAACAGCTTCTTCTTAAATACTTGAAATTAGTTTGAGGAGAAATATGCTTTTGCCTTTACAAAAAATATATTTTTAATATTTTTGGTTGCACTTTTTATTGCAATATTTTAATATTTAATATTTTTATTTTAATATTTAATTGTATGTGTACTTACCTAAGAAGTACTGGGGAATATAAGGGAACTACATGGGTTAGTACCTAGTTATTTCCGTTAATGTAATTACTATAACAATTGCAAAGTATGTACATGGGGAAACAGACTGTAAAATAAAGTGTTACCATATTTTTATATAGATAAAAGCAGAACATGTAAACTCCTATCTTATAATTTATTAAGTCTTTTACTTTATTCTCAAAACCACCTTACATGATTCGCACTTGCTTTCCAGCTGATTATTATGATATTAAGTCTTGTTTTCTGAGGGAAAAAAAAGACTTTTTGCTCAAAACAAACAAAAATCTGCCAGTGGGGTCAGAAAAATAAACTTAAATCAAAAGTAAAGCATTATTTTTTCTGACCTCATTGGCAGATAGTTGTTTTTGTTTTAAGTACAAACGCACTTAATTTTAAAACTTTTTCCAGAAATCAAGACTTTATATCTGATGTCATTTTGCTTCTCAGTTAAAAGTATCTTTGTTGAACAATATTTAAATATTTATTTTGGGAAACACTGCAAAAATACTGCGCAAGAAAATAATTTTTGTGCCATTTAGTGCTAAAGAATGACAATGTTTTTCAACATAAATTCTTGTATATGCATAGATATAGAAAAAAAGATCAAAATTATGCTTTGACACATTTTTAAGTTCTCTCAACATGCTGCCAGAACCTTTCGAGGTGTATTTAGTTATTTATTTTTCTTTTACAAGTAACATTAAAAAAAGACAGAAACAGAAATCAATTTACAAAAAAAAAAGACAAAAAAGAAATCAGTGCATCATATGAGTTTTCAACGGAGTAAAAGTGCATGTGCACAGTGTCAAGCACAGAGTTTGACGGTATGCAACTGAACAATGGATACAGTTACTTTAATACTTGGTGCCATGATTTGTAAACCAATGAATGTCATAGTCAAATTGTTAATATACATTTTAGACATTGCAATCCTTAAAATCGGAATATTTTAACATACACGATTGAATGTTGACGTAGCTCTGTACACACATCACACAACTCAACTTCAGGAACTCAATATCACTGTCAAAACATTCAACAGATTCTTTGCACAAATGCAACTTTTGATCATTCTCCCCTTTGTGTGAAATCATTGTCCTTTTTCCTTTCATCACTGATTTTGGAACTGGATTATGGGAAGTTTCGCTATGTAACAAAAGCATCTTTGCCTTCCACATCATCGCTTTGCGATGACAAGTAACTCGACCTTTGCCGTTCTCGATTGTCTTTTTCTTGCCGTTTTTAGCAGACGGAACAGCTGTTGGTCTTGTTCATGGGCGGCCGTAGACCCGTGTCCTTTGGAAAGGTCTCTCTGCGACGACGCAAAGCCGGGCTGAGGCGGCTGGGGAGGTTGGCTTGCTGGAGCAACTCCTTGAACACTTCCATCACATTTTCGTTTTCCTTGGCCGAGGCCTCCAGGAAGCAGTTGTTCCAGTCCATCTCCACCTTCGCCAGCACATCGTCCGTGGACACCCTTCGTTCATGCATTCGGTCTTTCTTGTTGCCCACCACTACGATGGGTGTGAACTTGTCCTCCTTGACCTCCATGATTTCCTCGCGCAGCCTCTTGACGGCTTCTAGCGTTTCGGGGTCATCCACGGAGTAGACCAGGGCGAAGGCGTCTCCGTTCTGGATGGAGAGCTTCCGCATGGCTGGGAAGGAGTAGCTTCCGCTCGTGTCCATGATGTGAATGGTCACTTTGACTCCGGCCACCTCGTACTCCTTGCTGTGGAGCTCCTCCACTGTGCGCCGATGTTTGGGCTCGAAGCTGTCTTGCAGGAAACGTTTAATCAGGGCTGTTTTTCCAACACCTGCCGCTCCCATGAACACCAATCTCACCTCTGTCTTTTCCTTGACTTCCAGAGACATGATTCCTAGTAGGCAAGATCTCTATGCAAGTCTGAGAGTTTGGATTTGCCCGTTTCCCCTGCCGCTTCCAGTGAAGAGTTGCGGATCTTTTGAGTTTGGCAGTCTCAGAGCATGTGAAATGTCAAATGGTTGCAGCTGCATCTGTGTTTTGTGTGTGTTCGTGCCCTATTTATGGCCTTTCTCAATGACAGGGATTCCAAGCCCTCTTCAGAGCTCAGCCAATCAGCTTGCAGCAGCATCTCCTGTTGTTAAACCATTGGCCAATGACGAGACACTATGTAGATGAGATACAAGCTCTTGCTAAAGGAGAGGTGATGTAGTGGAGAGCTGTCAAATGTGTTTTGCGCCTTGGATGCAGCGGTTGTCAAGATTTTAAATGTATGAATTTAATTTGCCTAGAGCGTTTTGGCATAGTTTATATATTTGAAATGTATGGTATGTGTATCTCCTTGCAGTGCATAGTCCATCTTACATGGTTACGGTTTCAAAGGGGGGGTGCAGTGATGCAATAGAAGAAGAATATTTGGTCCTCAAACAATCTTTCAGTGAACGGTTCATTAAAAAGAATCCGTTTTAATAATCTAGAGAACCCTTTTCCACTATAAAGAACCTTTTGTGGAATGGAAAGGTTTTCATAGAAGCCAATAAAGAACCTTTGTTTTTAAGAGTGTATTATCTGACTCTGCATGGTAAATTCTGCTTCATGAAGATTGTATGTGAATTCATTATTGCAGCAGGTTTGAAAGCCAGAAGTTACCTAAATGGCTATCTATACTGCATTTTTTGGGATATATTCTTAACATGTCTGCTTCCAAGATACCTTGTTTTGTTGCATTGCATGGACGCTTCAAGGAGAAGGCAATTCAGAAATTACGAGTCTCTTGTGTGTGTTTCAATTACTGAGCGTTATTTGTGTGGTGCACAGTTGCTGCCCACAGAGCGTTTCAATCTGTCACATACAGGGTTCGATTGTGAATGCTCTCTATGTTTTAGTATAGAAACCATCATGATACAGAGAGGCTTTTTTTCCCACTTTTTTAAGGTGAAAGGCAATTGCTGCTAGATTGTAAGTGAAGGAGCTTTATTTTGTATGTGAGAGAAATGTTTGTCCTGTAATGGCATTAAATGCACAATTTCGCAATTGGATCACAAATTTATGAAAATCCCATACAGAAATTCTGCATCAGTAGTTGATTAATAGATAATATAAATTGATAAAGTGGCCCAAGTCTTATTGTAGAATATTTCAGGAATACCTCAGGTCAGTGATGGCACCATGTCACAAGTACATCTCTGTAAGAAAAATAATCAGTACATAAATGGAAAAGGTACAAGTAATTTTCTGCCAGGACATTAATTAGTTTACGGACATTTCACTAAAATGGCGTTTGTAATTCAAAATATGGGTAAAACACTTAAATTCTTTAATATTAAAACAGTACATTGGGCCGTACTTTTATATAGACTAGATATGTTTATAAAGCACATTTCATACAATGGTTATTAAAAATGCTTCACAGAACCAAAGTAAATATATACAAAAGTCAAGTTTAATACCATTTCTGTTCAATAAATCAAGAATAAAAGAAAGTTTAAGGGTATACTAACTTTTTATTTTGTTCAAAATTTAAACTTTAACATCATCATCAATCCTTCCAAAATGTGTTTTTGCCTCACCATGATTCCCGTTAGGTAAACCTATTACAAGTGTTTGTATTTTAGACTGGTCGGGATGGTTTTCGCGGAAAATTGTGCACATATATCTCTCAACCAAACAAACAAACGCTGAACAGAGGAGATTCTGCTGGCAAAAAGAGAATGTGACAGAGCTTGTAATAAAACGATAATCAACATTGGCTTGGCTTTTCAGAGATAGCGAGAACTGAGAGATGTGAAATGTTGTAAAAGTGATGCAGAGTTGGCATTTGTATTACTCAACAGTTGAGGAAGACAATTTATTAAATGGATAAATTGCCATATGTAGCGCTCTAACAGTTCATTGTAAAGCATTATTGTGAAGGGTACTTTCATCATGGTTGTTGTAGAGCCGTGCTGGAATTCATGTTCAAGGAAGTAACGTGTCTATTAATGGGTTTAGCAACAGTAACGTCTTCAGCTAGTCAGCTCGAGATCCTTTCCATCTAAACTGGTTATCTCTGAATGTTTTATGAGCAGTGAGATAACCATATTCATTCTCACCGATACACAGAGCCGAAGCACAACCAAAACAATGTTCTTCCGCAAAATGCATGAAGTGTTGTGGCTTTAACTGCTAAAGGGACAAAAGTTACATAGTGTGCCTTTTAAAGCTGCAATATGTAAACTTTTTTGCCGTAAAATATCCAAAAACCACTGGGCCAGTATTATATTTTGTTCAGTTTAGTATTTACAATATCCCAAATGTTTCCAACTATTTGTAAATCGCAATTTTAAAAAAAGGATCCTGGATGTGTGAGGGAGTCACCTGTAAATGGCGTCATGTCCGTGTTACCCTCGGTTTCCGGTTTAATTTTGTAGAAACCATGGAAACACCAAAGAGATCCAAAAAAAAAAAGTGGAAATGGTGCTGGCGACTGTGGCATAATAAAAGTCCTGCTGCTCACGTTCAGCTCCTCAACACTCGGTCCTGCTCTGCTTCATACTACAGTAACATTAATAATCTCATCCATGAACATGATTTCTGCCCGAGTCCCATCCTGATTCTTTTCCACCGGCTGTGAGGTGAAGACCACATGTCCCAAGATTCCTTGCTCAAACTTGGCATCATGTTTGGCCTTTGTTTTGAATAGGCGACCTCTAGTGGACGAAAAAACTACATAGTGCACCTTTAAATAAAATAAAAAAAAAGATTTACAAATATAACATGAAATCATATAAATAAAAGCACATAAATTGCAATAAAATATTTCAGTAATTTAACCAGGGTTAAAGTCGCCACGAAATGGAAGTTGTGATAGTCTTTTTCTCTATTGTGACATGTATCCATGTGAAATGGCTTCTGGAAAAACAACAAATGTTGGCCGGGACTTTGTCCATTGATTGGACGGTTGTGTTTTGCTAGTTATTGATCTGATGTGAGTGACGGGTTATCCCGCCCTCGTGCCAGTAAACAGTATTCCATAAAAATAATAATAACACATCTAGATTTACCCATTTAAGCTTTCATGGTTACTTTAAGAGCAGCCCATACCCTTAGCTGGGTTAAAAGGACTGTAATTCATGCTTTACTGCTTTGTTTAGTCTGTCTTCCTCCCCCGGCTCCAATGTGCTTGAATGTTTGGCTCAGCTGGCACTCAAGAAGCTGTCTTTCATGTCTCTTAGCCTTTATAGCAGGAACACCACTGAAAATCCTTCATTAAGGCTCAATTCAGAGCATGTAATATGACATAAGCTCACTCTGTTAAGATTCCTTCTTTTCTCTATATTGTCTCAAATCTTTCTGCAGTTTCACAGGAAAATACAGGAAATAAAAGATTGAAAGAGTGCATGACTTAATTTTTGTATGATAAATTTGGCTCAAACCAGTCAATTTATCCAGAGGACAATGCATTTTAATCTCAGTGAGATCCCAGAATGCCCTTCTGTTGAGTTTCTACTCATACCGGTTTCATTTTCTGTTCAAGTAGAGCATATCTTTTCATGAAGCATATGTGTTAACGGGGAAATGCGATCATTTAAGTGATCTTGTAGATGAAATGTACGTGCTTGCACATAATTTGCATTTTATTTATGCTTTAGAATAAAAATGGAAATACGTTCTGGAGTTTGGAGCTGTGATTCAAATGTGTCTCTGTCTGAATAGATATGATACTCAGGGATTCAAGCAACAGCTGAGAGGCTTTTTCTCCCCTCACATTTTAGACGTCCTCTAATCGGCTTGTGAACATTATTTTACTGATTAGATCGGAGGAAGAGACCTAGTGAAGGATAATGTGGCACAGTGAAGTATCACTTGAGTAATGTTATTTCCCTTTATCTCTAGCCAATGAGAGCTGGAGAATGTATATCAATCAATGTAAAATATTTTAAAATATAGCTTTTAACTAAAGAATGATCATGATTTAACCATTTTTTACATGCAACACATTTCTATGCACCAAAATATCAGTACATGTTATTAAACAACACAATTCGACTACAAATATTGGTGTAAAAACTTTTTAAAACATGAAAAATAATACATGATGGGTAACAATTTTGAACTGGTTCATGGAAATAAAATGTATATATAAGTTCTAGTCTTTTGCTACTTAAAGGGTTAGTTCAGCCAAAAATGACAATCCTGTCATTAATTCTTCACCCTCATGTCGTTCTACATCCGGTAGACCTTCGTTCATCTTCAGAACACAGATTAAGATATTTTGGTAACACTGTACAATAAGGTTCATTAGTTAATATGAACTAATAATGAACTGCACTTCTACAGCATTTATTAATCCTTGTTAATGTTCATTTATTTAATAATACATTATTAAAATCTTTAATAACATTAGTTAATGCACTGTGAACTAACATGAACAACTGTATTTTCATTAACTAACGTTAACGAAGATTAGTAAATACAGTAACAAATGTACTGCTCATGGTTAGTTCATGTTAGTTAATGAATTAACTAATGTTTAACTAATGAACCTTATTATAAAGTGTTACCGATATGTTTGATGAAATCCGATGGTTCATTGAGTCTCTATTGACAGCAAGATAATGAACACTTTCAGATGCCCAGAAAGGTACTAAAACACATTTAAAACAGTTCATGTGAGTACAGTGGTTCAACCTTAATATTATAAAGTGACCAGAATACTTTTTGTGTAGCAAAAAAGCAAAATCACGACTTTTCAACAATATCTAGTGATTTCAAAACACTGCTTTACGAATCTTTTGTTTCGAATCAGTGATTCGGAGCGCCAAAGTCACGTGATCTCAGTAAATGAGGCTTCATTACATCGTAAGTGTTTCACAGTTTCAATAGTTCACGTGATTTTGGCAGTTTGATGTGCGATACGAACCACTGATTCGATAAAAAAGATTCTTAAAGCAGTGTTTTGAAATCAGCCATCACTAGATATTAAGTTGTTATTTTGTTTTAGTTTTTTTTGGCGCAAAAAAGTATTCTCGTCGCTTTATCAATAAGGTTGAACCACTGTAGTCACATGAACTGTTTTAAATATAGTACCTTCTGGGCATCTGAAAGTGTTAATTATGTTGCTGGCAATAGAGACTCACTGAGCCATCAGATTTCATCAAAAATATCTTAATTTGTGTTCTGAAGATGAACGAAGGTCTTACGGGTGTAGAACGACATGAGGGTGAAGAATGACAGAAATTTTATTTTTGGGTGAACTAACCTTTTAAGTCAGATACTATTAACTGTAAAGTCTGAATTTTTTTTTTTTTTTATGAAAATTTGTTGGACCTTAAGACAAAAATATAAAAATCTTTAATGAAAGTGTGCATATGTGTCATATTTGACACACCAGGCTTTGATGACTTCTATAGTCAGAGAGTATGGAGCACAAGCGGAGCAAAAACATGCAATTTTGTGCAGTTTCTAATATTTAAATGGCCAAAAAGTAATACGATGAAATTCTGATTGCTTAATCAGATATAGCCGACTACTTAAATAAAATGTATATAAATATCAGTTGTTACTTTTATGATCAAATCTCTGTATCTTAAAACCTGATGGATCATATTTGATTCTTCCAATTTAACATAATTCTAAGAATGTATGGAAAATCAAGTAAACCTAAGTTGCTTCAGTCCCATAAGTGTTCATCTTAAAATATTACTAGCAGTATGTTAGTTATTCATATAAAATATAAAAATCATTCAAGATTTCACAGCAAAAAGACATTTTTAAAAATGTACTAACGACTCTATAGAATCAAACTACACAGTAAGCTTTACATGGTTCTCAGCAAGGAAGAAAAAAAAAACACTTAATAAAAAGACAATCATTCTTGGTTCTTCATTGGTTTACCAAGTGTCAGGTTCTATGTTTCATGTGACGCTTTCATTCATAATAGTGCAAAGAGACCATACGATAAAATATACAGTGTTTCTATCCACGAAGTTCCTCACTTGTCGAGTCAAATAAGCGTAATTTCATGTTTCAAAGCTTGATAGACGAGGCATGTTGCAATTCTTCCGAAGATCCTATTCCTGCTCAACATTTACCATCTCCAGTGCTGACTGTGGATGAAGCTGAAAGACCAGCTTCAGCTGAAATGACACATCTAACCCAGGCGGATCACTGTGATGTGTCAGCCACTTGCATCTGCATTTTGTTATGCAGGATAAGTTGACAATGATAGAACAGTTGTGCGAAGTGTTTCCGCAGCAGCAGAGGCCAATTCAGTTCAATAGCACACTTATTCTGAATGTTCATTCATGTACTGGGTCAAGAGCACTGTCTACTGTTATAGCAGACGTGTATTTTCCCTTTCATCTTTTTTCCAAAGGGCCTTTAAAAAAAAAGTTCAATAACCCAGCCAACCGGCTCAAAAGTGAATCGCATCATAAACACGGTTTGTAATTGTGCCAGGCTTCAACTGTACAAATATAACTGGACCCGTTCCTTGGCCTTCTTAGTATCGTTTGGCTCGGAAACGTGGAAAACTGGCCGTTCTGAGACTCCGAAACACTGTATCTTGAGCTACAAAAACAACATGCTTCACTCTGAAAGTATACATATTTACTTAGAAAGTTGCAGTGTATCGTGATACTGGTTTTATTGCCCTACTGCGCATTTCTTCATAAGAGGCATTTTTTTTCGATGACCTACAACTGGGGTTGCTGAGAAACAGATCAAGCTGACGATTATTTGTCGTAACGAGAACACTGCGCACATCGTCGTTCTCACTTTGCTGAAGCAGTCCGCCGCGGCCGCACATTTATCATCTGCCTCGTGGGCAGAAACTCTCAAAGACGACAAGGGGCTCGTTTTTGAGCTCAGCCCGACGGGCATTGACCCAAATGACTCATCCAAAAAAAGTTAACGCGAGTACTCTTTTATTTGCACACAAAACCTTCTTTACCGATGACCTAGTTTCAGAAGCTCTGAAGGCATGCGGCCTAATTGGATTTGTATCATTCAGGAGCTTTTGGTCTGAAACCATAAATGATAAGAAGGCTGGAGTGTTATGCTAACTTGAAAGACCTTTTATTGACGTTTCTAAAGTGTGGAGGGAAGATAGACTTTGCTGACTCATTCTTTATGCAGGAGTAATAAGACTGTAGTCAGACTCTGGGCTCCGTTTGTTATTTTCCTTGGGAAATCTAAAATTCATTGTGAAGTATATCTTTTAAAGCGTTTTTCTTTGAAAAAGTAGAAAGTGATTCCACATATGAGTCATTCTCTGGAAACAGTGTCCCATTTGACTTCGTAATTAGATGACTGTAATTGACTTTTTAAAACTACCAGTCATGGAGTTTTGGGACATACAGTTTTCAGAGGACATTATATTTTAGTGAATTTCTCTGAGACCGTACATGTCAACGTTTTAAAAGCGGATGTCCTGTGAAGAGTATATGCAGGGCTTTTCAGAGAAACCAAATGTTTGGAAGTTTCACCAAGATCACTCCCTCTCCTTAGTCTTTACAAATGCCTGACAATAATTTACTGATCAAATTTAACACCCTTATGGAAATTTGATAATATTTTGTTACTATCATTTACATCTGACTAATTTTCAGTTTGTAATAAATCAACATAGTATATGTACAAATACAAAAATACAAAATGTTATGGAGTTTCAAATCAAAAATGACTTTCTGTTACGAAACAGGACATCAATTTTATACACGTCCACTGTAGAGGACAACAGGACTTAACTTATGTTTATCAGGCATTTTGGGAGACACAACAATATTCCTATGAAATATTAGATATTATTATGAAGATTTCTCCCATTATTACACTTCTTTTTTCATTACATGTTGCTCCAAGAACACATTAATATGCAAAGTACATATAGCATATAAATACATTGTATGTAATGAAAAAAAGAACATTTATGGCCATTTTACACATATTGCATTATGGTATATCAAATCATTGTTATATCTTTCATAACATAGTTGAGAATCATCTTTATACAAAGTTTGTATAAAGTACAAAAATCCTGAAAACTAAAATTTGATTGGTGATTGAAAAAAAAAAAATCTCATTGTTTTTGCCTTTTCATGTCTATTCATGTCTTATTTTATTTTTTTTTTTTAAAACTGAGTCTTGGTGTCCACTAAAGAGGACATGGCATAACATATGAATAAAATATTATTTTTCAATTTTTTCTTGCTCTAAACAATGTAATGATTAAAAAAATACTAAATTCACAAAACTTTTTTCCTGTTAGTCATATATATATATATATATATATATATATATATATATATATGTGACTAACAGGAAATACATATATTTATGGACAATTTCATGTTTAAATCACATTGTAAAAATTCTTACACATTGTATCAGTACTACTTTATGGTTAAAATTACATTTACCTCGTTGACTACAACAGTTCAGAAATGTTATGGAAATATCACAGTGAAACAAAAGCTCAACCGGGCCAGGAGACCAATTTGACCAGGAAACCACATGCGGCTTGTTTAATGTGTTTGGCCATTTTTAAAGTTTTACCCTTTAACAGAGACTGATCTTCTGAAACAAAGATGGCTTTTGAATTGGTAAGTTTGTTTAATTTCAATAAATCATGTCCTCTCCATGGATTTAAAAGAAGATCCTTCTTATCCATAACTTAACAAGACAACATGGTATTAAAATAAGAAAGTTTTTATTTTAATTCACCCCCTCAACAACTGTTTAAGTTGGATATATACATCATTAGTCCTTAACCTTGCAATCACATCATTCATAGGGCACAGCTGATTGGTTCCTGCTGTATCAGTAGCCATGAGGTCGCTGCTCAATTTTTGAGCTTTGTAATGTAAAACTTTCTTGAGAGAACTTGGCCGTGATTCATATTCAGTGCCAACATATTGAGCACCATATTGGCAGTAATGCAAGATTCTGCCTAGGATTTCATCTCTATGATTAGATGTGCCTGTGCAATCTTATTGCATTTCTGCCCATTCGTCCTTCAGATGTTATGTGAAGACGTGTACCACAGAGCATTGAGATTGTCGAACGGGATTGCTCTGCACAGCAAGCTCCTAAGGGCCCTTTACACTCTATGAACTGAACCTGTTATTGATCCGTCTCGGATTTCATGTAATTCACAATGTGCAACATTTCATCAGCACACACAGCAGGCTTAAAAAGTCAGAGATCATACTAAAAATCCTCAATGTAAATAAAGCTGTCAATGTCATATTTTGAAGACAAGATAGACTTTCTTTATCAATGTATCCACTTGGGAAAGCGTCTTTCAAAAAGAGTCTACCATCTAGACATACGTCGTCGTTTTCAAATACTTCCGTTTTCACAGTCTCGGTGTGGACTGAAGACCAAAACGTAAACGATCCAGATTAGTGTAGACGTATCCACAGTCACTTGATATTCTGGGAGAGTCTCGCTTCATGAATCAAACATGAGTTTGACTCTGAAATGGCAGATAGTGGTTTTGTTGTGGGGCTTGAATCAGCCTTTGTGGATCACCAGAAACCTGGACTCGTCAGATTGTCTGTAATCATGAAAGGCTTAGAGACAGCAGGACTGCTATTAGCACTGCAGATATGGCAAGGTTTGAGTACATAGCCTATAGACATATGGATTAGCACAGCTGAATGCTACAGGAATAGCAACCAACCCCATGGATGGATTTTGCTCTCAACTCATATGAGTGTACATCGCTGACTGCACTTTAAATCTGCCAGTGTTATCTCCTTCTTCTCCACATGAATATCCATGAGATGCTATCATCACATTCCCCTTGGCAACGGAGATTTCGGCTGCTATATTGGTTTTGAATCTTGAAGTTTACAGCCTGTCCTTCACTGGCAGCTTTCTCCATGTCGTTTATGCTGGATATTTGCTGGCAACCTTTGCCTCTGGAGGTCAAACAGTAATAGATGTCTTCTCAAATGTGCTGAATAATCTAGTTAATATTATGTAGAAGAATATCATGAAAAAAGTGATACGACATTTCATGGATGGTTGAATCATCTCTTCCAGTTTCTTTTAAATATGCTGTATCAGCTGTACATACAGTATCACTTTTCAAAGACTAAAAAAGTGTCGTTTTTTATGGCTATAAAGCATATGCTTCTGTAAGTAAATACTTGTTCTGAAATACAGTGAATGTATCACAAAAATATTTCAAAAGTACTCTCCAGTTAATAAAAGTGTATATTTACAGTAAAAGATCTACTGCAAACTATGCATATATTCAGGGCTGGGTATGTTACTTTTTAAACTTTTAAACACTACAGATTACAAAATACATGCTTTAAAAAGTAATTTGTAACGTATTTCGTTAAATTACTCAAGTTTAGTAACTTAATCTAAATACTTTAGAATACTTTGGAATACTAATAAGTGTGGAACAAACACAAAAAATGTAATTGCAAGTTTTTATCTCACAATTCTGACTTTTTCTCTCAGAATTGCGGTATATGAAGTTGCAGTTGTGAGTTATAAAGTCAGAATTATGAGATATAAACTCGCAATATTGAGAAAAGTCAAAATTATGAGATATAAACTCATATTAAATTCACAATTGCAAGAAAAAAGTTAGTATTGCAAGTTTATATCTCCCAATTCTGACTTTATAACTTACAATTGTGAGTTTAAATCTCGCAATTCTGAGAAAAAGAAGTCAGAATTGTGAAATGCAAACTCACAATTGTGAGGGAAAAAACTAATTGTGAGAAAAAGTTGCAGTGACGAGTGAATTATAAAATGACTCACAAACAACTATCACAAAACATGAAAACAGTCATGGATCATCAGGTCATGACAGGACAGTTAAGAGTTGGGCAATTTTTTTTTTACAAATTCAGTCATTTTGTCTTGTTCAGGACAGTGCTAAATAACAATAACATTTTTATGATCCCTCTTAAAAGTATTAAAATGTTGATGAAACTTAACTCCGCTTTTTCAGACTGTCAGAGTCAGAGAATCACCAATTGCTGTTTAAATGACATTAAAATTCAAAGTAATCACTTTGGTAATCTAAAACACTTTTCAGATGTAACTGTAATCTGATTACCACCCATTTAAAATGTAACTAATGAAATACAGTAACTCAAATTTTGTATTTTAAATGCGTAACTAAGTTACTTGTATTTCGTTACTCCCAACCCTGCATATATTCATTCAGATTCCCATAATTCAAACAAATGTCTACATGGCATTTAAGCCTACGTATGTGAATCCCTCTGCTATATTCTGACATATTTCTCAGTAAAACAGTTATTGTGTGAGAATAAATGTAGGATGGAGCTTGATTTTTTTTTCTTTCATCGCAGAATGATGCAGAGTAGTTAGACAGAAGGATATGAAAAGTATGGAAGCTTGCCACAGAATAAAATAAAAATTAAAAAAGATAATTGCGAGTTTATATCTTGCAATTCTGACTTTATTTCTAGTGATTCTGAGTTATCTCACAATTCTGAGTTTACATCTTGAAATTCTGAATTTAACTGTAATTCATACATTTAACTAATTAGAAGAGAACTGAACAAAACAGGGAGTGAACTAAACAAGACACAGGTGGAACTAATCAGTAACCAAGGCAACTTACAAGGGAAGAAGCACTAACTAAAGAGACAGGAACTAAACTGAAAGGAAACTCAGGAAACTTACCCTGCATCCCAATTTCTATACTATCTATCCTAAATAGTATGTGTGATACAATACGTGTGTCCCACAGCATAGTATGTTGAAAAGAGTATGCCAGATTTTTGAAGTGTGGATCCGTGAACACTATAAAGGCTAATATTGCCCACAACCCAATGCGCGTTAAACGAGGACTCGGTTCAGAACTACAAACAAAAAAACATGGCGAATATGCCTGACCGATGGTGAGAGGTTTAGATAATGATTTGAGTGACTAATAATCAAAGTTTTACCTAATAAAAAAAATGTATTTCATTTTTTCAGTGGTATATTTAGCTTGCAATAACAATGTTGACTTTTATAAAGATCCGTTTGGCCATGAACTTTTAAATGCATCGTTATGCATTAATATGAGGAGATTCTCCACATGAAAGACCCGCGACTGCAGATCAACGTTCTCTGCATTTCTCTCTGATACGGTAGGAAATGAAATGAAATGACAATATTATTGACATGCCAGTTTATGGTGACAGGATGGGAGTGTTCGTTAAAGACGCAATTGTATGACGTGATAGTATGTCCCAAAGCTGGTCTACTCTTTTGCTACACACTCAAAAGTATGTACTTTTTCTTCACAAAAAGAGATCATACTTTTAGGGCGTAGTACAAGTAGGCTAAATGGGATGCAGCAATAGACACATGAAAGAAAACAATAACACTAAGCCCTGAGTTCATATCTTGTAATTCTGACTTTTTTTTTTCTCAGTATTGTGAGAATTTTAATGTTCACTGTAACCATAATGGATTTTAA
Organism: Zacco platypus; assembly: GCA_038088235.1. NCBI lineage: Eukaryota > Metazoa > Chordata > Actinopteri > Cypriniformes > Xenocyprididae > Zacco > Zacco platypus. The sequence goes on along the minus strand of CM076083.1, from coordinate 34,206,904 downwards.
AGAAGGTCTCCGTTCCCTACTGCACACATTTCCACACTTACTGAGGCTTAGTTTACCTCTCACTCTTCACAAAAAGCAAACACTGTTTTGACAGGAATAGTATTATCTAACTCAGGCCTACCAATTATGCTCTGTGCTCTCTTTGATTTGGGTTAGAGGTGAGTGCAATGATCCAGTTCCATTGAATTGCCACATTTGGCCTCTATCTGTCTTAATGACTTTGTTTAGTTTCCGCTCTATGGTGACCCTGTGCGATATATGACAGCGTAAAGCAAACATAAGTAACAACACAAAAGTAAACGCATAGAATAGAATCAAAGGGTCATGATGAGGAAAAAAGTCAGGACATTTTTCTTTATTATTATGATGCTTTATATAATTTCACAGGATGTTCAAGAAAACATTTTCTGCCATATAGACACTAAAGGACCACCATTTCTTATTCTATATAACCTATTAAATTGGTAGATGGAAACATACAAATGATTAAAATATTAATTTGCGTTATACAATAACGAATATATATCAAAAATATCAACAAATCTTGCGTTGTGAAAAAGGTCCTTTTATCTGTGTTGTTTACATGTTGTTTTTGGTAACAGATTTGTTGATTACCGTTCCCATGGTGACAAAATAAAAACAGTGCATCATGCTTTTAGCTGACAAGATTCATTGGCTTTCAGGCACGTTCACACCAACTATATTAGCATATAATTCTGTTTATTCAGTTTTGTCGTCTCATATGCTTTAAATGCTCCGGCTCTTTAAAGCAGGATGGATTCTGATTGGCTTTCATTGTTTTTATTGTTCATAAGCTGATAAAAATTGTTCTGAAAGTAATTCCATCGATATTGCCAATGGATACATTTATTTTTGTCATTAAATATCCTGTTTCACATCACATTACAGAGGTAAAATGAGGTTCAAGCTACATTTCGGTTTCAAAAGAACAGTTCTTATCGCTCTTAGCTGTCAAAGTTTAATAGTAAATGTCCTTGTTGAAGAATACATAATACTGTAGGACAGTAAGATATCATTACTCCCCATAAACCTCCATATAACATGCCCTCACTACCAAACATACAGTGTGATTTAATGGCACCATAACAAACCCTTCCGATGAGAGTCTAAGATTTGCACCACTGTCAACACAGCGTAGTCAACCATACTGACTCTGTGTTTGGGTTTGAGTGGCCATGTGGTCATGATGTGTTTGCTGGTTTAATGTGGCGTATTAATGGCCTACGATGCGAGCGATGACGTTAACCACTAAACCGAGAGAGGGTCACACGGCTAAGTTTAAGATCCGCTTGAAAGCACTAAATGAACGTAGTAAGGTGGCCTTGTCAGTTGAAGTGTATCAGATGTGTGCCGTTCAATATATGAGGGAAAAGTAAACCTGTTCACCAGACAGACAATATTTGCTGCCTCGTCTTGATAAAACGAAGAGGAAATATGTGAAGCAAACATAGACCAAGCTTTGTTCTAGAAGAATTAATATTTAATAACAGAGTGCCAAGATCTGGATCTCGGGTCAGGCATCCGGAATCATTTGTTCTCATCGATTGTTTGATCAAACAGTAAAACGGAAGTAATCGGAACCAAATGGAAATATTCTAGGACAAGTAGATCTACTTTAAAAAAAGTAGAAAAAAAAAGAAAAGAAATTGCATTGGAGAGTGTTAATATCATTTCAATCTTCCTGTTTCAGAATGTCACATTTAAATTGTTACTTGGCAATTAATGTGTTTTTTTTTTTGCTCAAATGCATAAATAAATGTGAATGGAAATGTTGAAACTTTGTTTTGTCATCTAATGCAAAAAAATCTGTCAAACTAAAGTAAAATTTATGATACTCTGCGAGGTAATAGCTATGCATGTGCTGTTCTGGACATTAGAAATGGCAAAGTTTTTCCTCCGTTATTTAGGAGATTTCACTTAAGGAAGGAGAATGTACTTCTACTCTACGGCAAGTGGTACAATATTCAATTATTAAGCCATTTAGTAATGTTGCTGCAAATTGCAGGCTTATTTAAGTCATTGTGCAGGTTACCACTAATCTGTAAAAAGAAGAGTACATTTTGCAAGTAAGTAAATACTATTTTAGTCTTTCAGTTTCAAAATGTCACGTTCCTTGCCATTTCTTTGTAATTATCTGTAAACTTGACTAGAAATCTCTTAAATCCCACACCAAACTTATTTTCGAGGTATTGATAATGTTCGTGTGCATGAGTAAAATTTAGTTTTCCAAAGTAAACTGGACTAAATACATTATTTTCATCAAAAATCTGGGGTATTGTTTGTAGAATTTAATCCATTTTGGAATAATGTTCTTTTTTCGAGTAAGTCCTCCTCTATTTTTTTAGTGTATGGTATGAAATAAACATGTTTCCGTTTTATATTAAGTATTAATATTTTATATCAAGATTCTCTCACTTCCATTGAAGCACAAGATGCTCTTTGCATCATTTTCAAATCATGCATGTCTATAAATGTGCAAATAAAACAGGCAGAGCTGAAAGATTTGAACTCATTTGTATGGAGTGTCCATGTCCTCTGAACAGAATGATCACAAAGGGTTTCAGCCCCCACAATCCATTGCAAAGGTAATTGCTGTATTGTGTAAGGTATTGTAGTGATGGCTGACGCCTCTATAAATGGAAGAAAACTGGATCATAAAGGTCTGCAGAGCACGTTATTGTGACTGATTTACAGGTCAGCATGTCCCCCACAGGCCACGAGTTTGATAAAGCACAGGTACAGTTTATCATTTTTGCCGCTGTAGAAGCTTGGATGGAAAAGTCATCCTGCAAATATTTATAGAACTCATATTTATGGCACATTTTTCTTTCCATGTTTCTGTGGCATTTGAACAGAGCTTAATACTGTAGATTTTACAGTATTAATGTAAATTAATACTCTATATGGTGTTTCTTAGAGCTTTGTCACAGGTTCTGCTGTAAGTAGATGTGACTTCTGTTGCCGAGTGTGATTTTACAGGGTCGTGACTCAATAATGTCATTTAGAAGAACAGGGGAAGTCTGAGTGCGGATCTAAGATGTTCTACAGGGTTTTATATCCCAATGGTCCAAGAAAGATTAGTGTTCTTCATGAAAGATCATGGCTTAGATTAGGACAGAGATCCTTATTTCACAGAATAATGCAATGCTCTCTGTATGGAGTGCTTGTTATGTTAATGTAATAGCTTTCTCTGTTCATGTGAACTACTAAAATATAAACCACGACAAGTCCATTACATTGCTGAGAACACACTCATTCTTGTCGTCTCCATTGATTAATAGACAGGACTCAAATATAAGCTTTTGTTTAATTTCTCCAGTCCAAACACTTCTAGTCTCAATCAGTGCATCTTGCATTGTTCAAAGTAAATGTGTTGTGAATTATACAGGGCCAATCCACTGAATTTCTCACGACGCTATTCATCCTCGGGATTATCGGAGATGCAAGCGGTGGTTTCAATGATGTTATTGTGTTGCTTACACAACCCCCAAAATTGAGAAGACAGACAGTCAAAGATGGATATTCACCGCCAGCCTTAAAAGGATAGACTGAAAAATGAAGATTATCCCATGATTTACTCACCCTCAAGCCATTCTAGGTGTATATGACTGTATAAGGATATATGTATATATCCTTAGTCCTACAAGGTTTATACTGGTTGTGAATGGGGGGGGGGGGCACGTTTTAAAGAAAAAATGCATCCATTCATAATCAAAGTAATCCATACGACTCCAATGGGTTCATACTTTTGAAGTGAAGCGATGCGTTTTTGTAAGAAAAATAACCATATTTAAAACTTTATGAATTCAAATAACTCCTTCGCAAGTCGATTTGGGTGGAAAAGCAACCTTTGACCCGACGCAATGATGAAAGCGGAGGCGCAGAGGAGAGAGCAAAAACACAAGTGTAAAACAAGAAATTTTAAAGAGAAATGTCTGAGGATTTCAATATAAGAGAAGAGGAGCTTGAGTTTGTTGCACGGCCCTATTTGTTTGAACCGCGAGAGGCGTCTAAGCTTACGATACTCCAACATCCTGCGTCATACATCGCGTCCCGGGTTACTCATTTGGCGCACGGTCATCCGACGGAAGATGGTTATTTGAATTTATAGTTTTAAATATGGATGTTTTCTTATAAAAATGCATCCATTTGCTTCAAAAGGCGTTTATTAACCCTATGGAGTTTTATGGATTACTTTGATCATGGATGGATGCTTTTTTTTTTTTTTTTTTTTAAATGTGCCTGTGGACTAAGGATATTTTTTAATATATCTCTGATTGTGTTCGTTAGAAAGATGATAGTCATATACACCTAAAATTGAGGGTGAGAAAATTTTGGGGTGAACTATCACTTTAATGGGTATTTACATGGCAATGGTGTTGACTTTTACCACCTTACGCAACTGGGTAAACAGAGTATAATAGCCATCAGTGCAGTTTTCCATTTACACACTTTGCATTTCAATGTAAATATAGAGAACTAAACCCTAAAACTTCCTTTTTTTTCTTTCTTTCTTTTTTTTTTTTTTAAGAAAGTAATACTTTTTTTGGCAAGGACACATTAAACTGAGCAAACATGACAGTAAAGGTATTTATAGTGTTACAAACATTTACATTTCAAATAAATGAATTCAATGAATTTCAAAGAATCCTGAAAAAAAGCCTCACAGTTTCCACAAACACATTAAGCACAACATTGATAATACTCAGAAATGCATCAAATCATCATATTATACTGATTTCTGAAGGATCATGTGACACTGAAGACTGGAGTAATAATGAGAATATATTACAATTGAAAACAATTATTTTTGAAATGTGATAATATTTTACAGTATTTCTGTTTTACTGTATTTTTTCAATAAAATATATGCAGCCTAAATAGTACAACATTGATCATTTCAGATTTTGAATCTTGAATTTTGATTCCTGCTCTCTGCAGCCAATATTTCACCACATTGTAAGTAAAGCTGATTTAAATAAAGTGTCGGTTGTCTTTTTTTATTTATTTATTTCACCTTGAGTAGTTCGGCTTTTAGCGGATGGGGGAAGGAAATCATGGTAGCTCACTATAGCTTTAATGGCCATATTTTCTAATACTGAAATGAATCAAATCAGCTTGAATTAACAAATATAAACGCTACCTCACATTGTTAATAGAAGTGATGAGAAAAATCTTTGCCAAGACATTATGGAGGAAAACTGAGTGTTTCAACTAAACACTGCCTGCATTGCAGAGAGACCCTGAACTTCTTGGAATTGAACGGCGGAGGAAGAGCCTTCCGGCAGACTGGCCCAATTAATTTTTCTCTGCTTTTACCTGCCAATGCATTTATATGCATTGCGTTACGTGCAATGCTGACAGAATATGTTGATGGAGCTTGACTCACGTGTACGACACAGGTGGAATGCTATGAGACGACTTCACATCTGGACTGAATTAAAAATACATGCACGTGTCCTCTGGATAGGATGAAAGCTATTAAAGAGTAAATCTGCCGTGTTTCAGATTTCTCCTGCTAACAGGAAAAAGAAAAAAAATACACTTAAAATATTCTGGCTGAATTTCATAAGAATTTGTATGATCCAACTTTCACCATGAATGTCCACAAAACATAAACCTGAACAGATCGTACAAAATCATACACAACTGTAATATATTTACAAATCGTCTTGTTCTTGTTTAAATAGTATTTCACAGTGGACAGTGAATGGCAGATTTCTGTGCGGTTTTTCAAACCCATCTTTGGCTAATTAGAGTGCTTTGGAGAGAATAAAATAACTAGCTAATCAGCTGTTGTTTTGTAGCAGGCATTCAGAAATGTTTCCTTGCGAGCGAGAAGCTTTGTAAGCATGCGTTCGCCATGGCAACGCTGGCTCAGGTGATGTTTGAGAGCCACAATCAATGAAACTCACTTTAGGGGAGCTAAACCTCAAACCTACTGACAAATGAGGCAATAGTCGATTTTATGTACCTATTTTCAAATTATTGGCATATTTTTACTCGTTTTATGAATAGGAATATTTAACCGCTTTATCTGTTATAGCCTTCAGATCAAAGAGTCCAGAAAAAAATATCCAAACATTCCAAAAGGAAGATGCATTTACAAGAGAAGCATTTTGTGTTGTTTCCTTAGCAGATTTTTTATTTAATTTGTATTAAATTATTATATATTAGATATATTTAATTTGCCCCATTATGCTTTTTCATATATTGCCTTTGTTGTATTGTGTAATACTGCCGTTTGTAAATATAAGAGGCCAATCACAACAGACTGGACCATCTGACCAATCAGAGCAGAGTAAACCAATCAAAACAGATCGTGGCGCGCAACGTTTTGCTACGGTTTCCGGGTTGAACGACATGTTTCCTGGAAACGTTGTGCAACGAGGTTTGAGATACGTTTGGTGAGTGTGTCAAAAGTTCAGCTCAATCAGCAGTATAGAAATATAATAAAGTATATATTAAAGAGACAGCGCACAATGGGTCCAAGAAAAGTCGTTTACTAATGTGTCCGCTGGAGCTCGGTGTATCGAAGATATTAGAAGAAATGTTTGTCGTAAGAGTTTTATAGTAAAAATATAGCATATCAACATGATGATGTAGTTGTTTACATTTTTAGCTTCATTACAAGGTGTTTATTTATTTACCAGATTTCATAGAGAGTGGTAATTAAGTGCTTTACATAAAAATGAGAAAGAAAATAATACAAGGTATTAAAAAAGTAAGTAAATAATTTAAATTAGAACTGATTGCCAGGAGATAAAAAAAGATAATTAAATGCGAGGCAAATGTTGGATCACACTAATTAGGAGCCAGAGTTTCCACAAATCCTTTCTCTCGATTGGGATGTTATTTTATTCTGGAAGGCAAGGGCAGTGACTGTAACATCGAGTGTATTTTGCAGTATTAAACAGGTATTTATACCGATTTCATCAGGCTCTGAAGAACACAAAGAATGGCCTTCTCAGCTGCCACAGTTGCAACTCTTGCGTCATCAGAACAGGGTGTTCAACGTACCACCGTTTCTGTTTAAAAAAATGTTTTGCAACATTTTGCCATGGCTGACCAATCAGAGCAGAGTAGACCAACCACAACAGACAGGGACATATGTCAGAAGCAATAAAGAAGCTGTTTCCTGCTCAGTCACACTGCTTTAAGGTAAAGTATCTTGTAAAATATACTATCGGATATTATTCACTGAATGTCATTCACTAGAACTTGTGAATCGACTTGCTAGCTAATTAGTGACGTGCTCTGTCTAGTGATGGGCGAATTGCAGTTATATCCGCGAGTGGATGACATAAATCAATTATGGGAATATTAAAACAACGATACACAAAATGATGTCAAAATGCCCGCCTTGGAGAACATTCATGTAAACAAACTCAGTCGTGTCTTAAATTATTGTAACCGTTTGGGCGAAAACTGGATGTGTGTCAGTATATTTGATCCGTGCGTTCATTCTTAAAGTGACAGCAGCGTAATCAACTTGCTCCAATCACTGCTCCTGACTGAATAACTTTAGTATCTTTATAAGGATCATCAATCCACAGAGATGGAAACTCGAGTCTGCAACATCACCCATTAGAAAACTTCTGTTGCACTTCCATAAACATTTTATGACCCTGTCCGACTCATTTCCACAGATCGGTTTGTTGAGACGGAGTGCGTTATTATATCTGCTTATCACCAACGTGGATGAAAATGTTGTGAAATTGCTTGACATCCACATCAAACTACGGCAACTAAAATAGCTCAAAATACACAGAACTTTTTTTTCTTTGCTGTGGTTCTAAATGGTGTAATTTTGTATAAAGTTAGAAAGTAATAGTAATGATTTAAGTAGCATTTTGTGTGTTTCATTAGGCATTTTTAAAGTAAAAGTAATCTGTTTTTATTTTTCAATGTAATTACAATCACAACTAGCTGAAAAAGATATTGCTTAAAGAACAAAGACTTGACTTGGACCACAGGGACTTTATATCCTATATTTAATAATCTATAGTATATTTAACACATATTTTCACATCATTGTTTTGTATTTTATCTAAATACAATTTGATTTGCAATTTGTAACAAATTTTTTTTTGTGATGTATTTCTGTACATCTCTGCATCTGACCAATCAGAACAGAGTAGACCCATTACAACAGATGTGGCCATCTGACCAATCAGAGCAGAGGGAAGAGGGGTTTTGAGACTGAATCCTTTACCGAAACCTTTTCAGACAAGAGAAAAAAGAATAGAGATAATGCTGAAATTATGAGAAAATGTAAACCTATTGTAGGAGACCTCCAAAACAAAATTAGGAACATATAAAATAGCAAAATAGGGGCACAACTAAGAAAGCGCCTAAACAAATTTAGTAACAACAACAGCAAAAAACAAATGTACGTCGGAATACACATATATTCATGATGCCGACTCCACAGACACCTCTCTCAATAATTATTCAGTTAACAAAAGTACCAAAAACAGTTAAGTGTATGAAAAAAATGATAGTTTTGCACATTAACTGTGTGCAATGCATTATATTAAATTAATAAAATGCAATACAAAAATAATGTGACGGAGTCTCTTCTTGAGTTGATGCTGTACGTAGACTAGAGCCCTGCGCGGGACTGTTTTCTTAAAGCCGCTCCCGCTGAATGTATGACCAGAACCGCCCGCTCCCGCAACCTCTGTGTTCCACTCCCACCGCTCCCGCGGACTTTATGTGATGTAATGTAGCTACACATATACTCAGATTAAATATTCGTTCAGGTTAACATACAGAATAACAGACTTTAAACATGATTGTGTTTAAATAAGATGAATTAACCAATGCTAAACCAAAGCACCACACATGACAAACATATTGGGTAGGCTCTTTTTTTTTATTTTATTAGGGTTGTAAAATATTAGGCCTAACTGTTAAAACAAATCCACAACTAGCGGCACCTCAGTTTTTAGGCTACTGCATACACACTCACCAAACAAGTAACTTGGAAGCAGAAAACTGTATGTCGCCTCAGGGCAGAGGTGCCAGATTTATGTCCGTTGTAAACAAACACTTTTGCACATTTATCGCAACTTACGAAGTTTAACTCCCATTTTGTCAGTGACAATTGACCCTTCACAAAACCCGCCCCGTGTTACAATGCTCGACAGCCCATGCGCTCTCATGCCACACATCACGTTCTCCCGCAGTGAAAAATACATCGTGGAGCAAACAGGAAACTGACAACGTATTAAACAGTTTCATATTTAAAATATTGTAATTTTTTAAAGCAGTTTAAACACTAAATACCGTACAGTGGCTCCTTAATGTGTCGTGACCGATCCTTCAAACGGCTCGTGAAACGATCATCTCTTCATACTAGTCCATTTATAGCATCAAATAAACATGAATGAACATCAGAAGGAATGTTGTTTCAACCACGGAGGGACATGAGTACTCACAATATTTCAAGTTCACCAACGTTAATCTACTATAGGCCCTGACGGCTTTGTCGGATAAGATGGCGGATTCAGCGTTATGATTGGTTAGATCGCCTGTCAATCAAACTGTTTGTGACGGGTCACTTGAGAATTGTTTCCATATGTCTGACTTGCCTTGTTTTGCTTTTGTCTAGGGATGGCTGACGCGAAACTAACGTTTCGACACAGTGTCGAGATCCCGAAGCGTAGATGTTTCGAAACACTGCTCCGAACTGTGATTCAAAACACCCATGTCACGTGACTATGGCTAAACGAAGCTTCTGCGCGTTTCTCAAGTGTTTCTACAGGAGGCTTGTCGAGTCTGCGTTTGATTGACAGGGGCGGGAACAAATCACACAATCGCACATCTGTCTCAACTCCAACAAAGTTTAAAAGAGGAGTTAATGCACCTTCACCTCGTGGGTTTTTGTGAGAAGAGAAAGATTTTGAGATAGCGTTTACGATATAGTGACATTTATAAAAAAAAATCTGTAAAAAACAAACAAAAATGAGACCATTGTGGATTGATGTGTTTTATTAATTTTCATTTTTCATGACCAAAATAACCTAGTTATTATTATTATTATTATATATTATAGTTATATAGTGAGGATGTTAAAAACTCTCCACATTAACAAAAACATTTTAATAAAAATAAAAATATATATATATATATTTTTTTTAAATGGCTTGTTGTCAAAGTTGTTTCAGATAACATGTGATTGACAACTAGGTGTCACCGTGGAGACGGGTGTCGGTGTAGTTTCGAAGCCTCGACACAATACGACACATTTGCTTCAACAGTTTCATGAAGCCTCGCTCTGCCCACCACTACTTTTGTCAAGTAAACAGCCGCTTTAATTTTCTTCTCAACTTCTTGTGTTCACTCCATTTCTACTACACGCCAAATCCCACCGTTCCCCGCGGGTCTCCCGCTAAATATTCTGACCGCTCACTCCCACCCACAGTAAAGGTAAAACCGCCCGCTCCCGCGAGATTTGCATTGGGTCCCGCGGGAGCCCAAACCCAACGCAGCCCTCTAACGTAGAGCTCTAGCTACTTCTATCCATGACATGAGCTCCAGGCAGAATGAAGTGCTCCCTGAGAGCTTCCCAGGATCAAACAAATCTTCCTCCTACAGTGAAGATGGTTCACATGGAATCTCATGGCTGCTGTTTCTTCTGTCTTCTCTATTGAACTACATTGTGTGTAAACAAGATGGATCATTGCCATACAAAACCATTCACATGGAGTTCACAGTGATGTCTGTGGTAGTAGGAGGGGAAACAAAGCATGTGATTTCTTATGGCCTGAAGTCAACACAAAATAAACGTGCTTAAGCATTTTACTATCACCACAGGACTGGGTTTTTCCAAAAAAAACATATTTTTATGATGACCGAACTGATGTAAAGCAGAAAGATCAATCACTAGAGCTGTCTAAAATACCAGACTGAGAAAATGAACTTGCAGTTCATATCTTGCAGTTGATAACTGATATAAACTCGCAATTGCAAGAAATAAAGTCAGAATGGCTAGTTATAAACTCGTAATTATGAGAAAAAAGTATGAAACATGAGATAAAAAGTCACATTTACCTTTTTTTAATGTTTTATTCCATGGCGGAAACAAGCGTTCAAAGATTACAGGTACTGATGTTGCATTCATCAGATGTCTGAGCTGGGAATGTCTTCACACCTCAGATTCCATTCACACCATTCCAGGACACAAGTCGGAAAACCAAGATGGATGCCTCCAGGCAAACCTTTGTTGTGCTTGTGCTTTCAGAATACATACACATGATGTATCATGTCACAGTTAGAGGTTGAATACTACTGAATGAGTTATTGAGACAGACAGAAGTGCTAATAAACAAATTTTACTACCGTTTCATTACTGTTGATGGGCTGAGCAGACATACTGGATTCTGAGTTTCCTGAGGTTCCACTGAGTGCGTTCCAGTTCAAAGTTCCTACTGGGAACTTCCGAGTACAGATTTGACAACCCCGATTATTCCTTCAAAATTTAGTCATTCAGGAAAGACACCACTGTGTTCGTTGGTGGCAATATCTTAATGTACATTACTCAATATTAACTTGATATTGATGTTTATTGAACTAAATTGCTGGTTCCCATCTTTTGGAAACATGCCCTAGTTTAGCCAAACACATCTTTTTATCTTTATCCACGCCAGAATCTAGTCTTTTTCTTCTTTTAGCAAACAAGACTTTGTTTGACTAGTCTCAATCCATTGCTCAGTGCTGTTTCACACAATGCCACAACCAGGGATGTGGCCTTTCATCAGTACACACATCAAAAAATGCCCCATTTTACTATGGATGTATGGACATAAATGGACTTTCCCTGCAGTGGTTCACAATCACTTGAAAATCACTTGATTTTCAATGTAAAATCTGCTTTTGGTGCAAAACCAGCTGAGAACGAGTGATAAAGCCAGTGATAAATTAAGTGTAGAGTGAGTCTGCCTCCTAGTGGGATTTTGAGAAACTGTATGAAACTTCTGTGAGTAAGATTGTTTTATATTTGCACAATTGGATTAGTTAAAGCTTTTAAGAGTCAGGTTTAATAAGTGCACATATATAAAGATTGTTCAAGTCATGTTTTCAGTTTGTCTTGTTTCACTGTTAGTCATAGCAGGATTTCACACACCCTTTAGTTAGGTTTGATCTTGCCAGGATTTCATCCAAACCAGGTGCTTGTGTACTTATGTGATTTCACAAGAAAATCTTTGTGGTGGCTTGTTAAGTGTGGAAAGAAGGCATCTGTATGGGCATGATGTCGAAAGGTGCAGTAGCATTAAGACAAGTCATGCAAAGTGATGAAGTATATTGTAGGTACAATATACATTATATTGACTAAATGTTTATGACTTTTATTTTACTGAGTGATGCTTCTTTCCGTTTGCTGTACATTATTATTGTAGTCGCCTTACAAATGCACAGGATTAACAAGGATGAGTTTTATAATAAACCTTTACTCTATACTGAGCACATTTTGTGATGCAATATTAGCTGTGATTAATTATTTGGATAGTTGTTGTGTAATTCCAGTTTATGTTCATTTGTAATAATTTTGTATGTCATCAGTAAATGCTGGTAAAGGAATACTGTAAGTGTTGGTATATGATAATATTGTAAGGACTGTCACAATTTTATCAGCATCTAACCTGATTTGTCCTTTTTATACCATCTGCAGAATTCAAAAGATTTACAACAATATCTTTGGCATCATTTCTCAACCCAGCTCCTCAGAATTTTGAAAAATTAAAGAGGAACAGTGACGCTTCTCATTTGTCACTTTGCTTAGATTACTGTCAGTTAAGAAACACGAAAGCACTTGCCATTTACCTGAAAGTAGACCCTTTTTCATAAGCCTTTTCACCCCTGATCTGTTATTAATTGTTTTTTTTTAGGATGTGGGACATTACATTTAGTCATTTAGCAGACGCTTTTATCCAAAGCGACTTACAAGTGAAGAAATTAGGGGTTAGGTGTCTTGCTCAAGGGCACTTAGTCATGGTATCAAAGGTGGAGAGAGTGCTGTTTAATCACAATCCCCACTTTCAATTCCTGTCAGCATGGGAATCGAACCAGCAACCTTCAGGTTAAAAGCCCAACTCCCTCACCATTAGGCCACGACCACCCATAGGACATGATGAAGCCCTAACACCGATTCGCAAGACCTAGGAATCACCAGACCCTTACATCGACTTTGAAGACATTCCACTTACTTGAAAAGAAAATCTGAACAATGTAGCAAATGCGAGTTCTATGATTATTAAAGTACATTTATTTTTAGTAATGACCATGTTATGTTCCTGTCAATTATTGATGCATTGTTAGCTGTTTCTTTTTTTATTATTTCAAGTTGCGCTTACAGAACACTTGTGCATGTGAGTAATTTATAATTTCTTTTATATCTTTACTTTTTTCTTTTCGATTTTTGAAAGTGAAGGTAGTCTTTAAAGAGTAAATATTATGTACATGTTGTTCTTGTTAGATGAATTTGTAAAAGTTGTATGCATTCACTGAATAAACTTATCAGTGAAACTGGATTATTTGTTTTAAATTTTTACTTGAAGATAATAGTTTTGGACAAAATTAAGAATGTTAACCCGATTCAACTAAATAGGATTGGATTAACCTTGAATAATTAACTTAAGTTTATTGAAATAAATGTTAATTAAAGGCAACATAACTCAGTTACGTGGAATACATACTTGGAAAGTTACTTATAGTCAGAATGTTTATCTGGGGGAGCATCAAAATAAAATTTCAGCAGATATGAAGCAGACAGTCTACTAATATTTTAATGAGAGTTAGTTGACATGTAGTTGCAAAGTTACTTATAGTTAGTAGAATGTCTAAAGTGGATCGAAATAAAGTGTTACCATTCCTTTTTGCCTTAAATTTCAACAAACCAGATCTTCATGATCTGGCACTGAAAGTATTGATTTATTCTTTGATTTTCCAGCATCTTCTGAACCCTTTCCACCAATGAGAATTTTGAGATCCATCTTTTCACACTGAGGACAACTAAGGGACTCAAACCCAAATATAAAAAAAAAAAAAGGAAAGACAATGCATTAAGAGTTAATACTTAAGGCTTTTTGGATTGGATGAACAGGATTGAATTGTACTTTTTTGTCTTCTAGGAAACATGTATCTTTTGTAGCTTCCGAAGGGCAGTACTAAATGAAAAAATATGATCTTTAAATAAAATAAGAAAAAGTTCCACATCAAAAGTTTTCACCCTTAATGCGTTGTGTTTCCTTTTGACCTCAACTGTATCTCAATGAAAACATCAGGACAAGAAGGAGAAGATGCCATGATAAACAATGCAGTGTGCTTGTCCTGCTACTTGCTCTGGAACCAGCACTCACTCCCACTTCCACTTCAAACTCTTGATCTTTAAAGTATCGTCCATTTTTGATTGACCACAGAGAGCAGTAATATATTTTTTGATTGTTTTGGATGTTTAAGATACTTGAGATGTTGAATGTTCCATCAGAGTTCTCCAGGCTTGTGATTGTAGAGTTGGAAGTCACGTTCTTGTCATCTTGAAACCAGTTTATAATTCCGTCCGGATACACACTATTAAAGCTACATTCCATTTGATTGGCCTCAACCATCTTTTGGGAGGATTCGCCACGGCACTCTCCTGTGTAAATACATTTACAAACACAAAGGAACCACGATTAATGATGTGATGCCCAGTTTTTGTGTCCGAATCTATTAATTTATCATACTATATTTTATAAAAATATAGTAAGTATGCATAATATAGTAAACATTTTGTTAAATTATATAAAAACTATGACAGAAAGTTGACACATTTATTTTTTAAAATATTCGTTTTAAACAGCTTCTCTGTAGTGTTTTCTACATATTGATTGATTGATTGATTCACTCATACATTCATTAAGATATGCATCATGCATGTAACTTTGGACTGCTGAATGGATCAATGAACTGACCTAAAGACACGCTGATTTTCTCGAATCCATGAGTAGAGTCCGTCTTTACACAACAAAAATATGTGCCCATGTTTACTGGTGTAGGATGTAAAATAGTTAATGTTAATGCTTCCCTTGTGTAGTTGCACTCAAATCCTGGAGGGTAGTTGCTCGATGTCGGATCACATTTAAAGCTTTTTTCTTCATGTTTTTTCCAGTATACTTCAACAATGTTCAGCTGGATTGATGAGCTGATGTTGCACTGTAAGACAGTCCTCTCTTTGCAATTCATTTTCTGGTTTTGGAAAGCATGCAGCACCATTTCACCTGCGTGTATCAAATAAAGCAAATAATGTTAGCATTTGCTCAAACATTTTTATGCATTCTGACAACTTATCATATGCTAGCAAAATATTATTATTTAATTGTATTACTAACAGCATGAAAACCAAACCAACTAGTTTTACAAAATAATACAGTAATTTAAAAAATAATCATAGTTCGTGCCAAAAACAGTTATTGTTGCAAATATTTCCTTCAAACATTGTAGAGAATCTTCCTGTCATTTTATTTATTGATTGATTTATTTTGAAGATGGTGGTCCTTGTGAAAAGAAAATACACTTTAGCCATTTAAAAAAAAAAAAAAAAAAAAAAGAGTACATAAAATAATAATAAAAGAATATGCTTGTAATGGTAATGTTCGCTTTCTGCACATATGTGATTTCCTTTGGTTCCCGTGTTTCCTATCTTTGCTTCCTTGGTATCTCCATTGTTATTAAGGTTAATTGATTATGTTCACCTGTGTCTTGTTTGGTTTCCCATTTAGCCCCTGTATTTAAGCCCTCGGTTTTCTTCTACAATTTGTCCAGTATTGTCTCTGCATGTGTGGGTATATTGATTTTTGCCTTCTGGGTTTCCTTTTTTGTTTTGTAAATACTAGTAAAACTGCTGCACTTCAGGGTATGTTTACACACCAACAATGTACTGAAAACATCAAAACAATCCCGTTCACACAGATCCATGAATAAAGCAAAAATGTATATTGTGCATGCCAGTCCAGTATTGGACAAACACTACGCACCTAGACTGAACACATAATATGCATTCGCTTAACATCACCATTTTCAGAAATTTGTATCTCTGTAGTTTACACAGAGGGGATAACGGTATCCAGGCCTTGATATTAACACCCACCAAATGCGGATAGATTTCAGCAATGGCGTGTAACAGTAGTCCTACTAGCCATTATTATATATAATATATATACATTTTTCAATTTGTAAACAAGCATCTGAAAAAATAAACTAAGTTCAATGTAGTGTTGTCAAAGATATTGATTCGTCGATACATATTGATACTGAAATATTTGAAATAAATGATACCAGCTGCGCTTTCTCGCTTTCTCATTTCTTCACTCACTTGTTTCATTTGCTTTTTTGGTGTTGCAGGGCATGAATTTCGGTGTGGGATTGCATGTACTGCGTATAAATTTACTAATTCTCGCAGATTTTGTGATCACACCCAAAGTGCGCGCATATAAAGCTGCCTCCCAGTACTAAAGTGAATTCTTTTTCGCTGATTAATGAGCTTAAATGGTAAAATACACACAAAATAATGTCAAAATGCTGATCTTAGCACGTAAACACAGTCAGTTATGTTTTAAGTAATTAAACAGTTTAAAAAGCATTCAGTAAGTAAACAGTTGAGAAAGAAAACGCATTTGTAACAGTATAATGGATCCATGCGTCAGGTCTTAAAGCGACAGCATATTAAACCTGCTGGCAAATTATGAGATAATATTAAAATTGTCTACATGGCAGTTTTTTTTCATGGTATCGATGTCAGTGAAAATGCTGAGTGGCTAGTAACTTTGGAAAACCACTAACCACAGTAACTAGTGGGCAAAAGTTTGTGTTTTTAGGCCCCCAAAACACCATTGTCATGTAAACAAACGGAAAAAACACATAAAAAGTTTCCCGTTTTTAGTTGAAAACAGTGTGTTGTAAACGCCCCATAAAATCCTCTGCTACTCTTCCCTTGCCTGCAACATAAAAATACATACGTGCGAACTGAATGAACACTTATAATTAAGTGCTATTAAGTGAAAATACATTATAGCTTGAATTTAAGAGTGCTTTTTTGACCCTCTTATGTGGGACTTAAGTACATATTTAAATATTTTTACGTTTTTTCTCTATGAAATATGGTTAAAGTGTACTACTTAATGAACTGGCATGCATTTATGATAAACTATACTTTTCTATTGAAACTTGTATGTTGCATATTTAAATATATTTGAAATTAAATGTTCGTAATGATGTAGTTGCAATTTGATACATTTAAAATATAGTATAATTTCATATTAAACACACTGCAGTTAAATTTATATTTATAATCAAGTACTTTACATGAGATCAACACATCAAAATAAGTGCACTTCTTTAAAGTAATTTGGTGAACCATAATACATACTGCAAGGGAAATAAATTAACCTGTAAAGAACTAAATGTCTGAAATGTATTAATGAAAGAAAATCTTAGGGTGTTTCTTACCTTGGGTGTTTCCTGATATCAGGAGAACAATTAAAAATGCCATGACTAACATGTTTCTGTTGTTCAGAAGTTGGAAGATATGAGAAAGTGTTCTTGAGCAGTCTCTTTTTACATTCCTCCCACACTCTGACTATGAAGAACAGAATTTTCTCTACACTGACAAGTAGTTTCTTGCCCTCCCTGTAACTATGGCAAGTTTTGTTCACCCCTCACCCGATCTTTTTGTAAACAAGGTTGGACTTTCTCTCTTTGGCTTTAACCGGGATTTCAAAAAGCAAACTTTTTGTCATTAATCTGTTTTCTTGGACTATCCATCCTCCCATCCTTTCACTTATCAAGCGATTCTCTCAAACATCCAACACTTCCTCGTGTTTCGTTATATCTGCATTTATAATATGATTTTTCTTTGCAATAGGCAAAAGTCAACTCTACTAGGAAATGTACTGGACTTTTCTAAAAAAAAAAATAATAATAATAATAAAAAAGCTCATACAGTCTTACTCCCCTATTGTGTAATGAAGTAATCTAATACATGCTTTTGCTCACAGCAGGCCCAGACAGAATCATTGGACCTCTTCCACAAATGTGTTTTGAGTGAACATACTTTATTCTAAAATATACACTGTATTCTAAAATGTGACAGTGATCATGATAAGTGCTGCAGAGACATTTGTATACAGATACAATCACAGGTGACCGAAGCCCCCTACTTTTATCTGATACTTCTAAAGCGTTCAGACAGACATGTTTGCTGTATTGACATGCAGGGGCAATGCAAGACACGAATCTGATGAGCCTTGATGGAATATTTTAGCATTCAGTAGTTTTGTGCATGAACATTCTGCGAATAAATATATTTATGTTCGAGTAATGTCATAATGCCTTTAGGGGTTCATTTCTTCGCCCCTTTGCTTTATAGATACAAAGAACTTTTCATGAATCACTGTGTAACTAATCTCTGAAAGTGAAAAGCACCCAGAAACGCGCAGCTCTTTGGAAGACATTTGTCTCCACAGGATAGAGGGGGAATTGTGCTCTACTGCACTCATCTGGCTCGAAGTCAAGAAGAAACCCAACACTCAAAACAAACTGGATACATTAGTTTTAACACCTTATCTCAGTCAGAAAATTTTGTTAAAAACTTCTTCTCTGACCAAATTTGCAGCTTCTACTTTAGAGTAAGGTAGATTTAGCTGATGAAATGCGTTTTCTTCCTAGAATGTTACTGATTTTTTTTTTTCTCAAACATTTCTTTT
This sequence comes from Zacco platypus, assembly GCA_038088235.1. Classification (NCBI taxonomy): domain Eukaryota; kingdom Metazoa; phylum Chordata; class Actinopteri; order Cypriniformes; family Xenocyprididae; genus Zacco; species Zacco platypus. Next base: position 34,188,137 of record CM076083.1, on the reverse strand, counting down.
ATCTAGTTATGTTATTTTGTACGGCCTGCATAAACAATTTGAAGCAATTGACAGATCTGAGAGCACATAATCCTGTGTAAACAATCCTGGGCTCCGTGCTATTGAGTCTGCTTGATATCCTTCTAACAATGTTGGGTTTGTTAGATTGTTCTTTGTTAGCTTTTATTTTGAAGTTCTTGTCTTTGATGCTCTTGGCTCGGTCCAAAACCTGTAAAATGCTGAAGTAGGAGGACATTAAGGCATGGATGAATCCTTCGCTGCCTATGAAATGCCACAATCCTGCAGTTCAGTCAGTAGTTTGCAAAAATAAATAAATAAAAGTAATACATACAATGACAATATGACGCCCTTAGAAACCTAAGAAAGAAGGACGTCACTACCAGTCAAAAATTGGAGAGATTTGACTTCATTAATGATTGTGGTGATCTTTTAAAAAAAAAAAAATGAAGGTAAATCAGGAACAAAACTTGAAAGCTTGTTGATTTGAATTTGAGAATTTTTAATACTAATACTCGTATTTGTAATTTGAAATTTATATTCACAGCTCTGATTTGCACGCACAGCCAATAATCAAAACACCCGCGTTTTAAATTCAAAGTTGCAGATCAATAGTTACAAATGTGTAAAATGACATTCCCATAAACAAAATGACAGACACACATGTGCATGACTTATTTACTTTAGCACTTTACTTCAGTTTAGCCTCTCAGATAGCAGTGCAACTTTAAGTTTTGCCGGTTTGATATTTGCTACTCCTTTTCGCAATATTCCCGTTGCAAAACCCACTAGTGCACTTGAGCCGGGAATGTAGCCGATGCTACAATGTGGTCGATGCCTGACTAATAAAATTGGATGGTTTCTTTACGAGATGACGCCACTCAACAGCGGCAGCCACTGAGCCATTTTGAAATATCGGTTTTTGTATGAACGTTAAATGAATAACAATAACTAATATTATATATATATATATATATATATATATATATATATATATATATATATATATATATATATATATATATATATATACATATATATATATATAGTAGGGAACAGCACACCCCAGTTTATGGCCGGGCCCCTCTCTGTCCATAACAGTGAATAAAGGTTTGCTACATTTTGATTGGATCTTAGTGGACTAAAACAAACTGTCAAAAACCATCAGATAAAGATGCTAGGACAATAGCCAGACACCTCTTAGAGGGTAAGAAGAAGACCTCTCGTACCAACCCCAGGCAGGACAGGACTTCTCATTAGTCCACATGCAGTTTCTGCCTTTCACCCATCTTGAAACTAAGATTAGGCTGTGACTGCCATAAAAACTCCTCAGGACCTCAGCAGGAGTGGATGAAACAAAGAGAAACCACAAAGATTCATCCAAATCCATTCATAACTATGTTTGGAAACCTTGAAACCGATGTATTCTACAAACATTCATTTCATACTTATTCACAGAAATAAGTATTCTCGATTACAGCTATTTGTAGTGCAACACCAATTTAGCTGTTAATGTACAAATTAATGAAAGCATGACAGTTCAGTCTTTTTCCATCATGTTTGGTCTCTATTTGTTGACAATATTGTCAAAGGTATTTTGGTGGTGATTTGGTAAGTGAGAAATGCATTGGTAAACCTTAAAGACACTTTAAAGACTTCCATCTTTGTGCTTTATGCAAATGAGTTCCACAGGGGAAAGGAGGGTCCCGTCTGATGCCAGCAGCCAATCACAGCACTGGAATGGAGAAGCGCCAAATTGCAATCTCCTCCTCATCGGAGAGGGATAAAGCTACCCTTTCAACAGACATTCCTTATTCTGAGTCTCTGGTTCACCCAGTGAGACATAACATATGTCTTTCTGAGTCTATAGCCTGCGAAGGTGAGGCACTAACAGATACAACACTGTTTTGGGTTTCAACTCTGCAAGGAGTGAGACAACAACAGATTCCATGATCTGAATCTACAGCTTGTGAGGCAACAGCAGAGATGACCACGTTCTGAGACTCCAGCCTGTGAGGAAAGAAGGAAAGAGACATTAACAAACACTATAAACGCGAGACCGTAACAACTCCAGAGAGACAAAAGCGGCCCAGAGAGGCAGAAGACACACAGAGACGCTTACAACAATGTAAAGCTCAGGAGAGCCAACCTTCACGTCAAGGTTCCTTCATCTGCGTGTTCCAGATTGTTAAGGACCTGTATATATTTTATATATATATATATATATATATATATATATATATATATATATATATATATATATATATATAATTATTTTATTATTATTATTTATGTTTCTAAATCTCGACACTGCATTAGCTCACCTCACTGGATGGGACGTTTCACTGTCCTCCCGCATCGGACTGGACATTATGCTGAAATGTAACATTTTTTTTTATTAATATCACACTGTGAAATTATAAGACTAATAAAGGTACAATATGTAAGATTTGTGCAGTAAAATAACCAAAAACCACTGGGCCAGTGATATATATTTTGCTCAGTTGAGTATTTACAATATCCCAAATGTTTCCAACTATTTGTAAAACGTGAGAAAAAAAAAAAAATAATTCCAATTTTAACCAAGGATACAGGACATGTGAGGGAGTTGCCTGTCAATGACGTCACACACACCATTTCTGGTTTTATAGAAAACATGGAAACACCAAAGATGCTTTAATATATTACATGTTTTATTAGACAAGGGAACAACTGTTGTTACAATTATATACCGAGAATTTAATTATTGTAATATAGCTCAACGCGTTTAGTCTTATTGTTTATATAGTTTTCTCGATTATCTGAGATTTTACCATGCCTCAGAGAAACACTCTGTCCAGTAGCTAACAGCATAATCAGATGCAGCTTTATATTTAGTAACAGTAATACAAATTTTCTCTATCATACAATACGTTTTAAAATTAATAGCATGCCATTTATCAACACAAGCCATCCAGCACTGAATATTCTCAAATGGATCTCTCTTACTTCACTGTGCAACAAGTGTCTCACAAACGCAGAGTAACATTATAACCATTTCGTAAGGTACTCCTTACTTTCATCAGTTTTTATTCCGTTTAATTTTTCTTTGTGCCTTAATAGACCTGGTCATTATATAAAATTTTCCCATGCTTAATTTATAAGCAGTTGGTACAGCCATATTTACTCTGTTGAATATGTATAGGATATAAATATGAAAAATGTTGCATTATTTGTCTTCCAGAAAATACGAGAATGCCAAGATGAATGCAGTGACTTAAAATCCCGTAAAAGCTAATGATATTCAATTAAAATAGTTTCCGGAATTAACTGATGGGCTACATGTGCATTAAAATGTTTCTTTCCGCACTGCAAGTCGCACTGGACGGCTTTGTTCATTGGTCAGGCATCGACCAATAAAACTGCTTCATTCCCGGCCCAGCTCTCGTATCTGCATTTACAAGTGGGTTTTGCATCAAATGGGAAGACATCAAAGCTGTGAATCAAATTACAAATACAAATATTACTATTACAAATTCTCAAACTCAAATCAACAAGATATCAAGTTTTGCTACTGTGACCGGCCTAACCGGACAACAGCTTCCTCGGGCCGCGCTTGCCGAGAACTGAAGGAAAGCAACCGGAACTTCATTCTTAAAGGTACCATATTTAACAATTACAACGATAATCACTGAAAAATGAACATGTAAGTATAAAAACAGCTAAAATAAAACCTCAAATAAATCAATATGAAAAAAAAAGTAATTGCCAGAATACAAAATAATTATGTAAATATAAAATAATCAATAACATAGGGAGAGATTTTGTGTGAAATTAATAAATTAATATAACACCGTTACACTACTGATTTACAAACATTCCACATTTACATTTATTCATTTGGCAGACGCTTTTATCCAAAGCGACTTACAAGTGAGAAGTTGCCCTTGGGGAGCAATTAGGAGTTAGGTGCCTTGATCAAGGGCACTTTAGTCATGGTGTTGAAGGTGGAAAGAGTGCTGTTCATTCACAATCCTCACTTTCAATTCCTGCCAGCGTGGGAATCGAACCAGCAACCTTCAGGTTACAAGCCTGACTCCCTCACCATTAGGCCACGACATTCCAATGTAGGGGATTTACAGTTTAAGACCCAAAAGACCAGATATGATAAATGAAGACCCGGAGTCAGAGTGTAAAAAAATAAATTGAAGAAAATTTTACTGAAGAATAGTTTGCAGTTTCATCAGCAGAGGCAGCTTCAAGTCTCACAAGGAGTTCGTAGGCCGCTCTCTCCCGTACATTCACATTTCCAGAACAATTATACTCTAACAGAGTCCACTAACTACGTCATTACTAAGATTCTGATTGGTTAAGAACACTAGACAAAACTGGTAATTTTCCACACATGGACAGATAGTCAGAAGCATATCTCCTTCCATCATGATGCTGAAAATCAGACCCTGAAGTTAGGCACAGAATGTCCTGTTAAGTCAGGACAAGGCATCTGCAGGTCTCAAGTCCCAGTTGTCCACCAGTACCCATAATGCACCTGTACAGAACACTGAGCGCACATACAAAGATACACATGATTCACAGCTTCTTCAAGGCTGAAGTTGATCTGAGCTCTGCTCTGAACAGGAAACTTTCCCAAAACAAACTGATAAGTTGTACTTTTCTCTCAGTCAGAGGTACAGACGATATACATCATTATTTTCTAGTGTTTGAAAAATGAAAAGGAAAATAAATGCTTTAACATAAGTTGAAGTTTAGTCATTCTAAATAATTCAATATTTAGAAAGATAGCTTCATGATAAATCGCTCTATATATATATATATATATATTAAAGCGGCAGTGGATTCCAGAATCCACCCCTTCACCAAACATTGTCAGAGTCCAAGGAAGAGGCAGAACATAGAAATCCAAGTGAACAGGCAGAGAATCGAAAATCAAGCTGTCAGGATCTATTCCCCATCCTGATAATGAGAGATGTTTATATAGTTTCTTAACTATGGATATGTTTCTTACAGAAACCCATCGCTTCTCTTCAAATGGTCTTTTTTAACCCCCTGGAGCTGTATGGGTTACATTTATGATAGGTGGATGCGGTTTTTTGGGCTTCAAAAAAGTACGAGTCACTCTCATTACAAAGCTTGGAGGAGTTTAGTATAACTCCAATTGAGTTTGACTGAAATAATAAATTCATGTACACCTATGGTTTGAGGGCGAGTAAATTATGAGATCATTTTCATTTTTGGCTTAACTATTCTTTTAATGTTTCTGCCGTCTTCTGCCTGTAATCAGTATGTCCAGCTCTGCATAGAACCTGTTCTTCAATAAAAATGTTAAACAACCAAATGACAGTGACACACACACAAACACACACGCTCTCTCCCTCTCTCTCTCTCACACACACACACAAACAAACAATGTAATTTAAGAGACAGCAACTGAGAAGATGACCTGCGACTCCAATCGAAATGCAGGCCGCTGAAAATGACCAGAACATGAATCATTACAATCATTCAGAATTTTTTAAACTTTCAGATAATTTTTTGTCAGGACAATATTCAAAGTTTTTTTCAATTGCTTTCTTCAATACTGAAACCACATTTTCAAAACTCTTCATACAGTCTGCATTACCAAGATTAATTTTGGCCAAACCTCCAAAACTCACTCAGAGCAACAAAACACTTCATAGTTCATACATGACTCAAAATAAGCTCGTTTCACCAATCACTGGCAACAAATTCTCACTCAGAAAACATGCATGTCACTCATAACACACTGACCACTAGCCTTCTTGACAAATCACTAGCAACAGGGAGCATTACATAAATTATGACTCATAAGTTTGAATGAATTTTCACATAAACAGTATTTCATTATAGAATAACAGATTTTTAATTTATTAAATGTACTAAAGCATACATATGTGACAAGAATGAATCAGAAATAATTAATTTTCTTTGAATATAGTACTTTGTGAAAGTACTGTAAATAGGTGAAAAAAAGACAAAAATCAACACAAGAACAACATGTGTAGTGTAATCACTCATTGTAAAGTTCTGTGAAGGTTCGAGTCCTCCCTCTCTCTGGCATTAGGCCACAAGTTCTCATCAACATCACATCCGATGTGTTCTCTGGCAATGCATCTTGGAAAGTATCTTCTGGAATGTCTAATCCAACCCTGGCTGTCTTCAGGAGAAATGTCTCCACACCCCGCATTCATTGCCTCCAGTAAAGTCATCTGGTCATGTGGATGGTGGTCATAAACCTTCCACCTCCATGCAGAGAAAAACTCCTCTATGGGGTTTAAGAAGGGGGAGTATGGAGGCAGGAATAATCCTGGGACCAGTCTGTGACTGCTGCAGAGTGCTGGAATTGACATACTGTAGATAATTCTATTCCAGGACTGTTTAAATAAAGGCAAACAGCTTTTCTTATATAGTTTAAACCATGGAACAATATTTCTTACAGCACTGCATAGATTGATAATTAGGATGCAGTTATTAATGGTGTTCTGATTCTCTGTAACATATTCTTTGAGTGTCTGTCTGAGACTGACATCTAGTGGACATTTTATGATCTGTGACATTACAGACATGCAGACATTTGCACACGTCACCGAAACACAGAAGCAGGAAACAGAAACTGAAGTATTGTTGAGCTGTTGAGTGTTTGTGTCTCTGTATTCATGCAGTAAAATGGCAGAAGCCAGAATTTCAGTGGATCAGAATGCGTTCACATGTCCAGTGTGTCTGGATCTCCTGAAGGATCCGGTGGCCATTCCCTGTGGACACAGTTACTGTAAGATCTGTATTACAGACTGCTGGGATCAGGAGGATGAGAAGAGAGTCTACAGCTGCCCTCAGTGCAGACAGACCTTCAGTCCAAGACCTGCTTTAGCTAAAAACACCATGTTGGCTGAAGTGGTGGAGAAGCTGAAGAAGACTAAACTTCCTGCTGACTGTTACGCTGGAGCTGGAGACGTGCAGTGTGACGTCTGTACTGGAAGAAAATACAAAGCCGTCAAGTCCTGTCTGGTGTGTCTGGAGTCTTACTGTCAAACTCATTTTGACCGTCATGAGGAATATCACTCTCGTAAGCCACACAAAGTGATTGACGCCACTGGACGACTGCAGGACATGATCTGCCGTAAACATGATAAAGAGCTAGAAATGTACTGTATCACTGATCAACAATGCATCTGTGTGCGGTGTAAGGAGTATGAACATAAAAACCACAAAACTGTATCAACTGCAGCACAGAGGACAGAGAAACAGGTATGAACTTTAAAGTAGACACTGATGAAATAATGCTGACACTATTTAACTATATTGGCACCAATATGACCAGGTAACATCATTCACACTGCAGATGTCAGCAGAAGTGAACAGTGGACTTTCACTGCTGAGCGTATTTGTGCTCCGCATTTAAACTTAACAGAAAATATGGTGAAAATGCACCGTAGCGTCACATTTCCTGTTATTGGTTCGTCCTCCAGAAACAGCTGAAGGAGACGCAGATGAAGCTCCGTCAGAGAATCCAGCAGAGACAGAAAGATCTTCAGCAGCTGAGAGAGGCTGTGGAGTCTCATAAGGTGAGTCTGGAGAAGAAGAGAAGTTTGACACGTCTCAGTTTGGACTCTGTCAGTCCCGCTGAAGCCACTGTGTGATTGTGATGTGTGTCCTAACAGCGCTCTGCACAGACAGCAGTGGAGGACAGCGAGAGGATCTTCGCTGAGCTCATCCGCTCCATTGAGAGAAGCCGCTCTGAGGTCACACAGCTGATCAGAGATCAGGAAGAGGCTGCAGTGAGTCGAGCTGAAGGACGACTGGAGCGACTGGAGCAGGAGATCAATGATCTGAGGAGGAGAGACGCCGAGCTGGAGCAGCTTTCACACACACACCATCACATCCATTTCCTGCAGGTAACAGATCTAGAAGAACAGGATCAGAGTGAACTTGAGCAAGAGAAACATGTCATGAGAGCAGAATGAGCCAGTGCTGATCTGTGTGTGCATATATGTATGAAAAATAAAAAACACAACAGTATTGTTTCTTCACTTTTAATAATGCAACAGTAGTCTTATTTTTAAAATAAAACTTAAAGTGCTTTATTAAGTTAAATTAGCATATATTAAATCGTTTAGTTGTAAGGTATCCACTGGAGGCGAGTTGCAGTTAGAACCCAAGTGCAGTTTATTATCTCCAACATAACATAAATCTAAGGAAGGCTGACGTAAAACTAACGTTTCGACAGTGTCGAGATCCCGAAGCGTAGATGTTTGGAAACACTGCTTTGAACTGTGATTCAAAACACCCATGTCACGTGACTTGTGAAGTGTTTCGACAGGAGGCGTGCTTGCCGAGTCTGCGTTTGATTGACAGGGGCGGGAACAAATCACACAATCGCTCATCTGTCTCAACTCCCACAAAGTTTAAAAGAGGAGTTAATGCACCTTCACCTCGTGGGTTTTTGTGAGAGGAGAAAGCAATTAATATTTTTGAATAAAAATCTGTAAAAAACTAAACAAAAATGAGATCATTGTGGATTGATTTGTTTTATTAATTTAAATTTTTCATGACCAAAATAACCTAGTTATTATTATTATTATTATTATTATTATATGTTATAGTTATATAGTGAGGATGTTAAAAACTCACCACATTAACAAAAACACTTTTTTTTTTTTTTTTTTACCCTCAAACTGTCTTTGTTTACTGTTCATCAATCCTGTCTTTGGGGTCAATATGACCCCAAAATTGAAATCATAATTGTAGAAAATATATACATTTTCAATAATAAAAATAATATATCATTTTTTTTGTTTACTCCTCATCTAGGCATTAATGCTGTGTTTTGGGAGATTTGAAGAACTTTTGTTCACATTTATCACAAAAATATGCAAATACATAATTTTTTGGCACATGAAATATCATTTTTTTTATGAAAAAATCACTTAAATTACTGTTTAAATGTAATTTAAATGGTTTCTGGTTCTTGATCTAGGTGTTAGGTGTAAAATACTGCCATCTGGAGGTGAGTGAAAAAACTAAGATGATTTGTTTTTAAGCAATAATTTTTTTTGACCAGCAGAGGGCATTGAAAGCCATTCATTTTACTGGATTTTGGAACTGGCAAAAGGCACACCTAAAGAACAAAACTCAAGAGTCAGACTGTAGTTTCATATTATTGAACAATTTAATGATTCAAATGTGAAAAAAAAAATGAAAAAAAAAATTATAATTTTTGAATATTAATTAATAAAAAAAATGAATTTTTTTTATTTTTTTTTATCTTTGTGTGTGTGTAGGTGTGTGTGTGTGTGTGCATTAGGTCTCACCCCTTTATATCTTTTTTTTCCTGTATTTGTGGCTTATTTTATTTGAAAAATCATATTTTCCAAATTCATATACAATTGCATTGTGTGGCAGTCACATGTGTGTGCGTGTGTGTGCGTGCGTGTGTGTGTGTGTGTGTGAGCATGTGTTTTCCACATTGCATTCATGCTCAAGTACCAGGCCTTAAGTTCTGTGAGAAAATTTTCAGATTTGTGTTGCATTTATTGATTTTTTTTTTTGGACAAATGGAAAAAAAACCACATTTTTTTGCATTTCCCATTCATTTTCAATTGGGGTCATATTGACCCCAAAGACAGGATTGATTAACAAAATTTTTACAAACCTTCAGAACGACCGAATCAAGCCCAGTTTTTTTGTGCATGTATAGATAGATAATGTAGGAAAAGTCACAAAATTTTATTCCTTTGAGATGAAGGGAACCCTTTTTTTTAACGACTGAAACGTCGTTCGGGGTCATATTGACCCCAAGGACAGTTTGAGGGTTAAAAGGGCTTGTTGTCAAAGTTGTTTCAGATAACATGTGCGATTGACCACTAGGTGTCACCGTGGAGACTGTGTCGGTATAGTTTCGAAGCCTCGACACAATACGACACATTTGCTTCAACTGTTTCAGTGTTTCATGAAGCCTCGCTCTGCCCACCACTATATAAATCCAACATGGAACAGAAAACAGAGTCTTTACATGGCTTAGCATAAACAAACCAGGAACAGCATAGACTCACCAACAGTATTATAGGGATATTATCCACAAACATCAACCAGGAACAAGGCAAACATGAGGGTTTAAATACACATACTTATTACAAACACGGAACACCTGTGAACAATGAATAAACCCGTGAACCAATCAAAACATGACATGAAACAGGGTAATCACATGACAGGATCACATGACAAACTGGGGAATCACATGACATAACATGAAACATGAACAAAACCAAAACTAGACATTACATCAGTAATACTATTACACATTCTAAGTAAATGAACAAAAAATGAAAGAAAAAAAATTAATTAAATAAATCACATACTAATGCCTTTTCATCACACAAATATGAATTTAGCAGACTTTGAATTATGATCACAGTCTTTCTAATACAGTGGTTCTCAAAGTGTGTGGGAGGGGCATCAGATTTTTTTAAAGGTTTAAAGGGGGGCATGACCAAAAAATTTTGAGCACCACTGTTCTAATACATTTAAAAAAAAAAAAAAAAATCATGTCTGTCTTATGCGAATATTGAGCTTAAATGAACTTGGCATGTGTTGAATGTTTGCTAAAGTGCTGTGTGATTATGTTACCATGGTAACAGGAGGATTAAGGAGCTCATTGGCATCCCCTCCAGCCGGTGGGACCCAAGACAAAAGCCTAGCTCACCTGTGCCTAGAAACGGCCCAATAATAATTTCGGACACCAATCTCACATCAGCCTTCGAGTAAACTTTATTTTTCACTGCCGCAACAGTGATTTTAGCCACCGCGCACTCGCCAGCTTCAGAGTCAATAATATTTCTTTCGTTTTCTCCCTCAGCCTCCACAGGAGATTCACCACACGAGACATTTAAAGCTGAATGGGCAGATGAACTAATGAATGTTATTGGTACTGTAGATGTTTGATCATCCAAGTGATTTCCTAGAAAGTTCACATATAGTCTAAGTAGCAAACACAAGAACTTAATGCCCTAACATGATATAATGAATATAGTGTAGCTGATGCTGTGAAAGTGCTGGGTTGAGGCGAATTACTAAAGATCAACAAGAGCCGCATAGATCAGGACAGGTGATTGACTGAAGTGTTGAGGTGATTAGTTTTGATTTGTGTTTTCTGTAGAGTTTCCAGTCTCTCTCAGCACCTCCTGAATCTACAGACGAACCCGACGATCCCTTCAGTTCTCTCTCCTCTTTTGATGGCATGAGAGAATCTGTCCGTCAGCTGAGAGACAAACTGGAGGATTTCTGCAAACAGGAGATTGAGAAGATGGAGAAGATCTCTGATGGAGGTAAAGTCCTGCGCCTCGATTATACAGACGTGTGTAGAAAGATCTGAACTGTGAACGTACAACAGTTTCTGAAATGTTCCTGTGATAAAATGTTCATTTGCACAAACATCATATTAGAAATGACTTGAAATGAATGTATTTTATCTTGTCATTTCTCTTCAGTCTGTTCATGTCTGTTTATTTCCACAGTCACTTTCACCAACATGAATCCCAAGACCAGGAACGACTTCCTACAGTGTAAGTCACTGAGAAAACAAGCAGAAAAACTCACTGAATGTGTTCATGTTCCTCCTGTAGAAGCTGAAAGAAATCATGATAAGAGTTTAATAATTGATCATGTAAATGATGATTTGTACAGGATATCTGGTCAGCTGTACTGAGACACTGATGAAACATTGAACATTGAACATGAAGAGTTCAGATGCATTAAAAGATCAGACAGATTCATAATTCCTGATTCTGATGTGTTTTCTGTCCATCAGATTCCCATCAGCTCAATCTGGATCTGAACACTGTGAATAAACGCCTCCTTCTGTCTGAGAGGAACAGAGTGATTACTGTCACTAACACAGATCAGCCGTATCCTGATCATCCTGACAGATTTGATAGTTATCAGGTGTTGTGTAGAGAGAGTGTGTGTGGACGCTGTTACTGGGAGATTGAGTGGAGTGGATGTCGTGTGTTTATATCAGTGTCATATAAGAGCATCAGCAGGAAGGGAGGGGGTATTGAGTGTTTGTTTGGAGGTAATGATCAATCCTGGAGTTTGAACTGCTCTTCCTTCAGTTACTCATTCTGTCACAATAACATAGAGACTGATCTCCCTGCAGTGTCCATCAGCAGTCGTATAGGAGTGTTTGTGGATCACAGTGCAGGAACTCTGTCCTTCTACAGCGTCTCTGACACAATGAGCCTCATCCACACAGTCCAGACCACATTCACTCAGCCACTCTATCCGGGGTTTTGGGTTTGGTCAGGATCATCAGTGAAACTGTGTTGATGTTTCAGAACAGATTGTAGAGAGATTTTACCCCACAACTCTTTCATTCATTCATTACATTAAGTCTCCATTCCTGGGAGCAAACAAGCAAAAATATCTGTAATAAAATTAAATCTGCAATATGTAAATGTTTTTCAGTAAAATATCCAACCACTAGGTCAGTGTTATATATTTTGTTCAGTTTAGTACTTACAATATCCCAAATGTTTCCAAGTAAAGGAGCTTCTGTTCTGATACATTTATAGACAGAAAACTAATTATTGTAATATAGCTCAACATGTTTAGTCTTATTGTTTAAATCTAATCTCTTGCTTTTTTGCGAGTACCATGCTTTACCGCCTCAGAGGAACACTATTTTGTCAAGTAGCTAACAGCAAAATCAGATGCTGCTTTATTTTAATCCCATTTATCAACAAAAGCCATCCAGCATTTAACATGATGTTCTAATTTGGATCTATCAGTGTCTAACAAGTGTCTCACAGCCGCCGCGACCGAACTTATAACATCATTGTCAACACACTCAAATGTATCCAATTCTCCCAAGGAGGCTGTTCAATCATTTAGAATTAATGTAAAGTGGAGGGAGTTGGTCAGCTGATTTATCTGAACGATTGGTGAGATTGCTAATTTGTAGAACCTATTTTGTATTATCAGCACAAGGAAGACACAAGTGTAATAAAATAAATTCAATTAACAAAAAGATAAACAAGAACAACTAACACAACTACTTAATAAATAACATGAATGATAAAGGAATAAAGTGTGAGTTGTATAAAATGAAAGTGATTAAGTTGGGTTTGGCTATGGAAGAGTTACGTTATCTTATGGAAAGGTAAACTGCAGTTTCTCTGAAACTAATAAGGTGGAGAACGATTATTTGTTATTAACCAACATCAGTTATATTACATCTAATGTGAATAAGGAAATCACACACTGATAATATACAACAATGCCAAGGTCTCTGAAAAGAGGTTGAGTGATATTTACGTTCCACATGGTTGAGTCTGATGACGGTGACGTCTTCCACTGGTTGTGCTCATCAATGCAGTGGGGAGAGGAGCCTTGAACACAAAGATCTGTGGGATGCTGATCTCCTGGAGTAACAAAGGATCCTAAAATCTGGAGCACGCAGATGAGGCCCTGGCGAAGATGCAGAAGGTCCTTAACAATCTGGAGCACGCAGACGAAGGTACATTGAAGTGAAGGTTGGCTCTTCTGAGCTTAATCTTGTTGCAAATATTGTGCATCTTCTGCCTCTCTGGGCCAGACATACAGAACTTGGTCAATCCACTTTTGTCTCTCTGGAGTCGTTACGGTCTCGCTGGACGAAACTCTGAACGTAGTGTTTGTAATGTCTCTTTCCTCACAGGCTGGAGTCTCAGAACGTGGTCATATCTGTTGTTGTCGCACAAGCTGTAGATTCAGATCATGGAATCTGTTGTTGTCTCTCTGGATGAACTTTGCGGTGATCTAGAAGTGGTGTATCTGTTACAGTCTCACTTCTGCAGGCCAGAGACTCAGAACGGCAAATGTATCTGTTAGTGTCTCTCCCATTACAGGACAGACTTAGAACAAGGAGCGTCTGCTGAAAGGGTATCTTTATCCCTCTCTGATGAGGAGGAGATTTCAATTTGGTGCTTCTCTATTCCGGTGTGGCCCACCCTGCTTTAAAGTTTGCCAATGCAAAAGGCAAACAGCTTTTCTTATATATTTAAACCATGGAACAATATTTCTTACAGCACTGCATAGATTGATAATTAGGATGCAGTTATTAATGGTGTCCTGATTCTCTGTAACATATTCTTTGAGTGTCTGTCTGAGACTGACATCTAGTGGGCATTTTATGATCTGTGACATTACAGACATGCAGACATTTGCACACGTCACCGAAACACAGAAGCAGCAAACAGAAATCACATGATTATGGAGAAACTGAAACCAAAGTATTGTTGAGCTGTTGAGTGTTTGTGTCTCTGTATTCATGCAGTAAAATGGCAGAAGCCAGAATTTCAGTGGATCAGAATGCGTTCACATGTCCAGTGTGTCTGGATCTCCTGAAGGATCCGGTGACCATTCCCTGTGGACACAGTTACTGTAAGATCTGTATTACAGACTGCTGGGATCAGGAGGATGAGAAGAGAGTCTACAGCTGCCCTCAGTGCAGACAGACCTTCAGTCCAAGACCTGCTTTAGCTAAAAACACCATGTTGGCTGAAGTGGTGGAGAAACTGAAGAAGACTAAACTTCCTGCTGACTGTTACGCTGGAGCTGGAGACGTGCAGTGTGACGTCTGTACTGGAAGAAAATACAAAGCCGTCAAGTCCTGTCTGGTGTGTCTGGAGTCTTACTGTCAAACTCATTTTGACCGTCATGAGGAATATCACTCTCGTAAGCCACACAAAGTGATTGACGCCACTGGACGACTGCAGGACATGATCTGCCGTAAACATGATAAAGAGCTAGAAATGTACTGTATCACTGATCAACAATGCATCTGTGTGCGGTGTAAGGAGTATGAACATAAAAACCACAACACTGTATCAACTGCAGCACAGAGGACAGAGAAACAGGTATGAACTTTAAAGTAGACACTGATGAAATAATGCTGACACTATTTAACTATATTGGCACCAATATGACCAGGTAACATCATTCACACTGCAGATGTCAGCAGAAGTGAACAGTGGACTTTCACTGCTGAGCGTATTTGTGCTCCGCATTTGAACTTAACAGAAAATATGGTAAAAATGCACCGTAAACATATTTATCAACACAACTCTTCACATGATAATGTAGTGACAACAGTATACAGATGCTGGTCATATAATTAGAATATCATCAAAAGGTTGATTTATTTCACTTATTCCATTCAAAAGGTCAAACTTGTATATTATATTCAGTCATTACACACAGACCAATATATTTCAAATGTATATTTCTTTTAATTTTGATGATTATAACTGACAACTAAGGAAAATCCCATATTCAGTATCTCAGAAAATTAGAATATTGTGAAAAGGTTCAATATTGAAGACACCTGGTGCCACACTCTAATCAGCTAATGAACTCAAAACACCTGCAAAGGCCTTTAAAGTCTAGCAGTCTAGCTCTGTAGGATACACAATCATGGGGAAAACTGCGGACTTGACAGTTGTCTAAAAGACGACCATTGACACTTTGCACAAGGAGGGCAAGACACAAAAGGTCATTGCAAAAGAGGCTGGCTGTTCACAGAGCTCTGTGTCCAAGCACATTAATAGAGAGGTGAAGGGAAGTAAAAGTTGAGGTAGAAAAAAAGTGTATAAGCAATAGGGATAACCGCACCCAGGAGAGTATGTCAAAAATGTGGGGGAGATTCACAAAGAGTGGACTGCAGCTGGAGTCAGTGCTTCAAGAACCACCACGCACAGGCACTCGCCTGGGCTAAAGACAAAGAGGACTGGACTACTGCTGAGTGCTCCAAGGTTATGTTCTCTGATGAAAGTAAATTTTGCATTTCCTTTGGAAATCAGGGTCTCAGAGTCTGAAGGAATAGAGGAGAGGCACACAATCCATGTTGTCCAGTGTAAAGTTTCCACAGTCAGTGATGGTTTGGGGTGCCATGTCATCTGCTGGTGTTGGTCCACTGTGTTTTCTGAGGTCCAAGGTCAACGCAGCCGTATACCAGGAAGTTTTAGAGCACTTCATGCTTCCTGCTGCTGACCAACTTTATGGAGATGCAGATTTCATTTTCCAACAGGACTTGGCACCTACACACAGTGCCAAAGCAACCAGTACCTGGTTTAAGGACCATGTTATCCCTGTTCTTAATTGGCCAGCAAACTCCCTGACCTTAACCCAAAATCTATTAGGTATTGTGAAGAGGAAGATGCGATATGCCAGACCCAACAATGCAGAAGAGCTGAAGGCCACTATCAGAGCAACCTGGGCTCTCATAACACCTGAGCAGTGCCACAGACTGATCGACTCCATGCCACGCCGCATTGCTGCAGTAATTCAGGCAAAAGGAGCCCCAACTAAGTATTGAGTGCTGGACATGCTCATACTTTTCATGTTCATACTTTTCAGTTGGCCAAGATTTCTAAAAATCCTTTCTTTGTATTGGTCTGAAGTAATATTCTAATTTTCTGAGATACTGATTTTGGGATTTTCCTTAGTTGTCAGTTATGATCATCAAAATTAAAAGAAATAAAAATTTGAAATATATCAGTCTGTGTGTAATGAATGAATATAATATACAAGTTTGACTTTTTGAATGGAATTAGTGAAATAAATCAACTTTTTGATGATATTCTAATTATATGACGAGCACCTGTAATGTCACATTTCCTGTTATTGGTTCGTCCTCCAGAAACAGCTGAAGGAGACGCAGATGAAGCTCCATCAGAGAATCCAGCAGAGACAGAAAGATCTTCAGCAGCTGAGAGAGGCTGTGGAGTCTCATAAGGTGAGTCTGGAGAAGAAGAGAAGTTTGACACGTCTCAGTTTGGACTCTGTCAGTCGCGCTGAAGCCACTGTGTGATTGTGATGTGTGTCCTAACAGCGCTCTGCACAGACAGCAGTGGAGGACAGCGAGATGATCTTCACTGAGCTCATCCGCTCCATTGAGAGAAGCCGCTCTGAGGTCACACAGCTGATCAGAGATCAGGAAGAGGCTGCAGTGAGTCGAGCTGAAGGACGACTGGAGCGACTGGAGCAGGAGATCAATGATCTGAGGAGGAGAGACGCCGAGCTGGAGCAGCTTTCACACACACACCATCACATCCATTTCCTGCAGGTAACAGATCTAGAAGAACAGGATCAGAGTGAACTTGAGCAAGAGAAACATGTCATGAGAGCAGAATGAGCCAGTGCTGATCTGTGCGTATATATATATATATATATATATATATATATATATATATATATAAAAATAAAAAACACAACAGTATTGTTTCTTCACTTTTAATAATGCAACAGTAGTCTTATTTTTAAAATAAAACTTAAAGTGCTTTATTAAGTTAAATTAGCATATATTAAATCGTTTAGTTGTAAGGTATCCACTGGAGGCGAGTTGCAGGTAGAACCCAAGTGCAGTTTATTATCTCCAACATAACATAAATCTAAGGATGGCTGACGTGAAACTAACGTTTCGACACAGTGTCGAGATCCCGAAGCGTAGATGTTTCGAAACACTGCTCTGAACTGTGATTCAAAACACCCATGTCACGTGACTATGGCTAAACGAAGCTTCTGCGCGTTTCGACAGGAGGCTTGTCGAGTCTGCGTTTGATTGACAGGGGCGGGAACAAACCACACAATCGCACATCTGTCTCAACTCCAACAAAGTTTAAAAGAGGAGTTAATGCACCTTCACCTCGTGGGTTTTTGTGAGAGGAGAAAGATTTATAATGTGATTTGGTTAGTTATATTTAGGCTACATTTAAATTAAATATATTTACTGATAGACTAGAGACAGTGACAGATAGATATAGTGACACATTCATATAGGCTAAGTTAGATATTGACAGATAGCACAGTAGTTAGAGATATAGAATTTCATAGGAGATATATATATATATATATATATATATATATATATATATATAGACATTAATAGAATAGATAGAAATGGAGGCTCCACGTAAGAGATGCCGTAAATCTGTGGTGTGGTGTGCCCTTGTGAGAGGATTTTTTCAAAGCCTGGAGAAATGATCTGTAAAAAAAAAAAAGTAAGCAGTGAAAGTCCACTGTTCACTTCTGCTGACATCTGCAGTGTGAATGATGTTACCTGATCATATTGGTGTCAATATAGTTAAATAGTGTCAGCATTATTTAAGTAGGCTAAGCCCTTCCACAGTAGAGCAATTAATATTTGTGAATAAAAATCTGTAAAAAACAAAAAAAAATGAGACCATTGTGGATTGATTTGTTTTATTAATTTTTCGTGACCAAAATAGCCTAGTTATTATTATTATAGTTATATAGCGAGGATGTTAAAAACTCACCAAATTAACAAAAACACAACATTTTTATTTTTTTAAAGGGCTTGTTGTCAAAGTTGTTTCAGATAACATGTGCGATTGACCACTAGGTGTCACCGTGGAGATGGTGTCGGTATAGTTTCGAAGCCTCTACACAATACGACACATTTGCTTCAACTGTTTCAGTGTTTCATGAAGCCTCGCTCTGCCCACCACTATATAAATCCAACATGGAACAAAAAACAGAGTCTTTATATGGCTTAGCATAAACAAACCAGGAACAGCATAGACTCACCAACAGATCAGATCATTTTTTAAAGGGGGGCATGACCAAAAAAGTTTGAGCACCACTGTTCTAATACATTTAAAAAAAAAAATCATGTCTGTCTTATGCGAATATTATGCGAGCTTAAATGAACTTGGCATGTGTTGAATGTTTGCTAAAGTGCTGTGTGATTATGTTACCATGGTAACAGGAGGATTAAGGAGCTCATTGGCATCCCCTCCAGCCGGTGGGACCCAAGACAAAAGCCTAGCTCACCTGTGCCTAGAAACGGCCCAATAATAATTTCGGACACCAATCTCACATCAGCCTTCGAGTAAACTTTATTTTTCACTGCCGCAACAGTGATTTTAGCCACCGCGCACTCGCCAGCTTCAGAGTCAATTATATTTCTTTCGTTTTCTCCCTCAGCCTCCACAGGAGATTCACCACACGAGACATTTAAAGCTGAATGGGCAGATGAACTAATGAATGTTATTGGTACTGTAGATGTTTGATCATCCAAGTGATTTCCTAGAAAGTTCACATGTAGTCTAAGTAGCAAACACAAGAACTTAATGCCCTAACATGATATAATGAATATAGTGTAGCTGATGCTGTGAAAGTGCTGGGTTGCGGCGAATTACTAAAGATCAACAAGAGCCGCATAGATCAGGACAGGTGATTGACTGAAGTGTTGAGATGATTAGTTTTGATTTGTGTTTTCTGTAGAGTTTCCAGTCTCTCTCAGCACCTCCTGAATCTACAGACGAACCCGACGATCCCTTCAGTTCTCTCTCCTCTTTTG
The DNA here is from genome assembly GCA_038088235.1 of Zacco platypus. NCBI lineage: Eukaryota > Metazoa > Chordata > Actinopteri > Cypriniformes > Xenocyprididae > Zacco > Zacco platypus. The sequence continues at coordinate 34,168,765 of CM076083.1, read as the reverse complement.
ATGGCATGAGAGAATCTGTCCGTCAGCTGAGAGACAAACTGGAGGATTTCTGCAAACAGGAGATTGAGAAGATGGAGAAGATCTCTGACGGAGGTAAAGTCCTGGAGATTCATCTTCTCTCAGAAATGATCCTCCATCATCTCATATCATGTAGATCATTCAAAATTACTTGGGAACAGAACAGCAAGGATATTTTTTTCTTGACATGATAATCACACTTTTCACATCTGTTTATTTCCACAGTCACTTTCACCACCATTGTTCCCAGGACCAGGAACGACTTCCTACAGTGTAAGTCACTGAGAAAACAAGCAGAAAAACTCACTGAATGTGTTCATGTTCCTCCTGTAGAAGCTGAAAGAAATCATGAAGAGTTTAATAATTGATCATGTAAATGATGATTTGTACAGGATATCTGGTCAGCTGTACTGAGACACTGATGATACATTGAACATTGAACATGAAGAGTTCAGATGCATTAAAAGATCAGACAGATTCATAATTCCTGATTCTGATGTGTTTTCTGTCCATCAGATTCCCATCAGCTCAATCTGGATCTGAACACCATGAATAAACGCCTTCGTCTGTCTAAGAGGAACAGAGTGATTACTGTCACTGACACAGTCCAGCCGTATCCTGATCATCCAGACAGATTTGATAGTTATCAGGTGTTGTGTAGAGAGAGTGTGTGTGGACGCTGTTACTGGGAGATTGAGCGGAGTGGAGATCGTGTGTGTATATCAGTGTCATATAAGAGCATCAGCAGGAAGGGATGGTGTGATGATTGTTTGTTTGGATATAATGATCAATCCTGGAGTTTGAACTGCTCTTCCTTCAGTTACTCATTCTGGCACAATAAGATAAAGACTGATCTCCCTGCAGTGTCCATCGGCAGTCGTATAGGAGTGTTTGTGGATCACAGTGCAGGAACTCTGTCCTTCTACAGCGTCTCTGACACAATGAGCCTCATCCACACAGTCCAGACCACATTCACTCAGCCGCTCTATCCGGGGTTTAGGATTGCTTCAGGATCATCAGTGAAACTGTGTTGATGTTTCAGAACAGATTGTAGAGACATTTTACCCCACAACTCTTTCATTCATTCATTACATTAAGTCTCCATTCCTGGGAGCAAACAAGCAAAAATATCTGTAATAAAATTAAATCTGCAATATGTAAATGTTTTTCAGTAAAATATCCAACCACTAGGTCAGTGTTATATATTTTGTTCAGTTTAGTACTTACAATATCCCAAATGTTTCCAAGTAAAGGAGCTTCTGTTCTGATACATTTATAGACAGAAAACTAATTATTGTAATATAGCTCAACATGTTTAGTCTTATTGTTTAAATCTAATCTCTTGCTTTTTTGCGAGTACCATGCTTTACCGCCTGAGAGAAACACTATTTTGTCAAGTAGCTAACAGCAAAATCAGATGCTGCTTTATTTTAACAGTAATACAGAATTTTCTCCTTCATACAATACGATTTAAATTTAATTGCATCCCATTTATCAACAAAAGCCATCCAGGATTTAACATGATGTTCTAATTTGGATCTATCAGTGTCTAACAAGTGTCTCACAGCCGCCGCGACCGAACTTATAACATCATTGTCAACACACTCAAATGTATCCAATTCTCCCAAGGAGGCTGTTCAATCATTTAGAATTAATGTAAAGTGGAGGGAGTTGGTCAGCTGATCTATCTGAACGAATGGTGAGATTGCTAATTTGTAGAACCTATTTTGTATTGTCAGCACAAGGAAGACAATTAACAAAAAGATAAACAAGAACAACTAACACAACTACTTAATAAATAACATGAATGATAAAGGAATAAAGTGTGAGTTGTATAAAATGAAAGTGATTAAGTTGGGTTTGGCTATGGAAGAGTTACGTTATCTTATGGAAAGGTAAACTGCAGTTTCTCTGAAACTAATAAGGTGGAGAACGATTATTTGTTATTAACCAACATCAGTTATATTACATCTAATGTGAATAAGGAAATCACACACTGATAATATACAACAATGCCAAGGTCTCTGAAAAGAGGTTGAGTGATATTTACGTTCCACATGGTTGAGTCTGATGACGGTGACGTCTTCCACTGGTTGTGCTCATCAATGCAGTGGGGAGAGGAGCCTTGAACACAAAGATCTGTGGGATGCTGATCTCCTGGAGCAACAAAGGATCCTAAAATCTGGAGCACGCAGATGAGGCCCTGGCGAAGATGCAGAAGGTCCTTAACAATCTGGAGCACGCAGACGAAGGTACATTGAAGTGAAGGTTGGCTCTCCTGAGCTTAATCTTGTTGCAAATATTGTGCATCTTCTGCCTCTCTGGGCCAGACATACAGAACTTGGTCAATCCACTTTTGTCTCTCTGGAGTCGTTACGGTCTCGCTGGACGAAACTCTGAACGTAGTGTTTGTAATGTCTCTTTCCTCACAGGCTGGAGTCTCAGAACGTGGTCATATCTGTTGTTGTCGCACAAGCTGTAGATTCAGATCATGGAATCTGTTGTTGTCTCTCTGGATGAACTTTGTGATCTAGAAGTGGTGTATCTGTTACAGTCTCACTTCTGCAGGCCTGAGACTCAGAACGGCAAATGTATCTGTTAGTGTCTCTCCCATTACAGGACAGACTTAGAACAAGGAGCGTCTGCTGAAAGGGTCCCACCCTGCTCTAAAGTTTGCCAATGCATTTCTCACTTTCTAGACGACCACCAGAATACCTTTGCCAATGTTTTTTTTAAACAAACAGAAACCAAACATGATAGGAAAAGATTGAAATGTCATGCATTCATTCATTTGTACAGTAACAGCTGAACTTGTGTAAGATGTTGCACTACAAATAGCTGTTACTGAGAATTTCTGTGAATACGTATGTGTAGATTACATCAGTTTCCAAACATAGTTATGAATTTGGATGGATTATTGTGGTCTCCTGAAAATTCCTGAGGAATTTTTATTTCAGTCACAATCCAAGCTTAGGAATTAGTCTCTAGATGGGTGATGGGCAACACTACAAAAAATGCCTTTCTTACTTTGTCGTGTTTCTAGTCCAAATATCCAAAATTCTTAAATCAAGAAGCATTTTCTAGAAAAGTAAAAAATATTGTCTTATTTTCAGAAAAAATAAGTGAAAATTAAGTCAGTCTTTCCTTAAAACAAGTCAAATAATCTGCCACTCGGGTAAGCAAAACAATCATATTTCAAACTGAAAACAAGACTATTTTTACTTACCCCATTGGCAGATTATTTTGCTTGTTTTAATGAAAGACTCAATTTTGACTTATTTTTTTCTGAAAACAAGACAATAATTTTAACTGTCTAGAAAATGCTTCTTGATTTAAGACAAGATTTAATATTTTTTTAAGATAAAAGAAAAAAAAACTTTTTTGCAGTCAAAAAACTGCATGTGGGACCAATGCGAAGTCCTGTCCTTCCCAGGCTTGGTGGCAGAGGTCTTCTTCTTGCCCTCTAAGAGGTGTGTGGATGTTGTCGGACAGTTTGTTTGTGTTCATCCATCAGGATCCAATCAAACTGTAGCAAACCTTTGTCCACTGTTAAGGACAGAGAGGGGCCCGGCCATAAACTGGGGCCTGGAATGTGCTGTTCCCTACAAGTAAATTTTTCACTTCTTTCTACTTTCTTGTGTATCATTGAATTGTGGTACTTTTACTTGAGTTGAATAAAAATAAAGAATTCAACTTCGCTTCATTTAATTTTCACCAAAAGTACAAAGTACAGTGTCCAAGGTGTCAACGGAGCAGTAGGGCGAGCTGGCACTTTTCAAACTATTGCGGTGGAGCCCTGTGCTTCAGCCAATAACAGACAGGCCTCACTTGGGAGCAAAACCAATCAAACTTCCAGTTCAGCTGGGGGGCGGGGCAATCAAACCATGCTTTGACATTCAATCACTGGCATTTGTGTTTTGAATCAGTAACGTTACAATGTTTTAGTGAATGTAAGTGAGCTATGCTCATATTTTTAATTGTAATTTTGGCAGCTCCTGAAATGAGTCATACCACAGATATTACTAGCACTGAGCAGTTTAAGTAAATAGAAAACTCGGCTCATTTAAGGAAGCAGTTATTGCCTGGACGGATCTAGAACAATGTAAGTTTTTGCACACAGCTCAGCTCAACGTTAAAGCTTGCGCTCTTTAACAATACAGTTAAACTAAATGTGCGACGCTGAAATGACCTCGACATTAGCAACAACATTGAAATAAGATCACATGATTCATCTGTCAATCAGATGCACGTAAAAGTGTAGGTCGTTACTACAGCAACAGTGGGCTCCGGCACATTTTCGGTAGAACGAAAAAGAGCATTTTAATTAGCATGTTAACCCACACCCACTTTATTTTTTTTTTACTGGCACTTTTCTATTTCTACTGTTTTAATCCCTCATTTCTTTGATCAGAACTCTCAATTACCCTCCTTTGCTTTTGCCCTTCTTAAAAAAGAAAAACATTTAAATGATCTTACATGGACTTTTCAAAATTAGTAATAAAACAATTGCTCTTAGAAACAGGGATAGCTAGTATGTTTGCTTAGCATAGTGTCAAACACAAATATTTATGAGATTAATATCAATTATTGCTCCAAAATCACTATGTAGCATACAGGTCAGTCATGTTTGAAATAATTCCTGTGGTCCCATGTTGCTTGTTAGCACATAGTGAGAAAAAAATATAGATATTTTTAAATCAAGGAACAACCCCTCAGTACATTCATTATTATACATTAAAGTGGAAATCTCACTGCCACCGAGGCTGACCTATTTGCTCTAAAGCCATACTGCTGTTCACTCAATAGTTTGTGTTTATGTATAAAATTATCAGGCCTATATGCACAAATATATTATATATATATATATATATATATATATATATATTCATCCCCTGTTCTCTGCTCCACAGTCTCTGGCTAACAATATTTACAAAATACTCAATTAACAAAATTTATTGACAATATTACACCCTTTATATATAGTTCTTGTATCATCATTTACATCCACTACTTTTTTTTTTTAAATTTATGATAATAGTCCTTTTTACTAAATCTTATATTACTCATTCATCTATTGTATTTATCTTATGTTTTCAGCTTTTGTTAGTTATTATAAATTTCCTATATAATGAATTTCCCTATTCCCTTAGTAATCCATGGTTTGTCATCATTTTTGCACTTCTTTACAGTTCTCTAACACACTGCTTTTCATATTGCCCCTTTTATCATTATTTTATAATATATAATTATAATATCATTTTTATAATATTAATTTATAATTATTTGTCCTACTATCTTTTTTTTTTTTTAAATAATCCTTGAAAGATCACAAAAACTGGAAGATTAGTCATATAATTTATAAATAATATACCAAGTGAAACAGAGCTGTGTTACCGCACAGTTTTAATTCGTCAAATAAAATGACCTGTATGAGGAGTATTTCAGCACTTATGAGTAGTTCGGTAGAATGAAATGTCCTCGTTTCTTTATATCCCGCGGGACTCATGTGTGCCACTGATATCTGTCTCTCATTAGCAATCGCGCCCGTGATTCTCGGCCACACCGAGCTTCATATCACAGTCATGTTAAAAACATGCATTCATTCATCCATAAACATTATTTCCCCATGAATATTATTAGATCCATCGGCATGACGACAAGTTCTATGATCCCATATTCACTGCGTCATCAATCTACACCTTTGTTATTGTTTTGAATTGTTTAGCGACTCCTAGCGGACAAAAAACTACATAGTGCACCTTTAAGTCCTTATGAACATTCCTCCACACGGTCCTCATTTATCCATATTGTTCCAGTTCTTTGAGATCCATTTAGCCCTATAATCACTTTGCAATTGCTTGTCCATGTAGCTTGTATCTTGTTCTGTTTCCTCAGAATGCTTGAACATCTAGCGACGTCGGCGTTCTTCGGCGTAAGATGTTCATTCAGATACACTTCATCTTCTTTTCCTGTCACAGAAGCTCGATTTTGTACCTCCGATTCACAAACCGAACAATTATGGCAGGCTTTGTTCCGCTGTTCTTTCGGGGAAGGGTAAGACAGTCCACAACATTATTGCTCTGACTGATCACATTCTTACTTTCAAAGAGTTTTATTTCTTGTTTGTAGTTCCTCTGGTAGGGCGTCTTTTACCGACTTTGTCTCTGGCCACATTACTGGCATACGTTCACTGTGTTGTTTCCAATCCAGTTATAATTAAATCCTCCATTCTTTTATATTGTTCAATTTTCTTATCCTTGACTTTCACAAGCTTCTACAGTTGTTTAACTTCATCCATCAGATCAAGTAGCACAGCTTGTTGTTTAGTGACTTTGCTCAACTCATCTGACATGGTTTAAAAATTTTCGAATGTCCTCTAACTCGTCCTCAAATGCGTTGCTGGTTTACTTTGGTGGCATTTTGTTTGCCTTTTGTCCTGTTTTTGTATAATTTAACAATGTTTAGTTTAATTTTTATCACTTTGCTCTTTCTTAACTGCGCGGCGCAGAGTGATGTAATCTAGTCAGAAGTGTGTTTTGTTATTAATTTGAGAAACTGAACATTTTTACAATCTTGGAATGTTTGAAAATTAAAATTGAAAATTAAGTTGAAAGAATGTTTTAAGAACATCATACCAACCTTTTAAAAAGATTCCTCTAACATTCAGAAAACTGGACATTTTAATGTTTCCATGTTTGGAAAACATTCTTGGAGCAAAACTTTGTTAGTTGGGATGGTATGGGGTTAAAACAAGCTTGTCTTAAAAAAAGTGATTGCTAACAAGTGTTTAAATGGGACTAAAGAGGTTGTCGGTGACAATAAACACCATGAGGTTGAACATGCAAACTCATCTACTCACTAGTCGCAGCCTCGTTTTTACATTCATCACACTCTTATAAACTACTATATCTCAAACCTTTAGGGAAAATGTTTAAATAAAGGCTGAATAAATTGTCAGAAGCTTATTGATGTTGAAGTCATGTGACCGAGGTATAGTTTGTTTACACACTACCTTTAGCTTTTTACTTCTGGCAGTTGTATTTAGGCTTCAAAATTCATAAAAGTGTCAATACTATCACGATGAACAAAATGTGTGAGAATCGTTAACTTTTGTTGGTCACAGAGTTTATTTTCTGCAGAAATCCAAAAGCCAATGGAAAAATCTTACTGGGATTTTGTCAAGGGATCCAGAGAGATGCTAATTTTGACGTATAAAAATTCAACATCCCTCCAGCACTCTACTGGTAATTCACATCAAGTGTGCCATTTGGGTCAGGGCCAGAGTTGCTGGAGTGAAGGACTTTCAGATGTGCATATATGGGTAATTAGTCAAATGACATTTACGGCTCAGGTGATTGGCTCAAAAACTTTGTGCTAATCGTTTGAGGCTTTTTAAAAGCACAGGAATCTCAGTTGTTATGGCAGCCTAAGCTTTGAGTTGATGTGTTGTCTGTGCTGATTATTTATTTATTTACTTAATATTCATTCTTTGTGCACTGATTTGTCCCAGAGTCCTCTGACATTAAGGAAGACTGTATGATATTGACAACCACATGAAAATGTCACTTATGAACCAGTAGATGACACTGTTGCTGTTTTTATGTCTATGGTATTTCCCAGTGTCTTAAGCCTTAGACAGGGAAACACCCTGGATGGATGGCCAGTCCATTCCAGCAATTCTAATACAAACATAATTTTGTAAAACGTACTTCTGATTTACTATCATTCCATTTTTGATATTCTGACAAGCAACATCAAGTTAATAGACCACAATCTCAGACAAAAATGTGCAAAACTAGGGGTACAACAGGGACATCTTATATCTTATTCACGCTTAAAAGTTTCATAGACGTCTAAGGTACTATTATGCACCTTTTAATGGTATATAAGGTGCAGTGTTGTCCTTGCTGTTGTACCCCTAATGGTATAATTTTTGCACTTTTTTTCTGACAGTGCACAGGATTGTGTTTGGCTCAGCACTTATTTACAATTTTAAAATTGGCAAGTCTTGCTGTATTTGGCCTATCACCAGCGTTTAGCTCATTGACCTCCTTTAGCAGGAGGTTATAGAATCAAACTATATATGAGTGTTGTTTACACCCACACATTTTAAGGATAATGAGACTGGCATGTTTATTAAACAGAGATATAACTGCAATCTGCTTCATAGTACTTGATGCCAATAGCTGCTGGTAATTAACATACAAGCACTTCATTTCACTTCAGTATAAGGTAGCCTATAGGTAACTCATTTACAGACCCATGAGAAATCTTCTACAAAAAAAAAAAAATCAATAATTTCAGATTAAGGGTGTGTTCACACTTGGCAGGTTTGATTTAGGGTGCGTTCACACTTGTCATGTTTGGTTCGATTAAAACGAACCCTGGTGCGATTGCTCAGTTAGTGCGGTTCGTTTGAACACATGTGAACGCTGCCATCAGAACCCTGGTGCGCACCAGACAAGCGGACCGAGACCGCTAAAAAGATGGGTCTCGGTCCGCTTCCAAACGAACTCTGGTGCGGTTCGATTGATATATGAACGCAACACGGACCAAAGACATGTAAACGAACCAAAAACAGGACGTGATGTCACAAGATGCGACGCTACAAGTCAGCTGATTTGACGACGCGGGAAGATTGGTATATCCAAAATGAGTCGAGGGCAAACGTGGAGCAACGAGGAGGTGAAGTGCCTCATCAATATTTGTTTCTGCATACAACGGAGTAAATCCTGGTGCCGTTTTGAACATTTTATGAGCTCTTCGTGAGTTCTCAGCTGGTAAAAATAAAGCATATGTACGCGCATAAAATGATGGCGTTTAATCCAGCGCACAGCATTGTTTTGAATGTTCGGTAAGCGAGCTCAGTCATGAAATATATGTCATAAAAGCCGACCAATCAGGTTGTAACCGCATCCCTATCCCTTTGGTTCGGTAACTTTAGGTTTGCTGTTAAAATGCCAGTGTGAACGCTAAGCGGACCAGGACTATATGTTTTGTTTTTGTTTTTGGTCCGGACCGAACGAACCAAACCAACCGAACTACAAGTGTGAACGCACCCTTAAATGTACTGAAACCCAACTTTACAGGAACTGAGATTCAAGAGACAACAGCCGAGTCACTTGCAGTTTAGTAAGAACTAATTTAGCAGTTCATTGAGGTGTAGAAACACTGGGACACGCCATTATGTAATAATACGATTTGATGTTGATTAAAAATAAGCCACTTATTTGTGGTCGTCCAGTGGTAGACATTTGAACTTGAAAATGAAGAGTGTCAAAGACTTTCTATAGTCTTAAAAAGGAACTTTGATAGTGTTCAAGCCATTGAACAAACGTTTATTGAACCATGTATTTTTCCTCTTGCGCTGTCTGTAATGCAGGGAGTCTTGTGATTGGTTGTCAAGCCATTCTCACGCAGTGAAAAATACATTGTGGTGCAAAGAGGACACTGACACCACGTTGACAGACATTTAATATATCGTAATTTTTTACAGAAGGTTAAACAAATAAATAGCGTATAGTGGCTCCTTAATGTGTCGTGACAGATCCTTCAAACGGCTCGTGAAGCGATCATCTCTTCATACTAGTTCATTTATAGCATCAAATAAACATGAATGAACATCAGAAGGAATGTTGTTTCAAGCACAGAAAGATGTGAGTACATACAATTTTTCAAGGTCAAGTTCACCAACGTTAATCTACTAACTCCCCTGACTGCTTTGTCGGACAAAATGGCGGATTCGGGGTTATGATTGGTCAGATCGCCTGTCAATCAAACTGTTGGCAAAGGGCCAATTAGGGTCAGTTTGACCCGGACCATACAGGCTGCAGAACAGTGCATGATGATTAACAGATTTTTAAAAATTTGCTCTCAAAATTAGCAATGCAAGGTACAGCGATGTTCGGCGTAAAAATGACTGAACGCTAAGCGAGCCAGGACTAATTGTATAATTTTGGAACATGGTGTTTTTGTCCTTTTTGATCCATGACAAGCTGTAGTGATCGAAAACGGCTGCTTAGACATTCTGCAAAACATCTCATATTGTGTTTTGCACAGAAGAATGTAATTCAGGGGTTGAATGATAGAGTGAGTACATAATGATAGTTTTCATTTGTTTTGTTTTTTAGATGACCTCTTTATTTGCTGCAAAGAACCATTGATCTGGAAACCGAGAGATTGTGTGGAATGAATAGTTCTTTCAGAGGATTTTCTCAGAATAAAGGCGAGGAGACTCCAACAGAAAGCAGTGTCTGTTTGTGTGTTTGCCCTGAACCCATCACTTCTACATGTTGTTGAAGTGAAGTACTGGTCAATGTTGTTGCTGGATCAGTGAGCTTGACAGCTTTTGAATTTACTATTCTCAGAGAGCCATCTTAGTATCTCAGGAAAAACACTTGCACACTTGCTCATTAAATGGTCATTTATCTCTCATCTTGATACTTGCACATAAAATGCTTCCAGCTAAATCTCTTTGTCCAAAAGCCCTGACTTTCTCTCTGCCTTTTTTTCATTAGAACTGTATGTTATTCATAAGAGACTCTTTCAGTTTTTACACATTCTCTCTCTGTGTTCTGTGTCTCTTCTTGAACATATTTACTAATTCGGTCCAACACATGTTCTAGATTCATGTTTTCTAATAGCTACTAATGGTCATTCTGGGAAAATCAGAGTTGTTTGCCATTTCTTTAATATGCACATGCTTACATTTGTGAGGGTGTTGGCACAGCTTTTTTTCTTGTTTTTAATTATTTGTGTTAGTTTGATAATGTTTCAGCATTCTATTATTTATGTACTGTATTATTTATTGCACATCCTATATAAATAATATATCCTATATTCTGACCCAAAGAAATGTACACATCATTCTGGATAAACTTCAATATTGAGCTTTCCTGATAGTGTTGGCAAATTATAAATTATGAGATATAAATTATTTAAAGTCAACGATTAAAGGAAAATTATGCCATGCATTTTTTTTTGAAAAAAAAAAAAAAAACAGTACAAAGCAGCATTTTTACCAAAGAAAACTGAAATATAAACTACTTTACAGATGTGTGCATGGTTACAAAATTTCAATAGTGCGTTTTTTTTTTTTTTGCAATATAAAGTACTTTTTGCTGCTGGTGTACATGATGGTCTATATGTTCTGTCTCTATTCCCAACCACAGTACAAAACAATAAATTAATAAAAACACAGTCAAAAACAATACAATGATAAAAACATGTTCTTCGGGGCATGAAAACATCAGCAATTCTGTTTTGTTTGGTTTTTTCCTTAGGGCTACCTTCCTTAGAAACTGCCGGGAATACCCACCGGGAATACCCCCTCCTCCTCAGGCTCCCAAATAGAGTTTTAACTGCAGCAACTCTATCACCTCCCATGGTGCGGATTCTCCTACACCGCTAGATTTGAGCTTTGATGATTCCCTTAAAACGTGTGTTGTGGTGGCTGCCCTGGTGGAGCAAGACGTGCGCGTCTTTGGCTTTAAGAAATACCTTCACATCCAGCCTCCCCTTTATCCTTAAACCATGGTTCCTTGTAGATGGTGATGTCCAGAAAGTCTATGTTGTCCTGCTTGAACTCATGCTTGACCCTGATGGAGAGATTATGGTAATTTAGATAGTGGATGAATTCCAGGAATTCCCCCTCTGTGCCCTCCCAGACTCCCCATCATCTAAGTTCTTCCAGTGACTTGCGCCAGGAGAACACATATTCCTCCTACTCAGCCATATAGATGTTTGTGTAGGCTGGTGCAAACCTCTTGCCCATGGCCGTGCCCTTGACCTGCAGATAGTATTGATTATTAAATTAAGTAAATAAAGTCGTTCTTGGTCAAGCTCAATTCCAGAAGCCTGAGTATTCTCTTGTCCGGTCTCACTAACCCTGGGTTCCTCCGAAAACAGCTCCTAACTGCTCCCAGTCCCTTCTCTGTCTCTATGTTGGTGTAGAGACTTTCCACATTCACAGAGAAGAGAGGCATTAGGATTAATTCTCATACCTTCGACAGAAACTGGTGAGTGTCCGTGACATAGCAAGGAAAAGTGACACCAAATAAATCGGCCGCTCTAATTCTTGATAAAACTCCAGGTCCTGCAATTGCCGCATGGCCTCCCTTATCTGCCAGCTTGATGACTAGTGTGTTATACCTCCTGAGTCCTTTCAATGGCTCCCATTCCTCCCCTTAACAGGTTCCAGGTTCTTCTGTTTTTATTCCCCTTTTTTCTCCATCAAAATGTAATGTGCCGCTCCCCAACATGGAGTTAATATTATCATCGGGCTGTTTCCCTTAGGGCACGCTTATGGCCCTCTCCCCTGTAAGGGATAGGTTTTAGTGCTTGTTTCAAACACAAGGATAGACCAACTGAGTTGGAATAAAGGCTCACTACTTTGAGGGGTAGGATTAGGTGTGTTGCAGGTACAGGGATAGTCAAATTCGATCAGAAAAAAGTCTCCCTACTGTAAGGGGTAGGTTTAGGTACATTGCAGGAACAAGGTTAGTCTAACCAAGTTTGAAATTAGTCCATCTCCCCTGTAAAGGGTAGGTTTAGTGAGTGTTTCAGGGTGTAGGACTAGATCTATTTTAGTTAGGGTTGCATATTTCCCTTTAAAGGGCAGGTGTAGGTATGTAATTGGTCAGGGGTTAGTCTAACTGAGTTTGGATTGAGTTTATCTCCCTGTAAGGGCTAGGTTTAGGTACAGCTTGTTTTCAGGGAGTTTTATTCTCCTCGTCTGTCCCATTTCCAGCAGGTTTGAATTAAAATGTTTCTTAGATCTGTTTTAAACCGCAATGAAATATTATTAGTGGTGTTCCACAGGATCATTGGATGATTCAGCTCTTTAAACACCAGATACTCTCCTCTGAGGCGGCCCGCCATAGGGGATCAGTCCTAGGTATGTGTCTGTTAATTATCTAAGCCTAAAATATTTAATCACATGATTTTTATGACTCCTACAGGATTATTTAAATATTTCACCGTTCCTATAAGCTTCTCACACTGTAACGTCACCACGATTGTAATGACTACAACATATTAATCACACCACGATTACCATGATAACCTGAATGTACAATGTTTCACAGAAATCCAGTTCAGATGAAAGTCTATAAATTCTGCCATCCTATAGCTTTTGTTGCCAGAATCCGAAACAATCAGCCTCCCTGGAGAAATGTCTGGGAATGGCCATGATGACTTCACCCTGTCCCATTTTGTAGCCGGTATGTGCATCTGAAAGATACCATCGCCTTCATAGTTCTTCTATTTCCCTCTTAATTGTCTCTACTGACTAAAAATAAATTGGTCCATCCAGTGGTTTTTAAAATTCCTGGTCCCATAATTGTCTGTTGACTTCTCTGATATATTTTTCCGTGTCCATTGTTACTATAACATTACCTTTGTCTGCTGGTTTGATGGCTATTAAATTATCCTTATTGTCTTTTTTTATAACTCCAACTCACCTGCTGGTATTTTCCAATCTTCGCTTCCAAACAACTACCCATTATGTGTCTGTCTTCTATCAATTTTTTTATTTAAGCTTTGTTTAACCAGGCAAGTCATTAAGAACAGGTTCTTATTTTCAATAACCGAGGAATGGATTACAATAGATATCTGTCATTTTTAGGTTCCCAACCAGAATTGGTTTTAAAAGGTACTCGCTCTCTCAATCTTCCATCTGTTTGTTCTCAAAATAGTTTGCCAATTTTATTATCCTGTGGTATTCTGTCAAACCTACTTCCATATCTGACCAATTTTTCCATTTTCTGTCATTCTCTATTCTTGGAACAAATGATAAGCCATATTCTAGTAGTTTTAATTCATCTTTATTCATATCAGTCATTTTGGAGAGGTTCATTGCGGCCCCGACTGCCCTTTGATTTCAATTATGCCCCTCCATTACTTTTAATGTTTAGCCATTTCCTCTCCTGTTTTTCTGGTCCAATGGATTTGGTCCACCTCATTTTTTATTTTTTTTTTATATTTATAATACAGTAAGCAGTCCATTCCTCTACCTGATTCTACAATCATCTCATTCAGTTCTCTCAAAATCTTTGTTTCTTTAACAACTCAAGGAAAGCATCTTAATAGTCCCAGAAGGTGCCCTTTGGTTCAGTTCAAAATCATATCAATTGAAAATATGGATCCAAGGCACTTCTTTCAGTTCTAAAATGTTAAGCCTTTATTCAAACATGGCTAACTCTAGGAGTATTAGAAATCACTGAAACACTGCACACTGATGCATTTCAGCCATCCAGCCTTCCTCAGAGTGTGTCAGGTACAAAATTAGTCACAGGTGTAGATATAATTAGTTGCTCAGTAGAAATGGGAGAAACCAAACTGATCATTATAGGGGGGACCAATTGTATCATTGAGAATTACAAAGTATAATCACATACACAGAAAAAAAATGTATCTGCACATGACTCAAATCCTTCTACTTTAATAACCAATGGTTTGGAAATTATAACTGGATCTATTAGAAAGGATGATAGAGAAGACTCTTACAAAGGGAAGCTTTTTGGATCTTTCAGCTAAAAGCCACCATTTTTCCTGGTTTGAATGAGGAATTAGATTTAACGAAATATCTGTGAAATGATTATCAGTGTGATTATTATTACCATAAAGATATGCATTTTTATGTGTGTGTATGTGATTGTGTGCAGTGTTTCAGTGATTTTTAATGCTCCTAGCCATGTTTGAATAAAGGATTTTTAACATTTTGGAACTGGAAGAAGTGCCTTGGATCAGTATTTTCAATTGATATCTATTTTTCTTTTTCTGGAAGTGTATTACTGAAATTGATTATCGTTGTCTTCACCACTGCATTGGGGAATGTGCTTTCAGCTGCTCTCAGCACTCTACCCAATAGTCTTTGAAGGACCGCTATGGTATGACTCCTGTAATTCAACCCACATGACAATATTACCTTTGTAATCTCTGGGCTCAAAGGTGCTTTGTATTTTAATATTCTGTAGATATCATCAAATTGCACCCCTGGGTAGCTCAGCACCTGTACACTTTTGTCCTTGACCCTCACCATTCTGCTCGGGTTCAAATCTCCTAGCCATTTAATATCACCCCTTCATCATCCTCTGATCATTAATTCTTTCCTCCACTTTGTCTGGTCCAGTCCCACTCACTGTCTATCTACTTGTATTATGCAGTGGGTATGGAAAGTATTCAGACCCCCTTAAATTTTTCACTCTTTGTTATATTGCAGCTATTTGCTAAATTAATTTAAGTTCAATCATCATTTTCCTCATTAATGTACACATAGCACCCCATATTGACAGAAAAAAACAGAGTTCCCTATCAGTCAGTCACGTTCGACGTTACGTCGGACTGACGTCATGGGATCTCGCTTGGGAGCCCTATCACCTCCGCATAGTAAAAAACAAGCCAATGAGAATTGGCCAGTGAGATTTACATGCCGGGCCCCTCCCCCGGCATCCGGGTATAAATAGAGCCGGCATTACTCACTTCATTCATACTTTTGCTTCGGAGCCGATCGCTGAACTGATCTCCTGTCATCTTCTGCGAAGGAAAACTTCAGAGCAAAACCAGCAATTTTCATTGCTATAGGGAACAAGCTTCCCGACAACAGCAATTTTCATTGCTATTTGCAATTTCCTGCTCTATTGTTTCTCCGTTGGCGTGACAACACAGCAGCGGTGGTGGTGTGATGGCGCTGGTGGGGAACGATCAGCGCGACATCTCCATTCCTCGGTGTTCCAGCGGGCAGAGACAATTCTAAAAGAGCAACACGGGAGAAAAACGTCTTTTTCAAGATGGCTTTTCGACCGTGTGTTTCTGGATGTGGTCGTTTCCTGACCTCATCTGACGGCCACGAGCGCTGTGTGATGTGTCTGGGCAGACAGCACGCTGAAGCAGCGCTTGTGGATGGTTCATGCTCTCACTGCGAGAGCATGACCATGTTGGCATTAAGATAGCGACTCTCTTTCTTCAATGTGGAAGGCGGAGTCCCCTCTGTTGCTACCCAATCCCCCGTGGCTTTTCAAGGAAGAGCTGCGGGGATGGTTAGCACTCTGGGAGGTCTGAGAGTGACGGTGGGAGCCTCTTCGTCGAGTCAGCCCCCACGAACCTCCCACTCCTCTCGAATGCCATGTGCCGTCGAGTTGCCGAGTGCTGATGCGGGTCCTTCTCGTGAGGTTCCCCGCATCTCATTCGGCGCTCCAGATGAGGATCGGATGTCGATCGCTGCATCGGAGAGTGGGCTGTTATCTTCTGCAGATGAAGATGAAGCTGAACTTCCGCCCTCCGGGGTGGTTGCACAAGTTGAGTCAGATGCAGAGCTGACAGCTATGCTGGCTCGGGCCGCCGCGGGCATCGGGCTCGAGTGGAACCGTCCACCGTGTCCCGAGCGCTCGCGGCTTGATGATTGGTTTCTAGCCCCAGTGCCATTTTTTCCCGAGCTGCATGAGGAGGTTCAGAAGTCGTGGAAGGCACCCCACACTGCCAGAAGCCGTACTTCTCCCTCCTCTACTCTCACTACCCTCGATGGTGGGGCCGCCAGGGGGTACGTGGACATTCCACAGGTGGAACGGGCGATTGCGGTTCACTTGTGTCCGCAGTCGGCTGCCACCTGGCAGAATCGTCCGCGTCTCCCGTCCAAGGCGGGTAAGACGACAGCGGCTCTCGCCGCTAAGGCTTACTCCGCCGCTGGACAGACGGCCTCCGCCCTGCACGCCATGGCCATCTTGCAGGTCCATCAGGCGAAAGCTCTGAAAGAGCTGCACGAGGGTAGTTCGGACCCAGGGGTCTTGCAAGAACTGCGTGCTGCGACCGACCTCGCCCTCCAGGCGACGAAAGTCACAGCACGTGCCCTGAGTCAGATGATGTCCACTCTGGTGGTCCAGGAGCGCCATCTCTGGCTGGACCTGGCTGAAATGAAGGACGCCGACAAAGTTCACTTTCTCGACGCCCCCATTTCCCAGGCCGGCCTCTTCGGCGACACCGTCGAGGACTTTGCTCAGCAGTTCTCGGCGGTGCAAAAGCAGACTGAGGCCATCAGCCACATCTTGCCTCGGTGAGATGCGGCTCCTGTCCCTCCTAGGACTGGCCCTCAGCCTGCACGTCATCGAGGGCGCCCCCCTGCGGCTGCACAAGCTTCGGGTGGATCGGAGAAATCCCGTCCCCCGCAAGCTTCCCGCAGGAAGGCGGCACAACCCGCTCAGGCCGCCAAAACTGCTAAACGAAAGCAGAGGAAGCGGCCCTGAGACGGGTGGCCCAGAGATGGTGGGAGTTGCTCTGCCCCAGGAGACGGTGAAGGCACCGCTCCTTCCCCCCGGAGTGGGCCGGGGGGTAAATCCTATGTTCCCTTTTCTTTTTGTTTTGTTTTTGTACCCACCTCATCACTAAAAGAGCAGTTTCCACTATATCTGAGTCAAAAAGGGTCTGTGTTGACAGTGTGCGACGCACCGCTTCCTCACTCTCAACCACTCCCGCTTTCGCCACAAGCAGGTCTCGGGCATGTCAGGGACGCACTGCCTCCCCATGCCCCCCTGCCTCGTCCCTAACGGGACACACGGAGCCAAGTGAGTTCACATCACTCACTGCCTCTACTTCGGGACGCTCTGCTTCCCAGGTTGGGCCCCAGTACTCCATGCTGCCCCCCCGCGGGTACTTCTGGTGTTCGGATGATACCACTCGTACGGTGTCTGGGGGCCTGGCTAGGTCTTCCCAGCCCGTCCCGTTGGCTCATTCGAACAGTCAGACTCGGCTACACAATCCAGTTTGCCAGGCGTCCTCCCAGATTCAGTGGCGTCCTATCCACTTCGGTGGTGGGCAGAGATGCCACTGTTTTGCGGGAGGAGATTGCGGTCCTGTTGGCGAAGGACGCAATAGAGCCGGTCCCACTAGCCGAGATGAAGTCAGGGTTTTACAGCCCGTACTTCATAGTACCCAAGAAAAGCGGAGGGTTACGGCCAATCTTGGACTTACGTGTCTTGAATCGGGCCCTGCACAAGCTCCCGTTCAAGATGCTCACCGTGAAGCGCATGCTCACATGCATTCACACACAAGATTGGTTTGCAGCAATCAACCTGAAGGACGCGTACTTCCATGTCTCGATCCTCCCTCGACACAGACCGTTTCTACGCTTTGCGTTCGAGGGTCGGGCATACCAGTACAAGGTCCTACCCTTCGGGCTGTCCCTGTCCCCCCGTGTCTTTACCAAAGTCGCGGAGGGGGCCCTTACCCCACTCAGGGAAGTGGGCGTTCGCATTCTCAACTACCTCGACGACTGGCTCATTCTGGCCCAGTCCCGAGAACAGTTGTGCGAACACAGGGACCTGGTGCTCACGCACCTCAACCGGTTGGGGCTTCGGGTCAACTGGGAAAAGAGCAAACTCTGTCCAGCACAGAGGATCTCTTTTCTCAGTGTGGAGCTGGATTCGGTCAACATGACGGCACGTCTCACCCACGAGTGTGCACAGTCAGTGCTGAGCTGCCTGAATTCGTTCTCGCAGAAAACAGTGGTCCCACTGAAACATTTTCAGAGGCTCCTGGGGCATATGGCATCCGCAGTCACGCCGCTCGGATTACTCCATATGAGACCACTTCAGCACTGGCTACACGGCCGAGTCCCGAGGTGGGCATGGCACCATGGCAAGCTCTGTGTGGTCATCACGCCGAGCTGTCGCCAAACATTCCGCCCGTGGTCGGACATTGCTTTCCTACGGGCCGGGGTGCCCCTAGGACAAGTGTCCAGGCATGTTGTTGTCACAACAGATGCCTCCACCACCGGCTGGGGTGCTGTGTGCAGTGGGCATGCTGCGTCGGGCTCCTGGACAGGACCCCACCAGCAGTGGCATATCAATTGCCTCGAGTTGCTAGCAGTACTGCTGGCCCTGCGCCGGTTTCGGCCGTTGCTGCAGGGCAAGCATGTACTGGTCCGGACGGACAACACATCGGCAGTAGCGTACATCAACCGTCAAGGTGGTCTACGCTCACGCCGCATGTCGCAACTCGCCCGCCACCTTCTCCTCTGGAGTCAGCGGCGACTCAGGTCGCTGCGTGCCATGTATATCCCGGGCGAGCTCAATCGTGCGGCCGACGCGCTCTCACGACAGCTCACGCTCCCGGGGGAATGGAGACTCCACCCCCAGGCGGTCCAGCTGATCTGGAGCAGATTCGGGGACGCACAGGTAGACCTGTTTGCCTCTCAGGAATCTGCTCACTGCCAGTGGTTTTATTCCCTGACCGAGGGCACCCTCGGCACGGATGCACTGGCACACAGCTGGCCCCGGGGCCTACGCAAGTATGCGTTTCCCCCAGTGAGCCTTCTTGCACAGCTACTGTGCAAGGTCAGGGAGGACGAGGAGCAGGTCTTGCTAGTTGCGCCATACTGGCCCAACCGGACCTGGTTCCCGGAACTCATGCTCCTCGCGACAGTCCCTCCCTGGCGAATTCCCCTGAGGAAGGACCTGCTTTCTCAGGGACGGGGCACCATTTGGCACCCACGTCCCGACCTCTGGAACCTCCACGTGTGGTTCCTGGACGGGACGCGGAGGACTTAAGTGGCCTACCGCTCGCGGTAGTTGACACGATCACTTCTGCTAGAGCCCCCTCTACGAGGCGCGCTTATGCTTTGAAGTGGAGTCTCTTCGCTGCTTGGTGTTCTTCCCGCCAGGAAGACCCCCGGAAATGCCCGGTCAGTTCTGTGCTTTCCTTCCTTCAAAGTGGTTTGGAGCGGAGGCTGTCCCCCTCCACCTTGAAGGTCTATGTGGCCGCCATCGCAGCACATCACGATGTGGTCGATGGCAGGTCACTAGGAAAGCATGATCTGATCATCAGGTTCCTGAGAGGTGCTAGGCGGTTAAACCCTCCTAGACCTCCCTTAATTCCCTCTTGGGATCTTTCTGTCGCCCTAGCTGGGCTACAGAAAGCTCCCTTAGAGCCCCTTGAGTCAGCTGAGCTGAAACACTTGTCGCTGAAGACAGTGCTCCTGACGGCGCTCGCTTCCTTTAAGAGGGTAGGGGACCTGCAAGCATTTTCGGTCAGCGAAGCGTGCCTGGAGTTTGGGCCGGCTTTGTCTCACGTGATCTTGAGACCCCGGCCTGGATATGTGCCCAAGGTTCCCACCACTCCCTTTCGGGACCAGGTGGTGAACCTGCAAGCGCTGCCCCGGGAGGAGGCAGACCCAGCCCTTGCGTTGTTATGTCCTGTTCGCGCTCTCCGCACTTACGTGGACCACACGCAGAGCTTGAGAAGCTCCGAGCAGCTCTTTGTTTGCTTTGGAGGACAGCAGAGAGGGAAGGCTGTCTCCAAACAGAGGTTGGCCCACTGGATAGTGGATGCCATCGCCTTGGCGTACCATTCCCAAGGCGAGCCGTGCCCCCTAGGGGTGAGAGCACACTCCACTCGGGGTGTTGCCTCCTCCTGGGCGTTGGCGCGCGGCGCCTCTCTGGCAGACATCTGCAGAGCTGCGGGCTGGGCGACACCGAACACATTCGCCAGGTTTTATAACCTCCGAGTGGACCCGGTGTCCTCTCGTGTGCTGTCTACAGCTAGATAGCCACGGGAGATCGCTCGCTGCGCCATTCTCCTTTCACGAGGAGATGCGTGCGCTGGTTTACTCCTCAGTCAGTTCCCCAGCTGGTGAACCCTGTGGAGTTCCTCCTGCATCCTTCGGCAGTCAGACGCGGCGGAGGCGTCAGACACCAGGTTCAGTACTCGTGTACATGCCCCTAGTGGTCAGTCCTTGTACTGGGCTAGATGCCCATATGTTGTGATTCCCTGCGGGTAATCCCATATGTGTTAGTCCACGGTACGGTTTCCCCGAGGGTAAACCCGTGTCTTCCCTGGGCGGTTAGCCCTGCCCCTGAGCTGTAGCGTTCCTCCCCAGGCTGGGTAGGACCTTCCTCAGGGAGCTCTCCATATGCAGATACTGCCCAGCAGGTCAGTGCATATGTGCCCCACACGTTACCTACCTTCGGGCAGGGTGTGGTCTCTGTAGCTTCCCCTAGAGGGACGCTTTCCCAGCCTTTTTGGGTCATGGCTGCAAAAATGTGGGAGTTGAGTCACCGAAGCACTCTTCCCCTGAGGTGAGAAACAACAGCTTCGACCATCTCCTGAGTAAGACCCTGTCCTCTCCATCCTTCTGGTATGGAAGACATTGTAGGGCTTGCTCCGGGCGCTGGAGGGTTACGACATGTGCGGTTGCGTTTGCAGGTGGCACGCCTAGGCCTGCCAGCATCTGCTTCCCCGACGCTCGTAGCGTGGCTCAGTTGCTATGGTGTTTTCCACGGGATCCCATGACGTCAGTCCGACGTAACGTCGAACGTGACTGACTGATAGGGAACGTCTAGGTTACTAATGTAACCCCCGTTCCCTGAAGGAGGGAACGGAGACGTTACGTCCCTTGCCATAGCACTGAGTCACTGCTGAGCGGCCGAGATCAGTTTTCGGCTCCTCAGCAAAGCATGAATGAAGTGAGTAATGCCGGCTCTATTTATACCCGGATGCCGGGGGAGGGGCCCGACATGTAAATCTCACTGGCCAATTCTCATTGGCTTGTTTTTTACTACGCGGAGGTGATAGGGCTCCCAAGCGAGATCCCATGACGTCAGTCCGACGTAACGTCTTCGTTCCCTCCTTCAGGGAACGGGGGTTACATTAGTAACCTAGACGTTCTTGACATTTTTGCAGATTTATTAAAAAAGAAAAACTGAAATATTACATGGTCCTAAGTATTCAGACCCTTTGTTCAGTATTTAGTAGAAGCACCTTTTGATCTAATACAGCCAAGAGTCTTTTTGGGAAAGATGCAAGTTTTTCACACCTGGATTTGGGGATCCTCTGCCATTCCTCCTTGCAGATCCTCTCCAGTTCTGTCAGGTTGGATGGTAAATGGTGGTGGACAGCCATTTTTAGGTCTCTCCAGAGATGCTCAACTGGGTTTAAGTCAGGGCTCTGGCTGGGCCATTCAAGAACAGTCATGGCGTTGTTGTGAAGCCACTCCTTTGTTATTTTAGCTGTGTGCTTAGGGTCGTTGTCTTGTTGGAAGGTAACCCTTCGGCCCAGTCTGAGGTCATGAGCACTCTGGAGAAGGTTTTCGACCAGGATATCCCTGTACTTGGCCGCATTCATCTTTCCCTCGATTGCAACCAGTCGTCCTGTCCCTGCAGCTGAAAAACACCCCCACAGCATAATGCTGCCACCACCATGCTTCACTGTTGGGACTGTACTGGACAGGTGATGAGCAGTGCCTGGTTTTCTCCACACATACCGCTTAGAATTAAGGCAAAACATTTCTATCTTGGTCTCATCAGACCAGAGAATCTTATTTCTCACCATCTTGGAGTCCTTCAGGTGTTTTTTAGCAAACTCCATGCGGGCTTTCATGTGTCTTGCACTGAGGAGAGGCTTCCGTCGGGCCACTCTGCCATAAAGCCCCGACTGGTGGAGGGCTGCAGTGATGGTTGACTTTCTACAACTTTCTCCCATCTCCCAACTGCATCTCTGGAGCTCAGCCACAGTGAACTTTGGGTTCTTCTTTACCTCTCTCACCAAGGCTCTTCTCCCCCGATAGCTCAGTTTGGCCGGACGGCCAGCTCTAGGAAGGGTTCTGGTCATCTCAAACGTCTTCCATTTAAGGATTATGGAGGCCACTGTGCTCTTAGGAACCTTAAATGCAGCAGAAATGTTTTGTAACCTTGGCCAGATCTGTGCCTTGCCACAATTCAATCTCTGAGCTCTTCAGGCAGTTCCTTTGACCTCATGATTGTCATTTGCTCTGACATGCACTCTGAGCTGTAAAGTCTTATATAGACAGGTGTGTGGCTTTCCTAATCAAGTCCAGTCAGTATAATCAAACACAGCTGGACTCAAATAACGGTGTAGAACCATTTCAAGGATGATCAGAAGAAATGGACAGCACCTGAGTTAAATATATGAGTGTCACAGCAAAGGGTCTGAATACTTAGGACCATGTGATATTTGAGTTTTTCTTTTTAAATAAATCTGCAAAAATGTCAAGAATTCTGTTTTTCTCTGTCAATATGGGGTGCTGTGTGTACATTAATAAGGAATACAAATGAACTTAAATGATTTTAGCAAATGGCTGCAATGTAACAAAGAGTACAAAATTTAAGGGGATCTGAATACTTTCCGTACCCACTGTAGCACAACTTTGTCCACTGTGCTCAACTTCTATCTTCTTCAATCTATAGTGATGCAACTCTTCCACTGTGTTCCAGTTAATCCATTGTAATCAATTCCTCTTTACCTTCCTCAACTCCAGTTGTTTCTTGCCTCTGTTGATGAAAATTCTCTCTTCTTCCATGATGTAATTCCTGTTGTTCCTCCTCTTGTAACTTTTAGGATATTTCCTAAATCCGAATTAGCGCAAATGAAATTATTAATTTAAAAGTCACTTATTTTACAACTGAGCAACTGTTCATTTGCACGGCCTGTAACTATAAACTCTGTAGCGGATATGAATATCCAACTATCCTGAAAACATTATTTATTAGCAAGGTAGCATAGATCGCCAGTTTAAGACTTTTGAAATTTGCAAGCACCAAACAAGACACTTCCATTTAAAAATATAAATTTTTAAAAACTGTGATTATTGTAACACAAACTAATATCTAACACAAACAAACACACACACACACACACATTCACACGAGTTGCAGAAAGAAAGGAAGTGAGGGAAGGATGATTTTTTGGCGAATGAAATGATGAAATCCTAAATTTCTATCAATATATGCACTTCATAAGACCTAATCTGAACGAACCATCAATCTTTAATTTAAACCTTTTATCGCTGCTTAGGTGAGGCTATTAGATTTTATATAAATGCACCAGTTCAGCTATAGAATCTGGAGGTACTTGCGCTTGTCGTCTGTGGCTTTAAATGGGAATTCCTTGTCGGCATCCTTGGCCAGGGTTTCCCAGGTTCGTCGATTTTCTGAAGGTCTTTTCGGGTCCCGATTGATCTCGTGGGAAGCCAATCATGTTCTGTTGTGCTGGCAAATGAATGGAGTCTCCCTCGTTGCTGAAGTTAGAAGTTGAGGCGGCAAAGACTGTAGTGTTGTTGATTAAACTTTACGGCAAAACTTAACTTAGAGCACGAGACTCTCAATGGAAAGAAAGAAACTAAAGTAAAAGAAAGGAAAGCGAGTGAGACAAGAGTAAGTTGGATGGCTTGAATGAAACTGCTTGTCTGCTCTTCATCGTCATTCTGTGCTTTGTCTCACCTTATTCTGATTTCTAATCTAAACTAAACTGATTCTATTCAGTGTACTGACCATTTAAACTGAGAACCAACCTCTTTGAGGAGTTCTGACCAATTAGGTATCATCTTTGATTCAGAGGTGGTTTTTCTTCTCCCCGGTCATAAATTAAATGTTATCTGTGGTCTCTTAACTTTCAGAGTACAGAAACCAAAGTTTAGACATGATTTCTCTAAAAATAATTTTACACAGTTTTCATTCAAGCCAAAATTTCAATTATGAATAGTGACATTCATGCCAAATCAACCATTCAATCGTTATGACAATTAAGTCATCTTTATTTATATAGCGCTTTTTACAATGCAAATTGTGGCAAAGCAGCTTTACATTAATAAGAAAATGGTGTCATTGTGCAGCTTATTCTATATATTATTGATTCATTCCGTTGCAAAGATCAATAGTTATTAGTCTAGGTAATTTAGGTATAGCAGCACTGGAGAAAACAGTGACGTAATCGTCCGGCTCAGATCAGTTCGCATACAACGGCGCCAATACAGGCATATCAAAAACACTGCTGAATATCAAGCAAGTGTCCCCAACTTAAGCAAGCCAAAGGCAACAGCGGCAAGGAACCAAAACTCCAACAAATGGAGAAAAAAACCTTGGGAGAAACCAGGCTTAGTTGGGGGGCCAGTTCTCCTCTGGCCAACAGTGAACACTTGTCCGATACTCAGGCAGAGTTACAGGTCATTAAACTGATTTGGAATCGCAACAGTCAAAATATTTAATCTAGTTCCATCTAATTTAAGATCTTTTGACCACGCCGATATGGGACGGTTTGTTGGGATATGTGCCGCTGGCTGATGAGTCGGTAGGGTCTTCACAAAGGATGAGCTCGTTCACACAGTCTCCGCCGACACCACAGGGCCACACTGCTGCCGCACACAGGCACAGGTTCCCCGTCCGACCCGGACACAGCCCGGATCCAGCCAATCACGTTAATTGGTAAACCTCGGGATAAGCAGAGAGACAAAAAATTAGCGTAGACGCCATTCTTCTTCCGATGTAACGAGTACATCTGGTGTTATAGGAAGTGTTCCCGGTTCCGGCTGACCTGATCTATGCAGCCTAACAATCCTTTAACGGATATGAGGACAAAAGTTTATAGTGCGTCATGTGTATGCCAGGTTAAATAGATGCGTTTTTAGTCTAGATTTAAACTGACAAAGTGTGTCTGCTTCCCGAACAATGCTAGGAAGATTGTTCCAGAGTTTAGGTGCCAAATAGGAAAAGGATCTACCGCCCGCGGTTGATTTTGATATTCTAGGTATTAACAACTGGCCAGAATTCTGAGATCGTAATAGACGCGAAGGACTATAATGCATTAAAAGCTCACTCAGGTACTGGGGAGCTAAGCCATTTAGTGCTTTGTAAGTAATTAGCAAGATTTTAAAATCTATACGATGTTTAATAGGGAGCCAGTGCAGTTTTGACAGAACCGGACTAATATGTTCATACTTCCTGGTTCTAGTAAGGACTCTAGCAGCTGCGTTTTGGACCAGCTGTAATTTATTTATCACGCGAGCAGGGCAACCACCCAGTAGAGCATTACAGTAATCTAGTCTCGAGGTCATAAACGCATGAACTAGCTGTTCCGCATTTGTCATTGAGAGCATATGTCGCAATTTAGATATGTTTTTAAGATGGAAGAATGCGGTTTTACATATGCTAGAAATGTGGCATTCAAATGAAAGATTGGTATCAAAGAGCACACCCAGGTTCCTAACTGACGAAGACGACTTAACAGAGCAGCCATCAAGTGTTAGACAGTATTCTAGGTTATTATGTGCAGAAGTTTTTGGTCCAATAATTAGAATCTCTGTTTTTTCTGAATTTAGTAGTAGGAAATTACTAGTCATCCAATTTTTTATATCAGCTACGCATTCTGTTAATTTTGAGAATTGGTCGGTTTCGTCGGGGCGCGAGGAAATATAGAGCTGAGTATCATCAGCGTAACAGTGAAAGCTAATGCCATGCTTCCTAATGACATCTCCCAAGGGTAGCATGTACAGAGTGAAAAGCAACGGTCCTAGAACTGAGCCTTGTGGTACTCCATGTTTAACTTGTGATCGAAATGACATCTCTTCGTTTACTACTACAAACTGATAACGGTCAGATAAGTATGATTTGAACCATGCCAATGCATTTCCACTAATTCCAGCATAATTTTCTAGTCTATTCAAAAGAATATTGTGGTCGATAGTGTCAAAAGCAGCACTGAGGTCTAGTAACACTAATAGAGAGATACAACCACGATCTGATGATAAGAGCAAATCATTTGTAACTCTAATGAGAGCAGTCTCAGTACTATGGTACGGTCTAAATCCTGACTGGAAATCCTCACAGATACCATTTCTTTCCAAGTAGGAACTAAGTTGAGATGATACTGCCTTTTCTAGTATTTTTGACAGAAAAGGTAGATTGGAAATCGGTCTGTAATTGACTAATTCACCAGGATCAAGTTGTGGTTTTTTAATAAGAGGTTTGATAATAGCCTGCTTAAAAATTTTCGGTACGTAACCTAGTAATAAAGATGAATTAATGATCTTAAGAAGAGGATCTATGACCTCTGGAAGCATCTCTTTCAATAGCTTAGTCGGTATAGGGTCTAACATACATGTTGTTGATTTTGATGATTTAATAAGTTTAGACAATTCTTCCTTTCCTATAACAGCGAATGAATGGAATTTTTCCTCAGGGATACTACAATCCACTGTCTGATGTGATACTGTAGTAGACAGTTGCATGGCTATAATTTTCTCTCTAATGTTGTCAATCTTGCAAGTAAAGAAGTTCATAAAGTCATTACTGCTGTGCTGTTTGGAAACATCAGAAGTTGAGGCTGTATTTCTCGTTAATTTAGCCACTGTATTAAATAAATACTTAGGGTTGTGTTTATTATCTTCTAAAAGATTTGAAAAATAAGCAGATCTAGCGGTTTTTATGGCCTTTCTGTACTCCATCATTTTCTCTCTCCATGAAATCCGAAAAACTTCTAGTTTTGAATTCTTCCAGCTGCGCTCCATTTTTCTTGCTGCTCTCTTAAGGGCCCGAGTGTGCTCGTTATACCATGGCGTTGGACTAATATCCTTAATCTTTTTTAAGCGCAAAGGAGCAACAGAGTCTAGAGTGTTGGAAAAGAGAGCGTCAATAGTTTCTGTTGCAACATCGAGTTCTTCTAAGCTGTCTGGTTTGCTAAGTTGATGAAACTGATCAGGAAGATTATTTATAAAGCAGTTTTTAGTGGTGGAAGTGATGGTTCTAACATATTTATGGCAGACAGGCGGTTTTGCAGCCTTGGTTAAATGTAGCACGCATGAGACTAGATAATGATCTGAGACGTCATCGCTCTGCTGCAGAATTTCAACGGCATCAATATCGATTCCATGTGACAATATTAGATCTAGAGTATGATTACGACAATGAGTTGGTCCTGACACGTGTTGTCTAACTCCAATAGAGCTTAAAATATCTGTTAATGCCAATCCCAAAGCGTCTTTTTCATTATCTACATGTATATTAAAATCACCAACAATGAGGACTTTATCCACAGCCAGTACTAACTCCGAGAGAAAATCAGCAAATTCTTTGATAAAGTCTGTATGGTGCCCTGGTGGCCTGTATACAGTAGCCAACACAAATTTCAAATGAGATTTGTCACTTACATTATATAACGTTACATAGAGCACCATCACTTCAAACGAGACATATTTGAAAGACTTTTGAGTAATACTAAAGATATTACTATAGATAACAGCAACACCTCCCCCTTTACCTTTCTGACGAGGTTCGTGTCGATAATAGTAACCTTGAGGGCTAGACTCATTTAAAGTAATGTAATCGTCTGGTTTTAGCCAGGTTTCTGTCAAACACAGCACATCTAGATTATTTTCTGTTATAATATCATTTACTATAAGTGCTTTTGAAGAAAGGGATCGAATATTCAGCAACCCAAGCTTTATCATTTGTTTATCTTTATAATCTCTGTTTACTACTTGTTGAACATCAATTAAATTATCACCCGTAAATGGGTTTGGAAGTTTTCTGTATTTATTAGTTCGGGGTACAGACACAGTCTCTATGTGATAATATCTAGGTGAAATAGTCTCTATGTGTTGGGATTTATCTGAATTCTGTGACGTGAGACAGCTAGCAGACGGTCGGTTTAGCCAGTCTGTCTGCTTCCTGACCTGGGCCCCAGTTAGTCAAGGTTGAGCTCTAAGACTATGTGCCATATTACTAGAGAGAAGAGCGGCACCACCCCAGGAGGAATGAATACCATCTCTTTTCAACAGGTCAGGTCTGCCCCAAAAACTTTTCCAATTGTCTATGAAACCTATATTATTCTGTGGACACCACTTAGACAGCCAGCCATTGAGTGATGAAAGTCTGCTAATTATCTCATCACTCCTACGAGCAGGAAGGGGTCCAGAAAAAATTACAGTGTCTGACATCATACGTGCGGTTTCACACACCTCTTTAATGTTAATTTTGGTGATCTCCGACTGGCGAAGTCGAACATCATTAGCGCCGACGTGAATAACAATCTTAGAGTACTTACGATTAGCATTAGCCAGCACTTTTAAATTTGCTTTGATGTCAGGCGCTCTGGCTCCCGGCAAACATGTGACTATGGTGGCTGGTGTCTCTATTTTCACGTTCCGTGTAATAGAATCGCCAATAACTAGGGCACTTTCAACAGGATTCTCAGTGGGTGCGTCACTGAGTGGGGAGAACCTGTTTGATGTTCTAATCGGAACGGAAGAGTGGTGTTTTTTCACACGACTAGGCCGCCTCACAGTCACAAAGTTGCCCTGCTGCACGGGCTCTACAGCCGGAACCGAACAATGTACGGAGTTCGCTAAGCTAGTCGCATCCAAAACAGTATCTGAAGCCCTTGCATTCTTACTATCCTCAATTAAAGTTTGGATGCGTGTCTCTAATTCTGAGATTTTCTCTGTCAGCCTGACTACTTCCCTACATTTATGACATGTGAATGCCTCATCGCTGACAGAAAAAGCTAAACTATGCATGTGACAGGCAGTGCAAGTAACAATGAAAGGAGAAGATGACATAGCTTACCGTGTTCGTAGACCGATCCGACTTACCAGTTGTTTGATGAACTTGTAGAAAAAGGAGAGTGCGACAGAAATGACGGTGGGAATAACACAAACTAGCGTAATGCTAACGCGTTGTGATGGTGATTTAGATTAAAAGATTAAAAACTAGCGATGTCAGATAAATGTGATAGGCAATATAAGACAATATCAGATATATAGTGAAGATAAAGTAGACAGCAAACAATGACAATAAATAGATTCAAAACAAAGCTATACGGAGCAACAGACTCAAACAATTCAGCAGTGAGGCAGACAGGAGCAATCGATCAAGGAGCAGACAGGAGCAGTCCTGAACTGTGAATTGTGAGTGATCTGAGCATAACTGATCACCAGTGGTGGACGAAGTACACAAACCAAGTACTTGAGTTAAAGTAGAGATACACTAGGTAAAATATTACTCCAGTAAAAGTAAAAGTACTCCCTTTTAACTTTCACTTGAGTAAAAGTACAAAAGTGTTTGCCTTCGAATGTACTTAAGTATCTGAAGTACTATAATTTATTAAGGCTATAATGTCCTCAATTTTTTTGCTTAATGATCTCAGTTTATGTGAAAAGACTCTGTTACTCTTAGCACACTGATCTATTAATAGAATTATATTATTACTCAGACACTGATAAATCTATTAAAATAAGATCTATTAAAATTACCATTAGCCCAAAACCTTGAAGCTAAACAAATTCCTTTAGAACCAAATGAAATAACAGGATTTGAGAGCAGGCAGATTCAATTTAAGGTTTGTTTGTGACAGATGCAAGTTTAAGTTTAATAAAAACTTGTATTAAACACAGGTTCACATGAGTTTTCTTATACTTTATTGTATCCGAATGTCTCTGCAGAAATATCAACTGGCCATATGTAACAGGAACTAGTTTTTTTGTATCGGAAGAAAAGAAATACACTTGCCAGTCACAGCTGCATGAAGTATGTGAACATAATTCTATTTCAGTCATGCATTTCTCCACAAAGTCAGGAAGAATATATCAATTTAGTAATGCTTTGATGTGTGATTGTCAATGTTTGTGCATTAATCCTATACTGCTTCACATGAAACCTGGTGATGCTTGGTAAATAAAATAACTTATATTTATAACAAAACATATATAGTGTGTATAATCTCAAAACGAATTACACAACATGTCCATTGACATACTAAAATAACAAGCCTCAAATGGCAGTGAACATTAGTTTGTTTCATTAACATGTCTGTACAGTGGGCACTGACAATCTAACTAAAGTGGCAATATTTATTATTCAGCTTGAGAAGGAGCTGATTCTCAAAGTTTTTTGAGTCCATTCTTGCCCTTCTAGGACTAAAAATAAGCCCTGCTGTGCTGAAAAGACGTTCACAAGCTGCAGAAGCGGGTAAAGCAGTGTTGACTTTCAAAGACAACTTACAGACTGCTGGGAAGGACTTGAGAATTTCTTTGTCATCAGCTTTGCAGGCAAGGTAGCAGTCTAATTGCTTGATACCTTCCTGACCATTAGTAGGCTTCATGCTCGCAAAGAAGTCCTCTTCCTCAGAGGCACTGGAACCATCAGCTGGTGGTTGATTCGAAGTTTCTTCATCCAGATGGTCCTTGATGTAGTCCAGGCCTCAAATGGACACAGAGGCTAAGAATGAAACTTCATTTTATTCACACATTTCTCCAGATTAAAATATCAATAGAACAGTAACCTAAACAAATTTAGAAAGTCAAGATAAATTTTGAGTTGAATATCTTTTAAAAATAACCTGGCTCAGTTTCTCTGTAACTTTAACTAACGACACTTTTCAAAAACAAAACTAAAAAAATCTTACCTAGTTTGACAATGTGTTCATCCGATGTCCAGGATGTTTTAAATTTCGGGACAAGGATTGCAGCTGCAATAAACTCTGGTTCTACCAGCATGTTTCCAAAGCGCTGCTGCAAGCCTTCTTGGATGGCATCCACCAGAGATTTGCAGTACCTGGAAGTAATGCGAATTCGGTCAAGTTTAGAGATGAGGAGTGTCAGAGTAGGCAGAAGCCATCCCATCTGAACATCGATTTCAGCCTGAAGAATGTTGAGGGCTTTTGCAACGGGGCTCATGGTTCTGGCATACTCTTCCAGAAAGGCAATTTCAACTGGACTCAACCTATCAACCATTCAGACAAAAACAATTAATCATTTCATGTCATTACACTTTTAAGTGTGTATGTGAGAGAGAGGTGGGCATGTCATTTTAATGTATCTACTGTTTGTACTGTTTTACTGTTTCCCTGTATCTACTCCTATCAGAAGCTTGAGTAATAAAGTTTTTTATCAGTTTGTTAAAAAAAAAAACTTTTAGTATTAACATTATTGGAGCATGAATTTAAAGGAATTTTAAAAAACAGCACTTACATTGGCAACTTGAGTGAAGTGCAGACAGTTCTGATAGCCCCCTCACCCTGATCTTTAATGATTCGAAGTACTCTCTCAACGGCGAGAAATAAGGAATTCCACCTTGTTGTGTTGGGGCGGATCAGCTGAATTTTGCACACATCTTCTATAATCTCTACAGCAGCCGCAGATCTGCCACACTTGTTCCACAGTGCATGGCATTTTGCGAATGCTGACCGGGACAGCTTCTTGTAGGCTTCGTTTGAACAGGCTTTGGCTGCATCCACTGTGGATACCAAATTTAACAAGTGGCAGGCACAACGATGATGTTTTGGAAGTTGGAATTGTAAGCAATCATCCTCATCTAGAACAGCTGTGACGTCTACAAAGTCCACCTCGACACCATCTGCATCCTCATCATTGCACATCTCATCATTTATCTCGTATTCAGACTCATCTGAAGCAGAGTTGTTGTTCTCATCTTGCTCTCCATATATATGAAATGCCTTTAAAAAATTGGACCCATTGTCCGTAGTGGTTCGAACAACCTTGTTCTGTATGGCAAATTGTCAGCAGCCATGTCACCCTGTAGCCCAAGACTGGTTGCCCACTGAAGCTAAGCAGGGCTGAGCCTGGTTAGTACCTGGATGGGAGACCTCCTGGGAAAACTAGGTTGCTGCTGGAAGAGGTGTTAGTGAGGCCAGCAGGGGGTGCTCACCCTTTGGTCTGTGTGGGTCCTAACGCCCCAGTATAGTGATGGGGACACTATGCTGCCAAAAAGCACCGTCCTTCGGATGAGATGTTAAACCGAGGTCCTGACTCTCTGTGGTCATTAAAAATCCCAGGATGTCTTTCGGAAAGAGTAGGGGTATAACCCCGACATCCTGGCCAAATTTGCCCACTGGCCTCTGATCATCATGGCCTCCTAATCATCCCCATACTGATTGGCTTCATCACTCTGTCTCCTCTCCACCAATAAGCTGGTGTGTGGTGTGTGGTGTGCGTTCTGGCGCAATATGGCTGCCGTCGCGTCATCCAGGTGGATGCTGCACATCGGTGGTGGATGAGGAGTTTCCCCTTCCATATGTAAAGCGCTTTGAGTACCACAGAAAAGCGCTATATAAATGTAAGGAATTATTATTATTATGATTATTAAATTCAGAATGTATGTCATTAAGTGCGCAAGCCAAAACATCAAAAGTGTGGGGCCTTTGAGCTGCTTGCATGCTAGTGCTACTGAGCACCTCTCCAGACTGTTAGGATCCACCCAGTGGGCAGTGACACCGATGAAACCTCTTCTCCTTGAACTCCAACAATCTGTTGTCGTTGCTATGAAATCTATCCCTGACATTGCTTTTTTTTATATTAGTCTTCATCTCAAGTGCGGCATCATCCATTTTGCGTCGCAAAGTGGTCCTTGACATGAGAGAGGTATTAGGCTGAAGATTGTGCAAGAAAGCTTTAAATGATGGTTGTTCCACCACACTAAATGGTTGGAGACTCTGGGTAACAAAATTCGACACTGCATTATCAACATTTTTCTGTGTGACTAGCTTAGTTTCTCCCAACTTCAGCTGTCTGGAGGTAGAAGGAGCCTCCTCACTTTCCATTTTTCTTTTCCTTGGCGCTGTTAGATCCGTATATTTCTGCAGGTGGCTACCATGCTTTCTCTACAAAAAGAAAACATTCAAAAATGTAACTACATATCCAGAGATCAGCCTTCCTTTGACAAATAAAATAAACATTTCATATGCTTTTAGCGTGTCATAGATGTAAGTTACAATATAGCTAATAATATTTTTAACACAGGCTTTGGAAGCTTTTGAAAATAACGATGTCTGTTAATAAGGGGTACTCGACTCCACCTGCCAACTGTTTTAGGATCATACGCTGCATGCAAAACTAGTCAAAATATAATTTATATTCCAACAAAAAGTGCTAACATCAATATCTGAGCACTCATCTTCAAATACTACAAACTTCGGTGAAACAGCTCACTTAACATAAACAATGAAACCGTTTTCTGCAAGCTACTGTTAAATTACTCATTTAAAAATGACCACTAGAAGGAAAATGGCATACCTCAACGTGTTTCCTCAGATTAGAAGACGAATTCTTGTAAGAAGAAATTCTAATATTCCGAGGCAGGCAGAGGAGGCAGTTGAAAATGAAAGAGTCGTTATTCTTTTCGACAATTTCGAACAAATTGCTCAAATAAGGCCACGGGTGTTGTGGCACGTCAGGTGTTCGTGATTCTTCCATTCTGGCACTGGCACTCTCAATATGTAAACGTTGCACTGACGCTGAACTGTTCGCGCTAAATAAGAAGCAACCAAACCAAGTTCAAAACAGAGCGCGCGCTGAACCCTGATTGGTGGTTTGCCCCATGCTTAACCAGTTCAGTTTTTTTCTTTTATCCACTAATAAATAAAAAGGAACGACTGATTTCGCAAAATGTAGTGGAGTAAAAAGTAAGATATTTGACTTTGAAATGTGGTGAAGTTAAAGTAAAAAGTCTCACCAAATGGAAATACTCCAGTAAAGTACAGATACACGAAAAAGCTACTTAAGTACAGTAACGAATTACATTTACTTCGTTACTGTCCACCACTGCTGATCACATGTATAATGTGTATACATGATATAGAATTATGCAGTTGAATGATGTTTGATTAAAAGTCCGTTTAGATTTTTTTTTGGAACAGAGTCTTGGTTTTCTATCGACTTCAATTCCGTGTCACTCAGAGGTCACACAGAAGGCGGTCTTGTTTTATCTCTCTGTCTTGGGGGTGAAACACTCTGGTGTTATCTTCATGCAGCTCAAGTTCCGTTGTCTTTTAAACCATTTAGTCGTGTTTTTTAGTGCCGCAAGTTGATAATGTTCTTCCTAAGCTAGGAAGCATGCATGGCCATAAAAGTACTTAGCTGGGGGCTTGAGAGAGTCAGGGATAATATCATTGTGTTCCTGTCTGTCAGTGTAAGAGGAAGTCTGGTTAAGCAATAACTCAGGCTTAACCTGACAGTTAGCCCACCCTGGACCAGGTTAGTTTCCCAGCACAAGTTGCCACAGTGAATGAGCTTGAGCTATGTTAAGTTTGCTTTATGGAACCAAATCAAATGAGAATGAGTCAAACTAACTGAAATAAGCTTGGCTTATTTAGTAAATGTTTTATAGAACAGGCTTTTGCACTATCTAGGAACACAACAATCTTCCTGGTTTACAGGAACTTCTCAGCACTCGTTAAGAGTTCATCAAAATAATTAGATAGATTAAAAAGTTATAAGCTTTAAAATGATACCTATTTTGTGTTATTCTACGTTGGAAAACAAGCATGGACTGTTCCGGGAACATTGGAGAACACATTGCATCCCTGAAAGATCAGAGACATAGTTTTAGTAAAGTGTGCTACATCACTCTGTGAGTAATATCTCATGATTGACGCAATGGATTGTTGATTTTGGGCTCATGGTGTAATCGTGAAAAATCAGGAAGTTATGAGCAAAAACTCCATGTCAAATCCACATATTTTCAGTTAGCGCCCCTGCACTGTTTTTGTTGCAAACTCAATTTGTGAAGACTCATTGGAGGGTGAAAACAACTCAACAGAAGCATATTAGAGGCATGATCTGAACATGTAATGCTCTGATTTTGTATTCAAAAAGCGTTTTCTTCAGTTCTTTGTCTGATCTCATCACATTTAACCATTTGTTCTATTCATGTTTTTGACAAATCACAGAATTCTGACTTTTTCCCTGAGTTTATAGCTAGCGATTCTGAATAATTAGTTTGTGTGTGTCAGAATTAAGAAAAATCACCATGGAATTATAAGGCTCTATCTGCATTTTAAGCAGTTTTGACATATTGAACTTCAAAGTTTTTGTATTCCATATTGCAAAAATGATATGGGAAACAAATTTCGTTCATACACGAAAATGACAGAGATCCTAAATGTATTCTTACTGTTCAATATCAAAATCCTCTCAAATTTGTAAATTTTTGAAACAGGTCAAATGCAAGACCTTTTAATTATATAAAAATAACTTTACATTAATTGAACATTAATTGAAGCAATTTTTTTTTTCCAAGAAACAAACAGTTTACTTATTTGTTTTAAAACTTAACATGTCAACGTGTGTGAGAAAGTTAAATGCTTTCTTTGACATTTATTACTTATTTTAAGATGAATAATTATTTTCTTGTTCATGTTAAGCATAAATAGCAGTGCTAAATATTCCACCAAGCCAGGAATATGGTGGGTAATTAAACACATTATTGCAGGAACCATTAGTTTAAGTTTCTTTTTGTTTATTCCACAGAAAGTGGGACAGGTAAAATGGCTTTCTCTCTAGAAATCCGTGTGGATTGAAAAGTTAGTCAAAAAGTAAAGTTAAAAGGTGTTAAGATTGAAATAGTATTAGTTAGGTAGGTATATAGAGATAGCTTATAAATATTAAGATAAATGGGACCGTAAACTAGTTTAGATAGATCTGCATTACATGCCACTGCTGAAAGGCACGCGCATTTGTTGGGTTGGCGAGTGTTAATGTCGAGCCCCAGTTGTATGTACACATTTAGTATGATTTATAAAAAGTTTTCCTCATGGGGCGCAAAAAAAAGTCCTCACAAGGTCAAACATGACTGGTATTACTATTCTTATGAGGACAGTCCCCCCCCAACCCCCACTCCCACCCCCACCCCCCACTATAGTGCATACCAGTAGGTCAAGGCACTCATGGTAGTGAAAAGTAATTAGTCATCGAGTGAACTTTATAAGGTTTTGATGAGACATTTGCATTGTTGTGATGTGAAGCTACTGATAAATGTCTTGCGTTTGACAGGTGATTAATTACAGAGCCATTGTTTGATGAGGAGCGCTGACATTTGGCTCTGGTTATGGAACATTGGTCAGCGACGGTGTGTGTGAAGCTCGTGGAGCGTCTGCAAAAATAATTAGACTGAACAGAATGGAAAGGACTGGGCCGGGGCTCTGCTAATGTCTGCAATAGAACATTTCCCCATCTGTGCTTTTTAAGGAAATGTTGTGGGGCATTCATTTCTATGATTCACCTGCTATGACACTGACAAACATTATTTGTCACTGTATAATATCATTATACAACATAAAGCAGTCAATCACAAAAACATCTACTTTAATATATAATGTACTATTTGTTTTTACAATAAATAAATCATTAGAATACATGGCCACGTTTGATCATCATCAATTGACTCCTAGCTGGCAGTTTGATTGACAGACGATCTGACCAATCATAATCCCGAATCCGCCATTTTGTCCGACAAAGCAGTCAGGGGAGTTAGTAGATTAATTTTGGTGAACTTCAATTTAAAATTGTGTGTACTCGCATCTTTCTGCGCTTGAAACAACATTCCTTCTGATGTTCATTCACGTTTATTTGATGCTATAAATGAACTAGTATGAAGAGATGTTGGTTCACGAGTTCACGAAGGAGCTACAGAGATCTGTCACGACACATTAAAGAGACACTATACGCTATTTATTGTTTAAAATTACAATATTTGAAATTTGAGACTATTTCATATCAAAAGTAACCTGCTCTGTCTTGTCTTTCGACGCGTTGTCAGTGTCCATTACTCCACGATGTATTTAACATTATGTGTGGTGTGAGAGCTCATGGCTTGTTGGACATAGCAACAGTAACTAAAGGGGGCGGGTCTTTGCGAAGGGTCAATTGAGAGAGGTTTTTTTTTGGAGCCAGATGGTGTAGATGGTGCTTGCAGTGATCTTCAACAGGAACGTAATGCAGTACAAAATTCCAGATCTTAGGATCTTTCCAAGAGTAAAAGTCATTAATATTTGTATGCCATACTTCTGCAGTGGGTGGCAGAAGTCAAATGTATGCCATTCCTATTATCAGGAAGTGCTGCCCTTGTCCTTTTTATGCAGATGAAAGACAGTGATGTGCATCGAGGCAGGTTGACAGCCCCTCACAAACACTAACCCGCATAACAGTGCTGATTGTGGAGCTGTAAGGAGCAGTGGAGTGTGTGATGGAGTCATCCGCTGTCTGTCTCACAGCCTGCATACTGATGGCCACAAATTATAAAGATTCATTCGTTTCTTTTCCTCCCTTGTCCATCTCCGCAATATTTTCCCCTCTTCCCTTTTCACTAAAGCACTAGAACATTTCCACTATCTGGGTTCTCTTTAAGAAGGAAGAAAGGAATCAATCAATCAATCAATCAATAAAAATTTTAATAAACTCTAGCGAATGCACATTATTTTTTAAAATAAGAGAGGATGCTTCCCAACCTCACTTCACACGAGTTAACCTAGTTATCTTACTTTTCATAGATGTTACAGTTGTGCATTTAGCTTTGAATTGGAAAACTGCGTACAAAAATTTCCGCTTTCGTTTAAGTGAACAAAATCGTCACTTCCTGGGAAATTGGCACAAAATATCTGTTATAAAAATGGTTTGCAATAAAAAAAGTTAAACAAAGTTGTCTTTTATCCTTCATCATAAATGACTTGAATCTCAGCGCGCACAGATGAAACCCAATAAACGCTGTCATGTTCTCTTGCATTCAGATGCTGGTGTCCACGGAACGCAATCGTGAGAGACACTTCTGTGAGGAAATTAAACCAAATCATTCTGATGACAGACTTCGGCTCAAGCATTTCAGAATGATCAGAGTGACGCTTGAGATGCTGTGTGATGTGATTGGTCTGCTGATTAGTCCAGATATCCAATCACATCCATTGTTGAGGAATAAATAGTCTTGTGAGTTTTTGGTTGTGCATAAAATGATTTATTCAGTAAATGTGTTTTCATCGTAGTTTATGTGCATGTCCTCTTATCGGATAAAAAAATATCCACCTCAATACATTTTTTGAGCATTTTTAGAATTTATGTGCAACTTAAGGTTTCTATTCAGCATCTTTTTTTATGTGATATCCTAAAATGCACATAAAAATGGGCGAATAAAAACATAGCCACTGTTATGCATTTGTGCTCAAATCTAGTGTAATTCAAGCACATTCACAAGCCCTTCACTCCGTTTTGAACCATGATCTTACCTTCATTACAGCCATGACATTTGACAAATCTAAAGTTTGACATTTATAAAACCTAAAACAGCCTAACTTGCAGTCAATGCATGCGTATTATTATTTATAATATATTTATTTATTTATTTTAAGTTCTAAATTTGCTGGATATGTTTTGCTAGAAAATAGTATTTCAGTCTTCCTAGTTCAAAATTTCTTGTTTGTGTTTCTTGCCATTTCTTTTAACTTTCACAAATTTCACAAAGTAAACCTTACACCATTTTTTCATGGGGTATATTGGGAAGGGAAGAAATAGTGTACATGACATTTGTTGGGGATTGCCCCACTGAATGCCAGTTCTTAAATGGTCTTAACCACTTCAGCACTATGATCAGGGAGTAGGAGTCATCATATTTTTCCACCTTTTGCAGGGTTTCGTCGTATATACATACTGATTATGCATTGTAGGTCATTTTTGCAGTAAATAACTAAATATCAAACATAAATATCCACATTCTGTTGTATGAAACAGCAAATTATCAATTAAACAATATACAGGGCTGGGTAGGTTACTTTTAAAATGCATTTCACTACAGATTACAAAATACATGCTTTAATTTGTAATGTATTTCGTTACATTACTCAAGTTTAGTAACTTAATCTAAATACTTTGGAATACAAAAAAGGTAATTGCAAGTTTTCATCTCACAATTCTGACTTTTTCCCTCAGAATTGCGTGATATAAAGTTGCAATATTGAGAAAAGTCACAATTATGATATAAACTCGCAATATTAAACAAAGTCAAAAACATGAGATATAAACTCACATACTAAATTCACATTTGCAAGAAAAATAAGTCAGTATTGCAAGTTTATTTCTCCCAATTCTGACTTTATAACTTGCAATTGTGAGTTTAAATCTCACAATTCTGAGAAAAAGAAGTCAGAATTGTGAAATGCAAACTAACAATTGTGAGGGAAAAATATGTGAGAAAAAGTTGCAGTGACGAGTGAATTATAAAATGACTCACAAACAACTATCAGAAAACATGAAAACAGTCGTGGATCATCAGGTCATGAAAGGACAAGTTAAGTTGACAGTTGGGCAATTTTGTCTTGTTCAGGACAGTACTAAATAAAAATAACAATTTTTATGATCCCTCTTAAAAGTATTAAAATGTTGATGAAACTTAACTCATCTTTTTCAGACTGTCAGAGTCACCAATTGCTGTTTAAATGACATTAAAATTCAAAGTAATCACTTTGATAATCTAAAATACTTTTCAGATGTAACTGTAATCTGATTACCACCCATTTAAAATGTAACTGTAATGAAATACAGTTACTCACATTTTGTATTTTAAATACGTAAAATACTATGTCTTAAAGTGCGATTAGCCGACTTACAAGTAAACAATATAAAAGAACATAAAAACAACTTAAGGCACATTTTTCTGAGTCCTCATTATGGTTTTAAAGTATAACAAATATATAAATATATAAACATAGTAAACGAGGTATGGTCAATATTAGCAATATAAGCCGCGATGCTAGCGGCACTTTCACGTGCGTTTCACATGACGAACTAATCATAAAGATCGCAAAACACCCGCGACTTAATGTTAGAGAGAGCCTCACCAATATAAATATCCCGTATTACAAACATAACATCAGGAAATAAACTTACGTCGTCAATATCTTTTGTCCTGCAGTCAGAGATGCTGCACGGTGGAAAATGCGTCATATTCTGACTGCTCCGTATGCGTAACTTACGTCAAAACCGCACCCACTGTAAATTGCATAATACGTACTTTTCTAATGTATTAATTATTCTACATATAATACAAACCCTTAACAGATCCAGATCACAGCAGCAGATAATACTGAAAAAAAAAACAATTTAAAGAATTCACAACAACATTCCTTTTCCCTAATTTTAATCACCTTTTTGACATTTTTTAATAATCTGCTGTGTAACAAGAAGCTGCATCCATCCATCCATCCATATTCCAAACAGTTTGTCCCATGAAGGGTTGCGAGGAGAAATTACCCACATGCGGAGTCAAAATGTTCTAAATGGAGCACCGCGTGTCACACAAAAGGTCAACAGTATTTACTTATTTAGAATATCAATACAGCTGAACGCACCAACCTAGAAACAATTAAAGCACACACACCATCCTTAATGAAAAACATTAAAACAAAATTAAATCTCTTTGACAAAAACATATAAAAGGTTAAAAAAAAAAAAAAAATCTAATTTGGAAATCTCTTCCTTAAACTTGCTGCTCATCAGGACCCCACCGGGAAGTAAATAAGATTTTCTAGCATGCGAGTTTTACCTCCTACTATTAATTAAGTTCATAATGTTCATGTGGAACTACATTGGTGTTCATTAATTCAGTCCCGCAGTAGGACTCCTCCATAATAGAAAGAGATTAACAATCATAAAGTAGGTTAAAGCATTATTTATCTGTGTGGATGTTAGCACATGGGACTCCGGCCTGCTGAAATGCACAGCTTAAACTAGGTCTTAGCTGTTCTAGTCCAAACCCCTTCTAAAACCAGTAAACCAGACCAGCCAAAATCACTTGGGCCAGGGAGGCCAGATAAGTAGTCTAGGCTGGTTTAAGCCTGTGTATGGAAATTTTGACCAGTTGCTGCATCTTTGCACATGGCATTTTATCCAAATGTGTACATTTTAACCAAAATCTTAGTATACTGTCAGCGTCACAATGTCATTTACAAAGTGCAATCCCAACTCTTCATCATAACAGTGATCAAAATGCTTATGTTTCAAGGGTACTGATACTCTTGTCTGTGTTCACAATATTACAGACCAGAGTTTGTGAACACAGTGCCTGATTTTTTGAGTTCTCATCAGGAAAGGAAATTGCTTGTTTTGTGCATGATGTTTTTACCCCCTATTTTCCCTAGAACATTGCAAGTAAATCTTTTTCTTCATGCGCCACCACAAGGTGCACATCGACATTATTGATTTTTCGAGACCTAGGAAGCATGTCACAAAACTTACTCCCCCCCCCCAGCAGTGCCTGGAACCTCTAGGATAATTTGAACACTCGATAAATTTACTACTGTCATCCAGTCAACCAACTCAAACAGAGGCCGACTGTTCCAAACAAGAGTTTGTTTTGCCAGAGTGAAATGAAGCGAAGCTGCGACTGGGGCTTTAGGCTGGTGGTCCCAGGCTTTCTGAAAACAGAAAAGGCCTGTCAATGCTGCTCCTTTGCATAAGTGTATGCATACTGCAGACTTGCTGAGTTAAAGTGTTACTACATTACTGGAGGCCACTTTTCTTTTTCCCTGAGCTGTCAGAAGTCATGAGAGCCAGATGAGATGCTGAGGAGATGTGACAGAGGTTGTCTGCTCTAATAGATTTTACCCCATGAGAGCAGCTCTATTTAAATTAGACTCTGTGTAAATGTGTTAATGAATCTACCGGTAGAGCTCCAGGGGGAGAGGGTAATGTGGATGAGTAAAGTTTTCATCAGGCTAACCGCTAACAGGGGCAGGAGACACATTCTTTGTGTCTGCGGTGGTCAGCACAGGATGTGCTATTGAGCATTTTTTTAAGCTCGCAACACCCACCCCGTTTACGAAGTCACTTTTGTTAACGAGTCGGTTTTTTGCCTGATTGGACCCAAACCAGTGCAGAAAGATACTCTGGAGTCTGATTGTCAGTAATTATGGAATTATAATGGATTCATGTCCATGATGGGATGCGAAAACATGCCGTGGCCACTTTTACTAAAATGGCTATCATGCTTGAATGGTAGGGGTGTGACGAGACCCCTATCCCACGAGACGAGACACGAGATTGGGTTCACGAGACGAGATTTTTATAGTATTTTTAAGAAATCCTCAATAATGAAACGTATGAAGGGAAAATAGTCTTTTATTCAACTGAAAATCATAAAATGCAAAAATGTTGGTGCATTTTGAAATCAACTTGTAATGCATGTCATTTTACTTCTATTTTAATGAATTATTAAATGTTTTGCCACAAAAATCAACTAATTGTTTTCTGCCCTGTATAATTTCACTTTAACTGCAGTACAAAGTTGACCATTTCCCAGTCACTATTGATTGTGTGGCTGTAACTGTGATATAGCTCTGCGTACACCGAGAAGTCCAACCGTTAGCAGTAATAGCGATGCTTTCTGCCTCTTTAGGGGCCGTTCACATATCGCGCCTAAAAAAGCGTGTAAAGCGCGGCCGCGTCGCTTCCTCCTTCTTTTGCAAGCGTTCGGGAGCTCGCGCTTCTGTAGCGTCTGTCGTTGCTATGCAACCATGAACTGTGCTCTCCACGACCATGAGGAAGTTTCAGCAAGGGATAAATTGATTTTTAGCCCTTGCTTTAGCTTTACTACTAGATATATTTATGGAGATGAGATTTAACAACCCCCTGTACAGCTATGATCCGCTGTTCGGCTGAGCTTTCCATGTTTTGTTACGGAAAGGTCGAAGATGATCGGTTGGTTCTTGTCACATGACCTGCGGTGCGCTTGCGGCATTCTGAAAAGTTGAGATGTTTTAAAAAACGAGCGCGCCGCACCACATGCAATCCCGGCACCGCGACCGCGTCGCTTTCATTTTGCGCGAATGAAAATGCGCGCGATATGTGAACGGCCCCTAAGAGTCTGTACAACCTTGGCCGAGGTGTACGGCATAGTTTTCTTACAATGTTTACATATTGTTTGTGTCTTGTGTGTTATTCTTTCGCCGTTTATTATTTCTACTGGAAAACCAAAATGTTTCCACACAAACGATTTGAAAGTGGCGGGAGCATCTTCAATAATAATTTCATCCTCACACTGATAGCACGACGAGACAACTTTTCACCTCGACGAGAAATCTCGTCACGTTTTAGTCTCGCGAGATCTCGTGGTACGAGAAACTTCCGCCAGTCTTATCAAATTACAGCAATGAATACAACAAAATGTATTTAAAATGCATTTAAAAACAATGAAGGAAACAGAGTGAGCTGCTGCGGTAAAGGTATGTAAATCAAACTGCCCAAAACATGAGAACTCTTTATTTTAAGCTTCAAGCTAATGCATTAGCTCCGTGTTTAACATGGCTTGATCTGTCAGGCACTTGACAGATGCGCGCGTCCTCAGCGCAAAACGTTCATTTTACGTCTATATCCTTATCCGTAAATGTTTAAAATTCACACGAGCATTTCCATTTTGCATACAGGTTTGTCCTGACAGTTTGCGTTAAACTTCAAACTTTACGTTACTGAATGAGCGCCAGCGCGCGCGCCGCGTCAGACAGACGGAACGAGAGAGAGAGAGAGAGACAATTCATATTCAGTGCAAAAATATTCATTTTGCTGAAATATCTGTTGTTGAAAGTTCAATTTAAGTTTAAAAGTCAGTATGTCATTCAAGTATTTAATGGTAGTAACTGAAGGGATAACAGCATGTAATTGAATAAATGTAAGATGTTTCTATTATTTACACAGGATAAAGAAATGACAGTAAGAGGTTGTGTGTGTGTTCCTGCTGAACATTTCTCTTGCCTGTTGGTTAACACTGAGTTTGTGTTTTTGATTCTCTTTATTGTCACCTTATTTTTTAATAGAAATTAAAAGAGAGTAGAGATTTATTAGAGATTTAAACTATATTCACTATATACGGTGCTTAAATTTATTATACCACCGCCACTTAAGGTTTGTGTCACAGCTGCCCTAAACTAACACTACTTTTTCATGTTTCTGTAATGGTTAATCCACCAGTATGTGTAAGCTGTTTAGTCACAGTAGTATTTCTAACACTAAAATATAAATATTGTTGTCATGAATTTTCGAATTTACTGTTTCACAAGAAAGACAGAAAAAATAGTAAAGCACTTTTTTCAGATGCCCAATTACAGTAAATAGCAACAGAGACTGTGGAAAAGTACATATAAATCAATGCCAGCAAGAA
The DNA here is from genome assembly GCA_038088235.1 of Zacco platypus. Taxonomy (NCBI): domain Eukaryota; kingdom Metazoa; phylum Chordata; class Actinopteri; order Cypriniformes; family Xenocyprididae; genus Zacco; species Zacco platypus. The sequence continues at coordinate 34,124,042 of CM076083.1, read as the reverse complement.
TGCAAGCCGTTATCAAAGCCAAAGGAGGCCAAACAAAATATAAAGTGCGTGTGAATAATGACTTTTTGTCAGATCCCTAAAATATTTGTGTTCTCTTTTCTGTGACAGGTAGTCTTAGAAATGAAGCACTGTATGTTTTCATAGCATTCAATTGGCACATTTGTTTGAAGGACACTGGGCAGGATGTGCAATAATGTTTTTTGTCAATAAAAAAAAAAATAAAAAAAAAAATCAATCATCGGATTTTTTAATCGTAAAAATAATTGGCCAACTAATCGATTATTATTTCTAATCGTTAGTTGCAGCCCTACATTAATTCCTCACCCTCATGCCGTTCCACACCCGAAAGACCTTCGTTCATCTTTGGAACACAAATTAAATATATATTTGATGAAATCTGATGGCTCTATTGACAGCAAGGTAATTAACACTTACAGATGCACAGAAGGTACTAAAACATATTTAAAACGGTTCACTATGGTATGACCTCAAAACACTTTTACCATAGAGCAAATCTGGAAACTAAAGAATTCTGACACTCTATATGAGTGGCTTTTCTGCCGTAGTAAACTTGCTCAGTACCTCATATGGTACAGCATTGTACTTGCAAGTCCCGAGAAACACGATGCATGATAAAAGAGCTCAAAGCTTGTAGCATTTTTATCTCATTTTTATTTGCTTTTGTTTTTAGTATAGGGTTTAGTGTAGGCGGTATGGTATTTTACGACGTGATAGAGCATTAATTAACCGTTTAGCTCCACTCCACTTCATTTATGAACTACCGTGATACGTACAGCAAACAATGTAATAACATGCTACCAGATTCACATTCTTCTAATGCCACTCAAAAGACATTTCTCTTTGAAAGTAAAATGTCCATGTAGAAACGGAATATCATTTTCCAGAAATGTTGCCACAGGCACGTTTTTTTCCAACGAGCCTGGGTTGGAAAATTTAAATGTCTTCCTTCATTGCTAGTTATTTTTAATTAGACTCTTTCTGTTTCTGACATTTTTTCTAGACATGGATAAAAGAAATCAGCTTGATTTAATTTAAAAAGACTTGGAGCACTCATTAATTTAGCAGGGTGAAGCTGAAAATTGTCAGGATTCATTGAAATTGTTGCTCACACATGTCAGAAAGACGCATCATTGCTTTTTACTAATTGTGTTGCACTTAGTGTAAATAGGCTGATTAGATTTGAAAGCTATCAAGGAGAGGAAATAATGACTTATATATTTAACGGCACATCACACAAAGCTGTGAAAACAGTGAACAGACATTCTGCAAAATATCTTAATATTCTACCGCAGTTAAGCAGGCAACAAAGTTAATAAGTTTAATGCAAGTTCTGAGCAACATGAAGGTGAATAAAAACAATATCAAATCAAAGAGATCGTATATCTCTACATCAAAAGACGCTCACAGAATCAAGAAGACTGTTTGTTTCCTTCAGCAGTTTTGTTCAGAAGCCTTTAAGCTCTCAAGCATATTAATGTCAAAGCACAGCTATTGATCACACTGGTAACATCCACCATTAATGCACGAGAGCTCACAGTCAGCAGCGAACATTTCCCTATCAGCGTACACTGACTCATGCTGCCTGCAGAGGATGTGAGGGAATAAGTCTTTGTAGAAGTGTGCTGAAGGATGAGTCACAAACAAAAGTTTGAAGGTGTTAGTTACCCTGATGAATGTTTATTAAGAGTACAAGTTAAGGGAAGGACATGTGGGTCCATGGTGCCATAACAAATCTAGAGTTTGCGTCTTTCAGGGAAAGCGGGATTTGGAAAGAATTCAAGGATCTGCTTCTGAGGTGTATACTTGATTAGGGAGTCGGCCATTTTGAGGGCTGTCTCAATCGCAAAATCCTACCAATGCTCTGAAATGATTGCTCCCTAAGAAGTCCCACAATGCACCATGAAAACCAGGGAGTATCAATACTCATGTTTTCTTTATGGAAGTTCTGAAGCATGAAACATTTCTTCTTTTTTTGTAAAATACAAACCATTATTTAATTATATTTCAGCATAAACATACATCACTGGTTAGGTAATGAGCATAATACGGCTGAAATATTGCACACATACATAAGAAGCAAATAGTCATATTTGTCATGTAGCCCTGAGTATGGCAAGCCGTTTCGACTTTTATTCATTTTCAGGATATATTGTGATATCAACAATTACATTTTCACTTGTTAAAATGTTAATTCCTGATATCAGGAATTAGATTTCCACAAGTAACAATGGCAATTTCTGATATCAAGAATTAACTGAATTGCTACTAGTAAAAATATTAATTTCTGATATCACGAATGTGATTAGTAAGAAAGCCGTTTTAGATATCAGAAATTATATTGACATCAGGAATTCATTTTCAGATATCAGAAATGAATATTTTTACTAGTAGAAATTCAATTGTTGATATCAAGAATAGACATTTGCACTAGTAACAATGTAATTCTTGATATCAGGCATTTGCATTGTTAGTAGTAAGAATTGTATTCCTGATATGTGAAACTGGAATTTCAACTAGTAAGAAATGAATTGTTGATATCAACAATTGAATTTGAATGGCAGCCTATGGCGAGATTTCACTAGTAAAAATACATTTCTTGATATCAAGAATTATAGTTTTTACTAGTGGAAATTGAATTGTTGATATCAAGAATTAACGTTGTTACTAGTGGAAATCTAATTCCTGATATCAGGAATGACCATTTTAACTAGTGAAAGTTCATATCCTGAGAATGAATAAAAGTCAAAACGGCTTGCCATACCATTCAAACTCTGTTGTTGATATCAAGAATTCAATTGTTGATATCAAAAATTAATGTTGTTACTAGTGGAAATCTAATTCCTGATATCAAGAATTAACATTTTAACTAGTGAAAATGTAATTGTTGATATCACAAGTTCATATCCTGAAAGTGAATAAAAGTCAAAACGGCTTGCCATACCCTGAGTGTTTATTGACTGTTTAAAAGAGAGATAAATATTGCACCAATATTGCAATATTGAACTGAGTTCTAAAAATAAGGAAACTGCTGTGATGCTGATAATAATGTTGTAAGGTGTTGTTCTAAGAGGGTTATTATAGTTAAGCCCAGCTTCTCCAGCAGAGGGCACCACAAGCGTTACACAGGTCTGAGGATCGGGTGCTGACGCGACTATAGCGGAAATAGCGATCAGTACGTCCTGAGAGAGTTTGAGTGTTCCCGACTTAACTAGTCTTTATTATGTTTCTTTCAGGTAAGCTGACTATAATTAGTCCTCTAGTAATGCACAACAGTATTGTGTATTTGTGGAACTCGAGTTCATGCCGCAGATATGGAAAGATGTCGAACCTTACGGTATGTGTGAAAAGATTGCTGCGCCTTCGTTCCTAAAATGGCGGACGATGATGTTTGTAACTTTAATCGTGAGTAAAATAAGTGTTGAGGAACGCATCTGGTTGAGATAAAAAATACGAAATGATGAAGTCGATGTTTTAAACTTGGATTGGCCAGCAGGCTTAAAAAGAAACATATGTGAAGAGGCCTAAACACCCTGCTAATATGTTAAAATATCATTTAGCATCATTTCTTCGAGCCTTTCGTGATGTATTATTAATTACAATTCGAGTCAGACTCTTTCTTTTATTCTTTTATTTTTCATTTGATATAAATGTTATGTTAAAAATAGTAACAGACGTTGGGTTAAAACTGATTAAAATAATTCATAAAATGATTATATAAAGAACAGGCCGTTCATACAGTTATAAATGCTGGAGTAATGTGAATATATACAGAATCGTACTTGTTATGGTTACACATGGAGTTTGTGCATTTCTCACATGTATTAGTGTTCAAGTAGTGTAATGTGATACTTTAATGTTATTTACTGTGCTCCAAATGCCATGGAAGAGTGACTATCAAACGTGTCCTGTGTTAAGGTTATGGATTTACAATAGTAACTGATGTCAAGGATAACGTGTCTGTCGTGTGCAGTATTTGCATGGACAGTTGCACAATAAGATATTGGTTTTGACTTTTGGATAAGTTGTATAGTGGACACTACTATTGTGGAAACAGCGATCAGTACGTCATGAGAGAGTGTTACCGACTTAACCTGTCTTTATTATGTTTTTTCAGAAGAATATTCGTGTTACACCAAGGACGGGCACCGCTTCATTCTTAAAAGCGCACCAGTCAAAATGTACTTCAAAGGGTTAGTTCACCCAAAAATAAAAATTCTGTCATTAATTACTCTCCCTCATGTCGTTCTACACCCGTAAGACCTTCGTTCATCTTCAGAACACAAATGAAGATATTTTTGATGAAATCTGTTGGTTCAGTGAGGCCTGCACTGACAACAAGAGCATTTCCTTTTTCAATGCCCAGAAAGCTACTAAAACATATTTAAAACAGTTCATGTGAGTACAGTGGTTCAACCGTAATATTATAAACAGACGTGTGCCAAAAAAAAATCAAAACAGTGACTTTATTCAACAGTAGTGATGGGCGATTTCAAAACACTGCTTCATGAAGCTTTACGAATCAGTTAGGGGTGTGACGAGATCTCGCGAGACTAAAACGTGACGAGATTTCTCGTCGAGGTGAAAAGTTGTCTCGTCGTGCTATCAGTGTGAGGGTGAAATTATTATTGAAGATGCCCCCGCAACTTTCAAATCGTTTGTGTGGAAACATTTTGGTTTTCCAGTAGAAATAATAAACGGCGAAAGAATAACACACAAGACACAAACAATATGTAAACATTGTAAGAATCTCTTAGTGGCCGTTCACATATCGCGCGCATTTTCATTCGCGCAAAATGGAAGCGACGCGGTCGCGACGCGCATACGGTGCGGCGCGCTCGTTTGTTCCTGGCGCGCCTGTGCCGCGGCGAGATGAAAACATCTCAACTTTTCAGAATGCCGCAAGCGCACCGCAGGTCATGTGACAAGAACCAACCGATCATCTTCAACCTTTCCGTAACAAAACATGGAAATCTCAGCCGAACAGCGGATCATAGCTGTACAGGGGGGTTGTTATATCTCATCTCCATAAATATATCTAGTAGTAAAGCTAAAGCAAGGGCTAAAAATCAATTTATCCCTTGCTGAAACTTCCTCATGGTCGTGGAGAGCACAGTTCATGGTTGCATAGCAACGACAGACGCTACAGAAGCGCGAGCTCCCGAACACTTGCAAAAGTAAGAGGAAGCGACGCGGCCGCGCTTTACACGCTTTTTTAGGCGCGATATGTGAACGGCCCCTAAAGAGGCAGAAAGCGTCGCTATCACTGCTAACGGTTGGACTTCTCGGTGTGTGCAGAGCTATATAACAGTTACAGCCACACAATCAATAGTGACTGGGAAATGGTCAACTTTGTACTGCAGTTAAAGTGACACTTAAAGTGTTATTTTAATTTTTTATTTATGTTTATTTTATTTATACTGTTTAATTTATGTTCAATCTGTAGAAAGAAGTTCAGTGAGATTTCTCATGTGAAATTATACAGGGCAGAAAACAATTGGTTGATTTTGTGGCAAAACATTTAATAATTCATTAAAATAGAAGTAAAATGACATGCATTACAAGTTGATTGCAAAATGCACCAACGTTTTTGCATTTTATGATTTTCAGTTGAATAAAAGACTATTTTCCCTTCATACGTTTCATTATTGAGGATTTCTTAAAAATACTATAAAAATCTCGTCTCGTGAACCCAATCTCGTGTCTCGTCTCGTGGGATAGGGGTCTCGTCACACCCCTAGAATCAGTGGTTCAGAGCGTGTATCAAACTGCCAGTCACGTGAACCATTGAAATTTCGAAACACTCATGACGTAACGAAGCCTCTTTACTGAAATAAGTGACTTTGGCGCTCTGAACCACTGATTCGAAACAAAAGATTCACGAAGCTTTAAATAACCCTTTAAATAACAAAAATTAATGTCAGAAACATCTGTTCTGCAGCTGTTCATAACCACTCACTTCTAACGCACCAAGGGCAACCTCTCACTTGTAAGTCACTTTGGATAAAAGCGTCTGCCAAAATGATTAAATGTGTAGTTTGTATAAAATAATTTTTTTAAATAATAAGTAATTTTAAATAATGCACTCTTGGTCTGATGGTGTTGGTGTTTCATGAACACTACCTTCACTCGTTTGGATAATCTTCGTATTGGATTATACTCTTTTGTTGTTGTTTAACACAGTTCCCACCCTCACCTTCATTGTGTGGTAGTGTTTAGATCCATTTAGTCACTACCTACTATCTGCCTCAAGCCCACCCCATTGAGCCACCACTTTTGTCCTCTCCTATTTGTCCCTAATGCTGAACAAATGTTTGCCCACATAAGCGGGCCATTATCTTTCCTTACTAATGGCTCCTGGTTGACGCACGGGCACTGTACAGTATGTCAACAGAGGTTCCACAGTAGCCATTTTAGTTGGCACCCAAGCATAAGCACATGCTGATATTATAGGCATGCCAATCCATTATTATTATTATTATCAGGGACACCACTTACTCATATAGACATTCATGCAGTGTCCATGATGTGTGATCTAACAAAACCTTTTACACAATTTGTTTGTGTAATGATGAATCCAACACCAAATGTTCAACCAAACGAACAACCCAGTTATTCCATATCACTGATAGATGCTTGAACAAATGACAGAAACTTGAAGAAATATTAACTTTTGGCTTATTGCCTACAAAATTAATAAACATTAAGTTACTAAAGTAGGCAAAAAACATGTTGCAAAAGACTTTTCTTCCCTATTGTGATGTATATCCAAGTGAAACCGCTTCTGGAATGAGAAAAATGACTGGATCGCAGGATGTTGATAACTAAATGGAGTCTTGAATGCCTGCTTGCAGTCATTTGTGGAAGATATTTAGTCCCCGCCGAGACACACGTCATGAAGAGACCAGACGTCTTTTGAGGGGAAGGGGTTAATGCTTTTTTCTATTAAAGATTACAAGGGCATATGAATTAAAAAATAAATAAATGATGTGCACGGATAAATCATTAATAATAAGCACTGCAACATTATGTAGAAAAAAAAGAATTGTCAATTTTGAATTCATATTGACTTTAATGGTTACTCCAGTGATTTAATTTTTTATTAACAGACAGAGTGCAATGAAAACAAGTTGTGTGATGAACCGCAGACAAACGTCTGAAATGACTGAAGACCTTGTCTATTCTTGCTTTGTAAAACACTTTCTTGTGGAAGAAAGTACTTTCAGCACAGCAGTTTAATGGCATGTGCAAACATTACACTGATAGATCAGCTGCAGAGGGTCAATGACATGATGCTCAGTTTTTGGAAATTTAATAAAATTGAATAAAAAATAATGAAGTTCTTAAAGTATGGCATAATCTGATATTATTATGTGAACAAAACTGCGTCACTGCGTAATAATTTTGGGGGGAAAAATTGCCAAATAAAAGTCATGTGGTGTGACCAACAAAGTCACATGGTCCAACCAACAATTGGGTTGCTTAATTTGAGAGAGCAGATGGCTCCATATACTTTCAAACCTCACAGTTCTTTGATGTCACCATTGCAGTGCAACCTTCGAAGGATGTGGACTTTCAAAGACCGCGCCTTCAAAGTGCAAAGGTCGAACCGAGCATTGTTAAATGAAACGGTCTAGCCTATGGAGGACTGCTCTTGTTGCCTATAGCACTTATGTACTAATAAGTGTAAACCATCTATAAAATCACTTCTTGGTAAAAAAAATAAGTCAACATTTTTTTTGTATCATTTGGTACTTGGAGGAAGGAAGAATCCACTCATTTTTTCCCTCTCGGACGTGAGAAAAAAGGACGAATTTGTGAACATTTGCATGTTTTCAAGGTGCAATGAAAATGTTAATATTTTATTACTTTTTACGTGCTGGAATTTATTGAAGCTTCTGTAGTTTTTAAAAATCAACATCAGTACAGTTCAACATTTACTTTTATGGTAGCATTAAAACAAATAACAAATTTTAATTGCATCTACATCCAAATTCAAATGCAGACAACCACCTTTTCAATCAGTTGCCGTACCGTGGACCAGGATACTGCATGCGCCCCGGTTTGTGTGCACAGTTGCAAGCTGCTGTAATAAATCTACTTTTGCAGCATAAACACTCATTGCTAACACATGGAGGATGTTCGGCAAGCTAATAAATACTACATGAGGCAGAGACACACAGCTCAACAAGGTCTGTGATTTGCTCGAGTAGGTGTATGGGTTGAGAGTAGGGTCAGTTTAGGAATTTAACACAGTCATCCATTGTGATTCAGAGTGTTTTGATGTAACTCAGACAAGGTTTGGTTATGGCTCAGTGAGCACAGTTTTAATAGTGCAGAGAGAATAGGCTAGCATCCCTGAGGGGTCATGAAATAGCTTCTCGTTGTGCTTTAAAATAGCAAAGCTGTCATTCAGTACTGATCTCAAGCATCAGCCTTGGTGCATGAATAAGGGGATCTGGCATTTCACTCACTTAGCACATTTATATTTAAAGCTCAGTGTCCTTGATCATGATCATGAAGATTCATACATTGATGTAGATGAACGACTGAAGTGGGACAGAATGAGCTGACGGTCTCTATGATCACTGCCTAAAAGCTTCCCATCAGCACATGGATAAATCCCGAGATGGCACATTTACAGACCACCCACACTGACTTAGGTCACACTGAGCCCGTATTAATTGTTCTGTGTGAGAGAAGCATCTTCTACTGCTCATCTGTACATTGGCAGAAAGACATACCGAGAGCATACCGAACCGGCAGGATCTCCCACTGATCAGAGAGAGGTAAAACAACTCATTTTAATTAGCTTCATTGTTTTGTGACTAGTAAGGGGGAGAGGGAAAATAGCTTGCCGCAGCTGCAGTTTTCTACTAATTTGAAGAGAGTTTGCATAATTTATTTAAAAGTCCCCTAAATTGCGAAAGAGATGAAATTAAGGAGGGTGAAGCCCCACTAAATTGGGTTTAGCACAGGGGTGGGCAACTCTGGCCCTCGAGATCCACCTTCCTGCAGAGTTTTTCTCCAACCCTAATCAAACACCTGAACAAGCTAATCAAGGTCTTCAAGATTACACAGGCTACAGGCAGGTAAGTTTGATCAGGGTTGGAGCTATTTTTATGATTTAATGGTTATATTTTTGTTTAATATTTTTATATTTATTAAATTGAATTCAGTTAAATTAAAATCAGACTTATAAACCACTGCTCTCTGAATATCTGTATCAGCAGACAACAATCTTTGAGAAATCTTCAAAGACTTTTTTTTTTGACAAAATGAGCATGAAAAGCTGCTTGGCACAATGAAAATGCTCCAATTTCTCTCATAAGTTTTAAACAACCGGTTTATTTGCTTATTTTGGCATCTCAGCAGTGTCTATAACTCAAGAGAATATTTACAACATGCATGGAAGTGTCAGAGATAAGCAACATGCACAAACGGGAAAATACTTGAATTAGTCTTTAATATATCACTCAGGAATGGGGATCAAAACTCAGCAACACAGGATATAAATACCCAACACAGTACATGAAGTTGTGAATCTGACAACTGAAACTCTTGGGACAAAGAAAAGCAACTAAACTAGACTCAGGTGAAACTAATAAGTAACTAGGGAAGCTAACGAGGGTCAATCAGAAAGTAGACAGAAAGGAACTACAGAACTACATGAAAAATAAATTGACAGTAAGTACTGCCTAGGTATTCAAATGAATACCGTTCCAGTGTTGTGACTTTGCTACTAGTGGGGTTAATATAGTTCAGTGATGTCCCGTGCGAGGGAGTAGAGGATCTAATTGTGGCATTTATTAATGAAAGAAGAAATTTATGCTAACCTAACAGCTCCCTCTGGGATCAATCTGTCAAAAATAGAATGTGGCTTACCATTGTTATGCTGATGATATCCAGTTATATTTGCCCCTGAGATGTAATGATGACTCCAACATTACAACTTTTGAGTGTTTGGATGAAATAAGGGCATGGTTGGCTGCAAGTTTTTTTTTTTGCAGCTCAATGAATCAAAATATGATTTTTGGTCTGACAAAGTTAGCCAAACAGCTTTCTTTAAATCTTGACCCCTTAGACTAATGTTAAGACTCGAGAGAGGAACCTTGGAGCTGAAATTTGACAAACAAGTCAGTGCCATGGTTAAAAGTACCTTCTTTCAATTGTGGAGCATCGCTAAATTGAAGATATCTCTGTCTTTTAAGAACATGGAAACTGTCATTCATGCTTTTATTTCCTCCAGATTGGGTTATTGCAACTCGTTGTATTTGGAGTTGTCTAGAAACTTGCTCTCAAGGTTGTAGCTGGTGCAAAATGTAGCAGACTGTTGACAGGCAGAATGAAGTGGTCTAGCACTAGCTCTTCATAGCATCATTGTACCGCTAGACCGCTAAGAGTCTCCAAAGGAGACTGTGCCTTCTCTGTACCATCCCCACATCTTTGAAATAGTCTTGCCCGTAAGAATGTTTCAAATCTATGCTGAAAACACACCTCTATGCTGTAGCATATAATTGCTCCAAGGTTTTGCCCCAGGACACTGATCATTTTTTTATATAAGGAGGTGTTGTGTGTTTGAGTAATTTTTAGACATGTAAAGCACTTTGGTCAATTTGTGTTGTTTTTAAATGTGCTCAACAAATAAATGTTGATTGATGTTGAAACTCCAAAACACAGGCTAACTAAACTAGTGCGGATTCCAATCGGGAGTGAGAATCCCTATGTCCTTCTCACTCCGAAACAAAACAACTTGAATTATTTTATTTGAAGTGACCATTGCATGTAACCTTCGCTAATGGAAAGTCCCTTCTTGAAGGAATTCAGTTGTTCACTTTCGATAGGAATGTTCCTACAAATGGTGTACCCTTCCCACAGTGCCCCTCTCGTTCGGAGTTTGCCCTTGGACACAGGTGAGACTAATCGGCAAGGAAACAAAGTAAAACCCATTATATACCATTAATTAAATTAGTGAATCAGCATTTAATCAACAGTAAAGCAGAGCAAAAAATAAAAAAATAATGCTTGCTTGAAACTTTTCTGCCCTTAGCAAAAATATTCTTGACAAGTGACTGAAAAACGGCATATATTTTTGAATGGTGTGGTGATAGAGCTGTCTAGTAAGCTAAAGGTTAGTGATTTGTAGGAATAATATATAAAATGAAAAGTCTGATATCCTTTATCACTGTGGTGTCCTTGAGAAAGTCACTTTCCCCAAGTTGCTGCAAGAAGATATCCCTGTGTAAATGTTATGAATCTTTTTGGGTAAAAAAGCAGCTGTTAAAATATTATGATAACTATATCTGTCAGATCTCTTTAGACTGTGTATGTTAATGTGGAGGATGTGGAAGCGAGGACAACTAAACATCTTTAGATTATTTATCTGTATGATTCATAACTGCAGTTTTGTCCTCCTCCTACAGAGGAACTTCACATTAAATCAATTTACCTGCATCATATATCAAGTGACGCTCAATATGTTTACATGGACAACAATATTCCGATATTAACCTGATCAAGAAACTACCATGATTACCTTGATCTGGCTAAAGTCGTACTCGAAGTAAACGCAAATTGAATTGTGGCATGTGGATTATTCCTATTTTAGTCACATTATTTAAGTCCATTATAGACATGTACACACCTTAATCACACTATTAACATTGTGTTGGAGTCTGACCCATTTTGTGACACAAGACATTCACACATGGTCAACCTTTTGACAGCATGGGGACGTAATGTGTGCCATTAATCAATCTATATTCTATAACATGAAAAATTGGAACATGAAAGGAATGTAATAAAGCAACTCATGTCTTATTTTAAGAAATATTCACTGAAAGGTTCTTTTATTGCATCACTATAAAACTGAAATATGCGTTATTCACAGACCAAATTCCCCTCCACCGCAATTCTCAAATTTCATTTGGCATTTTCATGTTTGCATATGCAATATACATCCATGACAACAAACCGGTTTCAAAACATCAAGGTTTTTTAAGGTGAATGTGAGCATATAGGAGGTTTCAAGAAGAAAAAGGGAAAATTACAGCAATGGCATGGCAGGAGAGCTGTGCCCCTAATGATGTGTTTGGCCTTGAGCTCAGTGGAGATGAGGAACAAGAGAAACATCCAATTACTCTCAATCAGTGCATTAGCGCTAATCAAGGGGAAGAACATGACTGTGAATACTGTGGAGAAAAAGGTCAGGATGAAAATGTTCTGTGAATTAAGCATGTCTATATCAGACATTTAGATGAGACTAAACATTAAGTTAACATACTGTAATTAAATAAACTTAATGTACACTCAATTCACTGAAGACAATCAATTGGTCCATTGATTGCTAAAATTTGAAGGTGATACAATGTAAACAGAGATGTGATGGCGCTATCTATTTGCATCTACCGACCTCTTAGTACATAACCACCCAGAGCATCCTAGTGTAACTGGTTCTACTCACACCAGCGTCAGCTGCATGGGAGATGGAGACAAAGACGCTAAAGGCCGCAACCTTTAACGTCAGTTGCTATTTCACCTCTTGAGGCCAGGGGAGTGAGGTTTACATAAATAGCTCTCATAAATGGAGGCTTAAGCCTCCATTACACTCACTACCCTTAACCTAACTCCCATTTGGGTCATGGAATACGTGACTGGTCCTACTCCCACTGCTCCGAGTGGGATTTTAATAAGCTTCACAAGCATGGGAGGCACATGCACTAACAAGGACGCTAAAGACCACAGCCTCTAGCGTCAGTCGCTAATGCGCCTCTTGAGGCCAGGGGAGTGAGGTTTACCTACACAGCTCTTACTAGTTGGCCTCCATTACACTCGCCTCCCTAAACCCAACTGGGTCACGGCACCAATATAACTGATTCTACTCACACTACTTCAAGTGGCATATGAACTAGAGTCTCCAGCATGGGAGGCAGGTGTGCTAACAAGGAGGCTAAAGACCGCAGCCTCTAACATCAGTCAGTAGTCTGCCTTCTTGAGGTGAGGAAAGAGGTTTACATGCGTATCTCTTTTCTATCTGGCCTCCGTTACACTAGCAACTGCCTATCTTCATTCCAATTTGAAACTATCTTATAGTTTGGTGACTAATTAATATGAATTAAAATGACCTCATTCCTATGTTTTTATACTGTCTGAGTATGCCCAAGTGACGGATGTTTAGGGATAGACCTTCATGGGAATTTGTTTCTAAAAGTCTTGAATTTTTATACAGTTCACATCGTACAAGTTCTTACGAAATTGCCACCTGGTCAAATACCGAAATTTTCCCACGAGATTGAGTTTGTTATACTAAAACATCCAAAGTTTGTCTTGACAAACCTTCCTGTTCGAGTTTATAATTGAAAATCTCAAATGAACTTCACTATACAAGTTTAAACCACAGTTTTGAGTCAACCTCCACTGTCTGAGAACAGCTTCTTTGAAAAGTGATGAAAATATTTTAAGATTTTTTTTTTAAAAAGTGGTGTACAAATGATGTTATGGAACTAGTTGTGCAAACTTTGTGACCCATGTACAGGAGGCCAGATGGTGCTGCATTTCCAACACCAGCTGTTCCCTCAATAGCCATAGAAACTGCTGCTTCTAATGAGAGGTTATCCACACATACCGATGCTCTGCTGCTAGTACACTGAGAGACCTTTGCTTTCATTAACACTTGCACAGTATGAATATAAAAATGAATATGGCTTCAAATTACAACCAGCACTAAGCAGGTTTATGCTTTCCAAGGCCGGTGACAGTATCGAGACCAATTCATTTTAACTCAGCCTTGGTCTTATTAGATTCCTGCCTTAGGCAGTACGTCCACTGCCTTGTTGCTATATTTAGTGGCTTAAGCCCCTAGTGAATTACATTTTTGAATAACAGAGTTGGGGAAGAAGGCCTTTTCCTTTTTGTCAAAATAAATACTGTACAGTATACGCGAACCAAACCACTGATTCGAAACAAAGATTCGTAAAGCTTCATGAAGCATTGTTTTGAAAATCCCCATCACTAGATATTGTTGAAAAGTCGTTATTTTGTTTTTTTGGCACACAAAAAGTCGCATTAAGGTTGAACCACTGTAGTCACATGACCGACTTTAAATATGTTTTAGTGTCTTTCTGGGCATCTGAAAGTGTTAATCTGAGCCATCGGACTTCATCAAAAACATCTTAATTTGCGTTCTGAAGATGAACGAAGGACTTATGGGTGTAGAACGACATGAGGATGAGGAATTAATGACTGAATTTTCATTTTTGGGTGAACTAACCCTTTAACCCATCCAGTTAGTGCACACACAGGAGTGAGCAGGACTCCGAACCGAGAGATTGTGTGAAGAGTTTAGAAAGTTCCCTCATTTGTACAACTCTAGCATTAATGAATATGTAACTCGTGGCAAGAGATTGCCCAAAACTACGCATGGATCGAACGCCTATGTACACGTACGAGTCAAATGAAGTATACTTTGCAAGGCTGTGCGCTCGCTCGCATGCGAAAAAAAAAATGAAGTATACCTTGGGCTTTATTCACAGCAGGGCCATCTTTGGTTTTTAATGGGAATGAAAGTGAGGCTGTGAGGGATCGACGTATCTCTTTAGTGGGTTTTACTGTTATTTAATGCACTTTTGGAGTGTTCTGCTGATGACCAGTGAAAAATTATAAGTGATCTAGGAGCTTTAAACAGCTTTTTACAGCGGATGCCTTTGAAAACAGCCAGTCTGTCCCTCACAGCCTCACTTTCATACCTGTCATGGTGCTGCTCTGAAAAGGGCTATTGACTCTCAGATCAGATTTGATGTATTTATAGCCTAATACAACACTGTAGGGCTGTTTTATGGTTATTTCTTTTAGTTAGTGAGCTGATGGCATCATCTATTGCAAGAAGTTGGAGAAAAAAAAAAAATTCCTTTTTGCAATAATGATGAACCCGGACTAGACATGAAGCAAAAACAGAAAAAAATGAATCTCAACAGTTCACCAGAAAAACTTTAGAAATATTTTAATGCAATCAAGTGCTTGAAGTCCAACCATATCATTATAAATTGGTTGTGAACAGAGAAGGGCTTGAACAAACGATCTATTAAAACAATCAGAATGTTAAATTATATTCCGGTGCAATATTTGTAAAACATGGATGTGAATATTGAACTTTGCTCACTCAGACAACTTAGTGCAACTCTTTTTCTCATGAGTCCATGGACTAGATGAGTGAGAGAAACTCTTCCCACATGAAGAGCACCGGTGCAGGCTTCTCTCCTGTAGGAATCCTCTCAAGATCTTTCATGCTTCCTGACTGAGCGAAACTCTTCCCACAGTGTGAGCACCTGTACGGTTTTTCTCCAGTATGAACTCTCTGGTGTCTTTTTAAGTCGTTGGATATAGTGAAGGTCTTCCCAGTCAAAGCACATATAAGGTCTCACACCAGTATGAACTCTCTCATGCACTTTTAAAATTTGCAGTTGTGGAAAAACTCTCCACAAAATGAACAAAAGAGAGGCTTCACATCAGAATGAAGTTTAAGGTGTGATTTTCAGCATTTAAATTTTAAGCAAACAAATGTTTTATCACACTGATCACAGCTGAATGATCTCACTTCAGAGAGATTATTTCCACACCGAGTGCGTCTCTCATAGTAACGTAGTGGTCGATCTTTTCTCTGAAGATGGATGGAAACAGGATAAGCCCAGCCCTTAAGTCAATTCCTGCAATGTGGAAAAATATCATATTTTCACAATCACACATATTTTGCAATGTGGTAATGAAAATGACATATATTGAAAGGTTCACTAGCAAGGTGTCTCTACCTGGTAGATCTTCAGCCAGAGGATCCTGTCTTGTGTCATTGTACCGTTTTGCTAGTGGGGATTTTGCCTCGGCAAGTTTCAACACATTTGTCCGAACTCTAGCGAAGCCCTCTCTGAAGCGATGACAGAAGCTGCTTGGTGAAGGATGGATTCGGTCAATCTCATCAAAAAACTGTAGAATATGAAGACGATTAACATTCATCACTGAAAGCAATTTTATTTCATACTATAGTCTTTACAGATATTTTCAGAAATTATTATTTGCGGTTTTCAGTGTCAGCAATTAACACAATCTTCTTCAATTTCACAATTTCCAAAATCATAAAGAAAT
Organism: Zacco platypus; assembly: GCA_038088235.1. Taxonomy (NCBI): domain Eukaryota; kingdom Metazoa; phylum Chordata; class Actinopteri; order Cypriniformes; family Xenocyprididae; genus Zacco; species Zacco platypus. The sequence continues at coordinate 34,107,890 of CM076083.1, read as the reverse complement.
TGCTTCCCTGCAACATTCAGGTGTTTTCAATACTCACTCCAGCAGGCGTTCTTAAGTACTTTTTGAGTACATTCTCTCACATTCCTTCCATGATTTCCTGACGTATCCAGGAGAATGTTCGTGCCATGCGGTCTTTGACAGTAGAGATGTCTGAATGCGTCTTCGCTTTGTAGAACATTTACATGGGCCTCACCAGACCTTGAATTCTCCTCAACACATGTTTCCTTTGTCAGAACAACAGAAACTGATAATGCTTGGACAGATAATGACAGAGACACTCATATAACTTTAAAACCAATGCAATTTCACTCAAAAAATAAACTGTTGGTCTAACTTAATATAATTATGACACCTATTTCCACACATTTGAATGGTGTTGTCTCAACTTAATTTAGGCAAATGGAACCCAAGAGCAAAATTCCTCTCGAACCAACAAGATCAAATCATTTTCATTTGAATCATATTTTGGAATTTAACTATTTAATCTTGTTGAGCCAATTAATCTTAATCACTTAATTTAGAAAACCAGAAATATTTTGTTAACTACTACTGTTAAGTTAATTGTACAACTTTATTTACTTTAAACAAATGTTCAATTACTGACATGTCTATCAAAATGTAATTTAATTTCTTTATTCTTATTTTAAAGGCAATTTTTCTGGTGAAAAAGAGCAAAAAAAAAAAATCCAAGAAAGATGAACAATATTGATATTTCAATGTATATGCAGAAAAATGTGTTAATCAATGCCATTGACAAATTTTAAAACAAAAAAACAATCAACAAAAGAAACAATGTTGAGATACAATTTTGAAACATCTTCAAACAAGATGGAACAAAAATCCATTGTTTCCAGGATCAATTACATCCAACTACAGCAGTAGTTTTAAAGTTCAATCCAAGTTGACGAATACTTTAAAAAATATTAAGAATTAAACTACCATCCAAAAAATGAGGATAAACAACCCAGATTTTGCATTTAATTGTCAACCACTGTCAATGCAAAACTGACAATTCAATTTTAATACTGTGAGAAATAGAAAAACACCAACATGTGCTTAGTGTTGAGCTACAATTTCAAAGCTAGTATATCTTGGAACAAGATTAAAAAAAATAAAAAGATTAAAAGATTCCAGGATCAATTAGATCCAACAGCAGTTAAAGTTCCCTTCATATGAATAGTTTTGACAAAACTGAGTCAAACACTAAACAGACAGTGAGCACACTGCAACAGCAATGGGCAGGCCACAGCTACTACACAGTAAAATCAGCATTGTTACTCTACATTTATTCTTAAGGAGTAACTTAACAACAAATAGTGAAAGATACCAACACTAGAGGGTGAAAATGATCAGAGTTAATTCTGCCTTCTGCTCCGTCCCTCAATCTAACGTCAGGGATCTGAACAGAAGTTTCTCGTTGTCGTCGCACCAAAAAGTAAGCTCTTTTAAGTATCGTATTAAAACATCACTTTTAAATAAATGTACTAATATTACAGCATAGGTTGTAATTTGATGAACTTTGTGTAGTTTGGTAGGGTCAAACTCAGAACTTCGCAGTATGGTGGAAATTTTTTTTTTTCGTCACAGTGTGGTAATGATGAATCTGAAATTATGTCAGTGATAGTATTTAATTTGTATTTATGTTTATGTTGTGGTTAGCTTTGTTATATCCTGTTAATTTTTATATTGTTATTTATAAACGTTGAATTATCCAACGCCACAGTGGAGCATTAACAGTTAGCCGATATGTTCATATTCAAAGACTTAGTTAAAAGTGATGACTATGCAAACTATTGCAACAATTTCGGTACCTAACCTTTTTACACTGTCATGCGTGTAAAACTAGGTCACATCACGTTAGGCCTACAGAACATGTTGGTTAAGGTGAAAATGTGTTAAAATAACCGAGCTGAGCCTGAAGGAGTTTTTGTCTGCTGGTAAGAAAAAAATAATACTTTTTAACTTTTACCATTTTATTTCGACAATGTGAGAGTTTCAGTTGCATTTGATAATAGCTGTCTGCGAACTGTAAAATTTATTTTAGAGCACCTGGACGAATAAAAAAAAATCCCTGCGACCAGTTTTCTTGAATGTAATGTCATAAAATGTCTTCAATACCTTAAATGGCATAACAAATGTCTTAATAATAGTCATTTTAAGGCGTCTTATATTTTGAGAATGGAAAGATAAGCCAGAAATAGCGATACTGCCTAATGTGAATATTAAACTTATTTGATTGCATTAAATAAATGTGAGCGCTTAACGTTTAAAAGCCTGAACGCTGCACTGTTTTGCGTTCGTCCTCAGAATTAGCTCTCAATCAATGAAGCACATTTATGCCAAGCGATTATGAACTAATGCTGATCAATTATAACAATGTTTACGTCACTGTTTATATTGTAATAGGTTGTAAGAATGCATATTTTATCCCCCTCTGAATTTGATTGAGCAGCTTGCAGTAATAAAGCATATACATTTCAAAATAAGAGTCCCGATGTATTTCGTGCTTGTTTTTAAATAAAAGTTAGGCAGTTTGTCCAGTTTCCACGCGGTTATTATTATGTGGAACGATATGAGGGTGAGTAATTAATGACAGAATTTTAATTTTTGTGTGAACTAACCCATTACGTTTCATTAACATGATGTACCAAACTAAAACTACAATAAAAATTAACAAAAACAACAAAATTATTATAACTTCTAACTAAAATTAAAATAAAAGCTTCAAAGCAGAAATAGAAATGCCCTTTTTTGGTAAATGGGCTGTTCACACAAAATGCATTTCACCATTAAAAAGGTCCTGTTAACAGGCAATTTACCAGTTTGTAAAAGAGACTACATTCTTGGTATTTGAATAGACCATATAATCATTCTACACTGATATGATATTGTAAATATATACAGTTACAATTTGCATAAAAACAATGGAATGTAAAGACAAGCTGAGATATTACTTAAATGAAGATTTTGTGATCTCTGATTTGCTGCATAATTTGCCTGTACCTTAAGCTTGTTAAAAGTACAATTATGTACCCTTTGCTGTCAGAACTAATTTTGTACCTTTAAGTTAAAACAAAGGTTCACTGTTGTCACCTTAAGGACCAGTTCCTGTACCTTACAGGGTACTTTCAAGGCAAATGTACCTTTTAGGTACAGAAATGATACCCATGTTACATCACTGAGTTTAGATCTAGCCAATCATTATCTAACACTTGGAGTATATAAGATCGGTACTCACACATGTCTGAGTTCGCAGATGCTGACGTCAACCTTTACCTCCCTCTTCCCCAGCACCACCAGGATGGTCCCTGTCCATACCTCCCAGGGGTCGGCTACACCCCTGCCCTCATCTTTAGGCAGGAAATGCAGAGTCCGCAACCCTCAGGATATAAGCTACGGACAGGGTTGGGAGTAACGAAATACAAGTAACTTAGTTACGTATTTAAAATACAAAATTTGAGTAAGTGTATTTCATTACAGTTACATTTGAAATGGGTGGTAATCAGATTACAGTTACATCTGAAAAGTATTTTAGATTACCAAAGTGATTACTTTGAGTTTTAATGTCATTTAAACAGTGATTGGTGATTCTCTGACTCTGACCGTCTGAAAAAGAGGAGTTAAGTTTCATGTTTTCGACTGTTTTCTTGTTTTGTGATAGTTGTTTGTGAGTCATTTTATAATTCACTCATCACTGCAACTTTTTCCTCACAATTTGTTTTTTCCCCTCACAATTGTGAGTTTGCATTTCACAATTCTCACTTCTTTTTCTCAGAATTGCGAGATTTAAGCTCACAGTTGCAAGTTATAAAGTCAGAATTGGGAGAAATAAACTTGCAATACTGACTTTTCTTCTTGCAATTGTGAATTTAGTATGTGAGTTTATATCTCATATTTTTTTACTTTTCTCAATATTGTGATTTTATCATAATTCTGACTTTTCTCAATATTGCAAGTTTATATCTCATAATTCTGACTTTATAACTCGCAGTTGTAACTTTATATCACGCAATTCTGAGGGAAAAAGTCAGAATTGTGAGATAAAACTTGCAATGACCTTTTTTGTGTTTGTTCCACACTTATTAGTATTCCAAAGTATTCTAAAGTATTTAGATTGAGTTACTAAACTTGAGTAATTTAACGAAATACGTTACAAATTACTTTTTAAAGCATGTATTTTGTAATCTGTAGTGAAATACATTTTAAAAGTAACATACCCAGCCCTGACTACGGACGAGGTCTACACCAAAGAACTTTATCTTATCTTACCATATTTTGCTTGCTGATTGTTAATAAATATCATTGTTACGTTATCTTGCCTCCCGAGTCTTCCTGGTAGAACTATTTTTCTAGGAAGTAGAAAGTACCCGAAGCAAATGATGTTTGTGTGGATTTTCATTGTATGCATGCATGTATAGTATTTTTATGTATCAGTCAGCACAATCAGAAATTGGCCATAAGTCTGTGAATTTTCCAGTTTGAACAACTCACACAATGACTGAATCAGTTGTAGCAGATGTTATCTTCTTCAAGAATTAAAATAATCATTAATAGAATTAAGGAACCAGAATAATTGCAGTCTGAACAAAATAGCGCATCTCTATTGAATGAGGTCACTAGCTAGAAGCGATTTTTAGACCGATGGAAAATTTCCTACAATCTTCTTGGTGATAGTACTAAAGAGCATTTAAGTGACAGAAAGACTGCAGGGAAAGTTCAGTGTCGCGGTTACTCTCTGCATATGGTAAAACTGCCAGTGTTGGCCCCAGTAGGACACTACTGTCTCTCCATATCAATCCAGTTAGTGGCTCGCTGGGTTTGTTGTCACGCTTAGCGGACGCTGGTTGGCTGCTGCAATGGCTCCTTTCATCTCTAGGTTATCACCAATACACATTGAATTCAGCACGAAAAGCTTGAAAGCACATTCTCTAGGAATATGCAGCTCTCTGTGGCAACTATGCAACATGAAATAAGCCTCACAGACCCAGATCAGTTCTTAAATGAATTTGAATACAGAGCTTCTATTGGAAAGTGAATAAATTAAGTCTTTTCAGAAATATATAAGTGGATTATTGGACACTGGTAGAGGTTCAGAATAGTGTGTCTCAAGGATAAGTTGGTTCAACAATATTTTTACTTGCATTTATGTCTAGCCAAAGATTAGTACGGTTTTGACTTAATGCTTTAGAAAAGGTTCTTTATTGTAGAATAAGTTTTAGATTTTAAAATATTCCTCACGCTAAGACAAAAATAGTTTTTGCTCTGAAAGATTCTTTGGGAGATTCTTCTACGGCGTCACTGTGAAAACACCATTATTGTTGTGTAAAGTAATAAACCACTCATCAATTTTATCATCTGCTATGTTTTCCTGTTCTGAGTGGTTGCACACGTTTATATTATCGTTTATGCTCTCTTGTTTTTGTGCAGGGGTTGATTTTTTTTTTTTTTTTTGGATTGTTCAGGATTTTGGACAGTATTTTATGATTGCTGTAATACTGGATTACAGATTTTCTCTATGGAATCGCTGTCCACGGATTCCAGCACACATTTCAGTCTGCCTCATTACAAGCTTTTATTCAGATGAAATCCAATTAGTTACAACATGGTCCATGCAATTTCACTTTCTCAAAAGGGACAAAAAAGTAAATGGCTCGAACATTTTCTGTCCTTCCTGCAAAGTACATGAATTATTCCAAAATATGAGATACTGAACAAAACGATTTTTTTTTTTAACAAGGATTTATATATATATATATATTTTAAATATATATATATATATATATATTATATATACGATTATATATATATATATATATATGTGTGTGTGTGTGTGTGTGTCCCGACCCTTATTTTATCCGTTTATTTATTTATTTTCAACAGGAAATTTAAGAGTCTTTTACAAGAGCTAATTTTGGACCCTTCACATAAACTGAAGCAGAGTGATCTCCCAATCAACATCATTTTAAATAACATTTTCTCTTATTGCTCTGAGAGCGATCTTGATGAATTCAATTATACATTGCACTTTCATTAGAGCCGCCGAAGGACGCCCATGGGCTCAACTTTATTTATCTGTTTTCAAGAGTTGTTCTTCAGCAATTCTTTAGCAAATCTCTCTGAGAGAAACACACGCAGTTCAGAAAACAATCTAATAAATCTTACATAAACCTTGACGGTGCATATTGCGGCTATCATTGCACTCAGAGCGACGGATCCATTCGTTTTATTGATGTTTTAGCACTAACATGTAGACAGATCTTTATTCTGAGAGGGCTGAAAACATTAGCCCCGCTTTCAGAATTATTACAGTGTGGGAGGACAGAAAGACAGAATTGTTGAGTTAATGTGATTATACATTCATAGGATAGTGGAACAAATGAAAGGAATAGTTCTGCAATCATTTACTCACCCTCATGTCGTTCCAAACCCGTATGGCTTTCTTTCTTCTGTGGAACACAAAAGGAGAAAATCTGAAGACCGTGCCGGTTGCTCTATTGGACACAAAATAATGAACGAGGACTGAAGCTTGCAAGCTTCAAAAAAGGACCATGAAAGTACTGCACTATATTTCAAGTCTTCTGAGTCCATACTATAAATTAGGGTTAAAAAAAATCCATTTTAGAGAATCAAGAATTCCAGTTCATGAATGAATGTTCAGTTTTTGTTCAGTAAATGCAGTTTGATTTGTTCATGCTTTCTCTCACAAAGCTATTGTATCCCATACAGCAAAAAATATTTGTATTTTCAGATATATTTTTTTGTACATTTCAAAAAAAAAAAAAAATCTTGTTCCGGGGTGCGAGAATTCAAACAGTAAGGATTAGTGGCAGGGAGTTCCCTTCGGTTTCCAGTGAAGGTTCCAGCGCAAGGCAGTGGCTGCAAATAATAGTGGCTGTAAATACAGAGAAAACGGCACAATGGAAAATTAGAAAAACCTTAGTGTTTGTAGTCAACATTTCAATCTGGATGTCAACCAGCACAGTGTTTGAGGCCCAACTAAAGGCCAATTCACACCCCACCAACCAATGCCAACAAGCACGTCTGTTGGAGTTTGTTGGACCGGTGAGATACCCCTGTTGGCTTCTGTTGGAGTTGGTCAGAGTCTGTTTTCACCCGACTGAACATGTTTAATTGTTGGGTTGTGGAATGTCTGATTAGTATGGTATGGTTTTCCAACAAACGCCAACAAACTCTGGCGCAATCTTCCATGACTGCAAACCATTGCCATGACGATGAGGCAAGTCCCTAGCGAAGACTGTGGTTTGATCGCGCCGCGCTTCACGCACACACAGCAAAGCGCTGCAAACGTGACGTCGCAGTTTGTTCATTGTAAAAATAAAATACAGTTAATACATATAAAAGTTACAAAACTCAATTTAAATAGTCTGTAGTGTAATTCGTGCCGTTCAGCAGAATGCTGCTCCTCTGTGGTATTGCCATTTTTACTCATGAAGAGGATTATTTTTTTCTATCAATACTGGAACGTGCGCGTGAAGGACTTTACATAATAAATAGTAAGTAGCCTATAGCATCCAAATACTGTGCGAAATGGAAATATTTGGATTTGTGCCGAAAGAGAGAGGTATAAGCGTGAGAGCAACGCAGGTTTAACCTAAGTTTAGTTTTAAATGAATTCATTTTGGCTTGTTTAGCTACAAATGGTTGTATGGGCCTTTGATTGGTCGCACTAAAAGGAGTTTAAAAACCGGCGAAGGCTGTACAACCCCAACACAAGTCTTCAGATAGATGGCTAGTGCTTCAGATTTCAGGTTAGTGTTTTTATGTTTGCCTCAATACTTTGAAACAATGAAAATATATATGATACGGTATTATTAGTCTAATAAACTTGCTTGAAAATATTGTTAACATGGTTACACGTATGTAGTTGTCGATCTCAATTTTCCCCAGTCAGACTTGACTCTCTGTGACTCGTTTGACTGTTTGTTTGTCGGTGTTTGTTGGTTCAGTGTGAACACGACAGTTATTTTTCAGAACATTCTAAATCCAACGGCCAACTTGTTCGTTGTCGTTTGTTGGCGTTGGTTGGTGCGGTGTGAATTGGCCTTAAGGCATTCTGTCTGAAGCAACTAAGAAAGCTATTGCCATAGTGTTCTATTTTTTACCATAATTCTGATTAAAGAAAAAAACCCACTCTTACATTAACTGTTCTGTTAATAACCTTCTGTCTATCCGGCTGTCTGTGGGTGGGATACAGAAATGCAGAAGTATGTGTAAAATTCCCTGTAATAAGCCCTGGAGCTGTCAAAAGTCATCATCTGAAGCTGGTGGACTTTTGCTGACAAATAAACATGAATTTCTCAGTCCAAGTAGTTCCCGAGTTCAATTACATGTACCGACATTGTAACAATACAAAACGCTGAACACTTTAAAATATAAGTATACTTATATTTTCAGTTTTAGTTATTGGCCATCTACAATGTAAAAATGTTTATTTTGTCCAAACATGTTTTAAAAGCTACATTTTGCAGTCACCTAAAATGTATTTTAAGATTTAAAATGACTTTTCTTGACCCTTTAAGTACATTTTAAAATATATTTTGACACTTGAAAGTGATTTAAAACATGAAAAATATATTTTTACTGCAAGCCACGCTTTTTACAACATATTTCTGTATTTCTGGCCAAATAAAAAGTTTTATAACCCTATTTTCGCCCTTTTTAAAGTTTAAAAACAGTCCGCATGGAAAAGAGCGACCAGCACAGTCTTAAGGATTTCTCATTTTGTGTGCCAGGAGTGATGATAGACTTTTAATACAGGGTGAACTATCTCTTTAATATGATTTAAACAAAATATTTCAGCAAAACTAATGGCTCCATGCTCACACGAAACACTGGCACATATAAGCTTAATTACATCTGAGAACATGAGAGTGCTACTGATTCAAGAAAACAGATGTAAATGTCAACTCATAGTGTCATTTAGTCATTATTTTACAGCCTGGTCCTGTGTGTGAGGCATATTGACGGCGATTACTCAGTAGTAATAAGAAAGAAAAAAGTAGCGAATTCCCTCCTGCCATATTGAACACATCAATCATCATGATGAATATGTTACTGATTACAAATTCTAATGGAACAAAGATGGGGCTTGCATTGACCCGCAGTGTGAATCTACCAGAGTAAAAATGAACACCAGACGGAAGCCAGGTTTCATTATGACATAATAACTGAGAATGAATGATCACAGGGTGCTGGGAAAAGAAATTAGCTTTGACCTTTTGCGTGGTCTAGAGGTTTGAATCGGTAGTTTTCCTCATCTACAGTCAAACCAAGAATGCTCATTCCCTAAAGGCCTGAGGCAGATTGCAAAAAGAATTATAATATTTATGTACAAGACAACTATTTTTCCTTAGGTTGGACTAGCCCTGATGCTGAAACTACACAATATGGTTCCCCAAAACGTCTTCCTCCATTAAATAACATTCAACGGTCCCGTAAAGTTTAGCTCCAGTGCTAATCAAACTCTCCCCCCTGTAATCCTGAAGACCTTAAATAGTTTGTTCTGGTGTGTTTGATTAGGGTTAGAGAAAAACTCCACAGGAGCTCAAGGGCCGGTTTTGAGAAACCCTGTCCTAATCAAACACCCAGTTCAACTCAGCTCTTGGAGGGCTAAGTTTCTAGAAACTTCCAGGTAGGTGTGTTGGGACAAGTTGGAGATAAATTTGTTCTCATTTTTATTGAAAATCCTGAGGACCAAGGATTCCCACCGTTTTTCAAAACTGGTTACTGTGAAGAAAAGTGTGTTTTCCAAACATGGAAAACATGGGTGATATTGCTTTGGACTGCGGTGGGATTTGGAGTCAAGAAGGTTAAGAACCAATAAGAAAAGACACTGCCTTTATCAATTAGGTGATTTGAGCTGTAGCCGAAAGGCTGCAATTCCTTTTGTTTGACCATCGTATCGAGCGTTGTGATTTCTCCAATTCATTGTTCTACAAGTGCTCTGTCTGTCTCAATCTGTCTGGCTTATTTTCAAATAGACATTAGCTTTTAGTTTAAATCACTGCTTGACAAAACCATTATTTGCTACTTGCTATTACTAGTCGGCAGCAGGAGGAATCAGAGAAGAGAAAGTTAAATATTGTACAAATACAATATTTATATGAATGTTCACATATAAAATTGCTCAATAGAGGCTTTCTCATTGGACAATTTGCCCATGTAATTTGTTTCTGGTAATGTGATTCTTCCATGACACCTCTGTCATCTTGAAGCCCTTTGCTGAAGGCCCCGACCCCCGGTTGAGAACCACCAATTTACAATGTTGTGACACTTGAAACAGCATGAAGCGGTCATTATTTTTGCACTTCTGTTTCTGTTCCATTTACAGCTAAACAATAGTGAACCAGAAAGTCAAATCTATCAAATAGCACTAGTAGGTTAGTATTATGAGGCAATCAGCAGTAAGTCACATAGACGCATACGACCCTATTTTCTGATGTCTCTTCACTGTATTGTCTTCTTTTCTGTGCCAAGATGTGCCAAGGTACGATATATCTCTAGGGGGTTTTACTGCAGTGGTAGCTTTTATGAGCAAGACTTTCTCAGAATGAAGATCAATAAATAAATAGCCTTCAATGTCTTCAGAGCCACTCTAAAAATAGCTTTCAGCAGCACATGCTCTATTTGAACTTGTGTGACAAATGTCAGTGTTTGTTTGCTTGAAACTATTAAACCAGAGGAAAACCAGCAATGGGGTTTCAGAGAGACGGAATCAATAATTGTAATCCACTCTCAAACTTTAAATCTATCCAGCTGTAAATTAATCCTGTCACTCTGATTTCTCAGCCTCATCTTGGATGGAGGGGTAGAATGAGCAGAGTGACACCAGAGAAACAGCAATGTGTCTTATCAGTATGAACAAGCAAACACACATCCTCTGTGAGAGAGCGTCTGAATGACAGATGAGAAGAGCCCATTGTGATGCAGAGCTGCTGATGGACAATTTTCTTCTCATGCTGATTTAAGGTCTGTGAAACTTCTCAAGAAGTCTTTTCAATTGCTTTGAATGGCCATTAAACCATTTAAAGAGAAGAAAGAAGTAAAATGTCCTGTGACTAGTGATGAAAGTGCTTTGAGTTTTATCCGAAACAGAAGAACATGAATCTTATAATGATTTATTATGTTGGCTGTTGTGTCGTGGCAGTTTGGAAATGAAATGCAAGTGGTGCTAAAAGGTCAAAGGCGCTGATGACTACTAGTGAAATCAAAGAACAAACTAGAGTGTCCATTTTGAAAAATCAGGCCAAAAACAAAAAAAAATGTTCATTTAGTGAATTGAAATGATTTGCAAAAGTGAGCTTTCCTGCAAAGTTTGCTACGCCTGGTAAACAACTCCATTTGTTTCTTGGCGATTACGTAATTGGTAGGCTCCACATTTTTTGATGTGGAAATCTTCTCCAGTTCATTTCTTCTGTTCAGTCGGTCAAGGACATACATCACACTGGAGAGCCGCTTTATAGTACAAATTGAAATTCTAATTCTAATTGAAAGACGATTGAAACAATTTATTGTATCAAGTGCTATATAAATAACCGTGACGTCCCCTAACCCACAGTATTATAAAAAAACAAATGTGAGGTAAAAAATGCAGCCACACAGTTTTAGCCTGTTGTACCATATGAGCTACTGAGCAAGTTTACTATGTCAGAAAAGCCGTATGGAGGTGGTCATGTGGTGCAAATATTATTGTGCATCAGTTTACAAATCTCGCACAATGCTAACAGTGTCACATCATGTAATATTGTGCAAGGAACCATGTGAAAAAAAGCCATTATTAATATTATAATTAAACTAAATATAGCTGCAAGCAGCAATTAAGGGTCCAATCACAAAGGTTTTTGACTGCCATCAGGGCATGGTGCCAAAGACATACTGAATTTCATAACTATATGCCAATGTGTTAAAATATATAGCATTTTATGACAAAATTCAAAATGGCTGACACCCAAAATGACCGATATGGAAAAACTGGGTATCGTTCGACTTGGAATGCTACACCAAATATAAAAAGACCAGTTTTATTATTTTAACCCAAAACTTTAGGAAGTTATATCTCCTGACCACTAGTTGGCAGTGTGCTGAAACTGAGCAGATATCCTCAAGTCATGGTTGTCATAACACAAACCAAGTTTTGTCAGAATATGCCAAAGAGTTGCAGATATATAGCCTCATGTTCATTTTGGAGTTCTCTTTGTCAAATTTGTTCAATCGTTATTCAAGAACAGTTTGACGAATCAACTTGAATTCCATAACTTTTTGTCAGCATGGTCTGAAGACGATCTGGTTCAATTTTCATGAAAATCGGATGGCATATTGATTGCATATTGAATTGCCGTCAAGGAATCAGAGGAAAAGAGTTTTGTTTCTAGCCCTTACGGTTTAAAAGTTATCAACATAAACATAAGTGCAACTTTGGACAGTTGGTGGTGCTGGAGAGATTGAGTTAGAGAATCCAAATTTGCTATGGTGACAGGTCAGACCATCCTCGATTTGTGTGCCAAATTTCATAACTTTCCCAGAAATGGTTTTATGGGCCGCATAGACTAAGAAGCGTAAGAACAATAAGAATGCCAACCGATACAATAGCCTATACACACATTCGGTGCTTGACCCCTAATTATAAATCTGCTCCAATAATCATAATTTGTGTGAAAAGGAATAAAAGTTATTATTTATTGTCATTTTATTGCCACTACTTGTTCATTTCAGCTGGAAACTGCTGTAAATTGTATGTATTGGTACGATTTTAAAGTTTTGAAAAGAAAAATGTAGGAAGAGCCTTGGCTACCATTGTATCATTTCCAAAAACACCTTCAAAACGGGAGGGTTGCATTACATGTATAACTAGTACTCAGATTAGATGAATTAACAAACGTGAAGGTGAACATAACCAGCTTTAATGAAAAAACATTGGTTACAGAATCATAATGGATGACAATTGGTAGCATCTGCGATATGTGCCTTTACAGAATTTGGTCCAAGCCACACTTGTTGGGTTGTGGACAATATTACTTGTAAATATGACAGATCTCTGCCAAGCTGTATATGGAAAAAGTGGGAAAAATTGAATGTGGCATATAGCTTTAGCATGCAGCTCAGAGCACACGCACCGGCTGACCTTTGCTACAGCCCTTTATTCCTCACAAATGGGTTTGAGGTTGTGATGAATACTTGCTCCCTTGAGAAGAAGTATCCTACTAAACTAGGTGAGAATGTTGAAATTAGGTCATGTTGTTGTGTCTTTGAGCCATGCAGGAGCATTTAGGCAGTTGTGGTTTGGAAGGCACCCAACTTTACTGCTGTTGGTGCCAAAATGAAGCCTCATCCAGAGCATGTTCATTATATGAATCTGGTGGAGAATGCTTCACATATACACTGTCCCATTGTGCCAGTTGTGCTGGCTTTTTGCCTTTATCCGGCTGAGAGTGTATCTGAGCAATCATAATTGGTGCATGGAGAATTCATCCACACTCTAAGCAGTGATAAGAACCACTATTAGTGCCAAATACAGCAAACATAAACAGGCTTTCTTCAGAAATTTGGGGTTTGTCTCTGTGGAAAAGATCAGAACATGTTGGAAATGCAACATCAGCTTTATTTTTCCTCATACATATTGTTTCTCACTGATCGATTGAGTGCATGCTTACACTAATAGAAAGTATCAAGTATTGACCCTCATGTTCTATTTGGGGAATTTCAATGGATTGAGGGTCATTTTAATATATTGGAAAATATGTTTAACATTGACCCAACTAACTATGGAACATTCTCAGAACTTTAGCTATTATTCTAGCAAGGTTCTGTAGACTGATGACAGTTGTTTGTATATTTCTACAGTGAGTTTTTGCTGAAATACTAGTTTTCTCAAAAGTGTATGCCAACTTTGTGATAGAACAGATGGTTAAAGCTTCTGTAATATCTGGAGCTGGAATTGGTTTAGATCAGATCAACATATTAAAACCGTTTGAAGGGAAAACAGCTACTTATTTTACATACACACCAAAATATAAAGACAGTAACATCAATCCCATCATAACATTAGCGTTAGGATGTAACCATGCAAAAGCAATTCTCATAAATTATATGGTTAACAGTCTGCATACTGCAGATAAAGTATTATGCGCACATGTTTTTATGCAGTCACAAAAAGGAATCATAAAATATAGATTTTAATGGTACTTGGCTTAATGCATTACACTAAAACCCCTTTAAAGAGAGCAAGAGCAAAGTCACTCATCACTCATTGATGCAAATTCATGCTAATCAGACTTCTGTAAAGCTACACCCTTTGCTGACCCATTTAACAGTTTCACCAGGGAAGGATCTCTAATGCACATGTATGTATGTATATTAATTTTATGGATGTGTGAAGAATGATCCCCGCTGGGAGTGAGTCATTGACCTTAAAGGAATGTGTTCAATACAGGTTGAGCTCTACTGACAACATTAGTGGCATATTGTTAATGATTAGTCATTTGTCCCTCAGTTTGTAAAGGTGTTCATTATTCCCTCATTAGATATTTTTTTCCCAGTGTCTATGTTTTCAAAACACTTCAGACAATCAGCTTTTTAATTGCTATAATGCAAAATGCACTTAATGACTACTATATATATATATATTCAACCATTAGTAAAACATGAGCCATTTTACACACATCTATGTGTTGTTTTAGGCTTAAATTAATGTTCAAAACACAATTGTCAATTAAATGCAATATTTTCATATTGAATAATATCTGCATCTTTACAAGGCATACAGCAATTTAAGGATGATAAAGGGGTAACAGTTTACAATAAGGTGCATTTGTTAACATTAGTTAACATAAACTGCACTTATAAAGCATTTATTAATCTTTATTAATGTTATTTTGACCATTTACATTATTAACATTAGTTAAAAGGTTAGTTCAACCAAAAAAGAAAATTTTGTCATTAACTCATGACGACTGATGTCGTTCCACACCCGTAAGACCTTCATTCATCTTTGGAACACAAATGAAGATATTTTTGATGAAATCCGATGGATTTCTCTATTGACAGAAAGGTAATGAACTTTCAGATGCCCATAAAGATACTAAAACACATTTAAAACAGTTCATGTGAGTGCAGTGGTTCAACCTTAAAATTATAAAGCGACGAGAATACTTTTTGTGCGCCAAAAACAAACAACAACAAAAAAAGAACGAGTTTTCTACAATATCTAGCGATGGAGCGCCAAAGTCACGTGATTTCAGTAAACGAGGCTTCGTTACATCATAAGTGTTTCACAATCTCAATGCTTCACGTGACTTTGGCAGTTTGATACGGGAACTGATCCACTGATTCGAAACAAAAGGTTCATGAAGCTTCATGTTTTGAAATTGGCCTTCTGGGCATCTGAAAGTGTTATTTGTCTCGCTGTCAATGAAGGCCTCATCAGATTTCATAAAAAATATCTTAATCTGTGTTCTGAAGATGAACGAAGGTCTTATGGGTGTAGAACGACACGAGGGTGAGTAAATAATGACAGAATTTTCATTTTTGGCTGAACTAACCCTTTAATGCACTGTGAACTAACATGAACAAACAATGAACAACTGTATTTCAATTAGCTAACGTTAGTCAAGATTAGTAAATACAGTAACAGATGTATTGCTCATGGTTAGTTCATTAATACATTTGCTATTGTTTAAAGGTGCAGTAAGTAGTTTTTCAAAAACATTGTTTGTTTGTTTGTCAGGCCAACACCAACAACAAATGTGTAGCCAATCAGCATTATGAGGCGCATGACAGTCGAGGACACAGAACGAGCAAGAGGGAGATTTAAAGAAAAACAGAAAGACAGATGAGACACAACACAAAAGAGCTCAAAGAATATCACTGGAATGAAGGTTTATGACTGGGTGTCACATGTATGTCTTGTCTTGTTTAACTCTAGTTTTCACCTTGTCTATTAGTTTAATTATCATCACCTGTTTCCGTTCAACCCTCGTCATCTGTATGTATTTTAGTTCCTCCCCTTGTCTCATTCGTTGGTCGGTAATTGTCTGTGCATAGCACACTGTGGCGTGTTTCTCTGTTACTCTCCGTTATTATATTAAAACCTGTCTATGTTGGAAACCTTATACCTTCGTCTCCTGTTCCTGCTCCGAGCGTTACACTGGGCAAGCACTTTAGGTCTGCGTTAATATTAGAAAAGCTTTCCAGCGCTGAAGAGATCTAAGCGAGGAGGTCTGAAAACCGATGCAGAGAAGCTGCTGTGCTGTTGGCGTCTAATAACAAACTCTTTTTGTATTTACTTTTGTGTACTGTTCGTAAATTTTACAAGAGTTGTGCAGGTAAACCACTGCGCACTGACAACAGCTAGCGAAACTGCCATTTAGCATCATTGTTAGCATCACTCGCCTCTTCTGTCAGCAGTGATTGGATCAGGGTTCGACCTGGAGCAGGGTGGTTAGGATTGGAGGGTGAGTTTTGGAGGCGGAGCAATGAAGAGAGGAGTTTGTTTGGGTTGATTTCAAATATCAACAATGTCCAACTGTGTTTTTTTTTTTTTTTTAAAAACTACTCACCCCACCTTTAACTAATGAACCTTATTGTTACCGATAAAGGTTAGTCAGATACTGTTATTTTGTTATTTTTATCTTTTTTTATTTTTGCAGGATCTTTTTTTTTCCAACCACATTTGTTGGTGTATTAATTAAAATGTCAAAAAAACGAAGCACTTAAAAGTTATCTTCACATATTTTTGTCACAATTCTCTAGTGTAATCTAGTGTTTCTACTGTTCTCTAATTTGGCTAGGTAGAACCTAAATTGATGTGTGTGTGTGTGTGTGTGTGTGTAATGGCGTGTGACATTTTATGATATTAAAATTCATTTATTTTTCACAACACTGGCAATTAAATGACAGTGAGCTAAAATTAAAATGGCTGAATCACAAAAGCATCCGAGGACTTAATTCAGTCAAGCAGTGACACATACACATACTGCAGGCACACATTATTACTATGTAGAATTTTAGTTTTTATTCACAGTGTGGTAAGTTGTCATCTACTAATAATTTATGTACATCTCAAATGACATACAGTATGTGGATGGAGTGTGTCCCTTAATTTTCTAGAGAGAAACAGAGAATTTTTCTCGCAGATGAAGTCAGTAAAGTCTTAATATTTTCCACCAAAATGTGTTTTTCCTCAGACATGCTCAGTAAATCATAAGAATGAGTGGGCAGACAGAATGAACTCTGCAACATACTTTGATTCTCACCAAAAATGTTCCCCCCAAGGAATCATGTCACAGATTTTGTAGTATATATTTTGGTGTGTGTTTTGCTCTAGGCCATCTGGCACTGTTTAACACTGAACTTTGCTCTTTTGATCAGCTCAAGTCAAAAACTTCTAGTGTTTTTGAAGGCATTGGACTATGGGGAGCCATGTCACATTATAGACATCAAAGCTCTGCGTGGATCTGAAAAGTCGGTGGCTGAAATCTCCACACTAGAATATCTCCCGACAGGTATGCTGTGAGCAGACTTCAGAATGAACTGTTTCTCACACCTAATGGCGTGAAATGCTATTTTGCAATATTTCTTTTGTTAAAAATATGATAGTACTTCACAATAAGTTCAAATTAGTTAACATTTATCAGCTAGTAACTGAATCTGGATACGTGGTAAGATTCCAAAAACTAAGTTTATTTGACTATTTTTCCATTTAATTAATTATAATTGAAGAGTTAATTTGCGAAAACGCCACTTTGAAATAAATAAAAAATAACTGACTGCTGTGTGTCATTCTCCACATATAGCACAGCCTAAATCCATTTTGTCAGAAAAGCCAGTATTGTCGACTGTCAAGGCATCCCGAGTTCACATTTTACAACAGAAACCGACAAGAGCCCTTTATGTTTGTATACAGAAACCTAAAAGTCTGTTTTAGCGAATCAGCGTGCAGTATTCAGATCAGGTGACAAGGCTGCCAGTCAGTTCAAAAAGACGAGCTATGGGGAGTTTCGTCAAAGCTGACTAAAAGTGATCGAGGATTTATAATTTCGACTCCTGTAAGTCTTTGTACACCATACACGTCTTGCATACTGAAACCTTGTATTTTTCTTTTGTGTGTGTGTGTGTGTGTGTGTGTGTGTGCACATATGTTTGAGTGTGTTTTAAATGCAATTACAAAGCAATTACTTGGTTTAACTCTGAAACATGAAATGTGGAGTTATCTGCTTTTGCTAAAAAGTTAAACTTTTAATATATATTAAAAAAACATACTTTCAATGAACTTTAATTTTATAAGTTAACGTTACCTGTATTGTTTAATTTATTACTTAATTAAAACAACCCAAATGCAGTTTGATATTACTTTGAATGCACAATAATAAAAAAAAAACATTATTTGTGAGAATTAATAAAAACGGAGTTATCTGTTTTTGCAAATGAACTCTTCAATTTCGGTCATGTATTTTGAGATCAGTAACTGGCTACAGTTTGTACTACTACTGCTAGTTGCTTCATGTCTAAGGATGCAACTTTTAATTTTAATAATAAATTAAATATTGTAATGAATATTAAGATTAATAAATGCATTCGTATTTTTGTTGTTTGTTAATTATTGCAGTTCTACTGTTAACAAATGGAAGTATTATCAAAAATATGTTTGTCCTTGTGACAAAGAAATCATTGGTAACACTTTCTATGATGCCTGTATTTATAATGCATTAGGGTATTCTTAATGCATTATTATATATGCGTAATGCCTTATAAGGTGTTGTGTCATCTTATGAATTTTTCATAGAAAGTGTTACCGCATCATTTAGCTGTTTTTCCCCACATATTGGTGGCAAATGGTCATTGGCACCTGTCAGAAAAATGAAGACCCATCGTGGTCTTGTTCTCCTTATTTTCATGTGATTTTGCTGACTTAAATATGTGCTATGAATTTTTGGCTTTACTTTTCTGTTCAAGGTTATTTACTGTCAAAAGCCAATTTTTACTCACATTTGGCCTGAAATGAAGGTCATTTTAGACTCTGTTTGTGAGAAACATAGATCTTAGTATAAATAATCTCATTCATCTGCCTTCATAAATTGTATTCTGTCAGTCCAGGTAGTTACTTTAAGCCTGTCCATCTCCTTTTTCACTTTCCTGTTCTTTTGTTACTCTGAAAGTTGTCAGAATGAATAGCCATCAGCTAGACTGCGGTGTCAGGCCGAGTGACAGTCTGCGGATAATAACATTTCTTCTCTGCATGCCATTCTTGCTTTATTTTATTCACAAACACAAAGTTATCTCCACCATCTCCAACAACTATACCTGTTCCCTATAGGGAAGTCAAAATGCTCATCTTTGAGAGATATTCAAGTCAAGTCAAGTCATCTTTATTTATATAGCGCTTTTTACAATGCAAATTGTGGCAAAGCAGCTTTACATTAATAAGAAAATGGTGTCATTGTGCAGCTTATTCTATATATTATTGATTCATTCCGTTGCAAAGATCAATAGTTATTAGTCTAGGTAATTTAGGTATAGCAGCACTGGAGAAAACAGTGACGTAATCGTCCGGCTCAGATCAGTTCGCATACAACGGCGCCAATACAGGCATATCAAAAACACTGCTGAATATCAAGCAAGTGTCCCCAACTTAAGCAAGCCAAAGGCAACAGCGGCAAGGAACCAAAACTCCAACAAATGGAGAAAAAAACCTTGGGAGAAACCAGGCTTAGTTGGGGGGCCAGTTCTCCTCTGGCCAACAGTGAACACTTGTCCGATACTCAGGCAGAGTTACAGGTCATTAAACTGATTTGGAATCGCAACAGTCAAAATATTTAATCTAGTTCCATCTAATTTAAGATCTTTTGACCACGCCGATATGGGACGGTTTGTTGGGATATGTGCCGCTGGCTGATGAGTCGGTAGGGTCTTCACAAAGGATGAGCTCGTTCACACGGTCTCCGCCGACACCACAGGGCCACACTGCTGCCGCACACAGGCACAGGTTCCCCGTCCGACCCGGACACAGCCCGGATCCAGCCAATCACGTTAATTGGTAAACCTCGGGATAAGCAGAGAGACAAAAAATTAGCGTAGACGCCATTCTTCTTCCGATGTAACGAGTACATCTGGTGTTATAGGAAGTGTTCCCGGTTCCGGCTGACCTGATCTATGCAGCCTAACAATCCTTTAACGGATATGAGGACAAAAGTTTATAGTGCGTCATGTGTATGCCAGGTTAAATAGATGCGTTTTTAGTCTAGATTTAAACTGACAAAGTGTGTCTGCTTCCCGAACAATGCTAGGAAGATTGTTCCAGAGTTTAGGTGCCAAATAGGAAAAGGATCTACCGCCCGCGGTTGATTTTGATATTCTAGGTATTAACAACTGGCCAGAATTCTGAGATCGTAATAGACGCGAAGGACTATAATGCATTAAAAGCTCACTCAGGTACTGGGGAGCTAAGCCATTTAGTGCTTTGTAAGTAATTAGCAAGATTTTAAAATCTATACGATGTTTAATAGGGAGCCAGTGCAGTTTTGACAGAACCGGACTAATATGTTCATACTTCCTGGTTCTAGTAAGGACTCTAGCAGCTGCGTTTTGGACCAGCTGTAATTTATTTATCACGCGAGCAGGGCAACCACCCAGTAAAGCATTACAGTAATCTAGTCTCGAGGTCATAAACGCATGAACTAGCTGTTCCGCATTTGTCATTGAGAGCATATGTCGCAATTTAGATATGTTTTTAAGATGGAAGAATG
This sequence comes from Zacco platypus, assembly GCA_038088235.1. Lineage (NCBI taxonomy): Eukaryota > Metazoa > Chordata > Actinopteri > Cypriniformes > Xenocyprididae > Zacco > Zacco platypus. Next base: position 34,087,131 of record CM076083.1, on the reverse strand, counting down.
CGGTTTTACATATGCTAGAAATGTGGCATTCAAATGAAAGATTGGTATCAAAGAGCACACCCAGGTTCCTAACTGACGAAGACGACTTAACAGAGCAGCCATCAAGTGTTAGACAGTATTCTAGGTTATTATGTGCAGAAGTTTTTGGTCCAATAATTAGAATCTCTGTTTTTTCTGAATTTAGTAGTAGGAAATTACTAGTCATCCAATTTTTTATATCAGCTACGCATTCTGTTAATTTTGAGAATTGGTCGGTTTCGTCGGGGCGCGAGGAAATATAGAGCTGAGTATCATCAGCGTAACAGTGAAAGCTAATGCCATGCTTCCTAATGACATCTCCCAAGGGTAGCATGTACAGAGTGAAAAGCAACGGTCCTAGAACTGAGCCTTGTGGTACTCCATGTTTAACTTGTGATCGAAATGACATCTCTTCGTTTACTACTACAAACTGATAACGGTCAGATAAGTATGATTTGAACCATGCCAATGCATTTCCACTAATTCCAGCATAATTTTCTAGTCTATTCAAAAGAATATTGTGGTCGATAGTGTCAAAAGCAGCACTGAGGTCTAGTAACACTAATAGAGAGATACAACCACGATCTGATGATAAGAGCAAATCATTTGTAACTCTAATGAGAGCAGTCTCAGTACTATGGTACGGTCTAAATCCTGACTGGAAATCCTCACAGATACCATTTCTTTCCAAGTAGGAACTAAGTTGAGATGATACTGCCTTTTCTAGTATTTTTGACAGAAAAGGTAGATTGGAAATCGGTCTGTAATTGACTAATTCACCAGGATCAAGTTGTGGTTTTTTAATAAGAGGTTTGATAATAGCCTGCTTAAAAATTTTCGGTACGTAACCTAGTAATAAAGATGAATTAATGATCTTAAGAAGAGGATCTATGACCTCTGGAAGCATCTCTTTCAATAGCTTAGTCGGTATAGGGTCTAACATACATGTTGTTGATTTTGATGATTTAATAAGTTTAGACAATTCTTCCTTTCCTATAACAGCGAATGAATGGAATTTTTCCTCAGGGATACTACAATCCACTGTCTGATGTGATACTGTAGTAGACAGTTGCATGGCTATAATTTTCTCTCTAATGTTGTCAATCTTGCAAGTAAAGAAGTTCATAAAGTCATTACTGCTGTGCTGTTTGGAAACATCAGAAGTTGAGGCTGTATTTCTCGTTAATTTAGCCACTGTATTAAATAAATACTTAGGGTTGTGTTTATTATCTTCTAAAAGATTTGAAAAATAAGCAGATCTAGCGGTTTTTATGGCCTTTCTGTACTCCATCATTTTCTCTCTCCATGAAATCCGAAAAACTTCTAGTTTTGAATTCTTCCAGCTGCGCTCCATTTTTCTTGCTGCTCTCTTAAGGGCCCGAGTGTGCTCGTTATACCATGGCGTTGGACTAATATCCTTAATCTTTTTTAAGCGCAAAGGAGCAACAGAGTCTAGAGTGTTGGAAAAGAGAGCGTCAATAGTTTCTGTTGCAACATCGAGTTCTTCTAAGCTGTCTGGTTTGCTAAGTTGATGAAACTGATCAGGAAGATTATTTATAAAGCAGTTTTTAGTGGTGGAAGTGATGGTTCTAACATATTTATGGCAGACAGGCGGTTTTGCAGCCTTGGTTAAATGTAGCACGCATGAGACTAGATAATGATCTGAGACGTCATCGCTCTGCTGCAGAATTTCAACGGCATCAATATCGATTCCATGTGACAATATTAGATCTAGAGTATGATTACGACAATGAGTTGGTCCTGACACGTGTTGTCTAACTCCAATAGAGCTTAAAATATCTGTTAATGCCAATCCCAAAGCGTCTTTTTCATTATCTACATGTATATTAAAATCACCAACAATGAGGACTTTATCCACAGCCAGTACTAACTCCGAGAGAAAATCAGCAAATTCTTTGATAAAGTCTGTATGGTGCCCTGGTGGCCTGTATACAGTAGCCAACACAAATTTCAAATGAGATTTGTCACTTACATTATATAACGTTACATAGAGCACCATCACTTCAAACGAGACATATTTGAAAGACTTTTGAGTAATACTAAAGATATTACTATAGATAACAGCAACACCTCCCCCTTTACCTTTCTGACGAGGTTCGTGTCGATAATAGTAACCTTGAGGGCTAGACTCATTTAAAGTAATGTAATCGTCTGGTTTTAGCCAGGTTTCTGTCAAACACAGCACATCTAGATTATTTTCTGTGATAATATCATTTACTATAAGTGCTTTTGAAGAAAGGGATCGAATATTCAGCAACCCAAGCTTTATCATTTGTTTATCTTTATAATCTCTGTTTACTACTTGTTGAACATCAATTAAATTATCACCCGTAAATGGGTTTGGAAGTTTTCTGTATTTATTAGTTCGGGGTACAGACACAGTCTCTATGTGATAATATCTAGATATTCATCGAAACACTTAAACACTGTCTCAAGAAAATGTAAGCACATATGAACAAACTCAGCAATGAAACATTTTTTAGAGGATACGGCTGCTACTCAGTCTATTTTAACAACTAACTTGTTTAATTTCCACTTTCTGAATGTTTACCGGTATATTCGATGTTGCAGTCAGATTAACATACTTAATTTGTATCTTTATTGTTATGTATTTTATTGCCTGTAATTTGCCTCTTTGTTCTTTATATTTTTACTTAGTCATGAATAATTTACTAGGAAAACCTTGAGAAATTTATGCTAATGTTTATATATATATATATATATATATATATATATATAAACATTAGCATAAATTTCTCAAGGTTATATATATATATATATATATATAAAACATGTTAATATTGATTTTGATATTTAGCTTTTTAAATTATGGATTGCATTACTGAAAAAAATAATGAAACATGAAACAATATCTGAACTTTAGAGTGATTTTATTACATAAAGTACATCTTTATAAGTTTATAATTACTTCTATTGTCTTAAAAATATAGATGAAGAATGTACTGACAGGCATGTGGCAAACTAAAACATACTTTAACATTTAACAATTTCTATTCAAACTTGTATTTCATGTATCTCACATGTGTAATAACTTTAAATGTAATATTGAAAAATACAATTAGTTAAAATTATAATCACTATCTTATTATATGTTAGTCAATAAAATATACATTAAGAAAAATTTTTAATTTGACATTTTAAGTGCAGTTTTTACATAAGTGTGTTAAGAACCACAGTAATGAAAGTGTGTTTTCAAAAAATGCTTTATATATAAATATATAATATATAATTTTTCACATGGAAGCGTTGACCGTAATTGTGAAAATATGATAATTGTACTTGCATCAAAAAATCACATGTCAAATAATTTAAAACAAAAATGTTTTGTCACAGTTTGATAATTATAATTCAAAATAACAAGTAATTTTCCGGTCACATTATTATTAAACAGAAGTCATGACCTTCATGGCTCTGAATCAAATCCAGACTATCATTAAGGCTGTTTAATGGTAGTTTGACACCCATCAGAGCAGCCGTCGAGAGCCATTCAAGAGCCATTCACAACCCATTAAATTTCCAGCAGCTGCAAGGTCAAGGTCCTTGGCCACGATCCTGGACACAGTCAAGCACGGTGGAAGGTGTAGTGGAGAAATTAATTAGCTCATATAAAATGAAAAAGGATCCATTCGCCTCATTTTGTGATGATGGGTTGAATGACAGAGAGTCATTATGTGGATACGCTGGCTGAATACATACAACGGAGAAGATCCATGCACAGAGTTTATTGATAGCAATGAACCATCTGATAACAAACACACCGTAATACAATCCTGGATGACCTTGACCAAGGTCCAATTCTATAAATGTAGCTTACTTTGGCTTTTGGCTTACATAAAAAAAAAAGAAATGGCGTAATTTTCACTCAGAAATTGCAACAACACTTCACTTTGATGGTCCACTATAGAGATTCTGTTGTCTGTAATTAATGTTGCACATTCACGTCCCCCGACAGACATTCTACTGACTATAAGTAACTTTGCAAGTATATGTCAACGTATTCTACTAGTGAGAGTTAGTTGACATGTAGGTGCACCGATAGAATATCGATATTTGATAGAATATGTGTGAATGTCAAAAATGAATATGAAAGTCAAGTTTTTAATGTTGTTTGTGTCTGTATAGTGTTGTTAATATGCTTAATAAGACAAACCATGTGCGAATTTATCAGTGAACACTATTCCATATCATATTTTCTCCTTAAAACTGCAGTGTCCCAAAGACGGTGTCAAAAACATGTTTCGATGTAAGTTTCAATGAAGTTTCAATGAAGTTGTCTACTCTGCACAATGAATCTTTTATTTACATCACATCTGCACTTTGGATTGAGGTGATTCGAGAGCTTGCAGAACTCGGCAGTGAACAAAATTCACTCTTCTTCTGAATCAGTTTCTGGTTCAAACATATATGACTGAATTTGACCAATATTTCCACTTGTCATTGTCCAGCGTTCACTACAGTTGACCGAGTGGATCAGGTGGTCCAAGCTGGTGTGATTGAGCAAGTCTAACTAATATTCATGAGATAAAATCATTGACTGCAGGAGGACTTTATCAAAGAAACAGCAAGTAACACACTGAATAAAACATGAGATGTTGATGCAGAAAGACCGAAATTGGATTTTCTTGTAAAACATACTCCAATAATCATTTACAACTTTGAAAAATCAAGTTTATTATGTCTACGTCTGCTAATCTCATAAAGAAAGAAAGAAGGAAAGAAAGAAAGAAAGAGGAAGAAAGAAAAATGAAATGAATCCTTTAGACCAAGGATTTTCTCCAAAAGTGTCCATGGATTCCCTCTTGCCCTGTCGATTAGTGATCAACCAAACCTTTGGTGAGCATAAATAATCTACAACTAAGCCAGAATATTTTTTTTTAGCTTGCACACCATCTGTTCTTTAGTTACCAAGTATGAATATTCATATTCATTGAACATATGGATAGGTAACGCCCACAGTCTGTTCACTGGCTGTCTGATCCACATCGGCTTCGCCAGTTCTAATCTGATTGGCTGGTGGCATTGCAAATTGATTTTCTGATAGTCAAAAGTGTGTGACAATCACTTCTAATTAATTCAAATGTAACATGTAATTGGCGTTTACACGCTTTAGCTGCATATATAGAGTGTAACTCTCAGTGTGGTACAGTCATAAGACACTACCGGAGAGTTTGGTGTGGAAAAACAGGACTGTTTTGGAAAAAATGCTAAGTATTGGCATGTACATTTGCCCGCATGGTCTACTTTCCCAATGAATCCTTTGCCGAATTCTTGCTGTTACAACTTAATGCGTAGGGTGGCGCTGTGGATACTGAGGTGAAGAGAGATTATTATTCTGGGTTTTCATCTGCATCCAAGTGGGGCAACATTTTGTTTCTACATGTTATATTTGGTTCTTATTAAAATTATGCATCCCACCAGATAAGGATGTGCTTTTACGGAAGGAAGAAAGTGCAAAGCACGATGAGAAATTCTGCTGTTTATCAGACCTGTATCTGTGTGTCCCTGCAACCTCTGTGATGATTTCCAAAACAGCAGGACGTGTCTTGTTTTTCTGAATGCGAAATGATGTGATAGTCTTTATATACAAACCTTTATATGTGTGTGTGAGTGTGTGTACATATGTAATCATGCATTGGGGACAAATTTGTAAACAGAAGTAAGTGAAACCTGAAAAATGAATTCTTTTTGTAAAACATAGTACAATAAAGAACAAAGTTTGTTTTTTGAGAAATCGTATAAATGTAGAAATTTCTCTATAGTTATTTAGGTTATAATGTTTATAACTAGGTATAACTAGGTAAACATTCATGTGTGTTTGTTAAATGGTTTACTTTGAAAATTGGTCTCCATGTAAGCAGAGCACAGATGTTATTTGTTTTTCCGTAGTTCTTCTAATTAGGCCATTGATGTTTTTTTTTATGAATACATTATTTTCCCCAAAGGAAAACATGGGATGTTGAAGTTAAAGGGTTAGCTCACCCCAAAATGAAAATTCAGTCATTATTTCCTCACCCTCATCTCGTTCTAGACCTTCGTTCATCTTCAGAACACAAATGAAGATATTTTTAATGAAATCCGATGGCTCAGTGAGTCTCTATTGACAGCAACATAATTAACGCTTTCAGATGCCCAGTGTTCTCGTCGCTTTATAATATTAAGGTTATATATAATATTAAGGCTCACATGAACTGTTTTAAATATGTTTAGTACCTTTTGGGCATCTGAAAGTGTTAATTATCTTGAATTAACCCTTTAAAGCATTACAAAGGGTGCTTATTTAGTAAAAATTGTTACCTCAATTTGGATGTTTCAAAATTTGCTGACTAAATATGAATCTTTAAAAATAGAAAAATCATTTGATGAGTCTAGCAAGTCATAAATAGTCACATCTTGGCTGTTGAATACACTTAGAGTTGATTACAGGGTGACAAAGCACAACATTTATTTAAATAAACGTTATTTTATTCCTATCTCTTATTTCTGTGTGATCTATTTAGTTAAATAACATGTTTTCCCTGTCTTTAGACAGCAGGCGGTTCTTGGCGAGAGTAAGCTAAAATTTGGTCCAGACTTCAGACCGTACTCAAAATTCGGTCTTTGTCTGACTAGTGTAAACAGATCGACTCCCACCAATTTTTTCCCCAGCTAGAAAGTATGATCTTTTTCTGCAGACCACTTCAGCTATTCAAAGTAAATTCTACACTACACGCTCCTGAATGGTTGCTGAAATAATTCAGTGTGACGTCTCAGTGTGATGGAAAAGAATCATTTATCCTACAATGTTTGTACACAGTGTGAGTGTCGGAGTCGTATGCTATTATAGAAAGCTCCAGCCCTAACAGCCCAATTACACTCCCTCCATGCACAATTTACTCTGCCGAGAGTCTCCCAGTCACCCTCCACTGAGAGAGGACAGTGAACGAGCCAATTTCACTCCAGACCCTTAACCAATTAGGGGTGAAAACACACATTCACCATCACACAGGGAAGCGAATGCCAGAGAGAGAGAGAACTAGATAAATAGAAAATAGAGAGAGAGTCAAAAGAGAGCAAGGTTTGTGCATGCAGGTTGTTTTGCCAACACCTCGTCATTTGTAAGATGAGGTAAAATGAAGATATTTCAGGGCGGGGAAAAAACACACGTGCACCACAGACACCTGGAAATCTTTCTCCAGGTTTCTGAATATTGTATAACATTGTCACCTCTTACTGCAGACTCAAGACTTACTGTAGCTCAACATGCTTTATTACATCATTAAACATTTATTAGCTTGTTTTCAGTGTTTCAATAGGCACATTAAATGAGGTAGTGGGAGTATTTAGCCAGTTAAGATTACACATATATCATATTACATTACTACTCACCTTCTGTACCTCTCCTGCCTCATGAATTTAGCATTCATCTTATGCTATCAATGACAGGAGGACCTTCATCTTTAGCCTTATGCTTAAATCTGTGTAGGACCTCAGTATAATGTTAGCTTGAGGTCATCTGGCTTGAGCAGATTTACAGTCACCCAGCTGAGATAGTGGCACAAGATGAAAGCAAATCACAGACTTGACTGCTGGATTTTTCTGGTCATCCTAGTTTCTCTGTGGCATGGCGTTTCTCTGAGGAAATGGAAATTTCAAACAAAGTGATTTTCTTTTGATAGATGCCACTTGTTGTGTAGGGGAGAGTTGGGAACGCTGTGCCACATTAGCTTAAAGGGACAGTTCACTCACAAATGAAAAGTCTGTTCAAAAAGTTGTTCAGAACCTGCATGATGTTCTTTCTTCTGTTGAACATAAGGATTATAAGTTAATACCCAATTATGAACCTAGTAGTATACTTAAAGTTAAGATTACTTACATGTTCATATACAAAAATTCTTGTTGTATAAACTATTAAATTAGTATTTACTTAGAGAATATTTCAAAGTTTACTGTAATATACAGTATATCTATACACATTCCTCTTGTAGCCTTGTTCTTGTAACGGAGGCCAGCTAGTAGAGAGCTGTGTAGGCAAACCTCACTCTCCTGGCCTCAAGAGGCGCAATAGCGATGATAGTGGCAGCGGTCTTTAGCGTCTTTGTTAGCACGCCCGCTTCCAATGCAGGTGACACTAGTTCGAATCCCACTCTGAGCGATTGCAAGTAGGACCTGTCACATTGGTGTCGTGACCCGGATGGTAGTGAGGTTTAGGAGGGTAAGTGTAATGGAGGCCAGTTAAGAGCTATGCAGGTACACCTCACTCCCCTGGGCTCAAGAGGCACAACAGTGGCTGACATTAGAGTCTGCTGTCTTGTTAGTGTGCTTGCCTCACATGCCAGTGCAGTTCAAATCCTGCTCAAAGCCGTTTGAGTAGGACCAGTCAAATTGGTGCCGTGACCCGGTTGGGAGTGAGGTTTAGAGGGGTGAGTGTAATAGAGGCCAGCTAGCAAAGAGCTATGCGAGCAAACCTCACTAACCAGGCCTCAAGAGGCACAACAGCGACTGACATTACAGGCTGCGGTCTTTAGCATCCTTGTTAGTGCGCCTGTCTCCCATGACAGTGACACTGGTTTGAATGCCACTCGGAGTGATGTGTATGGGAGTCTGCTGTCTTTAGCGTCCTTGTTAGCGTGCTTGCCTCATAGGCCAGTCAGTTCAAATCCTGTTCAGAGCCGTTCGAGTAAGACCAGTCAAATTGGTGCCGTGACCCGGTTGGAAGTGAGGTTTAGAGGGATGAGTGTAATAGAGGCCAGCTAGTAAAGAGCTATGTGAGCAAACCTCACTAACCAGGCCTCAAGAGGCACAACAGCGACTGACATTACAGGCTGCGGTCTTTAGCATCCTTGTTAGAGCGCCCACCTCCCATGATAGTGACACTGGTTTGAATGCCACTCGGAGTGATGTGTATGGGAGTCTGCTGTCTTTAGCGTCCTTGTTAGCGTGCTTGCCTCATAGGCCAGTCAGTTCAAATCCTGTTCAGAGCCGTTCGAGTAAGACCAGTCAAATTGGTGCCGTGACCCGGTTGGGAGTGAGGTTTAGAGGGGTGAGTGTAATAGCGGCCAGCTAGTAAAGAGCTATGCGAGTAAACCTCACTAACCAGGCCTGAAGAGGCACAACAGCAACTGATGTTAGAGGCTGCGGTTAGTACGTACTTGCTAGTGCACACGCCCTCCATGATGCTGGTTCAAATCCTGCTCAGAGTGGTGCATATGGGAGTAAGGTAAGGTTTACGGTAAGTGTAATGGAGGCTAACTAGTAAGGAGCTGAGCATGTAAACCTCACTGCCCTGGCCTCATAGGTGCAGTAACGACTGACGTAAACGGTTGCAGCCTTTAGCGTCCTGGTTAGTGCGGCTGCCTCCTATGCTGGTGACGCTGGCTCAAATCCTGCTCTTTGCAAGTAGGACCAGTCATATTCAATGTATAATTGCAGTCCAAAAGAAAAAAAAAACCTGTATTGTGTATTCAAAATGAACCACTGTTACATTTACTGCCGATTTCACAGACAATGCTTATGCTAGTTCTTGACTAAAATATGTCAGTGCCATTGTTTTCTCTAAAGATGCAAACCAGTAAGGTGTGCATTTTTTGTTCTTTTTTTCTCTAAGGCACGTTCATAAAAGCTTAAATATTGATCTAAGGCCTAATCCTGGCTTAGTCTGTGAAACCGGGCCTTAAAATACACTTACAAAAGCCTAAAATGCTCAATTTAGTTCCAAGAAGTTTTCAAATGCACACTTTCAAGGATACTAACGCTGACATGTTAATTACTATTCTTACTGTTTGTGTATGTTGTTGATTCTTTCATTCTAATTTCCACTAAATAAATAAATCACCTTTAATCACTTGGATTCACATCTCTTGCAGTACTTCCTATTCAAGTGGTGTTCTGTGCAAGTTTTGCTGATTGATCCAAAGAGACAAATATTTGTGAAACCAGTATAATTATCCAGCTACAGTGATAAACAGCTGCAGCCTAATACACAAGTTAAGTTTTCTAGATGATAAAGATTGCATTAGGTTCAAAGTCGGAAGTGGAATACTTCCGGCAATTAAGTCGTTTTTCAATTGTCAACACGGATGTCTTACAGTAAACGAATTGCAGAGAATAAATGGTTTTGTGCAATGTTAACATTTGTTCTGCAGGTGTACGATTGCCAGCAGAGGGATCATTTGCTAAACAGGTTTAATTGTCATTGAATGTAGGAACTATGATTTAGTGAGGCATTTTATGTGCTTTAATTGAATTTTCATGCGGCATCACACATCTTGGCACAATTACAGTTGTCCCATTTCAAGTGGGATTTTATGGCACTTTTTTCCATTAGAAAGAAACTTTCACTCTCCCAAGTTGAAACCTAGAATTAATGATGCAGTTATCACAACTGCAGTAAAACTTCACTGGAAAAAGCAGTTTAAGATACTCTTTAGCTTAAACTGTTTTCTTGTACAGCAAGTTTTGCCTTTCAGGTCAACTGTCATGGCAGAGCAAAAGTTTTAAGAGAATCTTGATATTCAATAGTCAAAATGTTTAGCTTGTGACCTGAAAAATAACACATCCTGTTTAATGATATGGGAAGTCTATCGCCCCCTTGGGTTCGGATTTTTGTTACCGCAAAGCAAGAACAGCTTTAGTCAGTTTGAGACTTAATGTTTGGAACATATTGGCCATCAGTGTTCATGTATTTATGTATGTTATGTTTCTGGTCTAATGCATCACACACTCAACCACTCAACCAACCACTCACAGCTACACTTAAAAAATGCCGAGATGAGACTGTTGTGCAAGGAATGCTGTATTTGACCCAATTTTGGCTGATAATCATTCATAAACAGTAACCAAATGGTGGCAATATAGCTCCAGGCTGGAGATCTGATACCGTTCTTAACCGTACTGGGTTGGAAATGTGGACTTGAAAGTGTAACACAAGTTCCAGCCTTTCTCTGAGTGCAGATACCAATTCGTCTATGTGCTCATGACAGGAATGCATGTTAAAGATAGAAGAAAACTAATCAAAATAGACTTTGAAACTGACTGCAGTGGGAAGAGAGTTCTTTTAAAACTGGAGGATTTGTCAGAGTTTTGTCTGAATTTACAGTATTCATAAAACAGTAAGAAAAATGTACCCGGATGACCTGCTACATCTGGCGCGTTTCTGAAGTGGTAGGTCACATGACACTGACAACATCCACGTTCATACACCCATTCATACAGAATATACTTTTTTAACGACGTAAAGTAATTGTGATTTTTGATTTCACGATGTGTGTTTCTTGGTGGCAGTACGGATGGGCCGTAGTGAGAATATTTTCATTGGCAGAAGAAAATATTAACAAAATAACTGATCAAATTTAATCAAGTTAATCAATATTTACTCAACAGTGTCCAATGAATGTTTAAAAAGCAACTGTTTCTGCACTTTTTCTCACTTATACAAATGCATGTTGTTTTTACCCTTGCCGATATTTTTGTCCATCTCTGTTTATGCTTATCAGTAAATTTGTTTATTGTGTTGTTACTGAAGTCATTTGTGTGTGTTAAAGTGATTTTAATTTACGACCCATTTTTCAAAATGTTACAGAAGTATTTTAAACAATCACTAATTTGTAAACAGAAATTAGTTAAATCATTTAAACCAACTCAACTCTGGGTTTATCTCTTTTTGACCCAGCGCTGGGTTGCTAAAATGACCCAAATTGGCATATTTAAGAGTGTATAGTTCCACAATACTTTCTATCTAAGTGATTTATTATGACTATACATGACAGTGTACTAGCTCGAATCTACTCTCAACCATTGATTTATTCACCACTTTAACTCCATCTTATTCCGACGGCTGCTGAAACTTGAAGATGGGACCATGTGTCAGTTTCAGTCAGCGGCCTGTCAATGTTTCTTTTAAGGTTATGTCAGACCATATTAGGACCCAGTGTCACATCACAACATCAAAGCCTCCAAATTATTGAGAGGCACAGCTCATTTCCTCCAGATGGGAACCTACGCCTCTATTGCGACTGCTGTGAGTTTATATTCTGGGATGACCTGTGTGCGGACGCTCAATCTTGAGCATAGTATATTTGATTTGGGATTTAGTGAATGCCCCTCTTTTGGTTTGTGTGCCATTTACTAAATGAATTTCCTGCTCTTGGATTGATGCCAACTGGAGTTTAATTCAATTGTATGGAAAATGGAGGAAACGATATATAACTCAACAGTATTTAAGTGCTTAAAAGTAAACATTGTATTTCTGTTTTGAATTTTAATTAAATGTATATTCGAAAGACATGTACTGTTTAAATAAAAATGTAAAAATAAGTAGTGGATTTTTGAGCTTTGATGAATTTAAAACTGAACCTTCTTTTCTTAAGTCTGTGAAATGTGTGCTTTTAATAGGCATTATTACTTACTATCTGGCAGAGCTGTATGGTTTTTTAATGGTCTTCGGAGTATTTGTCTGTCTAAAAGCCCTCTGCAAAGTGCTTTGAAATCTACAGTTGTCTGTGAGGATGATCATAAAGTGTGCAATAATCATTTTGAAGTTGGTTCCATATTTACAATGCTTCTTTTTATTTCGGCTTTTAAAGGGATCATATCGGAGAAAACTTTCCCTTGATCTTTTGAGATAAAAGAGCTTCATGTACTATGAAAACATACTGTAACATTCAAAACTTTTCCCCTTCTGGATGCACTCTGATGAATGCATCATTATGACCACCACATTTGCTAGCGTGGCCTTACAGACCCATTTTCTGTGGAAAATCCCTGTTTTAGTGGCTTGTCTCCAGTTGGAACTGTCCCCAGAAATTTTTACTGTACATTCAAAGAACAAAATTATGTAATTTGGCAACTGGCAAGAAAGACCAAGCAACAGCCTACATCCACTTAATCATGAGGTGTTTGTTTTGAGTAAGAGTTTTTATTCAATTCAAACCGTGTTAGTTTTAACATCTGTGAGAGCACTATCAGCTTTAAAGTTGGGGAAAAACTGCTGGTTAAACAAACAGTTTAATAATATATTTAAAATCTGACATCAATTGTATCATATTTCTTAGCCTCAAATAAGACCCAAAAAACCACAAAGGTAAATTTCAGGTAGAAACAGCTTATATCCTGACTTGTCTACTTGACTTGAACACGTTTTCTTACAAGACATTAGTGTTTGTACAAGTATTTGGCCTAAGTGTTCAAATGGGCATGAAGAACACAAGTGTGCATTGAACTTTTGATTTCCTGATGTGATACTTTTACAACATTGTAAAAATGCAAGAAAAAACTTTAAAATAAACCTCTAACCCCCAGTTTCACAAACAAGGCTTAGGCCTAGATCAGACAGGACCACTTTGGCAAGTTACTTGAGTTTATTGAAACAATTATCTTTGGCGGTATGGTTCCTTATGGGGGTTCTCCCCCCACCCCCCACCTGACTGAACTAACACTGCGCTTGATTTCCATACTAAAATGCATGTTTGAGCTGTTTTAACTGAGAGTAAGTCACTGCCATTGTTTTGTCTCAAGGTTCTCACCAGAAATGCTTTTTTTTTCTTTAAATGCTTTAAGTTTTACAAAATATGCAGACTCATCTTTGTACCAAAAAACAAAAAGTTAAACCACTCTGGCTTGGTTTCACAGACAGGGTTTAGATTAAGTCAGGATTAGACTTTAGTTCAATTAGGACATTTAAGTACCTTTTATAAATGTGCCTTAGAAAAGAAGAATTACTGGTGTGCATCCTGAGACGAAACAATAGCACTGATATATTTTAAGATATGTCAGTGCAAGTTTTTTTTTTTTTTTTTTACATTTTACTAATATATGCACTGAAAAGTTTTCCTCGACAGTGTGTGATTTTAGTCCCTGAACATGATGAATTATGGGACCACTCTGATGTGGCATTAAAGATAGTGTGTATTAGTGTTAAGGGGTCTGAGCTTTGGCATTTTTCATACTTGGGACAGACTCTTGTCTTGTGCACAGGCCCTTAAAATTAATATTTCTTAAAGTTTCACTTTAAGACCAGGCAGTGACTTTTTCGGCTGTCGAATTCGCCCTTTTAGTAGAGCTGCCATACTGGACGTGCCAATTCAGCCATATATTGTAATTCCAGTGGTCCATCTCATCTATTTGACTCCCTCAAAAACAAATAAATGAATTTAATTGGATTTCAGGGTGAAAATGCATGATTTTGATCTGCATTACTACATAGGTAGTTTTTAGTTTTGCTGCTCACCAGCACGGGAAGCAGGACTGGTGGTGGACCAGCTACACCAGCTCAGGTTTGCTTGAGAACAGCATGACTATCCTGTCCACCAGGACCATACTAACTCTTGCCAGCACAAACCAACCTGGAAAAACATGGAATTCATGCTGCTTGGTGGTGGATTTTTCAGCAGGGAATCATTAGGTTGTGGACTGAACCCCTTCTTTTTCAACACAGTGTTTAATAAGGTAACTGTTCAATACTATTAATGGTTTGGGTCTTGGAGTGTTTCAACAGCCTGGACAGTTTGTCTGTGTAACGACACATGCTGAGGGAGCAGGAGACAGCATTATTCAGTGTGCCTACACGTGTCTGTCTGTTGTCTTGATCAATATGATGGGTGATCTCTCAGACAGCACACCAGCACAGAAACCGATGAGCTGAATCTCACAGCAAACGCTAAGAACAGGCTCAGGTGTGATCCCAAACTCGAGGTTTAATTTCATAACATCGCAACACTTTATTTCAGTAATATACTTTAGACATTCTGGTGACTATAAGTAACTTTGCTACATGTCAACTAACTCTCATTAAAGTATTAGTAGACTGTTTAGAACACTTTATTTTGATGCTCCCCAACTGACTATATGTAAGTTAGTCAGCTTATTCTACTGTCTAACAGCGTTACTGTTAACATGAACTAATGATGAAAATACTTCTAAAGCATATAAGACAATACATTATTAAAAATCAAGTTGCATTTGCTAACAATAATCACTGCACTAACAAACATGAACAAAGATTAATGCTTTAAAAAATATATTGCTAATAGTTCATGTTAGCTAATGAAATTACTCATTTTAACAAATGAGGCCTTATTTTAAAGTGTTACTGAAAGAAAGAAAGCAGAAAATGAAAATTTCCTTGGTGGTATTTCTTGTGTTGTGCTTCAATCATATTAGTAATATTTCATCGCATTTCCCCTGTATATTGTAGTTGTCACGATTATCAGTCAAGGTATCTGACTCACCACTAGAGGGCACTTCACATTGGACACTCACTCACTCACTTACACTCACATCCAGTCACACAAACTACATTTCCCAGAAGCCCCTCACCCAATCACTGATCACCCTGCCAGCTGTAGCACATTACCTGAGGTCTGATTACTAGCACACCTGATTTACATCACACCTCTATAAAAGCACCACTCACACTTCCAGTCGCCGCGAGGTATTGTTCTGCTAAACCCAGTCAATTTCCGAGCGTTATATTCCCGTGTTTGTTTTCCTGTTTTCGATCCTGTCTGTTTTACCCGGTGTTTGATCGTTGCTGCCTGCCTCGACTACTGCCTGTATCTTTGACCACGATCCTGTCTTGTCTCCTCAAATCCTGTTTGCTGATCTACAACCATTGCCTGTCTGACCACATTTTTTTAATAAACTGCATTTGGATCTAAACCCACTGCCGCCTCGTTACAGTAGAGAGCTATTTAAATATTGTGTGGGGATTCTTAAAATATTGTAAAAACATGGCAATGTCAGAATGTTTACCTGATTTCACAAAGTACAACATGTCCCTCAAATCTGATTGGTTTATTGGAATGTTGTTCCAGGATCAACAAAGTTGCTGATTAAGGAACAAGTTTACAGTTTAGGTTGATTATACTGATGTAGAAGCAACAAACCCAACATTTCCCTTTGGTTTTATGGATAAAAAAGTTAGCTTTAGGACTACATTTTTGGACAGGAATGCTGTCCCAGGATCAACAAAATATGTTGATCCGAGAACGCGTCTAACTCAGTAAAATCGGGACACGTATCACTTTATATCAAGCTATAAAAGCAAAAAAAGGTTGAAAAAAACTGCAGGGTTCATCAGCTGACTTAGCTTCACTGGTGGTGTTTGCTGATTATGGCACTAGATGCAGGCTGCTCTGACAACAGCAACCCCCAGAAGTATTAGAAAAGCAATAAAGCTGCCTTCACTTGTGATTGAGGAAAGCATGTCCTCTAAATTTCTCTTAGTTCAGAGATTTGCTAGCTGGACACACCAGTACACTAACTGTAGCTTCCAACATTGAGAAGCAAGAGTGGTTCTAGGGTCATTGGATTTTCAGGGCTTAGCCCAGACTATGGGATCATCTGTTGTTGGAAACACTGGAATATGATACACTTTGAAATAAATGTTGAAACGTTGAATCTGCATTGAGTCAGTAAATCTATAAAGTGCACTAAACTTCAGAGGTCACGTCTTCATGTTCTTATTTCATATTCATTATGTCATGTCTTTTATTTTGAAGTTTGTTTAACGATGTTGCATCTTGTTTACATTGGTTCCCTTCCATCATGTGTCATTGTCCTGATATCAGGTACATAACTTGTACTTACAGTACTGTACTGTAATAAAGTTCAAAACTACTCACATACTCATTAGGGGACAGTCGTGGCCTAGTTGGACATGTAACCCAAAGGTTGCAGGTTCGAGTCTCAGTACACTCAAAAAAATATTTCAGGCTAAACATAAGTTTTATGTAATTTAATTACATAGCAATTTTCCATCCATTTGGATTACATAGTTTTAACATAAACAAACTAATAATCTTAATGCGATTCATATTTGTCAGTCATATGTAAATGAAATAGGTAAGATTTATGTAATAGTTGAGTATATGAATAGTGAGAGATTAAATGTCTTTTATCTTCAGTTGATTTCATCGAAGGCTGTGACTGAAGTCAATTGTAGTTCTTGTGTTTCTCTGTCCTCCAGTGATTCTGCTTGTTAACAGCAGGTGTTCATCATTAATGCTCAATCGTCACTTAATGATCTCATTAACTCTGACACTGCTTCAATGGTACTTTATTGTACCATTTTCTGTGAACAATTACATAAATTTCAACTATTTCATTTACGTATGACTGACAAATATGAATCACATTAAGTTTATTAATTTGTTTATGTTAAAACTATGTAATCCAAATGGATGGAAAATTGCTATGTAATTAAATTACATAAAACTTATGTTTAGACAGAAATATTTCTTTGAGTGTACCGGTGGGGAGAGTGAATGTACTTCACCCTCAATACCACGACTAAGGTGAGACCCATGAGCAAGGTCACTTTCACTAAAAAATGGGGCTCAATATTTTTATCTTGAGTAACATGACAATATAACTTACATGAAAACAGCTTTTACTGGGTAACACTTTCTATGAAGCCTGTATTTATAATGCATTATAAGAGTAATGCCTTATAAACAACCTTTTAATATGTTGTATCATCTGATAAATAACCATACCATCAGTTACAATACACTATAATACTTACCTATTTGTGGATCTAACTTTTAAGAATACAATGCATTATAACACCAGATGAAGCCTGCATTTATAAAGCATTATTACTCAGCTCTGTGGAATACTTGATTCTGACTGGTCAATCGTGCCATCCAGCGGTACGTCATTCCCCGATAACAAACACTGAACAGAGATAACACAGGCTCATCCGGGTTACTGAAGTCTGCAGTGCTATACGCTTGCTTGGAAGGTTTTTTCTTCGTCGAAGTTTTGCGTTTGGTGAGCTAATAAAATAAAATTGTGTATAGTTATTTAATGATGTTATCCAGTGTCACTGACTCGCCCTCTCATTTCATTCAAACGCGGCTGCTGCCATTTTGCAACTATTGTTTAATTTGTACACTGTTGGATTATAAGATAAACAGATACGATTTAAAACCGTTCCATCTCAGATCAATCTCTTATGAAATGCCGTTGAATAAGTGTTGTGACTGTACTGTATCACTTAAATGTCTGTCTAGTTTGAACTTGCCGTGCTAACAATTGCTCTTTCCGCGGAAGCTTTGCGTTTACAGAGCTAATAAAATATTTCGACTCGCATCAATATTTCAAGTCTAATTATTTACTTATGCGGCAAGCAGCCTTGTAATATGCAGGATAATGCACATCCAGCCAGTCGTTATCTCAGAATAAACCCCTTCAGGTTGATGCAAGATCACCCTGTCGGTGACAACCGGCAACAACCGGCTGGATGTGCATTATCCCTTTCTTATAATGCTTGTTTCTAAGCAGTTCTTCAAGTCAGAGGCTGATAGCTTAACTCGGTTCGCCTTAACTATAAAAGTTACATCAGACATGCCCAAAAAGTCTTGAGTTTTCATTGCCGTATGTATTTTAAAACACTCAAATATCAATAACCCCAGAAACCCAGTCCTACCACCAGGCAGGTGCATTAAAAATGACCATGAATTATGCTGGTGGGCAGTCTCCAGAAATTCTCAAAACAAATCTTAAAAAAATTGGGGGATAAGCCGTTTGCCATACGCAACCGATTTAACCTTGCGACCCTGCATGCTGAGTCAAAACACTGCTGTGCTTCAGCTCGCCACTTGATTTCCATCTTTTGTTATCTTGTGCAGGGTAATTATGCACATTATGCATATTCTTGCCTGGTGCTCTGATAAGAAAACCATTTATCTAGAAAATAAATATAAATGTAAATGTGGGGGCACCTCCTAACGCAATCACTGACGGATTGCCAGTGTGGACCTGTTTAGAGTATATCTCTCCATTTCAATAAATCGATTCGAAATACAACCATTCAGTAATATCACACAAAAATGTTGCGGAAACTCTCATCGTGGAATTAAAATATATACAGTATTTTGATGCATTGTTTTATTGCAAAAAACAAAAATGTTCTAATCAAACAGTGTGGAAAACATCTTGAATAAAGAATAGCAAACATTATGAATCTACTTGGAATAGATAAAACACCTTTTCAGAGCAAAAAATTAACATATATATTAAATGTCATTGAAAGTCTGAGAAATATTAAGATAATTTTTAGCTATGTCGCCCAGCTCTAATATCTCATAATAGATTTTATAGCGTCACTATAAAAGCAAAATAATGTATTCATAAGAATTAAATAGTTCCAGAGAGTTTAGATTGTTGGGTAAATGGACTGTGCAAATGATTTTAAACACTGACATGATTTAAATGGTTTTCATCACAGAACATGCTGATCATTTCAAAAATACATAGCCTAAATTCATAGCTTTGTTTCAGTTATTTTGGTATGGAGAGCAGAACGCATTGATGAAATGTTATTGCTTAAATTCACAGGTCAGCGGTCATGGCCCACCAGATTAATGTATTGTTCTGACAGTGGAAGAGTAGAGGAAAGGCATTGCTTATTTTTTTTATTTTCATGACAAACTTTAACGTACAAGTTTACTGCGACTGCCTGTAAAACTATAATTGCAAAAGGCCATTTACTTCTAAAAGCGGAGTCCAGCATAAGAAATCTGAACCTGCTGCAGGGTTTTGTGTATGAAGTCTCTGAAGACTCTCAAAGCTTTCCTGGAATCTTTTGAAGTTTTGAGTCCATGGCTGGAATTGCTCTCTGTTCTCTGCAGTCATGTACCTCTCATTCAACTTTACATATGCCTGTTTTCTTTTTTAGAGATGTTGAGGTATGAGCAGAGCAGAAAACTGTGCCTGCTGAGAATTCCTGAATTGTGGACAAAAACCTCACTGAAAAATAATGGCAAGAAGTTTGATAGAAAGTACCGAGACCTGCAAGACATGCAGAAATATATACAGCCAGAGTTAGAAACACTGCATTAAATTTGCTGCTTAAAATAAGCAGCTACAATTCCAGAGTTTAACTATCCGTTTGAAATATAACCTTCCTCTCAAAGATATCTTTCTTACACTAAAAAAGACTTTCTTTCTCTCACTGGGGTTTTGGCCTGATGCCCTGTAAAGAAGCCTTGTTAAGAACATTATTTAAAGCTGAACTGAGCAGAAATTGAGGTGGAATCAAGAACGAGAGATGGATAGTGACAGAAGTGGTGAAGGGGAGGCTGATGAATTTATGTGCTTAATTTAGTCTGTAGTTCATAGATAAACTGTGAGATGCAGAGGAATCCTATGAATCATGGTGAAGCTTTTTTTTTTTTAACAAACTTCAACAAGGTGAACATTTCAATTAGTATCATGCTACTTTTCTTAACAATTAGCAATGTAGTTTTGCAATTACTGTTAAAATCCATACGCACACATATGGTAAAAGCATGGCTTTTAAATAAAACACTATGGTTTTGACTCAGTTATGTAAATTAGTGTGTTTACAACTTTTATTTAATGTAATCTGTTCAAGTTTATTGCTGATCATCATTGTTTTCAGATTTAGATTAAGAATACTTGAAGATATATAAATATGAATAAATACATAAATTATAAAAAAATATCCAAATTAAATTATCCTATAGTTAAAGTGTGTGTGCGAGTTCAATCATGAGGGCGCGGATAATCACATATTGCAGCATGGCACAAGCTGATTGGCCTCTGCTGATCGTCTAGCCAAAGAGATTGCTTGCTCAATATTTAAATAGTCTGGTTCAGGGCTGTCAGCTAGTCCTGCATCAGAGTTGAAATATAGAGTCAAGTCAAGTCAAGTCATCTTTATTTATATAGCGCTTTTTACAATGCAAATTGTGGCAAAGCAGCTTTACATTAATAAGAAAATGGTGTCATTGTGCAGCCTATTCTATATATTATTGATTCATTCCGTTGCAAATATCAGTAGTTATTAGTCTAGGTAATTTAGGTATAGCAGCACTGCAGAAAACAGTGACGTAATCGTCCGGCTCAGATCAGTTCACATACAACGGCGCCAATGCAGGCATATTAAAAACACTGCTGAATATCAAGCAAGTGTCCCCAACTTAAGCAAGCCAAAGGCAACAGCGGCAAGGAACCAAAACTCCAACAAATGGAGAAAAAAACCTTGGGAGAAACCAGGCTTAGTCGGGGGGCCAGTTCTCCTCTAGAGGAACTACCAAAGTTTGTCTGAAACCCTCCACCTCCCCCAGCTCCACCTGCCTAGATCTGCTATGGGATTTATGCATGTCTATTCATGTCTGTGTATGTATTGGCAGTAGCAAGTGCATACTTAGCAGACCTAGTCTGCCAATAGCAAATACATTAACGTCGCTATATCCATTAACGTGCTAAGTTGTCACGATGAGCCGAATACCTTATTTATTATGATTATGGCTTCAAAATGAATTACGGATACTTCCCAATAATAGGGAAAATATTTGGCAGACCCATTCACTCCTCATGTGATTATGAATCGATTCAATCATAATTATAGTAGCACGCTACCTTCTCTGCGTGTCTCTCACAAATCAAGTGTCGTTGACAAGAGTGATATCAACTAAAATACTACATCATTCACATTTTCTAGTTTTCAATATGTCTATTCAAATATTTTAAACTTTGTACGATATGATACATGAATGAATGTAAACTTTATGAATGAAATGAACCCATTTGTCAGAAATCAAAGCTTTGACGAGTTATTTCAACCAAACTGCAACATCATACACATTTTCTACTACTTGATGTGTCACGTTGGGTTTGGGTTTTGTTTGTGTTCATGTCTTTTATTTTGAAATTCTCATAGTCTTGGTTCCTGTTTGTGTCATGTGATTCATTGCCCTCATGTGATCATCCCTGCTTCCCAATGTACATACTATCCACCCTAAATAGGATTGAAAATGTCACATACTATTTAGGATGGATAGCATGTACATTGAGATGCAGACCATGACTTGCGTTTCCCAAGTTTCATGTGATTGGTTCCCACATTTTGTATGTCATGTTCTTATTGCTTGTTTTTGGTCATGTGATCCGTATAGTCCTGTAATTAACCCCTCTTGTTTGCCATGCTACTTTGTAGTGTATTGAAGTAAGTTACTGTTATGATGCTTCAGCACTCCATGTGGCAGTCCATTGTTTCATGTCAAGATTGAGTTTATGTTTTGTTTCAGTTTTTGGATCTTCATTATTGTAAATAAACTGTACAATTTCACGAAAGCCCTGCCTACTTTTGCATTTCTTCGCATACAGATAGAAATAATTTTAAGATTGTTACTGATACAGATATTAATATTATTATTACATTATTATTATTGATATCATGTAAATGCACATATTTTTAGGCACCCCCTTTCCATTGTTATCCAAAAAGTGAAACATCTACACAGAGGACCTGAGTTACACTCTAAGGATGTACTGCACTGCCAGTATTATTTATTTATTTCTTTTTTTTTAAAGAAAAGCTTTGAAGAAGAGAACAGCTCTGCTGTGTCTCAAAGCTGCATGAGTTTCTATTCTCAGCAGGTTTCTCAGATGATGCCGCTGATGGCAAAGCTGCATCATCACTGTCAGATTTCCCAGAATTCCTCCCGCTTTGACAACGTCAGCTCTGCATGATACAGGAACGAACAATGAATATCACACATGTATGAGTCAACAGCTTTACAATGACACACACACACACTTGGGTATCTCTACAGTAAATAATCCCAATGCTGTTTGAAGTTGTACGCTTATGAAACGTCCCACATTCATTTTCATCCCAGCTAGAGCTGGTAAAAATGTAAATACACCCATTTTAAAAGTATATTTTATTTTGTACAAACAACAGTGCATATGAAATATGTAAAATGCACATATTTACACAATGACTTTGAGTAACTCCATAAATAATTCACATCTGTTCTTTGCAAGCAGTTTTTTTTTTTAAACCCACAGTAAGAATTTAATTCGATATGAACTTAGAAGTCAACATGAAAGCAAAACTGACCCTAATTATGTAATATGAATTGCTGGTCTTATTGTACATTGCTAAGAAAATGTCCAATGAAAGTCTTTGCAATCTTTCATCAAAACGTTATAACATTCTCCGCCTCTGAAATTACTTTTCAGTCAATGTCACAGAAGCTGTGAAGGCTACTGGTTAACCTTTCAGTTTCACACACACACACATTCTTGAGCCTTCAATTTTATTGTCATGAACATGTTCCAAAACCAATGCGGTGTCAGATTTTGTATGTGTGGGGTCAAAAGTCTTCCTCTGATTTCTGCAGCACATTAATGGCCTACAGTTTTTTTAGTTCTGAATTCAAAGCACTCAAGGATAAGAAAGGTCACTGGATCTGGTAACACTTTATTTTAAGGTGACACTTACACATCTTACATATACTTACTATAGTAAGAACAGTATATTACAAGCAACTAACCCTAAACCAAATCTTGACCCTTAAACATGTTTATTAATATTATTCAGTACCTATTTGTGTGGTTACAATGTAACTCATATTTACCTTAAAATAAAGTGTAACCCTGGATCTTTATTCCACTGCCATATGTTTTACTTCAAATCCAACTCTATTTTGTCCATGTGACTATCTATTTTGGGTTACACTTTATTTTAAGGTGTCAGTTTTACAGTGTAATAATACATTTAATTACTGAGTAATAATAATTAACTGCATGTACTTACTATAGGTTTAGGGTTAGGTTGGGGGTTTGGTTTAGGGTTAATTGCATGCAATTATGCATAATTTCTAGTTATTACTACAGTAACTACATGTAACATGTGTAACAATGACACTGTAAAATAAAGTTTTACTCTATTTTGTATTTATGCACAGTGGTTACTACTACTTTTTCAAAGTTTATATCACTCTGCCTGAGCGACTGTCATGGCGGTCGATCAAATCCATTTTTTTTTTTATCAAATACTTCACTTGTTGTACCACAAACTGTAGTTTTAAGAGTTTTTAGGCTAGAATGTAGTTGTTTAGACCTGAAATATGTGACTCACATTTAATCATATTGCCTATTTTACCATTTGTTTAGACGTTTTCGGAGATGCGAGCTCCAGGCCATCAGTGGCCGTTCAGTGCTCGTGTACCCACTGAGAACAGCTTCATCTCGGCCAGTGCTTCAGGGATTTGTCTATTAGACATTACAAAAATTAGCTTTAGAAAAAAAAGATTTATTTGATTCAACATTTTATTGTTTATTACACAAATGTTTAGGCTTCGGGTGAACTATACTTTTAATAGTTTTTTTTTTTAATATGGAAATATGAGATTTTTTTTTTCTATAATGAAACTAAAATGAAACTAAAACTGCCACTTGGTGGCTGTAAATGTCAAAATGAGTAAGTCATTTTACATCCCATTCTGTAATGTTAACCTATAGAAAAAAAAAAGTGTAAAGTGTGTACAAAAATGTGTTAAAAAATGCCAAGAATGAGGTGTAAGGCAGCAGCAATCATGTGGATCTAAGGAAACTACAGCAAAACGGAAAGGCTCTAACTTGAATCTGCAAATGCAAAACCATACCATTGTGCCTAAAGGTTTAGTGTTAACCAACAGCCAAATAGTCATTAAGGACTGTTTCAAGCTACTGTCGTTGGTAATGCAGGTGAACTGGTCAAAAATCCTCCTAAAATGAGGATGAAGGAAGTGTTTGAGTAGAAGTCGTTCTACAAAAAAAGTAGTATGCAAAATCACATTCAGCTCTGACTCCATTGAATGATTTTTCCCCCTCCAAACCAGTTCAGTGTAAACCCGTCCCAAAGTTGATTCTAAAGATTTCACTGGTCATGTCAATGTCTGCATACACAACATGGAAACAAATACTAAGACTAATATAAATCTAAACCCTAAACATAGTGTTGGTATAGCTTTAGTACTGTTTGGCACGATTGGATCCATCCACAATTGGACCCACCATCCATCAGATCCAGATTGAAGGAACTACGTCTTACCCTACACTTCTTTGACTGTTCTATTTGACTCGAAAATATAACATTAAAATGGATTGTGTGCTGCAGTGATGTATTTTTGTAGGCCGACCCGTAAGTTAAGCATCACAGTTAAGCATGGTTCCCTAAACAAAAACCCAATAGGATTTGTCTATTGTTGCAGAAAATAAGCTCTGTGGTCAACAAAGGTTTATGATTCTTGTATGGTTTGCACATCAATCTTCACATATTAACAAAACTTTTACGAATTTTGAAGCCTCAAAAGTAAAAAGCTAAAGGTAGGCTACAAATGCACTACACAACATGACTTCAATGCCACCACCAGTAAGCTTTAGACAACTCTTTCAGTCTTTACTTAAAAGAAAGTTGGAGTTGTAAAAGTTTGTAAGGGTGATTAAGAACACAAAGATGCTCTAAACTAGTGAGTCGATGAGTTTATGATGACATTTAATGACCTCTACAGTCACATTAGACGCTTGTTAGCAGCCGCCTTTTTCAAAACAAGTAAACAGCTTTTAAAAAAGGGGGTATTAATTATGTAGAATAAAACATGAACATATTTTGAGCTCATGTTAATCACAGACCTTATTTCAGACATTTAACTAAAAACCCATCCAAAAAAGCCATTGAGTTTAGGACAAACAAGCCAGAAGTGATAAAATACTAACTCCCAGTTTTGGCCTACAAAAATATGTCATCCCTGCAACGCTCTATAATGTTTCATGTTGACTTTAAAATTCATGCACAATTCTGGCACTTTCAGCATTCATAAAACTACTCGAGTCTGACCTGCATCGTAAAGGAGCTCCAAAACTCCCCGAAAAAAACGGTATTTTGCATTTATTTTCGGCTCGCAGTATCCAACCTTGTAACCACCACCAGCCAATTTTTTTCAGATACAGTCGACTCTAAAGATGGTGATTATCAAGGTACCATCTCGCTTACCATCAGTAGCTCATCTGGAGGCAAAGTTTTGCTTTGGATCAAAGTAACCAAGCGTCTTCTGACGCATCTTCAAGCTTGACGTCAATGACCTCAGTCCAGCAATTCCCATGAACCTGTTGATCCCAGCATTCTGGGGATCCTGACTTGTTTTACTGCCCAGGGCTGGCCTCAGTTTACCACAGACATCTTTGAAGCTCAAAGGCAGTCCCTGCACAGCGCCACCTGGCCGTGGAGGTAGTCTCTGCACGGGCAAAGCCGCTGGTGTTTGGCACTGACTCCAGCGCAACTGAACAGCAGCGGCTCCTTTTGCTGGAAACACTCTCTCCTCTCCACCTGTACAGCTGGAAACACATGGTTCTTCTCCGCTTCCAAAGACTCACACTGAGCATTAAGCCTGAAATACACACATTCACACATAATGTACTTGTTACAAAGAACCACAGACAAGAACAGAGGGGGAAAACGCAGTGAATAGAGAACAATGACTGCTCATTTTTACAGCGGTCTTGGTTACATAAATACATTTCTCATATATTTTCTTCAGAGGGATTTAAGATCTGTCAGCTTTAAGCCAAACCATCCAGCTGTGAGATGAATAAAACATTACAATTTTTGATTGAAACAAAATAATACATGAAAATGAGGGGGGAAATCTTTTTTTTTTTTTCTTTTTAGTACATGAACTGCTCAT
The DNA here is from genome assembly GCA_038088235.1 of Zacco platypus. Lineage (NCBI taxonomy): Eukaryota > Metazoa > Chordata > Actinopteri > Cypriniformes > Xenocyprididae > Zacco > Zacco platypus. Next base: position 34,060,609 of record CM076083.1, on the reverse strand, counting down.
TCCATGAAGCAATGAAAACAAAACTACAGTACCATATAAAACTGCTGATTAATTGATTATAAGTGTAGAAAATATACATTTTACGTTTTTATTCGAGACTTAAAAATGTATAAGCTTTTTTTATGTGGAGAAAATGACTGGGACATTTGCTTCGGGAATGTTCCACTTTACCATGTTTCAATGGAAACATGCTATGTAATTTTGAAACAAATGATAAGGCTTTCTATGAAGCGTACTCTTTTAAAAGTGTAAATATGAATACATAAGAATTATATTATACAGTCGTTAAAATTAATATCATAACTTCATATTAACTGGAATAATAGATGCCAACGAAGAAATAAATAAAACAAATATATTTAAGCAAAAATGCAAACAATTCAGTATCACTATGTGTCTCTCACCCATTGAAGGCCTCCATATTATTGATGAAAGGAAAGAAAGCTGGCTCGCAGATTAGACCGGCATCCTGGCAGGTTCTCACACAGGACGAGGCTTCTGGAGACAGGAAGAGCCGGAGGGCGCTGAGAGGGGGCCAGCAGGCCGGAGCAGAGATGTTGGGAGCCCAGATCAAAGCTGTGGAGTTGGGCAGATGAAGGAAGGGACTGGGTGGATTCCCGGGCCATGGTCTGGATTCGTTGGCTTTAGGGAATGGACTGCTTCGGTGACAAAAATCCTACAAAAAACAAGAATTTGACTGAAAAAATCCTTGGAAGAGAGCCTTGTGATACATTCTCAAAACAACAACAGCAAAAAAATAGTTTCACAGGAGTTGACACAAAATTCAAATGATGCTGTTTTAGTACAATTTGGTGATTCATCCAATCAATTCAATCAGACAAAACTATGTTTCATTTAAATAAATAAAACAAATAAATAAATAAAAACTGTTTTACTTTTGAGCTTATCTTAATTTTTTAATGACATTTGATGAAAACTACCATATTGCAAGGCAAAGGCTTTAATAGACGCCAGACATCAGGCCTGTTACAGCAATAGTGAAAACTGTAATGAAAACTAGAACTATAAAGTTTTATTTAATGGTTCTAATTTTATATGAATAGGTCCACAACACAAACATAATGATATCGTATGATATTAATTGATATTGTTTGAATGACTTTCAGAATATTATTTCCATCTGATGAACAATACAAACGTTGACAGCCAATCAGAGGGGCTGTTTTCACGTCAGTTTTCAACAAAAAACAAAGTTTTATGCATTTCGGCCTTTCATTTACTTTACAACGGCAGTTTGGGGCCTAAAAATGGTAATTTTTAAAGTCGTGATTCAAAGAGCACGTTTTAGAAAACGATATCTTTTATCATCTCCGTTTAAACAACAAAAACGTGAATTTGTGAAAACGGAGGCGTCATGCGGATTACGTGTTCAGTCTATCGGCATGTAGTGTTTCTTTACCAAGTGCCAACTACTGGCCTGACATGAATAATACAATGTTTTTAGTTGTTTTCGCAGATCCATCTGAACGGGGATTGTTTTGACTATGTTGTCATCTCTCCGTGAAAAAAGTGTACACTTTTCAGTTTTTAGTACATCATTGTCGAGTAAATGTACCCAGAATCGATCCGATTTTAATGAACATTGACAAACAACAGAACTGCAGTGCGAGCTTATAAAATAAGTTACCAACTGTTGGTGTGGATGATAATATAGTTATTGTATCATGTCTTTATAGTTATCATTCTTGGTGTGAATGGGCCAATAGTTCAGTAAAAAAAAAAAAACAAACAAACTTGTATCGTGTACTTTTATAGTGTCATATGCAAAAACATATGGCATTTTTTTACAAAATATGATTGCTTTTTAACTACTATTTTTCTTTTTAAAACTTTAATTGTCTATTTGTAATGATTTTTAAAAAAATTAAATACTCTGAAGGGTCTTATTTAAAAAAGACACAATTATACCTGTAGTACAAAGCAGTCATTTTATTATGTGTATGTTATTTTCAGGTTTGAGCTGAAAAAAAGGCACTGACTATTAGAGGCGCTGAACAAAGCATTCAGAGCAGTTCAGGTTCTCAAAAGTGTGTTTCAGTGTGTGCTCACATCAAATCCCGAAGGCGACTGACTAGCTAGCTCAGCATATACGTAGTTCACATCATAGGCAAAAATATGCTTACACTTATTCTCTTACATTTTTGTCTACGTGTGCATGTGTAAGCGTAACACAGATCGCAGACTTGCACTGCTCCCAATTCTTACACTTTCTGTCCCAAATAGTGTGTAACATAAATAGAAGTGTATCCCAGATCATAATATTAATAGTTACTTGGATGATAAACTTTTTCAAGAGGTTTTTCAAAGTGACTCTTGTTGTACCATTTTTATGACATTTATGACATTTTTGGCTTGTGAGATTGATAGATCTGAGACTCAAAAGTGACTCAAATTGTGTATTTGAATTCATATTTCCGAGGGTTCTTATAAAATGGTGAACAAAATAAATGGGAACACTAGTGGACAATTTTCTCTAGTTGCTATAGAATAATATTAAAATATCAATCTGTTTTATATTTGACTTCAATAGTATTGACCTTGAAATGCCTACGCATGCCATCGTTTTAATTATACCACATGGAACCAATCCTACTGATATAAAACCGCAAAAAGATAATGTCACTGATCACTACTGCGTAGTGTGGATATTTGCCATATTGCGCCGGGTTATCAACTAGAACATTTCTCCCGACAACTATAGATAGATTCACAAATAACCTGCCGGATCTGTCTCAGCTGCTCAGAGAACCCAAACACACAAATGAACTTGAGGAAATGACTAGCAGTATGGGCACCATTTTCTCTAGTACATTAGAAACTGTTGCACCCATTAGATTAAAAAAGGTTTGAGAGAAAAATACTGCACCATGGTACAACACTATTACTCCATCAAGAGAGAAACTCTCAATCTAGAGCGCAAATGGAGACAAACTGGTTTAGACATCTTTAGAATCGCGTGCAGACAGCACTTCCCGTTATAGAAAGGCTCTAAAAGCAGCCAAGGCCGAGCGTCTCCACAAACTCGTAGAAAATAACCAAAATAATCCAAGGTTCTTGTTTAGTACAGTGGCTAGATTAACAAATAAACAGACTTCACCATAACAAAATATTCCATTGCAGTTTAGTAGTAATGACTTCATGAATTTCTTCACTGAGAAGATTGAAAGCCTTTGACGGCGTTTTATGATTGAGCTGTAATTATTGCCCCTGATATATATTGTGAAAAGCGTTATACAAATAAACGTGAATTGGAAAAATCTGAACACGTACCTGATGTTGAATGTAAGCATTCACTCGCTCCAGCATGCCTTCACAAGTGTACTCGTATGGTATAAAGGGCTCCACCTAAGAAGAGACAAATGCAAAAACACGTGCTGTTCACTTAAATAATACCTGTCCATGCGTGCCATTATTGTGAAGCCTGAACAAACCATGTGGCTTGATTCAGATTTTAAGAAACCTTATTCTTAAATAAATAATAAATGAACCATTTGTAGGTTTGTGATACTATTGAAATAGTCTTTGTTGGTTTAAGTAGTCTGATTTGTCAATCTCTGCTTCGACCAATGGCAGATGGTCTCTTGTTTTCATTCACTCCTTCAAGTTAACTATATAGAATAATAGGGAAAAGTGAATGAGGGTATGGGGGTGATTTCGAACACAACTAAAGACTGTGAGCAAGAATTACAAAATAATAGACATGAAGAAATGAACAAAACTTAAAAGGCTTAAAGGTACAGTAATTTTTCGCCCGCTAGAGGTCGCCTATTCAAATCAATGGCGTAGCTTGATGATGCCAAGTTTGAGCGTGGAATCTTGGGACATGCGGTCTTCACCTCACATCCGGTGGAAAAGAAAAAGGATGGGGCTCGGGCAGAAATCATGTTCATGGATGCGATTATTATTAATGTTACTGTAGTGTGAAGCAAAGCAGGAGCGAGTGTTGTGGAGCTGAACGAGGAGCTGGAGCGATTGTTAATGAGAGACGAATGCGAGCAGCGGGACTTTTATTATGCCAGTCGCTGGCGCTGCTTCCGCTTTTTTCCAGTCATGAGTATGAGGTAACGCAGCTCTTTTTATCATATTAGATACATTTGAGTGTGTTGAAATGATGTTATAAGGTTACTCTGTACGTTCACTCGCGGCTGCTGTGAGACACTTGTTCACAGTGCAGTAAGAGAGATCCATATCATGTTAAATAATGGTGGCTTGTGTTGATAAATGGCATGCAATTCATTTTAAAACGTGTTGTTTGATGGAGAAAATTCTGTATTACTGTTAAAATAAAGCAGCATCTGATTATGCTGTTAGCTACTTGACAAAATAGTGTTTCTCTCAGGCGGTAAAGCATGGTACTCGCAAAAAAGCAAGAAATTAGATTTAAACAATAAGACTAAAAGTGTTGAGCATTATTACAATAATTAGTTTTCTGTCTATAAATGTATCAAACAGATGTGTCTGTGTTCCCACATGTAATATAGATTAAAGCGTCTTTGTTTCCATGGTTTCTAAAAAATAAAACCGGACACCGAGGGTAACGTGGATATGATGCCATTTACACGCGACTCCCTCACACGTCCCGAATCCTTCATTAAAACTGCGATTTTCTCAGGATTTATAAATAGTTGGAAACATTTGGGATATTGTAAGTACTCAACTAAACAAAATATTTAACACTGACCTAGTGCTTTTTGGATGTTTTACTGCAAAAAAAATTACATATTGCAGCTTTAACGCAATATGAGCATAAGTAAATAAAAACAACTGTCATTTGTAGGTGAAATATTAAAATTCTATGATGGAATAGACAAAAATCACAACATTCCCACTTTTATAGGTTTTCACCGATGCTCCTACTTCTAACTTACTCTTTTATTATTTAATTTTAAAATAGTTCTGGTGTCTCCATTAGGCTGGAAACCACCAAAAAAAAGCATTAAACCAACATTAACCAGCATAAGTCCTTTCAGCAGAAACACACAATCATTCCTGGAAATGCTGATATTACACTGTGTTGAAACAAAGTTCAAATAATTGACCTTTTTAGAAGTGCTGACAAAGACTGCAATTTGCATGTCATATCATTACGTGGGCGACGGTGAAACTCAACCCAACTTTGGAAGGACTGATCTTGTGTGCATCTATACAACTGTAAACTTTTGTTCTCTATGCTCAGAAACATGCCATGTCTTTTGTTTTCTTTCCTTTTTTTGTACTGTAGATGAAAAAAACAACAACTTCATAATGCTTTCAAACTTTTGAAAGACAGTGCGTGTGTTTCCATAACAACAGGAAGTTTGTGCTTTGAGAAAGCAGCTGAGTCAGAACTAAAGTCTAAGATGAATGAAAAACATTGAACGACACTCCAGCGTATAATTGGCGCCATGAAAGGTTTATATAAAAGCATCTCCAAAACATTCCTCTTCCAACTACTAGACATGTCTTGATAAGAGTACATAAATCGTATGGCCAAAAATGTGGCCATTCTTTTTCAATATTTCTATATAAAGCCATGCAACAACCACTCTTACACTAAACTAAATTTACCTTGTCTTTGAGTATGTCTTGAACAGCTGTCTCAAATTCTTGAGAGTTGTTGAAGTCTACTGTTATGACATGGGGTTTGCCAATGTACTGTTCGGTGTACGGATGCTGAGCTGACACCTGATGGGAAGACAAATGAGTGTTATCTACGATGTCACATTGTGTGGTTGCAGTAAAGGGATGAGTTGAATGCAGTAGTTAACTTTAATGAACAATAAATCAAATTAAAGAACACTCAGGAGAACAAGATAACGCACAGGAGAAAAACAACCACTAAACAAAGACATTTATCTCAGGTTACTTGACTATAACCCTGTTCCCTGAAAAAGCAGGAACAAGATGCTGCGCTTGATTAGCGCTATGGGAAGTGGCCGGCTGTGAATATGCGTGAAAAGCGTCAATGGAATTTATCTAGAACTTTCATAGCCTCTCGCATGGACATCATCAGCATGTGCCTGGATCAGAGGCTATAATTAGATGCGCCACATGTGGATTGTCAGGTCTGAAGAGCAGTCCTGGGACATCCTCAATGAAGCACAGCATCTCATTCCCACTTTTGGAAAAGGGTTACAGTCAAGTAACCAGAGACGTTCCCTGAAAAAGCGGGAACGAGATGCTGATTTTGATTAGCGCTATGGGAACAAGAATAGCCGCTGCATTGGAGAGCCCTTGGTTGTGTAGTGTGTGCTCACAAGAACGCCCGAGGTCTCAGACATGAGCTTGTGATGATGAGACGCCGGAGTGGCATGAGCCCGGAGTTATGAATGTGTGCAGAGAGGACCAGCCTGCCTCATCACAAACATGCTCCAGCCAAACCTCTAGAAGAGGCCCTGATGCCTACTGGCGAAGCTTGACCACGCACCTCATCGGCAAGGGCAATAGCATCACTCACCCAATGTGACTTTGTCTGTTTTGTGGAGACCGCCCCCATTGCAAACAAATATTTGCTCTGACTTCCGCCTGACTTTAGTGTGGTGGACGTAGGACCGGAGAGCAAGGACTGGACAAAGCCTGTGAAGTCTCTCCTGATCCGGCGTTGAGAGGGCAGGAGGCAAGAGAGAGGTGATAGCCATAATAAAAACCATTTTCAGTGTCAGAAGCTTATCAGGCACTGACACTAGACGTTCAAAGCCCCTGAAGGACAATGGCATGCAGGAATGTTGGTTTTATCGGGAGGCCTCAGTCGTCTGGCCCCGCAAATGAAGCGATCAAACAGAGAATGCTTCCCCCTGTTAATCAAGGCGTTTCAAGCTGACATAGCAGCTACATAACTCTGCGTGGCATGTGTCTGAAGATAATTTCTTCTCCAGAAAGTCCAGAACTGAAGCAGACTGGATCTGCATCACGTGTAGTACACCACCCTTCAAAAACACCCCTTTTTTGGCATAAATTCTTCTAGTGGAAGGAGCCCTCGCACTGTCTCAATAACTTCAGGGGAAAGCCCAGTGTGCCTCAGTTGGTCCCCTCAGGTGTCAAAGCTGGGGATGAAATATTGTCCTCCACACTTGCGATAGAAGGTCCCTCCTTTCCTGTATCACCCAAGGCGAGCCGTCGAGCAGAGTTATTATCTCTGAGAACCATACTCTGTTCGACCAACGCCGCGTTATCAGTAAGAAGCACATACCCTTGTTGGTGAACTCTGGCTAGAACTCCCGGGAGCAGAGAAACTGGAGGAAACGCCTGTATACATTCTGCCATGTGGTGCCAGCGCATCCAGACCCAGAGGAGGCTGGGTGACTCAGAGAGAAGTGGAGGGGTAGAGGTCCATCTCTGTTTCATAAAATCTACCAGATTTGTTTCACTACCTCGGGGTGGAGTTTCTCATGAAAATGATTATGATTATGTGCAGAACAGCAGAACTTGTGTGCCATTCACAGGATAAAAAAAAAAATGAGATGAGAATTAAGCCACAGAATGTGATTTTATATACACACATATACATATATATATATATATATATAAAACGGACAGATTGCACTTACCTCTCTGGAAGTGGGCTTTCCTCTGAAGAACTCATGGTTGAGGGAGCTGCGAGGGGGGTTGAACTTTGGCTGCAGGAATATGCAGCCATTGGCTATGGCCTCTAAAGGGGCGGGGCCTTCATAGGGAAAGCCAAACCCCATGAAGAGCTAGGAGAAAATGTAATATAAATATAAATTGGTATAAACTCAAAGTTATGGTTGCCAACAGATTAAAAGCTTAATGAAATATTACAATTAATAACATCAGCAAGGTGAGAAATAGTAAAGCAAAAGCAATATAACACTTTACTTTACATAAAAAGTAATGCAATATTGTGACAAATTATTTTTAAAAGTAACTTTTTTTATCAAATACTTATTATCAAAGACTTGACAGTACAGCATGCTAATAGTACCTTAGCCTTTCTCAGAAGCTGCTGTAACTCCTGTTGGGGCAGTAAGCCGTGGTTCCTGACGAATGCTGGCACCTCTGGGGGACGTTGTGCCTCATAGTACACTGTCCCATGGATGTCCATGTAACGGTGTAAAATGGTCAACAACTTCTCCTTACCCTGCATAAGCATAAGATGTGAGAAGATGAGAGTAAACTGTGCTCAGTACATTTACATTTGTTTACTTGAATAAATCTTGCAAACTTATTGAGTCAGAACAAAATTGAGCAAAGTTTGTCTATATATTCATGTTTTTTTTTGACAGTTCATTTGCTATCTCATGTCAGTGTTTACAAAATAAAGACAGCAAATAAAATTGTTGTGTAGTGGTCAGAAACTTATTCATTTAAGAATTAGGTTACCATTGCTTTGCTTTGCATGCTGAATGTTGATGTCTACTCAAGCAAGGTCGACTGCAAGATTCACAACAGTAGTTAGAAGTTCCCAAAAGGGAACACTAATCATCCTAATGGTGACAAAGCCATTTTAGGAAAAGTCAACTTATAGTTCTTTCAAAATTGTATTGACAATTCAACATTCAAGCTGACTTTGGAAAATGAGCGAAGGCAACTAAAGAGAAAGATAGCAGCAGAAGTGGAGGAAATGAGTCATAAGTATATTGAGAATTGTCCCACCTCAAAAAACTCTTTTGCTTGACAAAATGATACTCAAACCAATCAAGTAATCTTAACTTGGGTTTTCTAAATAACTAAGACATAGTATGTGAATAGTACAGATTTTACTTCCTTTTAACAGTAGCAGGTTTTTACAATAAAGTTGGACAGAAATTGTCGGACATTAAGTAAAGATAACTAAAATGGGTTAGTCAGAACAACTGGTAGGTTTTACAGTGTGTCTGACAGTGATGACATCTAGCCCTCCTAGAAAGTCCCTACTTATGACTTCTGAGAGTGTAATTACTATGTAATAAATACAGTTCAAGTGATTTTGGAATAAAATGACTACATCTGGCAATTTCTGAAACAAAAACGCATTTTATGTGCACTGCATTTAATCGTTGTTTTATTTCTATTTTTTCCATGGAAAATAATGGGAAATAAAGTTCAGTTGCGCTTTATGACTGTTGACCTGTTGACTGTATGACTTCAGCAACAGTGTACAAAATACATACAAATTGTACATGTAAAAAGTGGATGGCTTCACAACTGACTTGAGATCAGCACCATGGACAGCGCGCAGACAGAAGCACATGGCCGCAGAGGGGAGCAGCTGCTAACAATTACAACATCACAGCAGAACCGCAACATCTCAAGAAAACTGTATAGCACACTTGCCTCTGACACAAACAGAGCGCCTGATCTGATACAGCCAGCATTTGAACAGAAAGAAATTACTCTCCTGTTGTCGCTCAATAAGGGGCTCAGCAGGGCAAAACAGTTAATTTCCCTCTGTTTGTATATGCACATTTTTTCTATTTGTGTTTGTGCATATTTGACCTCAATCACTGTACAATTTATGATTACGAAAACGGTATGGTATTTACACACTCACAGGATTGAAGAAAAATATTTAAATAAATAATGTCAAAACACATTGCAAGATATGTTGAAAATATTACATCTAATAGATCACGTTTAATTACTTATGACTAAAGTCAATTTCGAAGTTTGACTTAGAAACATGCAATTAAAATGAGCCATAGGCTCAGTTTTTTAAGTTTATTTTATTTATTTATTTTCGGTGGCTTATTAAAAATCATATATCCAAGAGTAGTAATTGGATTTCTCTTCTCTTGAGAATATTGTTGTTTAGTTTACACTGCCTAACTATCCGTTCCTCAGGTATATGTAATGCAAAGGTCAGATTTAATTTTGTTTTATTCAGTACTGAATATTAAAGCATTGATTCTGGAAGTTGTATTCAGTCGGAAAGAAATGGTGAACAAGGCAGTTTTTTTTTCCAATCTGGTCCTTGACCAAAGGTTTGACATCCTTACTTTTGATGTTGCGTCAGAACAAAGAGAAGGACCATGTTCTCAGGACAATAATGAAAGTTCTCTTAGATGCACAGTTAAAGAGGAGTATGAATTATTTACTTATTTAAATCATTACTCCATTAATAATGCAAACATCTCCTCAGGCAAGTGTTACACCTAATTTCTTATATCAAACCATTAAGAGTTTTGGAGGCAAGCACCTTCTCTTGAGAATAAAAACACATTTGGCCCTTTTCCTTGAGCAGCAAAAGAACCTTGACTCTGATTTTACGGCATAGTTCTTAAACAAAGCAAAGTGACTTAGTTCAAAGTTTAGCTTCTGGACATTTATGACCAAATCATTCTAGTGTGAACCAAAATTGCTTTTCCTCTAAGCAGTAATGAACGTGCGATTGAACAATAAGTGTAACAGATGATGTGCTATTCCAAACTACGGAGTGACATTCAGAAAATCAATGCAGGGCCTCGTTAAGATTCACGTTTAAGATTTCTGTCTGTCTTCAGAGAAGGGTTTGTGCGTTAATGACATCTCTGTATCGATCTCTGTATGTAAACATTAGTTAAACAGCACTGAGGTTAAAACATTGTTATAAAAATCTTTAACAATCAATCAATTTAAATTAAACAAATGAAAGCTTATTTGTGAGTCAGCAAGTTAACGTAAACGATTCATTCCAATGGCGTTTTCAGAATCTAAATTGAATCTCCTCTTTTATAAAACATTTTAATGCATTTGATTATGCAGAACCGCTATGTAGTTCTTGGTACGGCCACCATTTGGATCATGGGTCTCTTCACTGACGAACCAAACTTTAGCATCAAAGAAAAGAATCAACTGCAGGGCTCTGAAGGATGCTCCCTAACCTCAGGGTTGGACTCCCTGGCTGACATTAGCCAGCAAAATGGTGATATCTTAAAGGGATGCCGTGGGGGAAGGGTGGTCACATGACAAATAACACACGCCACAGGAAAGACATATAGAGCGCACATAAAACTGACTTTTCTCCCCTTAAACAATGTACAAAAACTCCCTAACCATACATACACATCCCCAAAGAATTATTTTGTATTATCAATGTTCGTTAAATTACTCAAGTTTAGTAACTTAATCTAAATACTTTAGAATACTTTGGAATACTAATAAGTGTGGAACAAACACAAAAAAGGTAATTGCAAGTTTTTATCTCACAATTCTGACTTTTTCCCTCAGAATTGTATCACTGCGAGTTATAAAGTCAGAATTATGAGATATAAAATCGCAATATTGAGAAAAGTCAGAATTATGAGAAATAAACTCGCAATATTGAGAAAAGTCAGAATTATGACATTTAACTCGCATCCTAAATTCACAATTGCAAGAAAAAAAGTCAGTATTGCAAGTTTATTTCTCCCAATTCTGACTTTATAACTTGCAATGCTGAGTTTAAATCTCACAATTCTGAGAAAAAGAAGTCAGAATTGTGAGGGGAAAAAAAGAAATTGTGAGAAAAAGATGCAGTGACCGTTTTTATAATTATAAAATGACTCACAAACAACTATCACAAAACATGAAAACAGTCGAAAACATGAAACTTAACTCCGTTTTTTCAGACTGTCAGAGTCAGAGAATCACCAATTGCTGTTTAAATGACATTAAAATTCAAAGTAATCACTTTGGTAATGTAAAATACGTTTCAGATGTAACTGTAATGAAATACAGATACTCAAATTTTGTATGTTAAATACGTAACTAAGTTACTTGTATTTCGTTACTCTCCAACCCTGATTGTGTCTCATATTAAAAATATCCTCATTTAATTTTCCTGGACATTGGTGTAGACTAGGGATGGGCGACTTCAGTCCTGGAGGGCAACTGTCCTGCAGAGTTTAGCTCCAAACCTGATTAAAAATTCACTTCCCTGCAGCTTTCTAGTAATTCTGCAGACATTGATAAGCTTGTTCAGGTGTGTTTGAGTAGGGTTGGAGAAAAACTCCAAATCTTCATAACTTGCACTATATTCCCATTTCAAAAATCAAATTTTAACAGCTCTGATTATGTAAATAAGCTACTGCTCAAGACAAAAACCTTTTCATGGTCAAATATATACCGTTGGATTGGTCAGTACATCTTCAGAAGGTGTGACCTCTGTAGAAGTTAAAGGCCACTATCTCAGTCAGTCCTGAAGAAGAATAAGGAGAAGCAAGAACTATCCGGTCAGCCTCAACACCGCAGGGCTAAAAAACCTCACCAATTATCCCGAGTCAGAATAATGTCGCCGAAGTTCGTATTTCTTTGTTTCACCCTGGGAGAATCTGATGTAACATTCAACTCTACCTACTTCAATCAAGCATCACCATCTCTGGGAAAAAACAAACCAAAAAAAACATTGGAAGACTTATCTAGGACTGCATCCAGACATTTGCCATTTGTTACATGACTTAGGGCAGTGCAAGCATCCACTGAGGTGTTAAGATAAGCTGTCAATCTCTTTAAATTAAAAAAGTTCACTGCTTACAGACAAAGTCACTAAATGATCTGATCTTGCTGTAAGAACGTTATTTTCCATGGCCAGAAAATAACATTTCTTAAGAGTAGATGATTTCATGATTCCCTTTTGAGCTAATTGCTGCAACTACAAAGTTTACAATGTAAAAAAACCTCCCCAATCTATTCATTTATTGAACATGTGCTATAAAACAGCTCATTAGTGGCGCTTCGAGTCATACTTATTAAAATTCAGTGCGTAACACTGTTGATTCCTCAAATCCTACAGCTCGAGTGATCAGACTTAGGATTTTCACCTGGTGTACGATAAACTGGGTGAACAAATCCCAGATTTGCGTTGAAGAAGGGATCCCAGCCCAGAATATAATACAATCAAACTTTCTGACTCTTTTTCAGAATCAGGATTACCAGCTTCAGCAGAAAAAAAAACAGGAGACACTCACTTTCTTTTTAGGAAAATGAGGGATGCATATGTCATTTGGGATTTAAGTAAACCATTGGTGGGAACCAACTACGTGGTAAACAAAACCTCAAGTGCTATAATTAAATGTTAAAATGCATTTTTGGCTTCCTGTCATATGTCTTCATTGTCATAACATTTCACATGGCATAAAAAAAAGATTTCCAACAAATCAATCAGTCAATCAATCAATCAATCAATCAATCAGTCAGAACTAGAGTGTCACATACAATTACACAGACATCAATTTGATTTATATCAAGACAAATAATATGACTAGAACCACCACTTAGGGAGTTTAGGGAAATTAATTAAAATAAATTAATAGTAATATAAGAAAATAACAGTAATATAAGAAATAATAACTTTCATTCACCAAGGACAAATGAAATTGATCAAAATTGACAGTATGGGAATTTGTAATGTTGCAAAAGATTTCTATTTCAAATGAATGCTGTTATTTTAACATATATATATATATATATATATATATTCATCAGTCCTGAAAAAGTCTCAAACACAAAGCACAACTGTTTCAACACTGATAATAATAATAATAATAATAATAATAATATATGTTTCTTGAGCAGCAAATCATCATATTAGAATGATAAGAAGGATCATGTGACATTGAAGTAATGATGCTGAAAATTCACATTTGATCACAGGAATAAAGTACATTTTAAAATATATTTAAATAGAAAACTTGGTAACACTTGGTAACATATGTTTCATGTATTTACTGTAGAAATAACTAGAAATGATACATAATTACACACACTTAACCCTAAACCAAACCCTCATCCACCCTATAGTAAGTACATGTAGTTAATTGTCATTACTCAGTACTTAAATGTGTAATTACGCTGTAATACTGACACCTTAAAATAAAGTGTAACCGTAATCAAGTGTAACTGTGTAAAACTTTATTATATTGTAATAACACGTTAATTAACATACATAACATATCATAATAATTTTACTGTATTTTTGATCAAATAAAAGCAGCCTCAGTGAGCAGAAGAGACATTTAAAAAATATGAATAAATATTACTGACCCCAAATTTTTGAAGTTCCAGCCCATAAATACAAAGTTCTGCCATGAAACTCTAGATGCGCAGGCTAATAGATCCTTTAACTCAACCTGCTTGTAATCACATCATTATCAACAGGACACAGATGATTGGTTCATTCATGAGTGCTCAATCTTCAAATACATGAGTAGCATTTGCCTTAGCAGTGCAGCACACTTTCAGAAACCCTCCACCTTCCCCAGCTCCACCTGTATAGATCCGTTATGACTAATTAATGTATGCTATATTGTAGAGCAGCAGCATGTCGTGTACGTATTGCCAGTAGCAAGTCCAGTAATTGCTTTGCAGCAGCGGCTGCAATAATCAACAACAGCAGCGTAGCAGATCTATTCCACCAAGACCAAACATATCAACTTTGTCATTCCCATTACCATGCCAAACACCCCGAGAGTTGTCATGACAGAACTAACAATAACTCTATGGAATTTCCAGGTTCTCCATGACCGTGGGAACCTTGTTCATCCATAAATTGATGAGACGATTGTTACGCTCAGAGTTAGAGCTGTAAGTGATCCAAGACGGTCGTCAAGAGACCAAAAAATAAATGAGAAGGACAAGAGGAGATGATTGTCTTTCCAATTTCTAACCGTACATTTGCGGGACTGGGCTGAGTGACACATGCACAATGAGAGCGAGTGGGCTGCCATTTGGCCTGGAGGGAACTGTCAGTGTTTAGGGACTCCACAGTGCAGATAGCTTTTAAATGGCAACCTGTCAAACAAACAGAAATGACAATGCACACCTCAAGCAGCACAGAGGCAGAGAGACACAATAACATGGCGCCGAAGAACTCCACATTAAAAACTGCAGGAAAAACGTTCAGGTTAAACGTGGAGATTTCAATTCTCAAAGACTCTGAGCTTTTCATGGCTCCTGGGGTGTATTATGCTCTCATCAAAACCAATCTCTGCTCCCAAACGCCCAGCGGTTCAAACACACTTTCTGATTAAAGTCTGCTACTTGTCAAGTTTTTATTTATTTATTTATTTATTTTATTGGCTGACGGGTGGGCGCAGTTTCCTCTGGCGATGTTCACAGCCTGTCTCTCTTGATGCTGCAGAATGTTTGCTTTCATCCTGCTTTGAAGCGTGTTAAAGCAGCCTGATGTTATTTGCTGTCAGCACATCCAAACACCACTTTAGCGCAATCACTGTGCCCAACAAGCCATGATAGGACCCAGGCAATCAATCTCTGTGTGTTCTGACAGTTACACAGACTGAAAGCAAGTCTACAGTAGCGTTTTCAAATGCTGAGCAAGGCTGGTCTGACGGTAGAAATGTGTCAGAATTCTGCTAATTCGGCCGTTTCTGTTAACAATCTGGAAAACCTTTGCATTGGGTTGCTATTGTTGGATGCACATTTTCTTACCTTCCACATATTAGCTTCTTTGCCATAAACTACAGCCATGTTGTTGACTTTGTCTCTCTGTATGTTAAATCGTTCAGTCTGGTTTAGTTCCTCGGTCACAAAACCCATGAAGGAGTTATCAGGAGTGTGTGCTGGGGAAATAAACAAAGACACTAGTTATAATTTCATGAATAATATAGTGTACAAGATCATTGCAATGCAATTTTCCAGACCAGTACATTCTTTTTTAATCAAATCTTAAGCGTAGCAGCAAAAAGAATTCTTTAATCGATGGTATTCAGCCTGCATTATTTCAAATAATTGTGTTTAACAGTGGAATTTGTGGTGACAAATCAAGTCTACATTACCCACGATGATGCTGTACAGAAAATGACATTAATCAGAAAGTCGAAACAAGCACAATGCACCAAAAGATCTCTTTAGCTCCGCCCACTCTCATAAAGCACTGCAAATGACGTAATCGAGTCGATCTCACTACAATCTCAAAATACATTTGAATATATATATATGCATATTTTGCTCCACTAACTTGTTTTTAAAATATAATCAACATTTGTAAATGAGTAGTTTTATATCTCGCCATCATTTTAAATTTGATTGTGCTGCTTGCAGTGCTTCATGGGATTGTAGTTCTTTTATATCACTAAAACCGCTAATTACAGTCTTGTACCTTTATATTTTTGTCTGATTTTTTGAAATACTTTTTTTTTTGCACCTAATCAAAGTTTGTATACGATTCACCTCGTAGTTAGCTGGTTGTTTTTTTGAAATTCATATGGAAGAAATTAATGGGAAAAAATACTTCCATTGTCACTGAAACGTGGGTGGGTACTAATGCAGAAGTGTTAAAAAACCCTAACAACTAGCATGACTTTATATAACGTAAAAAATATTAACTACATTGCACTAATTACAGACATACATGCTTTTACATTGTACTTACATTTACAAATACCCACATATAATTATATATGTAACTACATTTGTAATTAATTTTCCCTTTCCTTTGCCTATGAATCCACCCCAAAATATCACCACCCGCATCCCATCTCAAAAGCAGAAAAAGCGTTTTGCAATACAAAATGAACACAAGAAGTATATTGTGCCTGACCTACTATTTAATAATGTATTTATTCGTTTAATTTTTTTATGCACGTACATATTAGTTAAAGACACTTAATATAAAGTGGTACACTACCAATATCTTGAATAATACATTCCTTTATTTATTTATTTACTTTTGTTATTTTAGTTTTTTCCAGCATATGGACTATTTCTGTAAACATTAGATAAATGCCAGTATTTGGTTTACTTATATTTTTTATTACATTTAATAAATGTCATTTTATGTACTTTGGACTTCATTTCTTCACAATAATTTAATTTAATTTTTTATGTACACAAACAAAGTGGAGGAAATGTTGTTTTTCATGACATAATTAAAATCAGACTGCTAATTATTTTGACTGCATTGAACTTTCAGTTCAGGGAAAACTGCCTAATCAGAGCACGAAAGAAAAAAAGAAGAAAAACAAATCACTCTACAGTAAATATATATTTTCTGAAAATTCATCTTTGTTATGTGTTGAATTTCTGTCATTCCTATGCAAAGTCAGATTCATCATCCTGTAGGGAATCTGGCCAATTCAATTCAAACTCACATTCAGGAACTGAAAGGGAACAAATTGTTCAATTCAGAATTTCGGCCAACCCTGTGTTTTGTTAATATCTTTAAATGGGGAGCAGTGCCTCAGACTGTCTAGATGCAGATTTGTGCATATGCTGCATAGAAACAAACCCTCTCCAGCTCTGAGAACATCTGCTAGTCTTCCCTTGCTTACAGATGCTCTGTGCCTATAGCATCTGCTACTCAAGACACAAAACACTCACCCAAACATGCTCACTGTTCTTGTTTTTTTTTTATAATACAGCCTTTATTTTCATTAATAATAGTATGTTACTATCTTCATATTATTATTAATCTTATTAATATAATTTTTACATATTATTTATTAATATTGTTGTTGTATGTGTGTAATTGTGTTTTTACTCCTCTATCGGCCTGGTCTTATAATATGCATAAAAAGAAAAAACGCATGTTGTGCCAATTAGGTACTTTCATTTTTTTATTGATATGGCAAATTGTAGCAAGAATGCCACAATAACACTCCAACAACACTGCAACACTGTATATTCAACAACAACAGCTGAATATATTAATAAATAACATTGACATTGAATGTGATATAGATGTAATGAAGATCAAGTTCCAGTGAAATGTGTTTACATCCATTATTATGATTGTATTTTGATTGGCAGCTTTTAAAGTTCAAATTTATAGACATTTTAAGAGAGAAATCATTTACCTGTTGAGAGTGTGTTGACAATCTGTGTAATTGAATGGCTGACCTCTAGGAAATCAGTAATGAGGCTTTGGCAGTTACAGATTTGAAAAACAAAAAGGCGGGAATAAAGATCCCTAACTCTGACACAAAGAACCATTTCAGCATATAAAGGGTTCCCTTTCAGTCAGTCACATTCGAAGTCTGAATGGATCTGACGAATGGGGTCTCGTCTGAGAGCCCAGCCACCTTCGAGTGGTACAAAACGAGCCAATGGTACGCCTTGGTCTACTGAATTTGCTCCGTCCCGCTCTGTGGATGAATAAGGAGCAGCGCGAGCATTCTCGCATTCAAGCTTTCGCTTTGGAGCTGAGCCTTGTTGTGCGCTGTGATCATCTTTGATTGAAATCTACGAGCAGCTTCTTCAGTTACCAGTGTTGTGTGTGACTGCATGTTTAACGGGGAACGCTTCTAAAATGAAGCTTTCCTACTTCATGCTGCAAATCTCCACCTGGAATGTTGCCGCACTGCTGAAAGAGCAGCACGGGTGTGACACTGCGTCTTTTTAAAGATGTCATTCCGCCCATGCGTTTCTGGGTACGGTCAGTTTCTGGCTCCGTCTGACAGTCACATGGGTTGTCTCATATGTCTGGGCTTTCAATGCGCTGAGGCTGTGCATGTGAAAGAGTCACGTAGCCATTGAGGGAGGATGACCATTGCAATGTTGCGACCAAGACTCAATTGCCTCATAGAGTCCCCTTTGTCATACCATGATCTAGTTCCTCTTCTTGTGAGGGGGCTACTTTGGCTGATGGCCAGGGTGATCAGAGGGTGACTGTTGGTTTTCCCATCTCCTCGGGCCACCGACCCCTCTCACACAATTACAAGCTGTGGAGCTCCCAGATCAGATTGCTGGCCCTGCTCAGCAGGGACCCTGCATTTCATTCGGGGCTCCGGCGGATGATCAGATGTCCATCGCTGGGTGGGCTTGAGTCCTCTGGAGATGAGGATTCGGCTGCGTTCCCTCCTTCTGGGATGACAGCGTTGCCCGAAGCTGGATGATTGGATCCTGGGGGCAGCGTGTGCTGATCGCCAGGGTCCATCTCCGATTCCTTTCTTCCTGGAGCTGCATGAGGAAGTCATCAGTTCGTGGAAGGCACCTCTGCCTGCCCGCAACCATTCTGGGGGCCGCCTCCACATTCACTGCCCTCAATGGCAAGGCAGTCAAAGAAATACTCCAAGTGGAGTACTGCAACTGTTTCCTTAGAGCACCACCACCTGGTGTGGCGATCCCAAGCAGCCATCCAAAGCCTGCAAGGCTTACAGAGCTGTGGGCCGGGTCCTTTTCATTCCCAAGTTGTCATAAAAGAGCTATTTCCTTTGCCTCTGGTTCCCAAGAGGGCGCGGATGACAGGCGATGTGATGCCTCGCTGCTCTCGTCCCCTTCTTCCCTTGTTGACAACAGTCAGTTAGAGGTGGCCTGAGAACACCAAGCCTTCTCACGCCCCCTTTGCCATTCCGTGGAACCAGACGAGTATGACGTTACGTACTTCGCCCTCACTAAGGAACACTGCGCCTCTACTTTGTTTTTCAAACCGGAAGACAGAGACATTGCTCTAAAAATGCAAAAATAACTAATTTCCACTTATGGGTAAGCTTAATGAGTACCGTTAGTGTTTTCAATAATGTGCAGTCTGTACATCTGTTCAAATCTGAAAAATTTGAGTCTGTTTTGGGCTTTCATGACCCTTTAAAGGAAAAATAATAAAAATGTGCAGTGTCACACAGGGAATTCTGGGAATTTCAATGTAAATTATAGGATGACTTTCACTTTTTACTTTTCAAATTGTAAATGTAACAGTATTTTACTCAAAACTTACATGAAATAAAAAGTCCCATTAGATTTCACTGTTAACCTATTAACAGGTTTTTACCATAGCATATTTACAGTCTTTTACCATTAAAATTAAGATCATTTTTGGCAACACTTTATTTTACAGTGTCCTTGTTATACATATCACATGTAGTTACTGTAGTTATAACTATAAATTATGCATAATTACATGCGACTAACCGTAAGTAAGTACATGTAGTTAATTGCTATTACTCAGTACTTAAATAATTACACCTTAAAATAAAGTTTATCCTCATTTGTTTATAGTGTATAAATTCTGTAATATGACTTTAATAAGTGAAATTCCATTTTAAATAAAGACAAAATAGAGACTTTCAACACTGAACTGAATTCAGCTGCAAAATGACTCTATTGTCTTTTTTAGAGTTGAATTCTGTTTCCATTGTTGATCGCTATTTTCCTGTTTATCACTGTAAAACTGCTTTGTATTCTATAAACTGCTAGTCTATATAAATAAAAGTGACTTGATTTGGTTTGACCATTGGGAATTGATAATAAAGCAAGCAGCTAATTTCTTCTGTTTTTTTTTTTTTAGTCCACGTCCAAACTCTGAATAATAAGCAGGCATAGACTCACGGAACATGGTCATGTATTGCTTGCAGTTGAGGTTCCAGTAGCCCCAGTTGGTCCTGTAGCCGTGCAGTGTGGCGTACTCCTCATTATTATAAGCTGGCTCCGTGCCGAAGGTGTCGATCACACGGATGTGGCACCTAGACAGAAAAGCAAAAGTGTATTTTCACTTCAACCTCAAATCTGTTCATTTTTCCACGTGGTGACGCACAAACCAGCTAATATTCTCACACATTGCATTCCATCGAACAAAACACTGTGCGTCTTGTAAATGTGATTATACACATTAGCAGACACGTTTCCACATTAGAATATGTGTTTCCCCTTAAAAGAAAATTGCCTCATTCCCAAACCTGAAAGAAGTTTTTTTTTTCCTTTAACACAATAAAAAAGTAACCAACAAGCTCCAAAATTAAAAGCACCACAGCAGTAGATCATTTCACTTTAATGCACAAATCAAATGGACTATCGCTGTAGTGCTTTTAATTTCCAACTCTTCTGAGGCCATATATAATAGCTTTGTGTGGAGCACAGTGATGCCATTAAATCTTTCCATCCATTCTAGTTTTTATACATTTGCTGATTTTGTAAATTGTTATGAACACAGCAAACTCATTCTGAAAAATGTGCAAGTTAAAGGCTTAGTTCACCTAAAAGTGAAGATTATGTCATCATTTACTCACCCTCATGTTGTTGTGTGAGTTTTGTTTATCTTCAGAACCCAAATAAAGATGAAATTTTTATTCCTCGATTGAAAATTGATTTCCCCCCAATTTTTGCAGTTCAAAAAGGTCATTAAGACATTGTCAAAGTGATCATTATGAATCATGCAGTTTAATTCAAGTCTTCTGTAGAGAAACAATTGCTGTGTACAAGTGCATAAGCAATAGGGATAACCGCACCCTGGAGAGGATTGTGAAACAAAACCCATTCAAAAATGTGGGGGAGATTCAGCTGGAGTCAGTGCATCAAGAACCACTACACACAGACGTATGCAAGACATGGGTTTCAGCTGTCGCATTCCTTGTGTCAAGCCATTCTTGAACAACAGATAGCGTCAGAAGCGTCTCACCTGGGCTAAAGACAAAAAGGACTGGACTGCTGCTGAGTACTCCAAGGTTATGTTCTCTGATGAAAGTAAATTTTGCATTTCCCCCCAATTTTTGCAGTTCAAAAAGGTCATTAAGACATTGTCAAAGTAATCAATATGAATCATGCAGTTTAATTCAAGTCTTCTGTAGAGACACAATTGCTTTATATGATGAACAGATTTATATTTGTACGTGTTTGGAATGTTGTGAAGGTGAGTAATTGATGACAGAACATTATCTGTTTAAAGGTTTTTCACATGTTTTAGAATGTCCTGCCAAGAGATGCTGAGAAAATAGAGCTTTCTAATGCAATAATCGAATGTGTTGAGCAGTGGAACATCATACGCTGCAAAATGTTCTTCATAAAAGTCAGCTCAAAATATCAAAAATGTCTGATTATCCTTTGACTTGATGGAATCATAATGTGAGTCTGTTTTAATACTACACAAAGAGATCTGTGAAATCTATCTTGTGTCGATTCGCCTCAATTGCAGTCGGATAAATTGATGTAGTGCATTTGATCCTTTAAATATTAGTCTGTTCCTCAAACAAAGTTACTGTATGACTAGCAGACTTTAGTCACTACTTTTATGATACATTTATGGTTCTTTTTGGAATCTTTAAAGCTTGAAAGCCCCTGGTCAACATTTACTCTCATTGTACGGAAAGGGCAGGTTCAACATTTGCTAAAAATCTCTTTTTCCATTCCAAGGAAGGAAGAAAATTGGTTTGAAACTGTGAAGTATTGCTTTAAGGGTGGAATTTGGGGGGTTGTAGCTACCTGATTTTACATGCTTTCAGGCAGCAGTTATAAAAGTGCTATAGGGAATACACAGCCCTCTATAAAGGGATTCTGCTGCATCCCAACAAAGTGTTACTCTGGGAGGTAAACAAGTTTAAGGCTTAAGATCAAAACAAAATCACTTCCTAAAAGCCAGCATGAGGGAATATAGCACAACAGTGACCACACACTTTTTTTCAGTGGTATTTGTCCCCATTCATCCTGTCCATAGGGATTTCAAAGACCTACTCAAAAAAGAAGCCATTCAGCTCCAAGATGAATTACAATACAATCTGATAGAAAAAACTAGACCGTGTAAATTGTGTTATGGGTTCATCATATGAACTACTCAACCCATGAAGCATCGCAAATGTCATAATAAGATCAGTATAATATAATGGTAACCATTGCACTGGAAAAAACAAAAAAACAATATATTTCAGGTTTACTGTAACGTATACTGATATATAAAAATATATACTAGAGGGTGAAAATGTATGTGAGAGAGTATGAAGACTGAACCGATGATGTCATTTGTTTACCATAAATGTTTGTCAGTGCATTCTTAAACCATAACCAAACACAAACTATAATACATTTTCATTTAATTTCAATTAGCATGCATTTAAGTGTCTGTCAGCATTACATGCAGTTTTCACAAGTTCAAGTTTTAAAATATAAGTGTAATTCTTTTTCACAAGAGTTTACACAGTTAATTATGATGGATTTATAGGGTTTTGTCAGTTCTGGAGTTGTTTTTTTCTATGAAAATGTACAAAAAGAGCTGTGTAATGTATATATTAAATCATTTTGCTACATTTGGAAAGAAAATCAGCATTCAGGTTTGGACCGACTTTAAACACTGCATTGCAAAAAACAATGAGGATGAATCGTACAGGCTACATTGATTTATTACACAAAAGCAGATCAGTCTCTTTCTCTCCCTGAATGAAATATAGAGACATTTTATTTTACAACTGGCAAATGATAAATAGCCTCTAATTGATCTTCCAATAATTTTAATACATTATGCATGTGACAGTCTTGGTGTGAGCGATGAGAGATAAATATTATCCATAATTTATGAGATAACTTTCTGGAGAATTATGCTGCAATCATCAGTGTTTTATGTATCTGAGTGCATCTCTATTCATTATTAACCCACCAATTGAAGGACAACTCTTCATGAAACAGTAGAGTCACCGGGGATTCACAGTGAGTTTGTTGACCTGACCAAATCAATAAAGAGTAAATAAAATAAAAATAAAAAGCCAAAAAGAAATTTACGCTGACCAAGGAGAGACAACAATATACAGGTGCTGGTCAAATAATTAGAATATCATCAAAAGGTTGATTTATTTCACTAATTCCATTGTGTCACACCCATGAACTGTTGTGTTTAGTTTATTTCTGTCATTCGCTGTTCATTTGCCCTCCATGTGTGTAACCTGTTTAGTTAATCACCCGCACCTGTTTCAGTTCTCCCTAATTACGTTCTCACCTATATATTCTCCTTGTGTTTGTTCGGTTGCTGTCGGTTCTCGTCTATGTTACCTGTGTGTCACCTGCCTGCCTGCCTGCCTGCCTGCCTGCCTGTGGAACTGTTTGGATTAAATCTATGTTTATATGATCTTCGACTTTAGCGTCCTTTATATATACACACAGCCTGACACATTCAAAAAGCGAAACTTGTATATTATATTCATTCATTACACACAGACTGATATATTTCAATGTTTATTTCTTTTAATTTTGATGATTATAACTGACAACTAAGGAAAATCCTAAATTCACCATCTCAGAAAATTAGAATATTATGAAAAAGGTTCAATATTGAAGACAACTGGTGCCACACTCTAATCAGCTAATTAACTCAAAACACCTGCAAAGGCCTTTAAATGGTCTCTCACACAATCATGGGGAAGACTGCTGACTTGACAGTTGTCCAAAAGACGACCATTGACACCTTGCACAAGGAGGGCAAGACACAAAAGGTCATTGCAAAAGAGGCTGGCTGTTCACAGAGCTCTGTGTCCAAGCACATTAATAGAGAGGTGAAGAGAAGGAAAAGATAGAAAATAGAAAAAAAGTGTACAAGCAATAGGGATAACCGCACCCTGGAGAGGATTGTGAAACAAAACCCATTCAAAAATGTGGGGGAGATTCAGCTGGAGTCAGTGCATCAAGAACCACTACACACAGACGTATGCAAGACATGGGTTTCAGCTGTCGCATTCCTTGTGTCAAGCCACTCTTGAACAACAGACAGCGTCAGAAGCGTCTCGCCTGGGCTAAAGACAAAAAGGACTGGACTGTGGTCCAAAGTTATGTTCTCTCATGAAAGTAAATTTTGCATTTCCTTTGGAAATCAGGGTCCCAGAGTCTGGAGGAAGAGAGGAGAGTCACACAATCCACGTTGCTTGAGGTCCAGTGTAAATTTTGCACAGTCAGTGATAGTTTGGGGTGCCATGTCATCTGCTGGTGTTGGTCCACTGTGTTTTCTGAAGTCCAAGGTCAACGCAGCAGTATACCAGGAAGTTTTAGAGCACTTCATGCTTCCTGCTGCTGACCTACTTTATGGAGATGCAGATTTCATTTTCCAGCAGGATTTGGCACCTACACACAGTGCCAAAGCAACCAGTACCTGGTTTAAGGACCATGGTATCCCTGTTCTTAATTGGCCAGCAAACTCGCCTGGCCTTAACCCAAAATCTATGGGGTATTGTGAAGAGGAAGATGCGAGCCACTATCAGAGCAACCTGTGCTCTCATAACACCTGAGCAGTGCCACAGACTGATCGACTCCACGCCGCATTGCTGCAGTAATTCAGGCAAAAGGAGCCCCAACTAAGTATTGAGTGCTGGACATGCTCACACTTTTCATGTTCATACTTTTCAGTTGACCAAGATTTCTAAAAATCCTTTCTTTGTATTGTTCTTAAGTAATACTTAAGTAATATTCTAATTTTCTTAGATAGTGAATTTGAGATTTTCATTAGTTGTCAATTATAATCATCAAAATTGAAAGAAATAAACATTTGAAATATAAGTCTGTGTGTAATGAATGAATATAATATACAACTTTCACTTTTTGAATGGAATTAGTGAAATAAATAAACTTTTTGACGATATTCTAATTATATGACCAGCACATGTACATTTAAGCTTTAAAGCTTGATATGTATGAGACATATATGTATTGATCTTGCAATGAATGTCAGGAGGTTGAGAGCATAAAGACCCCATGAAGTCAAAATTAATCTTTGAACAACCTGGGTCTTTATCGACCCAGGACGTCATACACTGCCCTTCACCATTTTAATTTTTTTTTTAAGTTAGACATCAACCTTCTTAGTTTTTCTCAAAATGTCTATTCTCAAATTATTATTTTTATTTTTGTAAGAAGTGTATAGGGTCGCTAACGACTTGTGGCATGAAATTGTGTAAGTATATTTTTTTCTATGCAACAATGATTGCATCTCTGATGACTGAATAAGTGCAATTCACCTTTATTGTGTGGCAATGTGTGATACAAAAAATGAAGTGACATTTCACTCATAGTTACTGCAGGCAGAAAACAAAAGAATCGGAAGTATCATCAGCAAAACTTGAAATTGATCAGTGATTTACAGCAGAGCAAGTACTGAATGCAATCAAATTTTAATGTCACTGTCACTTGATGATGGATCTGGTTTAGAAGCTGTCAGTGATGAAAATATTGATTTTAATCATGTTAAAAACGATAGTATATGGACAATATGGATGAGAGGGTGAATATGAGCCAAGGGAAATGATGAAGCATCTGCTCAAATTGAAACCTTCCAAGCTCCAAAAGGTAAGAATCATGCTTTATTTGATTCTTTTGTTATTAAAATATCAGGAGAGTTTTATCACATTGCGGCAGCTAGAGAGCCATCCGTGTTAGATATAGATATGGGTCGCTAAAGACCCGAATACGTAATAATGATTGGCAAAACTTTTATGCATTTAAAGGTTAACGTTTGTGCTGTAGCTTTTGTAAAATATATTTCTCCTTCTACAAAAGAAAAAAAAAGAAGAAAAAAAGTTTGCAGACACAGGAGTTTAAAACATTGTAAATATGGTTTTCTGTTGATAGTTTTATACCTGCAAAACAAATGCTACCACAGTACAGCATCATGAATCTCTACTGAGGCAGAGGTTCAGAAACAAAGTAAGGCAGCTCAGTTTTTTGAAAAAAGGCTCAAACTGACCTGTGCTGTCGAAAGGAAAGGCCCATGTGCTGTTTCATCTGCTGCAGGCCATGGTAGTCTGTATAGATAAGGTCAAAGGGCAACGGGCCAATCAGAGGGCAGCTTCCTCTTCCTGGAGGCACGCCAAGTGACCTAAAAGTGAGAAAAGAGCAATTTTTGAGACACTGAAGCAGAGGTGTAAGTTTAATTTGAAAGTTTGAGGGCAGTCTTCAACACTGATGAGTGACTCTGTGGATTTCATTTACGTTCTCTGCATTAATTTCAAGATTTCTTGCACACCCAATGCAGGATTATGTAGAATAACCCAGGGACAACTTTTTCAAGTCCTAATGTGAGCCCTTTAATCATCTCACTTGCACAAAAGCAGATTCAGTATTCCTTGAAATGAATTAAAACAGTGAAATGCAAACTCAGAACATAATCAAAACCTGCAGTAATTAAATATGTTAAATTAAACATGTAATAGCAACTATTAACTAATTTTGCTTGGGGCAAAAATCTCACCAAATTTAACAAAAATGCCCCAGAATCCAAGATATGGTTAAAAATGTCTCTGTATAAATTCTTGTTTTTATAATTTATAAACCATTCCACATGAGTTGACTGCATGATTCAATGACTTACTTGTTAAGACTTGTTTGTGAGAGTGATTCAAAAGTATAAGGCGCCGTCAACTCTCTAATCGCTCCTAAGTTGAACAAGCCAATAGATTTACCACTACCTACCCGCAGTTTTAGTATCATTTAATTTTAGCTGGGACTGAGAGAATGAACAAATGAATGAATGAATGAATGAATGAATGAATAAATAAATAAAATTTAAGAATAGAAAATATTCTGCATTTTTACATTTTCAAAAAATATCACTTAGTATGATTTATAAGCTGTTTTTCTCATGGGGTCCAACAAATGTCCCCACAAGGAAAAAAGGGAGAATATAAAGCCATCTTTGTGGGGACATTTTGTCCTCATAACCTCGGGTATTCCCGCACCCAACACATGCGTGCAGGAGGTGAGTGTGAGGAGTGCACCTCCTCCTCTCTGATATCATTTGTCAGTTGGGAGAGTTTCTCTGGGATGGTCCTCCAGAGATACTGGAGCTGCCAAATCCAAAGCCTCCGGTGTTTCTCAGCAGATGCTTCAGCAGAGAATGTGTAAGACGCCACAGACCTGCTGCTAAACTGGCTTCTGATATTTCATTATGAATTCTGGAATGGTCTCACCCACCCACATCTTTCATCTACAGAAAATGGGAAAAGAGCAATAAAAGCATCACAATCTTATGCAGGTTGGGCTCTGTAAAAATTCATTTCCGAATACCGAAGGTTTTTGATCTTATTTCGATCTGAAATGTCAAAATGAGCACCTTTAACCATAACACCTGGGATTTAATAGACAATACTGGGAAGACCTTTTTCCTTAACCAATGTTCAGTTCATTTATGCAAATCCTCAGGCACAGATAAAGCTTTTTAGATCCTGGTCTGCAAATGTTTGTTCTATAAATGCCACCTCTGTAAGGTCCAAAGCAACTCGTTTAACCTTGCGTTCAACTCTTATGCTCATAGATGAACATCAGAACATACTGAAGATGTTTCCTGAACTAATGTGCTTGTAAATGTTTATAGGATTTTCCAGTATTTTCATTCAAATGTCAATTTTCTTTTAAAGCTTCGCTTAATACAACTTTGCTTTAGCACAGAGATTAATACACATGTGTCAGACCTTCACTGTTGTCTACACCTTGTGAAAAAAAGAAATGTACTTTAGCATGCTTTTAAAAAGAGTACATATAATGTACTTCAAAAGTGTGAATGTAATGTTTTCATACATTTAATTGCATGTTATTTACAATTAAAATTAAAACGTATTGCAGTTAAATTTGTTTTAAATAAAATTACTTGAATTTAAGTTTTTGACCTACTTAAGTAGGATTTAAGTACACATTTATGTAATTTCATAATTACTTCTATTGTACATGGAGTGTACTGTACTGACAAGCATTTATGGAATGCTTGTATAACAAAATTTGTAATGTAATTTCTATTGAAACTTATATACCAAAATGCCAAAAACACATTTGTAATAATGAAGTGGCAATTTAGTATATATAAAATACATTACCTTATAACAAATAACGCACAGTTAAAATTGAAATGACTACAAATCGACTTTACTTTAAAGTAAAGTCTTTTCACTTGACATTATTATAAAGTTACAAGAGCACATTCAACACATTTTTCACAATGGTGAGACACACATTATCAGGACACATTAGAACTTACAGTACTCTGCAAATACAATGCGAACACATTTATGACCTTTAATTGTGGTTTGGGTGATAACAAAGCATCTTGGACCCTACTTACATCTGTATTTAACACTGACATGTTAATCCAAGCCATAAACAAAGCCTGTGCTTGCACAAAATGTCTGCTTCCCTCATGAATCAGTGATGGATGCAGTATAGAAAAGAACAAAGAGCAGTGCAGACAGCAGGAGCTGGCAAACACACAGGCATACTGGAGGAACAGAGAGCACAACAGCTATACAGAGCACAACAGTGACCACCCACTTTCTCTGCAGCCTTGGTTCTAGAAGTATTTTTCACATTCGTTTTTTTCTATAGGTATTATAAAATGAATGAATCAATCAATAGTTGAGCCATGAAGCAAACAAAACAAGCTTCCAGATGAATCACAACACTACAAACATTGTACAAACATTGTTTTAAAATAAAAAAAAGAAAAAAAAAGTATAAGCATTTCAGGGGTGGAAAAAAAAGAAGAAAAAGAAATGGCAGGGCAAACTTTGGAGAAATGGCCAAACCACAAAACATCGACGTCAGCGAACATTGAACTGAATGAACACAGGGTTTAAATACACAGGGCACGATTAACTGAAACAGTTTTAACTAATTAAGAACCATGAAAACTAAAATGTTGTGTTTATCAATTTTATTCTATATTAAAAATATACTTTCTACATTTTTCTCCCATTCTAAATAAAGAAGCACGGGAGAAATGTTAGTTGGGAAGTTAGTTAATGACGCTTGTCACTTTTAATTTGCTGTTAATTGTCTGTATGAGTAGTTTGTATCTTGTCAAGACTCAGTTTGAAAATAGTTTCTCGCAAACTTTGAACACTTTGTCGAGTAAATATAAAAGAGTTACCACCAATCCCTGCTAACCAGTGTTCGGAATAACACATTAGAAGTAGCTCAAGTCACGTAATCAGATTACTCTTTCAAATAACGTAACAAAATATTTGAGTTACTATTTCAAATAAGTAATACAAGTTAATTTGTTGTTGTTTAGTTATTGACTGATAGCTCTCCTGTCTCCATGCTAAGAGAAATCGTGAATAAGTGCAGAGATGTGTGAACATGACGGTTACTGTAGTTCTAAATACGGCTTTTCACACTTTGCTTAACACCAGGTTATCACCGTTATGAATATTGCTTTTAACCCTGGGTAAAGGAATGTTTTACACTTGTAATTTAGAAGCAGGGCTAGCGCCGCTTTTTACCCGGGGTTATGAAACCCTGCTCCGGAGCAGGTTTAGCACTGCTTTTGCCGCAGCAAACTTGTACAGAATTAAATAATGCGCTGTTAGAATATTACAGCTAGACGCTTAGCAACAGACAACCAATCGCATACTCATATTTCAGTCACGGAAATGCTGCGCATTGTATATAAACAGCAAATCCAGCGTTTGAGAGGAATAATGTCAAATGCTGACAGAAAACATAATTTGAGTGAAGAAGAAATCGAGGAATATGAGGATGCGCAATGCTAGAGCTAGCCTATGTAAACAGGTCGCGTGCTACGTTTAGCCAATCAATGACACTGACGCCACAAATATGCAAATAAGAACGTTAACCCAGGGTTTAGGAATTTACAGTGTGAAACGTCAGTTTATGAATAACCCAGGATTAATTGTTAACCCCGGGTAAATTATGAGCAGTGTGAAACGTGAAGCAAGATAACCCAGGATTATGCAGAATAACCCAGGGATAACTTTTTCAAGTCCTATTGTGAGCCTTTAATCATCTCACTTGCACAAAAGCATATTCAGTGTTCCTCGAAATAAATTAAAATAGTGAAATACAAACTCAGAATACAATGCAAACCTGCAGTAATTAAACATTATACAAATATACTTTATGTATTTAATCTCATTTTATTATCCAATAAGGAACTGCAGGGGAAGGGACAGTTCGTGTCATTAATTACTCACACTAATGTCGTTCCACACCTGTAAGACCTTTGTTCATCTTCGGAACACAAATTAAGATATTTTTGATGAACTCCGAGAGGAGATTATTTTGTCATTATTTTGTCACAAATAAACAATAAAGTAATAAATAGATTGCATTAATAATTACATATGGCTTCAATGTTCTCAATTTACTGAGAGCACACCGTCACACTTCTCTGTCTGGGAGACTCTGAGCTAGTCTAGAAGTTTACAAATGTAGATGGTCCTCAAAGAGTCTTACAATTATTCATCCAAAGCAATATTGGTTTTCTTGGTCGTAAGAGAGCAGCTATGGCTGAATCATTCATCAGATCCGCTATAACATTATTCAGCACCTGCAATCATTGCATCTCTTTAATATCTTTCACTAACAGACTGTCAAACAGACTGCACAGGTGAAGGTATACAAGATATATTGCAAGATATGTTGCATATTCTTTATATCTTTAAATGTTTAGACAATGAAAATAATGATTCAGATGTGTGTATCCGTGTGTGAACAGGTTTTATGCAGACCAAACGTCCGCACAAGGATAGTAAAACCTGAAATCACCTACTTTGAGGAAAACAGATGAATAAACATACTAAATAATGTTTTAATTAAAAATGCAAAAAAAAAAAAAAAAAAATATATATATATATATATATATATATATATATATATATATATATATGTGTGTGGATTATGTTCAGGGGATATAAAATATCATTAGCGCAGTAGAATAACATAAAATTGTATGTTTGTTTAACCTACATGATGCAGCATCTGCTAAAAACTGCTGTTTATTTTCTAACTAATTATAAATCTGAGGATGAGTGTGATATTTAACATATGCAATGCATATGGAAACTATATGGGAATTCCAATTTAATATAAAATATAGCAGTAAATTCCAGTTTACTATAAAATATAGTAAACTAAATGTGAAGCAATTGGTTTGGAAGATCAAACGACCTTAACTAAGAAATGTGTGCGTTGCCAAGAAAAAAAAAATCTTCATATGGAACCTCAAGCGTCTATGATATTCTATTCTCTATTTAAATATTTGCCAAAAATGTACCTATACATACTAATGACAGTGAAACACCAACAACTTTGATGCCATAATACATACAACAACATAATAAAATGTCAGATTCACATTTGTCTTTGGATAAATCTGGACATTTTAGCATCACTCACTGGATATTTCACTTTGAAAGGGCTGTTAAAATGACATTCATTTTGCAGACGCAGACTCATTTTTGATCATGGGTTGAGATCTATAGTAGTTATTTTATGAAAAGAATAATGTACTGGCCTGAGTGTTTCTGAGGGTCAAATTTTCCTCACTTAAAGCTGTCACAGGTTTCCATACTGTCTTTGTGAAATGAGTGAACTACAGCTCTCCCTCTCTAAAAAGAGAAATGACTGTGAGCCAAGTGTGAGCTGTGTTTCTACAGGTCACTGGAGCTCAGCAAACGTGACGATTGACAGACACACAAGCTGTCACAGTGAGCGGCACACAGAAATACAACAAAACATCACATCAGTGCAGCATTTACAACAAACGTGCAAATATGACATCTACACCACAGTGCAAAACACCACGTCCAACATCAACTCACGCAAACCCACAGGAATGAAAAGCCACAAATGACATCTCCAAAACAGCAATAAAATGGAGAGTAAAAGAAATCCACGTTTGTAACTAATTTTACTTTCCTCCTTTTGATTTGGGATCGCCAATGAATGTAAACATTACTTCTTCTTCTTCTAAATAACCAAATGATCTGAATTAGTGATGTCAGATTCATGAACAAATCATTCATTTGAACCAGTTCTTTTTAGCGAATTGGATGAATATCTGGGGTTACGTATAACCCGATGCTGTATCTGCTATGGGAACGCTTTCAGCGTGCACCGGTTCTTGAAGCATGTGTGAAATCACACCAATTCATGTCAAAAAAAGTGTGCCAGCCAGAACATAAAAGAACAGCTATGCCACAGAATCCCCAGGTTCTAATTGCCAAAAGAAGCAGTGCAGGCATGCATGAAGAATGGCAAAAAGATGGAGCATCTCTTCACTAATCCACATTTTTTAAATTTAATAGAGTTTAGTCTCTATTAATATGCCTCTTAGGAATTTATGGAGAAACACCTGAGTGTGATACTTCAACATCTGATACTTAAAACTCCATTGAGTCTCCTGATATGGAAGAGCAACATCTGAGTATGTGTAGTGAGCACAACAATAAAACAAGTCTTTACAGAGCACATGTCCTAAAAATCAGATACACCCTGCTGTTCCATTTCCCTGTGATAGATTTGTTTTGCTGCAGTGTTTATTTAAAAAAAAAACGGATATCTCCTTGCTAAACAGTAGCTAAATAATAAAATCTATAAGACAGCTTGTTCAACAGACCACTAATTAAGCTCTAGTTTTAAAACACATAGTTCCTGCACTAAAATATGATAGTATGAGATACATTTGAAAACATTAAAATACACCTCTTCCTCTGCTAACATTGTGAACTTAGGGAGCTTATTGATGCAATTCAGTCAATCAGCCATTTACTCAAACCATTATGCAATAAATATTTAGTTTATAAGTAGTCACGTTTTAAGAAATAAGTTTAATGGTGCAATGTACAAAATATCTAGTAGTGCATAAGTTTTAACTTAGTGCCTCTTAAGTTATGTCAAATCTAGGGGAAGTTTTAGCTTAATCACAGCTGGTGGAACCGGTCCCTGCTGATTAAAAGACAGTGAGCAAAAATGATGAAATAAGTTAGTGGAAAAAAAAAAAAAAAGATCCTGCAGCATTTGAGAGCAGACGACTCTTGCACTGCAGTGACATTCAGACATTTTTAACTGTGAGTTAATTGTCCACAAAATTTAATCAGAGAACTCGTTTTTACTATGGAAATGGAAATCGTGGTACAACAGCTGAGCAGTGAGTGTCCACTGCCATGAAGCATTGCACATAAATCAGTATTCTGCTGTTTATATTTGAATACTTGGCAATAAACTTGGGATGTACTTGTTCAAAAAGGGCTGTTGTACCTTGTAAGCATGACTTTGTTTCCCAGTGGACTGCTATTTTTCCCCAACTCCCAGAAGTTACATATATTCTACCAATCAGTCTGGAACTAGACGTTTCAACCAGCTCTTCGATGCAGCCAGTTTTTGTGTACAATATGCATCAGGTGATCAGTGAACAGACCGTGAACATTCTGTGGATCTTTTGTCTGAAACTTAAACCATTGCTATAATAAATTCCAAAACTCATTTCTTTCTCCGTAGTCTGTTGCATACCATGAAGCAGAAGGATTTTTGATGCCCCCTAAATTAGTCACATCTGAGCATCTCTGCCAGTTGCCACCCTGTTTGTGTTCAGCCATCACAGAAGTGGACCCATTAAAATTTAAAATGCCCACATTTCTTTCCATTCATTTCAAGCTTCACTGCTTCTAAAGGGTTCTTCTGCTGCCAGCGTAGCCCAATTATAAATAAACTCTACTCAAAGCTGTTGAAACTCTAAACTCTTAAAATAATGTGGAAAAACCTACACTCTCTGTCTTTTTGGAAAGAAGACAATCCTGAAGGACGAAGGTAAACTCCCCTGGAGCTGGTCACATTTTCTTCAAAAACTCTAAGTGCGTACGACTCATTTCCTATACCGCAGTACTGGATTTTCTAGCACAATCACAGCAGGACAGGTCTTTAATACATCTCAAATGTGTTTTTGTAACAAATGCAACAGATTACACAGATTAGAAGGCGGAGCATTTATGAATAGACGAACAATTGTGACGGGCTGAAAATCAAGAGAAGTGGTGGTGTATCACACGGCGAGAATGAATATGCTGTAATGGAAGAGCACAAAGCTGTAATAAGCCGACTGTCGTTTCATTAACTCAGCACTGCTAGAGGCTTTAATTAGATGTATGCAAATTCCAATATGAACTCGTCGAGCAAGCTATGTATGCAGTTATGTAGAATAAAGTGTGATCAGCGGTAAAAAAAAAATAAATACTACATACACATAAACACATGTCAGGAATTTAATGATTCTGGTTCTGATCACGATTCCACCGAACCATTTAAGTTCCTTAATGAATTCTTTATTACTTTAGTAATTTGGCGGAAGAAATTATGGTTGGAATGGAATATATATATATATATGCATACTACAATCAGTATCCAGCTGTTCAATAGCATTTTAGACTTTCAACAGAACAACAACAATAATAAGAAGAAACTATTGAGGCCGTTTAAGGCTGATTGGAGAACAAGGTTTTACTGTGGTTGAAGCAATTGCTCTGATGTTGACATAATTAAACTCTATTGTTTGATTTACATACGGGTTAGGATAAGTGATGAATTGCATTATTACTATTTTTATCTCATAACATGATAATTCTGTGGAATTAATTAACTTGCCTCTTTACTTTTAGGCAGTGTTTAAAAACTCTGATCATCATTGCTCAGATATATTTTACCTTTAGTACAAATAGGATTTTTCTTTTATACACACTTTGTATGAATTGCATCTGAATGTGCATTGTAGTAAGTGCAAAGTGTGTGTTAAATATATTCACCCACTTATGAGACTTGTGTCTACAGGAACAAATTCAATATCTGTTTCTAGGGAGTGCTGCAAGGTTCTATGTTGGGGCCGATAATCTTTTTCAGAAGCATGTGGTGGAATCAGACTCACTCTGGGAGAAAGACTGGCCAAACTGCATACGGACACACATTTACAGGGAGCAGTTCATGTTCTGAGTATACACTGCTGAGTACACAGACCTTGCACATGGTTCCAACTCAATAGAGCCACACTAATCTCTCTCTCCTGATATCAAAGAAAGCCTGAGGAGAGCAAGAGATGCTATAGTCAATTTACCACTTTATTTTGACCCTGGGTCTACAAATACAGCCTAAGACTTCCATTCTAGGTAGATCTTAGGTCTTCACATGAGGCCACTGGGGTTCAGATTGAAAAACGGCAGGAAAGTAATGAAGCATTCTGTGTGACCAGCAATTTATGTCATATGGAAGAGATTTGTCTGTTAGTGTCGCTTCACTGCACTCAAATGAATCAGACACCTCGAGATGTGAGACAGATGCAGAGAAAAATCCCAATCACCACTCACTTACTCTCTTTCTTCAATAAAATCGCAAAGCAAACGAATGCTGCATTAGAAATAAGCCCTCAAGGACACACAGGAAATACTTGTAATCTTATAACAGTATAAATCCTTTTCCAATATACAATATTTGTTTGGCTTAAAAAGGTATTCAGAAGTTTCCTATAGCACTGCAATGGAGCAAGTGTGGTTCACTACAGATCTAAAGCTTCAAGATTCAGACCTTGTAAAAACCAGTCTGGAACAGGTGGACACAACGTTGAAAAGAGACCACAATGGTTTTTCCTATCTCCAGTAGAACATGAAGAAAAAAAAAAAAAAGCATACACCTAGCACCTATTTTACTGTTTGTTTTGACACTCCAGGCCGTCAGCGGCTGTACAGTGCTCATGTACCCGCAGAGAACAGCGTCATCTCGGCCAGTGCTTTGGGTAATTGCTACTGCCACTTATGTAGATAGTGGTTAAACATGAGATATAATTCATTTGGGGTATATCAAACAGGTGATCTTTGGTCTTAATAATTTATTACTTGTTCCAGAGCAAAACGATCTGAGTTAAGGGGAAAATTAAATTCCATAACTTTATATTTTAGCCTATATTACTAGAGCACTACTTTTGTACGTTTGACTAAATTGTTTGCTTGTGTTTATGTCTTTTATAATAGCTATTGTTGTTAATGTAAATATTGTTCAAAAAATATTATTTTAAATAAATATGCTGTATTTGGTATTGAGAAAGGGTCCGTCAATAGTATCAGTGAAAGTTACATTATTACGCCTTTAGATGGCAGGAAACGCTCTCTTTATGAGAGAGTCAGAACAAGGAAGTTGTTTTAGCGCTGTGTGAACTTTTAAAAGGACAAAGACAAAGATGGTGCATTACTGTGGACATTCAAGTTGTTTTTTTTTTCATCATGAATATAATATTATGGATTCAACCTTAAGAATGAATGCTGTATCAGATGCAGGTTCTCGTTTAGTTGATCTTTCTCTCATAATACCATAATACTTTAGTCTGCATAATACAATACGTATTCAATGAAGTGACTCAACGTTCCTGCATTACTAGTTCTGAAGTGACGTTTAAGAATTAGTAATGGAGGCTTGGGCTCAACTGTTAAACTGTCAATTTGAGATTTGAATCCATGGAGAAAGGACTTATGCGATCGAACTGTTGTATAACGCAATATCACATTCGTAGCCTTGCGATATGGCTGTATATCAGCTCGCTGTGATTACCTAAGGCCGAATCACAAAATGTTTTTTGCTATTCCTTATTTCCATTTCCATTTGAACAACTTTTCTAGTCTAAGGTCATAACGAACCCCAATGACTGTATATGCTGCCGACATGGATCTATTATTTCAAATAAAGCCTTAACTAATAATATTAATAATTTAATAAATAATAATTTGACATAATTGTATATTCCACTATTCTTTTGCGTTTATTTTTATTTACAACAACATAAATCCAATGGCTGATGAAAGTGGCAGTAACTCTCCCAAAATACATACACATGTGAGAAGATTGATTGTGATTATATTCTTGTTTAAGAAAAATTCATGCACCAGATAACTCACTTTTAAAATTAGGCGGTTATTACGAAATCTGAGACTTTTTAAAGTTAATCTCCACCATTCAATCCACTCAAAATGTCACTGGAGCAAAAAAAAAACAACCCTGAACAGTGACACAAGTTCAGAAAGGGGTTAAAATGATTCCCCTAGTGATGTATAGGATTCATATCCAATGCTGCTTGAATTTTATATTACTTGCTTCCTTTACAGGTGAAGAATCAATCTGCCATAGATATGTACTTTGGTATTAATGCATTAATGGTCCTTGAAATGTGATCTGATCTTATATGAAGACTTATAAAGGAAATGCAATCTCTTTTCTAAGCTCAGGTCATTCAGCACTGGAATAGGTTAGTAGCCTAACTCTTTTTAACAAGCATGGCAGACCAAACCCTCACCTGAATGGATGGCACTCTAATCATCTTCCTTCAATAACTCAATATCCTTATTTACTTTGATTAGTACAATGAACAGCAAACTCTTGTGTGTGATTAAATACGACTGATTTGATTAATTCTATTTAGCTAAAGATCAAAGCACATATCTGGAGCTATTGACCAAAACAATTAGAAAAATGTTCACAAAACCTATAATATATATATATATATATATATATATATATATATATATTAGTGAATAAAATACTTTAAAACTGAAAACTTATTATTATTATTATTATTATTAATAATACATACTTACATGTCACTAGTTATATTTACATGCAACAAAATAGTCTGTTTATAACCACATTGATGGCCTTCAGATTGAAAAGCCTTCATGGAAACACCCCAGTCGATCCCACTGAGCTCAGTCAGATTGTAAGCTGTGGTGTAGACACAGGTCCTGTCCATGCCAAACCTGGACAGTCAAACCCTGTTTGTAGCATACGCCTCTGAAGACTCCCAGTGATAGGAAAGTATTGAAGTATTTGTTTAAAAAAAACATGGTTGCAAAAAAAAAAAAAAACCTGCAACCATCCTGACCCTTTTAAAGCATAACATTATAAAGTGAATCAGGCCTGTAAGCAATAAGACTGTTATTGTTTCAATAACATCTTCAGCGCCTCATGTGCCATGAGTAGCATACATAAACCCTTCATTTGCTGAGCATTTCTCTACTGAGCAGCTTCAGTAATGGAAATCCATTCTTTGTACCACAGGGCACAAATTTGTCTTCCAAGTCCCATAATATATAATTCTGTGATAGGGCAGCGTTCATACCCTTACAGGCAGTTGATAATATAACAACATGCTTTGTGCCCATAAAAGGTCTCATGTGTCTTAGTGAATTTGTGCAGTGTATCATATCACTGTTATCTTGATTAGGCACCTAACGTTGCTTTCAACCGGAGCGCTGCTGCTCCAGATAGAGCTTCAAAGCATCGGAACAAAAGTACAGTGATGGAGGGAAGCAGAAAGAGAGTAAGTGCCCTGTGGCACTAAAAATATAACTAACGCAAGAAAAAAAATCCTCTTTAGCGTTTCAAGGGCGCATTCAAAGAAAATCTGTGCAACACAGGCTGGCACCTTTACTACTGACTATAGGGTAAAATAATAAGAGCCCTGAATGTACTATAGGAGGTATAAACACAACGGACAAACTGCCTGATCTGAGACCAGTGGAAAAACTCTGAAGGCCTTGTGCTCACTGCACATCACTATTAAAGACAGCAACATATAAAAGAAAAAGTGATGCTCATGGGCTTCATTTATTTAGTACATACTGCATATAGTGAATAAGGTAAACCCTAGTCTTAGAAGGGCGCCTAGTTATCAAAATTCTTTCATCATTTTACACCCACATGGCTCTCTGCATGATCACAAGGGAGTCTTGGCAGCGCTTTTGCATATAGAGAAAGTGAATGGAGACTGGGGATATCAAGTTCTGGAAAAAAAAAGTCAAACTTTTATGCTATATTTCAAAAGACAACACAAAACAAAACAAAAAAAAGCTCTCTCTCTCTCTCTCTCTCTCTCATATATATACACACACACACACACACACATATATATATATATATATATATATATATATATACACACACAGACAAACTAATAAAACGTGAATAAAAGCTTAAATTAAATCTGTCCATCATATAAAGTGACCGTGTCTCTTCAGAGAAATTAGACTAAACCACTAAACCGCTCAATTCAAATGGATTAGTTTTACAATCTCTTTATGAACTTCTTGAAGCGTCAGATTGGTAGTTATGCACAGTAGCTCTTAGATTTCATCAAACATATCTTAATTTGTTTTCTGAAGATGAACGAAGGTGTTACAGGTGTAGAACGATATGAGGGTGAGGAATTAATGACAGAATTGAGATTTTTGGGTGAAATAACCCTTTTAACACAAATTAATTTTATTTAAAACATTTTTTTTAATTAAAATGTTTCATAATATTACTGTTTTTAGTGTAATTTCGATCAAATAAATACAGCTTTCATGAGTATAAGAGACTTCTTTCAAAAACTTCTTAAATGGTATATCTGGAGTCCCCCCCTATTTTTGGTTCCACAGAAGAAAGAAAGTAATGCCGGCTCAGGGCGGCATGAGGGTGAGTAAATGATGACAGAGTTTTTATTTCTGGCTGAACTGTTGCTTTAAATTATGCACATCATTAACATTCCTCACAGTGAAAGACAGTGGAGATTTGAAATGCACAACTGATGATGCCGCAGTGCTGCGGTGCAGACATATGCTCCTCTAATTCAAAGTGCGGTGAATGACAGTTTTTAAACTGCTGTCCCCTCACGGCAGGAAAGACCCCATTTATGCCTGCCACCGGCTCCTTTTCCCTCGAGTATGACAGGAGAAAGGGTGCTAACAGGAATAAAAATCAGATAGACACTGGTGCGAGTCTGCTTCACTTTCTAAGATAGAATGAAATGTAATAGATGACATTAACACTGCATTAATCTTAATTTCATTTCTCTCCAGCTTATACTGATGCTGAATAATTACCAGTCTTTTGTACAAGCGATCCCTGATGGGACGTGACAGCTGTCTTTGTCTCTTTTCTCACCTCTGTCATCTTGTAACACAAGGCATTACGGCTTGTGTGACAAACTGTGTCTGCAAGCTGTGTTCTGCCCTCGCTCCAACTGAACCTGTTCTCCGCAGATGCCCGGGACTCCATGTCATTCACACAATGATGTCTATAACACAGTCCATTATTGCCTTCAAACCTCTAACGGGGCGTTCACATATATAGCCTCTGTATCGTTGAAGATTGGTAAGTGGCTGTAAACGACACAAGAAAATTGATCAAATGGGGTGCATTTCAGGGCTTTCTTGTCTTTTGTGTTTGAATGAACACTAGGTAAACAACACATAATGTATACAGTATATTCTTGTCTATATCAGTGCTGTCTCATAATTATTCATGAGGCTGCACTGCCTTGTCCTATGTGAAAGCGCTGTCTTATAATTATTCATGATGTCACGTGACCTTTTCCTTCGACAGGTACTTGAAATACTTTATACCACACATAGGTCACAAGTGCTCGCATATATGGTGCAAAAATATGGTGCTCTCCCTTGATGCTGACAGAGCAACAAGCTTTCAATCAATTGCTGACACCTTTGAAGTGTTTGTGTGCAACGGTCATTTATTACGGGAGGATTTCTAGATTTATGGAGAGGTGGACTCACACGACGCGGCCTGACGCTGATAAACTCGCCATCGCAAACACTATCCATCCTTACTGTCAGTGTGTTAACAGATTAGGGTGATTATATCTGTGAAACATCACAGAATGACTGTTATTAAGAGTAATACTGTAGTTTGGGGACCAATTCTTACTATTAGCTGGTAACGTTCATATTGCTAACATACTTGGTGTTTATTAGTACTTGTAAAGCACATATTAATGCCTTATTCTGCATGACCATATTCTACATCCTTTAACCCTACTCAATACTAAACTTAACAACTATCTTAATATAAACATTGATGAGCAAACATTAACAGAAGCTCAAACGAACCTGTTTGACGCGTGAGAACAAACCTCTTCTGGAAGCTCAAACGTACTGCATAACTCACGAGAATTAAACTTTTTGGTTCTTGCAAGCAAACATTTTTGAGCTTCCGTTTTCCACAACTGGCGTGTGAGTTGATCAATGTTTTTATGTGAATAAATGCTTTTATGCCCAAATTCAGTCTGTTCATTATAATATAAAGT
Organism: Zacco platypus; assembly: GCA_038088235.1. Lineage (NCBI taxonomy): Eukaryota > Metazoa > Chordata > Actinopteri > Cypriniformes > Xenocyprididae > Zacco > Zacco platypus. Next base: position 34,019,181 of record CM076083.1, on the reverse strand, counting down.
GATCGTGTCTCTTCAGAAAATTTGGACTAAAATGTTCAATTCATGTGGATTACTTTAATGATGTCTTTACTTCCTTTCTGGGGCTTGAAAGTGGTTGTGTAGACTCAATGGAGGGGCCAAAAGGATTAGTTCACTTTAACATGAAAATTACCCCAAGCTTTACTCACCCTCACGCCATCCTAGGTGTATATGACTTTCTTCTTTCTGATGAACACAATCAGAGTTATATTAATGAATATCCTGACGCATCCGAGTTTTATAATGGCAGTTAATGGGACCAATGAGTGTGAAGCTTCAGAAAGTGCATCCATCCAAAGCAAAGCGTCCTCCACACGGCTCCGGGGGTTATTAAAGGCCTTCTGAAGTGAAGCGATGAATTTGTGTAAGAAAAATATCCATATTTAACAAGTTATAAAGTAAAATATCCAGCTTCCACCAAATCGCCTTCTGTTTTCAACTTATGAAGAAACTGTAATGCCTCTCGCCGTTCAAAACGCTTAAACTACGTTCTACGCCTTCACTATTCAACTTATGAAAAAAGCTTAACTGACTCAGCGTCTGTTCCATTTTTTCATAAGTTGAATACGGAAGGTGGATTTTTTTTTTTTACACAAACGCATCGGTTCGCTATTAACCCCCTGGAGCTGTGTGAAGAATATTGGATGTGGATGGATGCACATTCTTGAGCTTCACACTCATTGGTCCTGTTCACTGCCATTATAAAGCTTGGATGCATCAGGATATGCATTAATATAACTCCGATTGTGTTCATCTGAAAGAAGAAAGTCATATACACCTAGGGATGGCTTGAGGGTGAGAAAAGCTTGAGATAATTTTCATTTTAAAATGAACTAATTCTTTAATTTGTGTTCGAAAGATGAACAAACGTTTTTGGAAGTGTATGAGTAAATAATGACAGAATTTTCATTTTTGGGTAAAGTAATCCTTTAAGATCTTTTTAATGAAATCTAAGAGCTTTCGGTCCCTACATTGACAGTCTACGCAACTACCAATTTCAAGCCCCAGAAAGGAAATAAAGACATCATTAAAGTAATCCATAAGAATTGAAAAGTCCAAATTTTTTGAAGAGACATGATCGCTTTATATGATGAACGGACTGAATTTGGGCATATAAACATTTATTAACACATAACATTCATCAACTCACACGTTAGTTGTGGTAAACGGAAGCTCAAACGTATTTGCTTGATGTGAAAGAGGTTCATTCTCGTGTTACGCAGCACAATTGAGCTTACGGGAGGAGGTTTGTTCTCACGCAGGCCCTTCTGTTCATGTTTGCTGATCAATGTTTAAATGTGAATAAAAGCCTTAAGTCAATCTTTTTTATCATATACAGTATTTTTTTGTGTACAATCATAAATTGCAGTATGCATTTGCACATTTTAAACACTTAACTCATTTTAACTCATTAAAATGTAATGAAACTAATTTAATCTCCTTCCTCATTCCACAGGTTTCCATACGTCTGCGGTGAGAACTGACCTGAAACAGGGAGTTCCGTGACATTTTAAAACACGATAGGGTGACAAGCTTCTGCCTTGTAGCGTATGCTGGGCTTTTGACAGGAAGCATTAGAGTTTCATGTATTTGCTGTGAATCAGTGCTCTGCTTTGACACTGACAGCATACAGCCAGCAGGAATGAAGATGAGAATAGAGGGACCGCAGCTGCTGCGGAGGAAAGAGTATCATAAACCTCTGCAACAGCTGGAGAACAGACATCTGTCTATTCCCAACAGAGAAGAAACATGGAGTATGCAGTCAAGAGGGGAAGCCAATCAGAGCATGTTGCGTTAGTGAGACCCATCAGAGAGGTTGATTGTGTGTCTGATAATTTCAAGACATGGAGCTAGAATCAAGACACACCGAAATATACCACTGAGAGAAACAGAAAAATGATGTTAGAATGTCATGGATGGTTGCTAAGGCGTTACTATGCCGTTGCCGAGGTATTCTGGATGGTTGCTATGTGGTTTCCGGTGCACTCTGGATGGTTACTATGTATTTTCTTACTGGCACAAGTCAAAAGAGGTTGACCCAATGTGCCCGTGTTCATAAACCTACTGAGCTGCCTATAGACAGCACTGTGAAGCATTATAGGCACTTTCCAGGGTAAATTAGAATGTTGCTTTCTAAAAGTACCATCTTCTACTCAGAATCTCTCCAGAAAAAGAATGAGGCCATGGGAGAGGATTTGTGAATGGCACTGACTGATGGTCACATGATACTGACAATATACTATATAGAACATGCTTTTCTAGTAGTTATGAAGTAATTACATATTCAAAATAAGTACCAACAAAAGAGAGTATATTTTAGATATTGTAACTGATTTATTATTTAAATGTTAGTTTTGCAATAAGTTTTTGAGATCAGTATTTTTCCATTTAAGTAGATTGTTTTTGCATGCCCAAAATAGTCATTGCAAACATGGCCGTTGAGTGAACTGACATTCAAAGGGTATTTAGCGTTACATTGTTAGCTTAGCAACATATCTTAGCTTAGCTTAGCTAATATCAAACTCTTTTGAAATCACTTGTGTTTCTATTTTCGTTTGGATGCTGCCTTAGAAGGATTACTGGGTTTTGGAGCACAGCCTGTGATATTTTGGTCCCTAGATATGGCTCAGGTCCCTGCTAAGCTTAGGGGTTTGTTTGTTGGCAAATGCAAGAGATGAGGAACCATTTATTTCAAAGAAAAAATAAAACACTCGAGTGATTCTGAGCAGCAGAGAAATATAGCTGGTTTCCAATGACTCTTCTAGAATGCAAAGACATTGTAAAGCGTGTTAGTGTTTTGGCTCTCATATAGACGTTTCATTATTGCACTGGCCAATTTATCAGATCATAATAACAGCATTCATTTTTTTCTCCTCATAAAAAGTCTATAGAAATTGCATTTCATCTAACTTCAAAGCAGCATTTTGAAGTCTGACAGAGATATGGATCAGCAAGAGCATTAACTCCAGCTGCCTCACATGTTCTGACAAAACAGATTAAAGAAGAATGTCTTCAAGTTAAACAAAAAACTGTAACTGAAAGCAATTTTCACACATTTCAGGTTTGACAGTTAACGAGATTGGCAAAAACCTAAAGCTGAACTTTTGGTTTGAAGTGAGAATGGCATAATCTTTCAGTGTATTGAAGCATTAATCAGAGAAGGGCTGATGGAACTGTCCGTTGTTCAGAGACTGGCTGACACTTGTGTAAAGGCCTTTCACATGGCTCGTGTCTAGATGGCTCAATGCATTAAACTGTTGAGCACACCATCAATTGCAACATTACCTCGAGCGCCATGTTGTCAGGCAAGCATTGTAATGTGGCAATCAAACAATTCCAACTTTGACCCCGTCTGCCGCCCTTTGAAGCACAGCCAATGATTACCAGAACATCTTGTAATGACGGGTAGCATTTTACACTTTGTGATTGGACAAAATGCATTGTGAAAACAGTGGTGCGCAGTATTTCTACTTTGCTACTGTACTAAAGTACATTTTTCTAGTAGCTGTACTTTATCAGAGTAGTTTTATTTTGGGAAATTTCTATACGTTTTCCTGCTCTACATTCCATAAAAACATGTCGTTAATCGTTATTTCGTGCTGAAGAAACCGCCACACTATTCTGAGAGAGGATAGAGATGTCTAATGCATGAACGAGTTGATTCTTTCCAATAAAGCTGCTGAATTTGTTCACATACAACACTGAACGATTCATTCACAAATTTGACTCTCCAACTCACTGATTCAATGAGCAAAAGAACAGGAATATCCTCCAAGCTTGTGATGGTGAGAAAAGTTACTAATGAGTTTTTGTACTGGTTATTATCACTGACTGGCAGTTGTTTGTGAAGTAAATGTACTGTAAAAGGGCAAGCTTTTTAAGCCCATTGAAATGCTTGAATGTGAACATGTCCTCATTTGTGTGTCAATGTCTGTATAAGAAATTTTAGATAATATAACACAAATTAATGACCATGTATCTTCCCTCTGCTGTAGCATTTTCAAATAATATGAACATTTGCATTGCATTTGTCTTAAAATGTTAACGCATTCTGCCCCATCTGACTTCTGTACATGGTATTTTTATACTATTTGTTGCCACAAATTTTGTTATATATGCTATATTTCACTTGTTTGCACACTTGAATTATCAGTAACTTATATTGATAAATTAAAGTTTAATTGTTTTGATAGTGTATAATAAGTGTTGGTAATAAAATAAAAAAGTTTGCTGGCATATATATAGTTTGGTTGGGGGTTTGCATTCCCTATAAAGTTTCACATATGTATGTTGCATCAGAAGAAGAAGAAGGCACAGCTTTGCCCATGAGAAGGTAAAACTAGTTGTTATCCAGCCTGAAGCAACATAGAAATCTGTTGTCATGGTATTTCAATTTTTCAACTAATTTAAATTCACTAGGAGCATCCAGAGACAGTAAAGTTCAATGTTCGACATTACCTTTTTTTCTCCCTGCGATTTATCAAAGCTATCACCAGCATTTTTCTCTCTCTCTGTTGTGGGCTCATTTACATGTTTACAGAGTTTACTGTGCACACCTACCACTTTCTTGTCAACTATTTGACAAAGTCTGCACAGATTCAAGCAGGTGTCACCGCTAGCCTTCTCTTTAGCTATGATAAAAAACCAGAGCATGAACAAATGAAGAGATATATTTTGCATAATACTAGAGAAAACACTGCCGTGTATGTGGGAGCTGTCCATAGTGCTGAAATACAGTCCTAGTATTGTATGCATGAATTTGAAGGAGCACCTTAGGCAAGGTATTTATTTAATTGGTTAAAACACATTTTTAAAAAAAGTAATATTATAAAATATGGTTACTGTAACGATCGTCAGCTGTAATGCCCGCTATAACCAGTAGAGGGCACTTCACCATGGACTCAGCTCATTCATGCATCTTCCCAGAAGCGCAGTAACTAATCACTGATCACATCACCAGCTGCAACTTATCATGTTGACTATATAAGCTCCCTGCACACACATACCTTTACAAGGTCTTTGTTACTCCATGTGATAGCATTTCTGAGCGTTATTATACTGTCTTGTCTTCCGGTTACTACCCTGCCTGTTTTCTGCCTTTCGTGATTGTTTATCTGCCTGCCCTTTGACCATTACTTTGTTTTTACTGATTGTATGCTGTCTGTTTCGACCTATAGCCCGTCTAACGACCACGGTTCTGCCTGTCCTCTGTCATTCCTGTCTGCTGATTTGACCATTGCCTGTTTGACCACATTGCTTAATAAAAGCCTGCATTTGGATCTCATCCTGCTGTCTCCTTCATTACAGTTACACTTTAAAACAGTTATTTTTAATTGTAACATTTCACAATATACAGTTTTTACTGTATTTTTAATCAAATAAATGCAGCCTTGCTGAGCATCAGAGACTTATTTCCAAAACATTAAAACGCATAATTATTCCATACCTTTGTCCAGTAATGTACATTTGGAAAAAGATTTTAAATTCATTTGCCATCAGTTAATTTTAGACCAATGCATAGTTCAGTCATGAAACTCTTCTGAGCATCTCATTGGTTCTCTTAAAGCCAACAGCTTTGGCCAATCGATCTGGGGTGTGTTTCCCATACAAACTGACGTAACTCACTACCATAGTACGATGTTGAACAAATCATCTAGCTAGTCACAACTGTTTCTTGTTGTCGCAAACCTGTTGTTCAACGCCATTGGTGAATGATGTCACGCAGGTAGTATAATAACTTTTTTTAATGAATCCATTTGAGATCAAATTAATGCTAGATTTTTTGCTATAAATTACAGACATGGCATCAGAGGACTAATTCTAATTTTTCTCAGTTATTTTGCTTTCAATCACAGTCTCGTTCTTACGTACTAGAGCACGTATGCACATGCGCACTCTTCAAAAATGGTGCTTAAACTCTCTTGACAAACTGTTGTTCTATTTACTTAACTTATTTAGTTCCCCCCTGAACCGGCTCAAATCGTATTCCAATGCACAATGGGAATTTTCCTAGTCCTACACCTTCCCCAGCACCACCTGGCTAGATCTGCTAGAGGGTTCCCCCACACCTTGTAGCAGCTCGCATTCTGTTCACTGTATTTATGTATGTTTCGGCAGTAGCCTTTACTCATGCAGCAGCAGCGTAGCAGATCTAGTCCACCAAGACTAAGCCTATGTACATTCTAGTCTAATGAATAAAGACACTTGAAGTTGTTTTCAAACAAATATATTGTGTATGGTTGTGTATTGTGAATCTATCAAATAAATTATAATAATACATATTATAATGAAAAAAAAATCATTTCTATTTTAATTATTTATATTACATATATCTTAGCAGATCTCAATGTCACCATCAAAACATTGCAGCTGAAGTGCATCTGCACAGGTCATCAAATAATAAATAGTACCAAGGCAGTTGGCCTATGAATATTAATTAGGTACCATGACTGGAGACTGAACAGCATTATCACAAAACTCACCCCTGCAGTTCTTTGACTGAGAGTGAAATCTTGAGGTTATGTCCCAGCACATGAAGGGTGGTGAGGATGTCTGCCCATTGAACCATCTCTCCAAGTGGCCCACCTTTCAGCACTTTTGGACTGAACACATCCCCAGATTCCTCTGTCAGAAAGCCAACATGCACCAGGATCTGAAAGAGGGAAGAGAGGCTATGTTCAGAATAACACATCACCATATTACTCACATACATACTACTATTTCTGGATAGTATGTCTGCTGTGCACATCATGCAAATATTCTGTAAGCAGAGGATACCAGGATAACCTGCTAGAATAGACAAAATAAGCAATTTGATTCCAGTGGAATAAATGAATCGTAATATAATGAATTTCAATTTTACTGCCAAAAAGATATATATCAAGATGAAGTCAATATGTCTGAAATAAAAGGGATTAACTTCTTTAATAAAGCTGAAGTCAACAACAGAAATTTCATGCTGCAGTTCTGAAAATCCATAGCTTTAATGTAACTACTAACAAGGTAAGGATAGATAACTACCTAAACTTGCCAATTCCACCATAATACTGTAATGGTTCACAACTCTTAGCTTGTAATTTGGTCAGATTGGTTTGGTATGTCACTATTAAGGAAACATATATATATATACACAATTCATATTAGATAATGCATACACACTGTCACATGTCTTTGTGTCCTGGACTCTGTTTTTATGTGTCACATGCGTTCTGTGTTTGGTTTTCCAAACCCAAATCAATTAGTCTTGTTTGATCCCCTTGTGTTCATGTATTTAAGCCCTCAGTTTGTGTCTTGTCCTTGCCTAGTGTTAAAGTTTCCACGATGTTGTTTAACTGGTGTTACGTATAGTTATTTTCTGGAGTTATCAATAAAAGTTATATGTTCACGGTCATCCATAACACATTTCATATATGAATATTTCAGGAATGTTATTATACTCAATATGTGTACCAAACTGTGGTTTCATTTATGTTATCTGCTTGCTTGTTTGTTAGGAATTTTTTTAAGGGATCCATTTCACTCAGTCTCAGAAGAAGAAAAGTCAGATATAGGAGGTACAAGGTGGACTGAAGCCAAACACATCAGGGCTTTTAAACAAAAAGCTGGCTTTCAGCTTTGCTCGGTGTCTGCACAAATCAGTTGCGGCACTAGGAGGCTTGACCCCTCCGCGGAGGGTTATAGAGGGTTATATCCCTGCCAGCCATCCACTTCAGGACTTTAGGCATACTACTCGGGATGCACCAGAGGTCAGTCTCAAGACAGTGATTCCCTTAGTAGACTTTTCGGCAGTGTGGAAACTTCTGCCAAACGTCTCGATGGATCTTGCAGATTACAGAAAGAAGGTACAGAATTAAGTTAAATTTTTGTCCAGGTAGTCAGCCCCGAGCAGGCTCAAGTGCTGGAAAAAGAGGCTCTTTCCGTAAGAGACTCTGGGTTTTACAGCCAGTACTTCAGAGTTCCCAAGAAGGATGGCGGATGTGGTTCATGGACCTGTTATCTCTCCTGGATGGCTCTCATTGACTTTCTTTCACAGGAAGATGTGGAAGTTATGGGTTTGGCCCCTGAGGGCGATCAACTCCTGAACTCTGGTCTCTCAAGCTCCCTACGCAAGGAAACTTCATGCCTTAAACAGGACACTTAATTATGCAGAGAATGTTGGACCCAGTCAACCGCCCGATGGTCCAGTGCTGGAGTTCATTCAGGATCGTTTTTCTGCCACGCTATCCCCCTCCACGCTGAAGGTTTATGTGGAGGCCATAGCTGCTTACCATGCACCTTTAGGCGATGGGTCTTTGGGAAGACATCACCTAATATCTTGTTTCTTTCTTGGCACTTGAGGTTTATGGCCTGCTATACATGTCTTCACTCTAGACTGGGCTACGTGCTGAAAGCTCCAACCAACATTGCACGCTCAGTAATCTTTTTTTATTTTCCTCCATTTGTGTTGGCAGACCTAGAGAAGCTAAACCTGCTTTACCCAGTAAGGGTTCTTGAATGTTACATCCACTGGACTGCTTAGTTGTGTAAGTCTGACCAGCTGCTGGTGAGTTTTGGTTCACCCAAGCAGGACTTGCAGGCGTCTAATCAAAAATCAAGTAAATGTATTATTCAGCCTATCTCTACAACCTATGAGTTGTAACCTTTCTTCGTCTCTGGCTGTGAGGGCCCACTCTACTATCTAAGATGGTATCTAAGACTTTACTGTGAGGAGTTTCCCTTCAAGAGGTGTGTGATGCAGTGGGCTGGGCCTCTCCACACAGATTCATTAGATTTTACAGCCTGGATTTGGACTCTACACCCAGGTCTCGTGTGCTTTCGTTATTGTGCTCAGGTGATTCACACTAGGACAGGCATTTCATCAGTATGGCAAAGTGGGTATTCCATTCCTATAGCATCATTAGTTCAAATGCAGAGTAGAGTTTCTTCGAAAGGGAATGTTTTAGTTTAACCATGTTTCCCTGAACGAGACGCTGCGTCACCTTGCCATACTTCTGGCATTCCTGTGAGTGACTTACTACTTAATCAGAAGATGACCCTGTTGTGTTCCAGGTATCCTTTATAGCTTCCATGGTACACTGTCACACGTCATGGGGTGTCATTGCACCAATGACATTGGAATTTGTTGAACCTGTGCTTCAGACACAATCACGCAGAGGTGTTCCCATAGCGTCATCAGTTCATATGCAACATTGTGTTCCCTTCTCAGGGACCCATGGTTACAGTCACAACTGAGATGGGCTTTTTTGTGTTTTGTTTTCAACAATTCAACAGTTCAACAATTTGCTTTGTACAAAATAAAAGTCAGTTGTTTCATTTTGGAAACATATAACATTTTTTTGGTAACACAGGAATCAATACTCACTATTAACAAGTTGCTTATTAGTATGCATATTACTAGGATATATTGGTACTTATAAAGCACATATTAATGCCTTATTCTACATGACCTTATTCTACATCCCTTAATCCTATCCAATTCTAACCCAATACATAAATTTAACAAGTAATTTGGAGTTTATTGAGACAAAAGTTGTAGTCAATCTAAAGTGTTACCATTGGCATGCATTAGCAAACACTTCAAGTCAAATTACTTACAAATGAGGACTGCTAAAAAATGAAGTGATTTTAAGGAGGCATAAACGCTAGTACAACATCATATATGTGGAAGCCACATTAAACATACTGTATCATATTTTATACATATATTTCTTAGGCCTAAAATTATCAACATAATCAAAACTTCTCATCAAAAATACTACACATCTTCTGTCATGTGATTAATAGTTTATTTAGTAAAAGGTCTTTTAGTATGGTTGGAAACATGTCTAACTTCAGGTCATGATTTACAAGTCTTTTTGGGGCAAAGAAATCATAAAAAATTATATCATTATATTTCAAGATGGACACTTGCTGGACTGAAACAGTATAGGTTTACTTAATTATCTATTATATCGGAGTACGATTAAATCCATCAAAATTTTGAGGAGCATTTTTTATTAATCTCTCAATAATCATTGTATTGCATTGCATTTTAGGTCCCCCCTGATTGTGAGCCTAAACTTGACATAAACTGTGAAATTGTCCCTCAAATCTGATTATGTGAATGGAATGTTGTTCAACAAATATTTTGATACAGGAACATGTTGGTGAAATCAGGTTCTGCACTGCGGTAGTCGATTACATTACATCAGACTTCACTTATCACATGAAGATAGTAAGGAGGACGATGTCAGAGGATTTGGTGTGCAACAGATAACTGACAATTGACAAACATTTTATCTTTTTATATCAGTACCGTCACTCGTAATCGTAAATTGGAAAGTGAAAGTAAAAAAGTGAGCCCAGAAATTATATACAATATAATAACCCAATTATATTGTATACATATAAATCCCTTTAGGGGCTTTGTAGATTGTGTCACTTTCTATCCGATTATAGTATACAGTTTTGGGTACATCCCTAATATGACACATAAAACGTTTTGCCAAATTTGATACAGCCAAATATGATGTATCTAAAATCATCCTCAACACAAAAGTAATTTTATATTTTCTCTAAACATTCAATATTGTAATGTATATGTCATGTTTTAGTTTAATTACCACTCTGTTTGCTCTGTTTCTGTTCTCCGTATTTTCCTAGTTAGTTTCCAGTTTGTTAATTTCCACGCACCTGTTCTGTTTCTCTCCTGATTACATTCTGAGAGTATCTAAGCCCTGAGTTTCCTTAGTTCATTTGTCCGATATTGTTTGTGTTCAAGCATGGTTGTGTTCTGCTCCGTGTTACTCCTGAGTTCTCCATGTACCTGTTGGATTTTGAATAATGTTAAAGACTGTTTCATTTGATTCCTCAACTTTGCGTACATTATTATAGTCAGCGCTCACAAATATGTTGTTGACCTGTCATTTTTGTTTGGCCACATCTGCATGTATGAATTTTCCCAACACATTAGACATCTCACTGAATGTGAATAAATGCAAATGACACAGTCTTTCCCCTTCACGTTTAATTGAGGGGAAGTAACATACAGGTTTAATGGATCAGCACTAATTGGCAGCAGCCTGTAGCCGCATTTTGCTCTTTGTTTTATATCTCTTTTTATTTCTACCTGTCATTCACCTCTCTATATATAATAGTCATGTGTCTGGTTGAATTATATCATTTCTGTCCATTAGTTTATTATTAAACAATAATGTCAGAGGCTACGCTGAAAGATTCAGCTTCCTGTATTAATCATGACATTGTTTACCTGTGGCTAGTTAGTATTTTAATTGCATGCTCAGATGATTAGCTCAAAAAAAAGCAGAATTTAGTGTCTATAAACAAAGATGGCATTTTTTTTTCATGTTCCAGCTTATTAACTGCTATTTAAAGGAAATGCTAACAGACAGCTCTTTCCACCATTTTATGCTCCCCACAGATGCTAAAATGTTCCCGTTTTGTATGTAGAAAGACACTGAATGTGTATTTTTTTTCTTTCTTTATTTTTTAGTTTGAAGGGAAAAACTGTTAATTTAAGGATATTTAGGATGGTTTATTGAATGAATGTCACTGGATGTACCGTAGATGAGTTATGCAGCTCTAAAATATTTCAAGGTTTTTCAGAATGATTAATGAAGCTCTTATCATGGATTTTTTTTTTTGTCCATTTCAGAAGCATGGTGCAAAAGTATGAAATAGTTGCATGGCCTCCTTTAAGATGCCTACAGACTGACACCTCTGAAATATTCGTGTGTACTGCATTTCTTAGAATGGTGGTATACTACAAACGGCACTTTTTGAAACAAGAAATGGCCTGATACTGTCTCAGCATCACAAATCCTGCTTACAACCCTGCTCAAAAGACTGTAATTGTCTTATATTGCTTCAGAATATGCATTTAACATTAATTTGTGCATCAAATTACAGTAACCAATGACCTGTGAGTTTTGTTAGCTTGACAAAGCATACTGATTTACCATTTAAGTTTCTTATGCAGTACAGGACAAGTTCTTAACAGTATCTCATTCTAGAGCTTTCAAGCTATGACCATCAAAATATGAGTCAGACCTTCTGGTTTTCAGAAACCAGGCGAGCACAACAAAAATAGCCTACACAAAATTGTCATCGCTAGCAAAGCATAACAGCTTAGGACATGCTAAAAACCTGTTAAAACATGCTAGAAAGCATGGTAAATCATGTTAGCCAAATACTAAAACATGTCAGCCATGCTTTAATATGCAAAACATGGTAGTTAGCATCTTAAAACATGGTAGCAACCAGACAAAAATCCTAGCAACAAGCTAAAACATGCTAGCAGCATGATAACAAAATGTTAACAATGTGCTGAATCATGTTAGCAACATGAAAACATCTTAAAACATGCTAAATAATGCTAGCAATATGCTAAATCATTATGTTAAAATACTTTAGAGTGTCATTATAAACGCTTACAAAAATTAAGCATGGTTTTATTATAGTGAAAGTGTAGTAGAATTTTTTTTTTTTTCATATAACCACAGTTTTACTACAAATACAATGGTTAATTTTCGTAAGGGCAGACACAGCTTTGTAAAGCCAACATCAAAGATTGTCATCACACTTTATTTATTTGAAGATTGTGAGTTTACATAACAGCATATCTTTTTTTTTTTTTCTAAATACTGAAACCAGGAATAATGGAATAAACTACAATGCTCTCTTCGCACACAGACATGCTCTCCATTTCTGTATTTGAGGTTTTCCAATGAGACCACTCTCAATGAAAATGAATGGATGATAACGTGACAGATGACCATAAGCTAGAGATCAAGTGCATCGATTCATGTTACTTCAGCTGCTTTATTTTCCCTGTCTTTCAGAAACAAAATGTCGTCATATCATCCAGCCCTAAAACTTGTTTATTTAATAATACCCAATTATGTAGAATATAAGATGGTACATATTAAATTGATGAGTAGTCTAAACAATATATAACAATACAATACATTTATGGTGTGATTTACCCCCAAATTCAACATTTTGACACAAACTGACAACTGCAAATCCAGTTTTCTCTGCCTGGAGTCCAGATGTTTCTGTGAATTGGAGCGATCCATTTGCTTCTTTTTTCTGTAGCTGTCATCAGTCTGTAAAAATATACCTCAGATTTGTTTGTCAAATCTATTTGTGCAGTCAATCGCAAATCTCTTTCCTGCTTTAGATGCTTTTTGTGTGTTTTTCACACTGAAAACTAATCCTGCCACTCAGTGTTTTTGCCACTCAGCAGGCGTAACCGCAGTCACAACAGCCGACGGTGACGTCACATGCAAACCCTCTATTAGAACTATTATCTTTTATCATGTATATCATTAACACTAAATTATACATAACTACAAGCAACTAACCCCAAACCAAACCCTAACCCTATTGTAAGGATATGTAGTTAAGCTGTAATTACACTGTAATTACAACATCAACTTAAAATAGCGTATAACAAATAACACATTGTTGTAATAAATGGAACTTTTATTATTTATAATAATAAATAGTATTAGTATTATCTATATACTAGATAAAATACAAAATTTCTGGTATATATTTAAATATATATATATATACTAGAAATTTTGTATTTTATCTAGTTTACAGTTAGGTTATTATTTGGACTCCTTTAAAAGTACTAAATAGTTTGCTGAAAAAAAAATAGTTTATATATATATATATATATATATATATATTAAATGGAGTCATTAAGGAACCAAGATCATTAATTGGACTCAGTTCTGAGGCAAAATAATTAAACTTCCCACACACATGGTAAACACAGACAGCTGGTAATCCATAACAATTAATAGCAGTACGCTGATTCAACCAAGACAGTTGAAAGGATGTTAAATGACTCAATAGGGCACATCAAAAGTGCACCAACCAAAAGGAAACGGAATGTTGAGAAAGCACATGCGAAGACAAATAGACAAAGAGGCCTTAATTAAAAACGAGCACATGGGAAATGTGTGCAACCAGCCATCGCAAACAGATTCACAAGCACCTGCAATTATCTTATACTTACCAGTCAAACTCATAGCAGCATTCTTCACCTACAGCAAACAGCTTTGTCATGGTCACAGTCAAACTCTTTACAGAAAACCACTTCTCTGAGACAGAATTGAGAGCGTGTATTGGGGCCGTATCTCACAGTGAGATTGATTTAATTTAATCTAGTTTGTTTTTGTTTTTTTTATCCAGGCTTGGCTTCAGGACAGGAAATGAAAATAATCAGTCTGTGTAGGCTTATTTGTAACTGATTTTCTAGAAAGGTACAAACATTACTGCTAATAATCTTTATAATAAATGTTCCTATTCAGATGAAACTAGTTGTTTTTTTTTCTTCTTTTTTTCTGAGCACATTTTCTGATTTCAATCATCCAAATCAAACACGGCTGTGTTTTTCTTAAACGACCTCTATAAAAATTGTGCTTGCTATAAAAATTCCCTACTGTTTTTTTCTCTGAGAAATCTAATCCTGTTCAGATAGGAACATCTGTGATTGGCTTTATTTTGACCTTCATCAAATACCATATCTACAGCTAAACGTCTGGTTTGAAATCCCGGTTGCATCCAAATCAATGCATGATCCTCTTAATAATCAAAACTCAAATGTCACTTCAAAACAAATCTCCGAATCTAGTGCTAATGAAGTCATTGTTTTATGAGGAAGCCTCATTATAGCGCCTTTAATTCACCTTCTTTCGACAGTGTGTGTCAGCTCACCCTCTTCTGCTCTCTGTGCTGACCACGCAGGCGCTCCTCGAGTCTGCGTGCAGCTGCAGCCCACTGCGCAGCCAGTCTGCGCATGCGCCTCCTCATGAAGCTTAAGGATTCTTTGCCCGAGCCGACCCGTTCCAACAGTAGAGACAGATCAGAGCGGAAAAATGCCTATAGAAAGAGAAAAAGTGAGAAAACAGGCAAAGAAGTTTAGAGCTTAAAAGCGCTGGTTATTACACAGACATGAATTTATTACACTTAGCAGTAATTATTACTGAAATAATACACTTCAAATGAATACTCAAGTGTGAACTTAATGTAACATTGTCTGACACTAAATTTTGCATGTATTGGTAAGTGAAAATGTATTATAGTTTAAATTTATATTAAATGCTGAACTTTTGGAGAGATTTGAAAGCAGAGACTTAAGTTCACCTTTATATGTAATTTCACTTCTTTTGTCTTTGAAATATGGATAAAATTACTGTTGAATGTGCTGTCAAGCTTTGTCATTTCTATTGGAACGTGTATGTCATGTTTTTAAATGTATTTGTAATTACACATTTAAAATGAAGTTACTATTATTAAAATTAAATGTACTGAAACACATTACAGTTTAAAGTACAAGTGCTTTAGTATGCTAGTCAACACATCAAAATAAGTGTACTGTAAAGAACAGTAAATGATTATTAAAACAATGATTTCATGTGTATTTCACAGTAAAAAAACCTTTAATTTGACATTATAACAAAGTGCATTTTTAAAAGTGTGTTAAGAAATACTCATGAAAGTGTGTTCGGTAACACTTTATTTTACAGTGTCATTGTTACACATGTTACATGTAGTTACTGTATTAATAACTATAAATTATACATAATTACATGAAATTAACCCTAAACCAAACCTTCATCCTAACCCTAACCTTATAGTAGGTACATGTAGTTAATTATTATTACTCAATACTTAAATATATAAATACACTGTAACACAGACACTTTAAAATAAAGTGTAACCATGTGTTCTTTTTAAGTGCACTTAAGTGCCCTTTTATGTTATTTTTGTACAAGTTCAGTTTTATAAAATATATTGGTAACACTTCATTTTACAGTGTCAATGTTACATATGTTACATGTATTTACTGTAGTAATAAGTAGAAATGATGGATAATTACATGCACCTAACCCTAAAAAACACCCTCATCCAAACTCTAACCAGTAGTATAGTAAGTACATGTAGTTAATTGTCATTACTCAGTACTTAAATGTGTACTTAAATACTGACACCTTAAAACAAAGTGTAACCAATGTACTTTTAATATTTGAAGTACACAACAAGCGCACCTTCAATACAGTTATGTGAAGTTCTTCTCTTGGATATTTACTAAATGACTCTGAATATATTTCAAAGATCCGATGCCACTAACCTGGAAAATCCATTGATTTCCAGTGATTGGGCCTCAAAAGCAATCAATCCAATACTTAAACTGCATGAGGCTGAGGTTAATCAGGGTTTTACAAATGAACGAACTGTCGTTTTTAGCTCAGACGTTTACTGGTAATAGCTGTGTGGATTTTGCAGAGGTAATTTTGCTAGACATGGAAATGCTACAGTATTTTAATCTCTGGGGTGGGGACTTGAATAAAAACAATATCTCATTTCAGCCTTAGCAGGGTTCAATGATGTTGTGAATAAGTGTCAAACAGCTGGAATTCTTTCACTTGAAGTGACATGCTGTGAGAGTAACTACTAGCCAGGTGAGATTGTACATGCTGAACACACAGCTTCTGTTAAAACTTGCTGAGCTGCCTTGCTTTCTACTGCCTACTGCATCCCAACTGAAATGAAACCTCATACATGACTGATTTGGAATGCTGTAGGTAATTTGTGTGTCATACAAACACATGCATAAATGTGGGGACTCAATACACAATGGCTAAAAAAGCTCTATTGCTTCAGGCTAACAATGTGTTAAAAATGCACAGCTATTTTTATTTTCATTTAACTTTACAATACTTTTCCTTTAATTATCCACTATACAGTTCAATATTTGGGGGCTTGCAGGATTTTCTAAATGAAGACATTTATTTGATATTTAAAATATGATTAAGTAATAATAACAGTAATATTGTGAAATATTATTGCAATTTAAAATAACTGTTTTCTATTTGAATATATTCCTGTGATCAAAGCTGCATTTTCAGCATCATTACTCCATTACATCATTCTAATGAGCTGATGCTCAAGAAACATTTCTATTATTATCAGTGCTGAAAACAGTTTTGTGGAAACTGCAAAACATTTTTACATATTTACAGTCTCTTCTAATCAAGGTCAAGTGTCCTTGCTGAACAAAGGAATATATATATTTTTTTTTTTACAGTGTATTTATAATTGCTTTTTCTCTTGCGTTGTTCATTCATTTTGTCTGGATATTATTTTCTTGGTAAAAGATACCTGCGATGACAATAACTCCTCACAAAATTCTAAGCTTCTCTGTTTCAGTGAGCTCAGTATTGGGCTGTTTCAGGCACTCACCTGTCTTTTTGGGAGGCTGCTGGTTGTCGGGTGGCTGCTTTGATTCCTCCAGGCCAGCGGGGGGCAGAACCACTCGATCTCACTAAGGTAGATGAGGAAGGAGCAGTCGGAGCCGTCTACTCCATAAAAGGAGTAGCAAGGGTCAGATGTCCACCTGGCTCTCATCCACTTGAACATTAAGAGAAGAATTACAGTTAGCTTGTC
The DNA here is from genome assembly GCA_038088235.1 of Zacco platypus. Classification (NCBI taxonomy): domain Eukaryota; kingdom Metazoa; phylum Chordata; class Actinopteri; order Cypriniformes; family Xenocyprididae; genus Zacco; species Zacco platypus. The sequence goes on along the minus strand of CM076083.1, from coordinate 34,001,700 downwards.
AATATTTTAACATTTCACAGTTTCACCAAGCACAACGGGACACGTCAAATGATCAATCATAGGAGTTTTCTTCTATGTTTATGCTACGTTTAAATGCTGCCAATGCATCCAAATGTACACAAATGTACATTTAGTGTCTTTGAAAGTTACGTATTAACAATGAGACCAGGCTGCCATACTATACATGGTGAATAGCTGTAATAGACCTAATACATTTAATGTAATTTTACAGTAAAATACCATTAAATTTACAGTTTTTGAAAGTGAGAAATTAAGTCGTATAATTTATAGTGAAAAACGGTAAAGTGATATTCCCAGAATTCCCTGCGTGACACTTCACATTTAATGTGTTTTTGTCAAAATAGTTTTTCTTTTTTTTTCTAATCAGTTAGAAATCATATGAAGTCATTCATTAGGGTTTTATGTTACAGCCAATGTTGTTAAATTAATGTTTGTTGAATTGTGCTACCATGATGGTGTTTAGTGTTTGTGTGAATAACACTGTATGTATATTAGTAATGTCCTTCTCAGCTGGTGGAAAAGCTGCTTGTGATGAGCTCTGATTCATCATGTGACTTTCTTATCGCCACCTGTTTTTGGTGGTTGTCAGTGTATTATAAAGATATTAGTACTTCAATAGGTTGGTAAATTAACATTATATCAGTTAATGAGATATGATATTTATTGTAAATTTAAGTTAAATCTGTTAATCCTAAAATGTTGCTATATAGTAAATATTACAGTAAATTTCTAGCAACCACAGCTGCCGTTTTTGTTTTTACCGTAAATTTAATGGATTTATTTATTTATTTATATTTTACTGTGTAGAGTGCATTCAAATTGTATATTTTATTAGAGCTGGCATTCCCTGCGTGGGGACCTTGGCATTGTTCACCTCGTGTTTATTTTATCAGCTGGGCTTCAGGAACTGATAGAGCATGGTGATCTTTAATAGAAAAGGTCAGGTCAGTTCAGGTCAGGGTCTTATTTACGTGTTGGGTTCAGTCTTCATCTTAATGCCTCTGCTAACCTTTAAAAAAGCACAGCAAACTGAGCTGTGAGTTATCATAATTTTCCTGTTTATCACTGTAAGTCTGCTTTGAAACAATCTGTATTGTATAAAGTGCTATATAAATAAAGGCTGACAGCTTTTTTTTACCCAAATGTATACTCTTTGGTTTGACTTGGCTGCTTTCAGGATTGTTTCGGGAGGGTTATGGGAGTATTGAACCAACATTTAACATCAAATAAAACAACCACTTCACATGGATGATGGTATTCTTAAAGAATCAATCCAGACCTGAGGGACTCATTGAACAGTGTGGACGATTGTAACGGCCCTTTCACACCAAATGTGAAGTAAAAAAACAAACAAAAAAAAAAACACCGAAATGAATTGGTGGCAAACAGACAGAACAAATATCCAACCGGCTGAATGAAAGGAAAATACATATTGGTACAAAAGATGATGTGCAGAAGCACATACAGAAGAATCAAATTAAACACCCTAATTTAAGCTGGAAACTTTCATGACCCCTAGAATATTTTGTTGTATGAATATCTAAACATGCAATATATCAAAACTAAGAATAGAGACTATGATAAAAAAATATATATATATCATTTGAATGTCAGAAAAGTTCATAAAAAAGCAAATTTTGAAAAGCCGAGAAAGTGTTTTGATTCAAAGATTTTATACTCTTTCAGAAGATGTGTAATAGCGCCCCCTACCACATAACGGTTAAAAAGCGGAAAACCGCAAAATTCCGCCAATGTTGGGGAAAGAATTAATTATTGAAAGTCAGAAGCAAAAACATTTGAAACTTAAATAAGATTAAGTACATACACTCTATTTGATGTGTTATTTAATTATTGCAGGTTTCATAAAGTTCAAAAGTTTGGGGTCCACTTTATTCTTCTAACTATAAGTAACTTTTCAACTACATGTCAACTAGCAGTCATTATAGTAATAGTAGACTGTCTGATTAATGTCTGCTAACACTTTAATCTGATGGTCTGCCAACAGGAATGTTACATAAGTAAATATAACTTTGGAACTATGACAACTTATATGTGTGTGTGTGTGTGTGTTTGACCACTTTTGTGTCTGTGTGTTTAAACACTTTTGAACAGTAGTGTGATTTAAAAAAAATAGTTCAGCACAAGTATTTCAAGTAATTGTTATTCTTTTCAGTTCATACTCACAATTAGGCTCATTATAGCTTGTGCTTTATTCACCAAACTCCATTTGAAATATGTCAGGTCATGGTAATCTGCTGTGCTCTCCACACTACAGCACTCCGAACTGCTCCCGAGATCTGAACCGCTCTGTGTTCAGCACAGATTTTGTGTGTGTGCGTGTGCCGTTGCTTGATCTGCATAATTAATTTAGTGGATCGGGGGCTAAAGTAGCGCAGCCAGAACATGCAAATAAACAGCTTTCAGCAGGAGCAATTCATTCTTAGTAAATTCCCCTGTGTGCATTACCTACAATACAAATCATTAAAGTCATCATAATTATTTTAAACTTTTGACAGCCCTATATTTCATAAAAATCTAGTTAATGAAAAATGGAAAAGATGCAAATGTAAAATATGTGGTGAAAGAATGTTGATGTAGGTAAGAGTAAATATGGGCAGGATAGAAGCAGAAAAATATTTATGAGAATGTGTCATGCAGGGCAAAAGTATAAATTCTTGCTGAGTATTTTTTGTAGGCAACTTGGTCATCACAGGTTATGCATGTAGTTCATGAAAAATAAAGAGTTCATGAACTGAAAATATTTTATTTATTAAGTAATGTTGTGCTCAAATGCATGAAGACAATGCAGATTCTATGCAGCTCCATGTGTTTTTGGCTTCAATGCCAGTTCCAGTGCATTAGTGCCACCTGATATGGGATGTTCAAAATAAACAATGTGCATTGTTTCTTTCAGTTTTTTTTTTTGTTTTTTTTTTACATGGCACACTGTTAGAAATTGCTGTTAATTTACGGCAAATTTTCAACAGTATAATCCTGTTCTGTTCAAAAGCAGTACATTACCATTTTATTTTTTTTGGTGAAATGACGTAGACAAAATATAACAGTATTTTACCGTATTTACTGCTCGAAGGAAATAAATCAGTACTTTACAGTATTTTCAGGAGACTGCAGTTAGTACGCATGAATTTTCAACTGTTTTTCTTCTGATATTTTTTTTTTATCATTGGGTACATTTAAACACTGAATCCTTTTTGCTAGCAGTGCACTACTCCATAGCTTATACAATACCATGTAGTATATTTGTATTATTTACACTAAAATCCTGCAAATATGCTGAAAATAAACATCCACAAACTATAAATGCATTTCTTAGAATTTTACTGTAAAATGTAGAAACAGTTTTATGCTGTATTTGCAAAAACAGTAGCCAATTGTAAATTTCACCAACAAGAAGACACAGTTCATTTAACAGTAACTTGCTGGCAACCGTGCTGCCAGTTCTTTACTGTTTTTTAATAAACAGTAGCCAACTGTATGCTGTATTTACAAAAACAGTAGCCAATTGTAAATTTCACCAACAGTAAGATACTGTTATTTTACAATATCTTACTGGCGTGATGCCAATTCTTTACTATTTTTAACGGGAAAATTTTTAAAAGTGCACAGTTAGCTGATGTGTCCAGTGTTCACAATACATTTGTTATTATTCTGCTAGCAATCTAAAATTAAGCAAGATCTCAATGTTTAATGAACTTAAGAATATTAAGAATTCATTATCACAAGTGTTGTATTGCATTTATACAACAATTTGATGGCACAAGTGAGTAAATAAATCGGAAACAACAATGGATTTTCTTTAAAAACCATCTTTTGTGCAGAACTACTTCCTTCCGCCATGGATTTAAATCTCAAACTGATAGTTTAACAGTTGAGCTCAAGCCTCCGTTACTAATTCTGAAACCTCATTTTTGAACTAGCATCGAAGGAATGTTGAGTCGCTTCATTGAAGGTAATTAAATTATGTTGATTATTATGGTATTATGAGAGAAAGATCAACTAAACGAGTACCTGCATCTGATATAACATTAACTTTTCAGGTCGATATCCATAATTTTATATCTATTATAAAAAAAATCACTTTGAATGTCTGCTGAGGAGAGTGATATCTTCCATGACAGTGCTAAAACAACTTCTTTGTTCACAATCAATTGAAAGTCCCTTTCAATTTGCTACTGACTCACTCATAAAGACAGTCCATATCACGATCACTAACAGACCCTTTCCTAATACTATATACAGCATATTATTTATGTAGAAAGTATTATTTATTTAACAATAATATTTAAATGAACAAAAATAGGCATTATAAAAATAGGAAATAAACACAAGCAAACAATTGCAGTTAAACATACAAAAGCAACGCTCTAGTACAGGATAAAGTTATGAAATGTAATTTTCCCCTTAATCCAAATCTATTTACTCTGGATTGATATACCCCAAAATAAATTATCTCTCACTTTTAACCACTATCTACATAAAAGTCAGCGGCAAGTTCCCAAAGGACTGGCCGAGATGCTGTTCTCTGCGGGTATACGAGCACTGAATGGCTGCTGATGGCCTGGAGCTCACTTCTGTGAAAGAGTCTAAACAAATTGTCAAACAAAAATAGGCGCTATGTTTCTATGAGCCCCATTTTTGAGTTCTAAATAACTATATTTTCACCTCAAAAACTACCATATATATATATATATATATATATATATATATATATTTTATATAATTTCTTTTTTTTTGTAAATACTCTGTAGGTTTCTTGTGGCCAATCACTGATATGGAGACTTGTTTTACACAGCTCAAAGGCTAAACATGTGTTAGTAAAGAACCCAAGTCTGGGATGGTCAGATTTTCTAAAAGGAGGACAAACTGTACTGGAATAAACAACATTAGAAGAGAGATAGCATCTAAAAAAAAAAAAGCATCAATCAATGAAACAGGTGTGAAAAAACTCTGCAAAGAAATCCATTTGTTGGGTGCCAGTGTTTGCTTCCAAAAACTTATTTTTCTCTAAGGCAACCATGGAAGAAAAAAGACAGACATAAAGGATTGTGAGAGTTTTTGAAAAAATCTCTGTCAACTCACATCCACTTTACTGGCGCAATCTGGGTACCCAGGTTCCTTCGGGACTTCGCACTGGCCTGTAACTCCATCTCGGCCTGTAGATGAAAAGGACAGGCAGTCACAGTCTGATAACACTCTTCCACAGTACAGTAGCTCCGGTGTGGAACACCAGTGGGATACAAATGTTCTAGGCTTTAATGAGGCTTTGGGAGAGCCCTCCATATCTTCTTCCATCTCCTCAACTTTCTTTAAGCTTGCTTTATTAGGTATTATGAAAGTGGCCTCTTGGCCTCATATCTCGTACTTGTCTGAGTAAGGCTTGCTCTGGGCTTTGTTAGGAGCTCTGCACTGCTTTCTGTTCACTAGGGTAGACAAAAGGAACGGAAAATTGCAAACATCCCCTCTCCTTGATTAATAAACTCCCATCTCACTGGTAGCCAGTCCCAGTCAGCCTAATTAATGTAGAAAAAGGTTGTACTTTGTACAACAGGCTACTTCAGATCCATAAAGAAGCCACAGAGAATTATTTGCTATTCTGCTTGATTATGAAAAGACAGTAAGCAGCAGAAAAACATCCTTGAACCCTTAAATCAGAGGATGTCCACTCACTCTTGTATTCTGTGCAAATGGAACATTAATTTAGGAGATTCACTCCCATGTCCTGCTGTTGTCACTCCCAAAACTTTGCAGAAATCCCTACTGAAATCTTTTTGATTGCAGACTCTGATATTTTGGAAAACAACAGGAAACACATCAAAACATCAAATCATTATAAGGAATTGCTGAAATCTCTTTTGAAAGGAGACGTGATATTTCAACAAAAAAACAAACAAACCAAAAAAAGAAAAAGAAAAAAAACGCTTGATGCCATCTAGGAGAAACAACTGAAGTATTAAAGAGATCTAATATATGATTTTACTTTTGTATGGTTAGGTTTATAATCTTTATACAATCTAACATGCTGCTATTGATGATCAATTATTAATAATCCTTCTTATTATCAATGTTGAAAATAATAATAATATTGTAATAACATTTCACAATATTACTGGGTAACACTTTTTCGATGGTCCACTTTAGACATTCTACTAACTGTAAGTAACTTTGCAACTACATGTCAGCGAACTCTCATTAGAGTATTAGTAGACTCTCTGTGTCACTGTATGGTGGCCTAGAAAGCGACGAAGGAGAAGGTGAGAAATACAGTCGGAGACAAACATCATGGTGGTGCTGATGGTGGGAGGAGCCATGGTGGAGCTTTGGCTGAAGGTCTGGGCGGAACCCGGGAGCCGATCGTAGGCGGCAGAACCAGGGTGAGTGGAGGAACTGGTGAAGCAGAAAGGCTGATGAACCAGGGTGAGACAGATGGCCTAGAAGCCTGAGGTTGAGCTGCTAGCTCGGGGTGACACTGGAGCAGACCACTGGGAGGTCGGAGAACGGGACGACCCCGATGACGCCGTAGGGGTGGAGGGTATAGGCACTGCCGGAATCCCGAAATTCTGTGGCGGAAGCTGAGCGACGTCCGCAGGAGGCCGGCCTAACGAGGGAGCCCAGAGGAGTTTCAGGGCAGATGGGCCACGGAGGCAACGAGGGAGCGCCCAAGCTGACAGATTGAGGTGAATGAGCCAGGAGGCCCGAGGTGCAGACTTGGGTGGGAACTGGATCCGCCGACGACAGATGTAATAGATGGTGTGCATAGACTCCGGGGCTTTGTTGGTATTCGGCTGTGACTCCAGGACGATCTCGGTGACTGCTTTCGGTTCTCTGGATGAAGGAGTTTATTTTAATACTCGTTTTTGAGGGTTGGTCATTCTGTAATGGTTATGGTGGCTTAGAAAGCGCATAATGAAGGAAATGATGATTAAATACAATGTCTTTAGTCCAATATCGAACTTAGAAGATACAAAACACGTTGAAAAATAATAACCAACAAGAACTGAACAGAACAGGGAGTATAAATACACATAGTAAATAAGGACACTAAACAGGAATAGCTGGACAAAGACCAACTAATCAGAAACCATAACTACTAATGAGAACTCATACAGACACAACAGGATCAACTAAACAGAACATAATCGTGACAGTACGTTTAATATCTGCAAGCACTTTATTTTTATGGTTCTCAAACACATATTCTACTGAATATACGTATATTTTTAAGTACATGCCCAAACAACCCAAACACGTAACCCTAACCTCTACTAATATTCTGATGAGAGTTAGTTGACATGCAGATATATGAAGTCTAAAGAAGACCATTGAAAAAAAATGTGTAACCAAAAATCTTAATAATTCAAAACTTTGGACCTGTATATATATCTTCTGATTGGCTGTGATTTTGTCACATTGAGCCACATTTTCACATTAATTGTGAACAAGCACAGTCACTGGAAACTAAGAACACGGTGTATGACTTTATATCAAAAGGTCTTTTGTACTGTCAAGTCAAACCCGAAATATTACCATTAGAAATGTCCAAAAAGTCATTAAAAATAAAAATTCAATAGCTCACTGAGGTGCTACTTTTTGAAATGAAAGTTCTCTTAACAAAGTAGTTTGAGCAGAATCCATGTACTTTCTGTCCAAATGGCAAAGCAGAAGTAAGAATTATGTTTGTCTTACATTAATAAACCTCCCACACAGCTTCCACATATGCTCGCTAAAAACCTGCTGGAATTTTACCAAACTCTGTTGGCAAACTTTAGAGATATCTAACCCTACAGAGGGCCTCGCTGTGCAAATAGTGGCAAGAGATGATTGGCATTATTGCGATGAAGTCCAATCAAGTTGTATTAAATAATAAAGTACGAATGTGTTGTCCTGCAAAATGGCATTGAGCCCAGACCTCTTAATGTCTAATTTTAAACAGCGCTTTTTAATATGAATTTGGCTCACTATAAAAAGAGACTAAGATGAGAGTTTTTGTTGTGTTAATCAATCTTGTGTGCAGTTATATGTAACCAAAAAAAAAAAAAGGAGGACTTAATGGACTTAATTTATGCATAATTTAAGTATAGACAAAATTGAACTTTTTAATGACAGTCAATTATATAGTACGGAAGATTATGGAAATATAAAATACATGTCGCTATCATAGCTCGGATTATTTGATCTTTTTGACTGCAGATTTAGTTATCTTTACAAATCTAAGCATTTTTTAAGATATTGTTTGAGATATTAATCAATCTCTTTTGATACACAGGCAAAAACTAATATGAGATTTCTGGGACCTTTTTTTTCTTCTTTTCTTGTCTTTTTTTATCTGTATAGGCATTAGTCTCCATCCATAAAGTATTGTCCATTCTTAGTTCATATTAACTAATGTTTTTAACAAATGTTAACAAATCGTCCCTGTCGGCGGAAACCTTGTATCTCCAAAAACCGCTACCTTTCAGGAAATTGAAAAAACACTGAATTTTTAAATAAATACAGTGTTGTCAAACATAAGTGAGAGATTCACCTCTGCCTGGGATGTTAGTATTCTTGAGAATCTGCTCCATTCGTATAGCCATGTCAGAAACGTTCTGGGCGATGGCCTGGATTCGCTCCACCAGACCTACCGGCTGGAATCTGGAAAAATGAATAGATGTGTGAGAGAGAAAATAAGTCCAGCTATTAAAAAAATAGTTCACCCAAAATGAGGCTACTGGACTACTTTGATAATCCCTTCTGGTATTTTGTTGTTGTTGTTGTTGTTTTTTGTGTTGCAGTATGAATCACAGTCCACTTTGTCTTATTTTGTGTTTCACAGAAGAAAATAATAAGACTTCAGATCGACATGAGGGTGAGAAAAGATGAGTTTAAATATGCATTATGGAAACGAGGCACATCTTACAGTGTCTGTGACTAATAAATATGAGAAATGAGAAGACACAAGGTCTTAAGATATATCCTCTAGCCTTTCCTGAAGCAGACATCTCTTTATTTATTATGGAGCTGAATTGCAGCATCCTTGAATGGTGCGATTACCTATTGGACATGCTAATTGCTTCAAATATGCTTGGAGCATGAAATAGCGATGCTTCTGCACTGACACCATTTACATAGATAGATAATGAAAATGACATGCAGCATGTTTAGGTCTGGCCCTGAGAGAAAAACATGTTACAGCAATTAAGTCAGTAACTTAATTCCCTTGTTGTTGACAGCAGAAATGATCTGAGAGATTAAATCACCTGGGTTAAAATGAAAGGGAAAACGTTAAAACGTTAAGACGGTTTTGGAAAATTTTGATTATGTACATTATTTTCAAACGTCTTTTATGCATCATTATATTGATCATTAAAATGATTTTATTAGGTTTTTAATTAATGGTAATCCACAAAAGTGTAAAATAATCACTTAACACTTTACCATATGGTCTAGTCAATAAATACTGTACCAAATGTTTTGCTCATTGTTAGTTAATGCATTGACAAATGTTAACTAATTACTATGGACCTTAAGTGTTACCAACAATTCAATTTTTATTAAGTAAAAATGTGTATGTCAGTCTTTACACAAAGTTACAAATGGGACAGTTAGTGATGGCGATACACAGTTGAAGAAACACCTATTTCTGAATTTGAACTCTACACTACAAAAATATTTCTGTCTAAGCATAAGTTTTGTGTAATTTAATTACATAGCAATTTTCCATCCATTTGGATTACATAGTTTTAACATAAACAAACTAATAAACTTAATGTGATTCATATTTGTCAGTCATATGTAAATGAAATAGGTAATAGTAATAGTTGAGTATATGAATAGTGAGAGATTAAATGTCTTTTATCTTCAGTTGATTTCATCGAAGGCTGTGAAGTCAGTTGTAGTTCTTGTGTTTCTCTGTCCTCCAGTGATTCTGATTGTTAACAGCAGGTGTTCATCATTAATGCTCAATCATCACTTAATGATCTCATTAACTCTGACACTGCTTCAATGGTACTTTAACTCAGTAGTGCGCACACACATGACCACTAAACAGTGTTAATTAACCTGGGCATTTTTCTGTGAACTATTACATAAATCTTACCTATTTCATTTACGTATGACTGACAAATATGAATCACATTAAGTTTATTAGTTTGTTTATGTTAAAACTATATAATCCAAATGGATAGAAAATTGCTATGTAATTAAATTACATAACAATTATGTTTAGACTGAAATATTTTTTTGAGTGCATTGAGTTACAAGCTCAGATCTTTTTCTCTTATGCTCCCTTGTTTTCCCATCATGAACTTCAATTCCCATATCCCATTCCCTATGTCTAATTATCTTGTTCACGAGTTCGCCCGCCCATTCAGTCTTAATGGGTAATGGTAAACAAACTTGGCTTACTGTCCTCGAAGGAGGCTCGAACCCAAGACCCAAGAGTTAAACCTATAATAGTACTGTGCAGAGGGAGAATAAGGGAAATGAGGTGGGATGCTGGAAGAGTTGTAGCTGGGATGATGCAGTGACTGCTGCTTATATACGCTCGTTATGATGATTGACAGGACTGAATGTTTAGGCTCCTCCCTAACCTATGTTTGGAATACCTGCCAATTTAAGCCGTGTTTTCACTCACTCTTTACAAAGTCTTGTTTGTGTCACCACTGCACTTATGATCGTTTTTCTGGTTTCTTTGTCGTGGTTTTTGATCTTCTGCCTGCTTTTCTGGATTTTCCTGTTTGCCTGTGTTTTCTGCCCTGTTGTTGTTTGGATTGTTTGCCTTGTTGTTTTGTTAACCCTTTCGCACGTACGTTTAAAATATTCTGGCTGAGCGCCCAGCGTGAGTTTTTCAAGGCGACCGTTATTTAGAACGTGTCACTTTATTGTTTCCATGGTGACACGTCATTGCTTGTCACGAGACACACGGCAACCTCAAAAGCGCTGAATGACTGATGATCTGCTTTTATTTAATTTTCCTTTTTTATTCAAAATATTAACAAATTTGATGATTATAGAATGAAATATCAGAAATTCCGATTCTCAAATTTGTGAAAGTGGATGTGTTTTGCTGTTTAAACACCTTTATGATGATCGCGCCATTTATACGCGCGATGGGCGCCGCCATGTTAGTTTGCACCGCAGTACAGATAATCGCGTCTGTTGGAATTATAACACGTGAATTCATCCACTTCTCCCGAAATACATGAAAGTGAGCCGGTGAACTGAGAGAAGAAGAGAGTAAACTTTAAAGTTACTTACACAATGTGTCTCTGACATGAATAAAACGTGCTGTCTAATTATTATGGAAATGATTGTTATTGCCGCTTCCATAGACATCAGTGTGTATTTTACAAACTCTAAATGTATTGATTTGTTAGTACTTATGTGCATTTAAATGTCTGAAACCTAAAATAAACATTATGTGGTTGAAAACACTGCATATTTGTGATATATTGACAGCGCTGAGCGCGTCTGTCACTGGCTCAGCGCCAGAGAACGCGCACAAGCACTTTTGAATTTGGCAGTTGATCACGTGATGCACTGAACGTTCTGATCACACCGGTGTGATCGTACGCGTCAAAGGGTTAAATAAAGGCATTTGGAGTCTCTAAGAAAGAAACTGAATGTCAAATATCAAAATAATTAGATTTAGGAAAATCTGGAAAGACACAATACAATCATTAAAAGTGTTTGTCTCATGAGTGTACATGCAGGCCAACAATTACAAATTGATTAGATTGTTAGATTGTGCCGATACCCTGCCGACAATGGCAAAATGTTAAATTGGATGGATATCCACATCAGAAATATCAGATACAGTAGATCTTAATCACTTCCAGAAGATATCGGTCTTCTATCAGCCTTAGAGTTTGACTCCAGTGAAGAGCAGAAACAAAGTGATGATAATAAAAAGAGTTTATTGAATAATCTTAGCTGCGTATGTTTCAATGCTCAGACTTTGTCTGACCAACACAAATCCAAGAAGTGTTATTATACCACAGCAAAAACAAAAATCCTAAATCTGTTGGGTTTTTTTTCAGGTTGTCAATGTAATTTCTGTACCCACTGTACTTCTCCTCGAGCTTTGTGACATTCTAGTTATTTTTGACTGTTTCTTTTTCTATTGCATCTGAGACTATTTCAATAAAACCTCAATAGGTTTTATTTCAGGTATCTCAAGAGACTTGAAGAATCACTTTCAGAGAGACAGGAAAATGTCTTTCAGGGAAGCTCAGGGAACGCATTGTCATCTTTGTTTCACACCAAGAGTTTGATTTCTTCATAATACAGCTCACATGAACCGCCTGCAACCTCGTGCCCTGCAGCTACATCAGCAACACGCCGAAGCAAACAACCCCCCCTCTGTGAGCAGCTCTGTCACTCCCAATAAATGTCACCTCTGCACAGCACAGGGCTGAACGCTCACAAAACCACCGAATATGAACCCTGACCTTTCTGACTTCACACCCAAAGACAATAAAGCGTTTAGGCGGAGCTGTCACATGCATGTTTGATTTCTGCATTCTCTGCACTTCGGAGATTTCTTTTTTTAGATAATGTCAGAGCTTTTTACCTTCTGTAGTCTTGAATGCACACCAATCAAATCAGTTTTATAAAGTACGTCAGTGGTGATTTTTCAGTCCAACAGACACATTTCGAAAACACAAGGTAAAAGCTCTAAGGCTTTGCTCATGCTGCATTCAGTTCAATCTGTACTGTATTCTCAATCATTAGGACTGACTTTCACATTTTGCGAGTGATGACTTTGGATCCGTTTGTTCAGCCAGTGTAGTCAATATATGTTATTTCTACATCGGTTGTTGCAATAATTACTTTGGCTACAATAAGATGCCCTAAAACTTTTTTCTACACCAAAAAAAAGAGTATAGTAGTATAGAAAGTGCTGAGCTCATCAGAGCTAACATCAGCATCAGAGGCATGAAAGTATTTTAAACAATCATTTAGCATGTTCACCTGTTCACTATTTATTAAATAGCAAATGTAATTTCATAGTTACACAGAGTGAATAAAAACGAGTTCTGACTATTGACTGCATTATGTATCCAAAGCTGTAAATTGCACAACCATATCACATAAAACATTTGGGAATAAAGCAGCTTCTCCACCCTGTGTGTTCAAGAGAACAAAATTGTCACTTCCTGGGAAATTGACGCAAAATATCTGTAGTTGGCAAAGCCACTGAGGCTGTCTTTTCCTGTTACTCAGAAAACTCAAGTTAAATTACTTGATAGGTTTGAGTACCATTTTGTCAAAAAAACAACAATCTTTGAGGTGGGGCAATTCTTTATAGACTTTTCACTTCATTTCCTTCCACTTCTGCACTTATCTTTCTCCATAGTTACCTTTGCACATTTTCCAAGTTGATATTGAATGTTAAATTGTCAATCTGTTTTTTTTGTTTTGTTTTTTTTTAAGAGAGAGAACATCACATGAGTTGACTTAATAAATTGATGTTGATTTCCTAAAATTGTTGTGTCGCTATTATGGTGATTAGTGTGCCTTTTTGGTTGGGCCGTTATTGATATTACTATAATTATCTTTCTATTGACACAGCGATTCAACAAGAAATCACAGTTATTTGTGGTTTCAAAGGACGAGAAGTAATAAATATTCTATGTAAGTGTAAGGACTTCAAATCTCTTTCCCAAATACAACAGCATCATAAACTGCAGTGTATGTTCCTGTGGTTGCAGCAATATTGACAGACTTTTTTTCATTTAAAAACAGGATAGTTTGTTCAGTAAAATGCTGCTTTTTAGAAAAAATTGTTTTTTTTTTTCCCCCTTCCGTACCAAAAACCAAACCAAACCATGGCTTTAAAACCGAGGTATGTACTGAAATGTATTTTTTGTGTACTGTTGCACCTCTAATATTATTGTCACTAATTTTAAAAGCAAAAAAGTTTTCTGTGTGATTATACATCTACACACCATTTCTTGACTTCTGAGTCTGAAAGTAAAGGATTGTGTGAATGGTATCTTATTGATAAATAGATGCTGTTTGTGTTACATTTGTGCATTTACCAAAAATATCAATCGGGTAATTTTACGGTAATTTACTAGGTTTAGTTTGTGAAAGCACGGAGTTTGAAAACATTGATTATTTTTGAAGTTCCATTGGTGAAACTGGAGGTGCAGAAATTACACAGTTCAGCTTTAAACTATCACTTCACTGATTACTTTTCAGTGACACATAAAAAACAGAAAGTTGACGACTTTGATGCGCATCAAAGATTGTATAGCTGGGGAATGTGGGTGTTTTTATCCTCTAAGATTAGATGTCTGAAGATATCACAAGGAAAACCAAGGCACCAGTAACCATTTGAACTTCTGATGTGACAGGCATCTGTTTCCATGGAGACAGGTGAAAACTCTGGGAAGTGTCTTTACTAACTCATCAGCAAGTAGTTGACTGTCTGAAACATTCAGACTTCCACTGCCTTCCTATTGGGAACTTCCTATTGCAAACTCTGAACTTGTCACTGTGGTGTGACGCGTGTTCATGTTCTGAAATGGATGAGTTGAGCTTCCCTCCTCCAGGGCCAAGGGATGCACAAGTGTAATCTCTGTATTGTCTATTTTTTTCTGCACTCTTAGAAGAAAATGTTCTATGAAGAACTTTCAACTAAGGATTCTGACTGGCACTTCATGAATAGAAGGTTCCCATCATGGGATCATTTTATGGATTTAGTTTAAAATAATTAATTTTGTTTCAGTTGATTTTTAATTTGTATTAAATTAAACAGCTTCTAAACAGTTTATTGCTTGAAATTCTGCAATCATTTAAGACATTTCACCTTACATAGAAACTTTTTGGCATAAACTGCATCAGTAACACTTTACAATAAGGTTCATTAGTTAAACATTAGTTAATGTATTAACCAACATAAACTAATCATGAGCAGTACATTTGTTACTGTATTTACTAATCTTCATTAACGTTAGTTAATGAAAATACAGTTGTTCATTGTTTGTTCATGTTAGTTCACAGTGCATTAACTAATGTTAACAAGATTTTAATAATGTATTAGTAAATGTTTAAATTAACATTAACTAAGATTAATAAATGCTGTAGAAGTGCCGTTCATTATTACTTCATATTAACTAATGTAATTAACTAATGTTAACTAACGAACCTTATTGTAAAGTGTTACCACTGTGTCAAAAACCCTATAGAACCTCATTGAACCTTTTTTTCTAAGAGTGTATATTATTTTTTATTCCATGCTGCCCCAGAAAAAGGTGGCAGATGTGTTTTGATTATGCTGGCCAGTTGCCTCATTAACCAGAAGCTATACTAGTGTTTTCTGGCAAGCTTTTTTCAAGCTACTCCTCCCCATATACACAAAATGTACATAAACCAGTGTTCACATTCTCTTGGAAGTGGACAAGGGTTTAAAAACAAACATGTACAAAAGCAAATTGGTTGTGCTTCAATGTAGTGCAACAAATACAATTCTTTAGCAGCTGCAAAATCTCATTTGGTTCTTTTTTAGTTGGTAATTTCACTGACTTGATTAACTTCTGCTCAAGTTGTGTTGAACTGAATTTCAGCTGAACCATGCACTAACTGCTACTCTTCACTTCATCCAGCACAAAGATAAACAAGGAGATAACTGGCAATTACAATATTGTGGTGCCGTTCATGTGCGCTCATCTCGTAAATACAATTATCCCGACATGACTTGAAGGCAGCAAGTGACACCTGAATTCAAAAATGATACCGAGAATGTTATTGCTGCGCTGTAAACGTGAATGTGAAGTCGCACCTGTGGAGAGCGGAGCTCAGCTCCTCCAGTTTGTGGGACTCGCTGTTGTTGCTCATTTTCGATAGGGTGTCGATCCTCTTCATGATTATCTCCAACATATCGCTGATCTTTTTCAGGACCCCACGAGACTCCAGACCGCCCAACACTGTCACACAAAACAATGAGTACATGTAAGTTCGGACAGACACAATAAACAGTCATGTACTGCTAAGAGACCCTGCGGGAAAGACCAGAGCGTTAAGCTTCAGAATAGGGATAAATTGATAGAAGCAGCCTTTTCAGAATTATTACTCCAATCTTCGGTGATTCATGGCCCAGTGTGTGGGAAACTGCTGCCTTGTTTTATGTTTTAAGCTGTTAATACAAAAAATATTTAGTTTGAAGTCACAATTATGGTCATAAGTCTTTGCTTTAGTTGGGCTCTTGACTTGAGGTCTTCTCAGGTCATAAAATCTATACCCGACCCGAATCACTTCTTACCCGAACCCGACGTTTGATCTGACCCAGCGGCATGAACCCGATAGCATCCAAACGTAAATGGACATGCACAGCCTGCAGCCCCACAGTCAGGAAAAATCCCAGTTTTGGCCGTTGCTCCATTACTTAGATTTAGCCCATTTATTTACTTATTACTTTATAGTAGTGCCTGCCCAATAGATACAATATACTTCTGAGTTTGGCTCAATTGTGACTAGTGTAAATAAACATGACAGCTCAAATAAAAATTAAATCGATTGCCTAATAAATCATTCACTAGTATTGTCTGCACCTATACCTCACCTCTGGCGAAGGGATTCTCCACATAAAAAAAAGAAAAGCCTTGCATGAGGATTTTCCTGATGGATCTCATAGCTGTAAGATGGATTTCTCTGTGTGAGGTTATAAACATTGTACCTTTTCTATGTGCATTTCTCAAAAATGCACTTGACGTGAATGCACAAGTACTTGCTGAAGTGCTGAAATGTCAATCACTCATCACGGTAACCTCATTACATCCTATAACTTTTAGTGTAATATTAACTGAGGATAAGATGATTAAAGTTTATTATTCAGGTCTTCTCAGGTCCATTAAAGCACATTTATTTTAAATTACCAGTGACCCGAGGTTACTAATACCGGACCCAACCAGTATCCAAGGCAAACAAACTAAAAGTCCATGAAAGAGAAACTAATACAAACTAAACTGAATGTATTCAAGACACTGCCATGGAAAATGTACCTTACAAACACACAGTTACAAAGAAAGCAGAGAAAAAATTGGAGGAGGATCTGTTGGATTTGATCATTAGGTTACCAATACCGAATCCAATCCCAGGTCGTACCTCAGGTTTTTGGATCCATTTGGACCCTCCTTAGCCCAGCTAAGATGCCTCTGATGTTTTCAGGAGTGGCTTAACAAGAGGAATACGACAACTGTAGCCAAATTCCTTGACACGTCTGTGTGTGGTGGCTCTTGATGCCTTGACCCCAGCCTCAGTCCATTCCTTGTGAAGTTCACCCAAATTCTTGAATCAATTTTGCTTGACAGTACTCATAAGGCTGCGGTTCTCTCGGTTGGTTGTGCATCTTTTTCTTCCACTCTTTTTCCCTCCACTCAACTTTCTGTTAACATGCTTGGATACAGCACTCTGTGAACAGCCAGCTTCTTTGGCAATGAATGTTTGTGGCTTACCCTCCTTGTGAAGGGTGTCAATGATTGTCTTCTGGACAACTGTCAGTTCAGCAGTCTTCCCCATGATTGTGTAGCCTAGTGAACCAAACTGAGAGACCATTGTGAAGGCTCAGGAAACCTTTGCAGGTGTTTTGAGTTGATTAGCTGATTGGCATATCACCATATTCTAATTTGTTGAGATTGAATTGGTGGGTTTTTGTTAAATGTGAGCCAAAATCATCACAATTAAAAGAGCCAAAGACTTAAACTACTTCACTCTGTGTGCATTGAATTTATTTAATACAAGTTTACTAAAATTAAATTACTAAAATTAATTAACTTTTCCATGACGTTCTAATTTATTGAGATGCACCTGTATTGTAACATTTTTTCTATATATGAAAAGCAGCAATTCCTTATGTATTATTCAATAGATTGTAATATATTAACACAATATATTATTCCTTATATTTTTTCAATACATTCAAACCATTAAATATAATGATCATGAATATATGGAAATATATTTTCTTTCTGTAAGGGCAAGTACCAACCAACATGGAAATGCATGTTGGCCTAAGCTGTTCAGCAGAGAAGAAATACAATACAGAGATAAAGATTCTCTAGGGCTACACTCTCTTCTGAGAAAGGCTCAAAAACAAAGTCATGGCAAAACAAAGAGAGTAAATGGAGACTGAACTCAAATTCGCTGGCATATTAGTTGTATTTACTCATAATACCAACAACAGGCTGAGGGTTTTATTCAACAACATTTCAAAAGCTTCTCATTAGCACAGACTCTCTCTCTTCAGAGCATCAGCGATGAGGCAGCCTACTTTTGCTCTCATCACTGAAGAAAGGACACAAACAGCACAATACAGGAAGGGGACCAATTAGGCTGACAGTCGAGTTTAATTTCAGAGCTTTCCGAGCTCCTGCTGTCTGTTTCCCGGGAAGCTGGTGCGAGTGAGTGGATGCCTCTCACCTGGCCAATTAAACAGAACACATCTACAGCTGTGAGGTCAGTAGGCCTCGAGAACACTTCGCTCTGACATTCCCCGTTATAGAGATCATTCTGAAGTGAATGAATCTTTTTTAATGATGAAGGCTACAAGTACATTATAGCCTAGATTCTTCTAAAGCGTCTTTTACCCAAATTAAGGCCTCTGTGGCTGATCTTCCTCAGAGCTAGACTACTTTTTTTCAGGGTCAAACAATTTTCACAGTTGGATATTTGTACTTTCATTGCAAGTAGCATGTTCACAATCATAATGGTAAATGGGATTCAATTGTCATAATGAAGTTCTGTGATCGTCTACTCACCCTCATACCATTTTAAACCTGCCTGCTTATACAATATGGATCATATTTTGAAGAATGTTGGAGTCTAAACAACAACAACAAAAACACTGAATCAACTAATTGGGAATAAGGAAGTCTGTATAATGAGTAAAGTTTCATTTTCACTTGACTGCGTCACTTTTCTTATTGGACATTGTAAACTTGTGAGGTAATGGAAGTAGTGCACAAATATTTTCTTCCGGATTGTGATGTACATCCAAGTGAAATGACTGGTAACACTTTATTTTGATGGTCTACTTTGGACATTCTACTTTAAAGTTGATGTCCCAACAATAACAGACCGGCGTGCATCTAATAAATTATTCAAGAAAGTTGTGCAAGTTCACCGCAACAATGGAATTGCGAGCTTCACATACTTTTGAAAATCCAGCGTTTAGTTGATCCTGATGAGCGCTCATTGTCACAGTTGTAAACATGATGGCGTTCTTCTTCCACAAGGGGTTTGGCGTCACAGTGTTAAAGAAAGAGACACACATCTGTTTGCTAGACTGTCTGCTTAATATCGGCTAACATTTTATTTTTATGTTTTCCAACAGACATTCTACTGACTATTACCACAATATATAGGGTGTGTGAGTATAGCAGACAGACAGACAAAGATTCAGGTGGATAAAATTCCAATATGAAGGCAGGGCAGAGAAACACAACAAATGGAAACGTGACCGAACAGAGAATGAATGTGAAGGTACAGCTTAAGTAGG
This sequence comes from Zacco platypus, assembly GCA_038088235.1. NCBI lineage: Eukaryota > Metazoa > Chordata > Actinopteri > Cypriniformes > Xenocyprididae > Zacco > Zacco platypus. The sequence continues at coordinate 33,982,178 of CM076083.1, read as the reverse complement.
AACACTAATGAGACTAATTAATCAAACAGAGCTGAAACCAATGTAAACAAATGAGAAGCTGGAAAACTGAACAAAGGAAACTGGAAACTAATGAAAACATACTAAAAGTCTGCGAATGACTGAACCAACAAAACATAACTGTGACATCTAAGTCTACATGTCATTTTTACCACTAACCTGAACTCTAACACCTAACCCTAATCTAACAGTCTACTAATACTGTAATGAGATTTAGTTGGCATGTAGTTGCAAAGTGGACCATCGAAATAAAGTGTTACCAGGTGGTTTATCAAAGAAAAGTATGGTGGGGCCTTGGTTCTATCCATCGGTTGGGGATTGCATGAAGGCTGATCTGAATGATAAAGGAGTTTCAAGTTATGGCGTTTTAAAAATAGGTGCAAATTTAAAAAGAAAAGAAAAAGATAGCATGCGTTTAAAAAATATATTAGGTGAATTTTAATTTCATGCCAACTTTAGGTTGACAAGGCATCTTAAAAATGCAAAAAACTGCTCAACTATTTTGACCCACCCTTAGTTAATATCCACAATTTTCTTGAGAAGGTCTGGCTCAAAAGCAAATATAACTTTATATCAAACATCAAATATGTGAGGCAAATGAGTGATATCTGGGAAACTACTGTACTGTATGCCCAGAAAGAGTATAAAAACATTCTGGTCAAGGTGTTAACTTTGGTATGATAACTGGGTGATCCCTGAGTGTTTTTGATCTCTGAGATTTGTGCAGCACGCACTCTCATTCATCCAAATAAAACTGAAAGACTGTGTATAAACGATTAATGGATCTGGCCCAGAGTATGCTAGTTGAGAATGATCTAGATCATTTCAAACACTGTTCTGTATTTTAACTTGACAAAAAATAAGTAAAAAAAAACACTGGGATTGTTTCAACATCCTTCAGTTTATAAAAACAAATGTGAAATTCAGTGACACTGTAAGTATTTGGGAATTCAAGCAGTTAAGTATTCTGTGGGGGTTTAAAAGCAGAATTTTGATGCTAATTTTTTCCTCTCAAAGCACTAAACTTGAATGTTATTTATTTGTAAGCAACATCAGTGGTTGAGAAAGTACTTTTTGAGTACTAAAGCATCATAAAATTGTTTTGATTCCTCAGACTCACTTACTGTTCGCATCTGAATGTAAACAGAAGCATCATAATTATTTTATTGTTATTGACCTCATATTACTCCACTTACTTACAAACTCTTCTTTGAAAGGTTGTTTGCTGGACTTAGCTGGTGTTCAGCTGCCCCAAACCTTCACCAGACCAGCAGCTTGAGCAGTAGATATCAACCAGCATGGTGGGAAGTTAAGACTAGAAAGCCACTTTAGGCTTTTTTTTTTCCTCCGGAAGGAGAATTAACCGAAAAAAAAAAAAAATGCGCACTTCAAAAATCCACTGAATCACTGAAACACCATCTTGGCATACTATTTTCAGCTTAGGTCTAACATTATTTGGGATGCAAATTTTAATCATGCATATAATTCAGGACAGATTGTATGCAAATTAGGATGCAGTGAGTGATTTTTGAATAGTTGCATAGCGTCGCATTTATATCCCTTGCCAAAAAAACAGGGGTGGGGGGTAAACAACCACCGATTATATGCATTTAAAGTTTATACACTTACAAGTTTATACATTTCCCATTCATTTGTTCTCTGAAGGGTGAGTTAAAATATCCGTCAGAGGTTACACACCACCAGTCAAAGACACTGGGTTAAAAACAATCTGGAATAGTCCTTTAAAAGAATCCTTAATTTCATTCAAATTGACTCAAAACTTTCCCTTTTGTACTCCTTAAATCAACCCTATTATGCAGGCAGAACTGTACAGATAGCAAAACCAGCAGTCATTACTCTCCATGAGAAAGTCACCAACATTTGCTTGATTACAATATACGTGGTTTTATTGGGTTTTTAATCTGATGAGATTTGTTTCTGCTTTTAAAAAGTGGAGGACTCCATAGTGTTTCGAATACTAATGTAGCTAGTTATGTTTTGGTTGTTGATGTGTTGGTTTTTGAATAAAGCCTCTTGACTATCTTATCAAACAAGACTGACTTCGTCAACTAGCCAGTGTTGCAATACTTGAGACCAGATTTGGCCATATTTTCACGGTCTTGGTCTTGTCATGGTCTCAGGAGAATTTGCACTCAGTCTTGACTAGGACTGGACTGGACTCAACTACTACAACACCATGATTACGGTTTGTGGTTTGTGCAGGCTTTCTAATATGATACTACTGTGTCTTTGCACCACTGTGTGCGTACTTTGGAGACTTGTGTGATTGTTCACCTCAAAGGAAAGCATAATTACGCAGCCAGAAACTCTTTAGGTCTCCGTCTTGACTTTAACTCGGATTTGACCCTTTTCTAGTTTCGGTCTTGTCTCGAAGACCATGCTAATTTTGGTCCACCAGCTAGGCCAGCATCACGATAACCAGCCTAGACAAGCATGCAAATTCATTCTGGTCTTATTCCATGACTAGTTTTATTGGACAAGACCAAACAGTTTCCAGATTGGCAAAAATGTCTCTATAGGACTTAGTACATGTTTCAAAACTATGTTCACTGTACCACAGTCAAATCCCAGCGGAGACATAAAATCATTATCCCTGATTCCCCAAACCCTCTTGAACCTTAAGCGATACATTTGATCTTTTTGATGTTCTAAGGTTGACTCTAATGCGGACACCATTTTCAAAGCTCTAGATCAGTGAATGATGCGAGCAGTGTGTGCCTGCTAATCCTACTAACGTATGCTGCCTCAGCTTCCTGATGTATTTATTAGCTTGCTGAAAATCCCCCATTTGTTAAACAGCGAGGGCTGATAGAGTGATTCAGGACTCCCACATGCGGCTGTATACTGCTGACTGGAGCCGGATCTTGGATGGAAATGCTTGTGTGTGCATGTATGCAGGTGTCTGTGTTAGAGATCCTTAAGGCCATTATATGTGTGTTATGTGTGGGTGAAGGGGTTTGGGTAATACTGTATCTAGCATTCTCTATGACACATTTATTTACTGCTTTTTGCTTTGCAGATTAAAGCTGAAAAGAGTCTGTCTTGTTTTAGGGATTTGGAGTCTTGTTTAGGAATGTGGAAGTCGGTTTCAGTCCATCAGGGGACGTCTTTAATGTTATGTATTTTCTAATATTTTATTTTGTTTTTCCTTTAAAGGCAAAATATATAAGATTTTTGGATTAAAATATCCAAAAACCATTAGAACAGCTTTAAATATTTTGTTGCCATTATCCCAAATGTTTCCAAGAATGTTTAAATCCAGAGAAATTAGCAATTTTAACCAGAACACGAACCATGTCCGTGCGTCGCCTAACAATGACATCATACTCAAATTACCCTTGGTTTGAGGCTTTACTTTGTAGAAACCATGGAAACAACAAAGACGGTTTAATATATTATGTGTTTTATTAGACAAGTGAGCAACTGTTTGGACACATGAGTCTTATTGTTTAAATGTCTTTTTCTTGATTTACAGCAAGTTTAACTATGACTAATATCGATCTAGCGTACTGCAGTGTGCATTAAGTGTCTCATTGTAGCCTCTTGACTCAAACCAGTGTCTGCGACATAGGAGGCTGGCGCACTTACGAGGACCGCAGTCTCGTGTCAGTTGCTAGCATGCCTCTTGCGGCCAGGGGAGTGAGGTTAACCCGCACAGCTCTAACTAACTTGCTTCCGTTACATGTGCTATGTTAGGTCTACTATCAGAAGCGTCTCTAGCCTTTCATTAATACTGGGGCACAGGCGGGGTTGGGGAGTAACGAAATACAAGTAACTTAGTTATGCATTTAAATACAAAATTTGAGTAACTGTATTTCATTGCAGTTACATTTTAAATGGGTGGTAATCAGATTACAGTTACATCTGAAAAGTATTTTAGATTACCAAAGTGATTACTTTGAATTTTAATGTCATTTAAACAGCAATTGGTGATTCTCTGACTCTGACCGTCTGAAAAAGCGGAGTTCAGTTTCATGTTTTCGACTGTTTTCATGTTTTATGATAGTTGTTTGTGAGTCATTTTATAATTGTAAGAAAGGTCACTGCATCTTTTTCTCAGAATTTTGAGATTTAAACTCACAATTGCAAGTCATAAAGTCAGAATTGGGAGATATAAACTAGCAATACTGACTTTTTTTCTTGCAATTGTGAATTTAGTATGCAAGTTAAATGTCATAATTCTGACTTTTCTCAATATTGTCAGTTTATCATAATATTGAATTTTCTCAATATTGCGAGTTTATATCTCATAATTCTGACTTTATAACTCGCAACTGCAACTTTACATCAAGCTATTCTGAGGGAAAGAGTCAGAATTGTGAGATAAAAACTTGCAATTACCTTTTTTGTGTTTGTTCCACACTTATTAGTATTCCAAAGTATTCTAAAGTATTTAGATTAAGTTAATAAACTTGAGTAATTTAACGAAATACGTTACAAATTACTTTTTAAAGCATGCATTTTGTAATCTGTAGTAAAATACATTTTAAAAGTAAACTACCCAGCCCTGGACACAGGCCCCCTCATCAAAAAAAAAGTGTATCCTCATATTTTGATACTGTTATAGATATATAGATATAAATTGCACAGCTTAATCACTAACTGAATTGAATTTGGACGTTCTGTTTCCTACAATAGTAAATATCCAGCACCTCCTTTTTGTTTCCTGACTTACAAATGATCCAGTTATGCTGTGAGAAACCAGTGAATAAGTGAACTGTCCAAATGTAAACTGTTTTTTTGCAAACTGATTAGCTTGTTTGACTGATTAGACCAAAAGAGGGACTCATTTGCAATCTGGCATGGCTAATTCTGATGCAGACATGACATGATTGCTGAAATATCAGAGAAAATAAATCCCAGGTCATCATATGGTAATCTCCACCATCAGACAAAGATTTAACAGTAATAATTTACTGGTGCATAGCAATATTTCAATGGGGCTCATGTCTAATACCCAACAGCCCAATTTGTCACTAAATTATGCACTCTTAGTTCACATCGTTCCAGGTCAAGTTGCTGGATACTGAATAGGTGTTGATTTGCAAATGTGGGTAATATCCTTGCTGAAAATTCCAGCATTCACTAGCTCTATTTTGCTTGTGAACAACATAACAATGCAGGTCCACCTAGACCAGCATAAACCAGCCTGGATCAACATGGAATTTGTACTGGATTTTTCAGCAGAGATGTGCTCATGGTTGTGATGACAATACTATGATTTGCACATTTTAATGAGGTGTAGTTTCAGTAAGTACCACAAAAACACTTTGTATAAAGTAGTTTCAGCATTTGAGGGGATAAATGTCAAATAGTCAGAGAAAACACGTCAGTTGGAGTTAAGAGTTTTGTCGTACATAGCCATAAATATGTTAAGATGCTCAATGCTAGCGCATTCATATTGTTAAGACCCCAAGATATTCTGTCTGTTTTCATCTGTCTCTGTCTGTGTATAGTCTCTCCATGTGTGTAGACGTGTTTGTGTTCCAGCTGGGCGTGGCCTTCATTAGCCATTCATTTGAACATCCTGATTGGTCCAGCCGAACTCCTGACATGTATTTAAGGACCGCCCCAAACACTCATTCTCTGCCATGTGCCTCATTGACTTTGTGCTTACGCCATTGTGCTTTGCAAATTTCGATTGTTGATATTCGTTTCGTCATCGTTTGATTGAGAGTGTTTAGTAAGACTGTGATTGTTTGTTTATTGTTATTTCTGATTTTCTGGTTTATTTGATCCTTGCCTGTTATGCAACTACGACTTGAATGCGGAATTTGATTTGTTTGTCCAAGACTGTAAATATTGCTGTACGAAAACTCTTGTAAATATATTTCACTTTAAGGGAGATGGGGGTTTGACGCCAATTTATTTGATATTATTTTCACTTTGTTTGTGGTTAAGGGAGGTAGGTAAGTTACGTTGTATTTTGTTTTCTTTATTTTACATCGAGGTAATTTAGTTTCTAAAAGAAGATAGTTTTGTTTGTTGTTTTGGCCTTGTCTGCCCCTGACATTAAGCTCTTATTATTGTTATTTTTATTGTAAATAAAGCTCTATTATTGGAAATCTCTCTGCTATTGAGACTCGCTTTCTTTCTGTTACGGCTGAACCCCTAGCAGTCGTAACAATATAAACAGGTTGTTCATCTAATCAATTACACTGAAACTGCAAATAAGAACGTTAACGAAGGTTTAGGATTATACAGTGTGACATGGCAGCTTATGAATAGCCAGGAATAAATAACCCCAGGTGAATTTTAAGTGTGAAATGACCCTAATGTGTGCATAGACTTTTGCCAAGTTACGTGTAATTTTGTTCATGAACATTAAGGTAACACTTTACAATAAGGTTCATTAGTTAAACATTAGTTAATGTATTAACTAACATGAACTAATCATGAGCAATACATTAGTTACTGTTTTTACTAATCTTCGCAGAAAACGCAGTTGTTCATTGTTTGTTCATGTTAGTTCACAGTGCATTAACTCATGTTAACAAGATTTTAATAATGTATTAGTAAATGTTGAAATTAACATTAACAAAGATTAAAAAATGTTGTATAAGTGCAGTTCATTATTAGTTCATGTTAACTAATGTTGTTAACTAATGTTAACTAATGAACCTTATTGTAAAGTGTTACCAACATTAAAGTACTGTAAGTCTCACATGCAGTACTTCATAAGCCAAGCCACTGGCAACACTTAAAACAATATACATATATATATATAAATAAAACATTTAATATAACCTTAAATCGAAGTCATACTGCAGTCTATTGCATCTATTGGAGCGTCAAGCAGCAGCTGATAGGTAAACACTCTGAGTCAGCACAGGCTGTTGGGTAAACATTCACTGCTGGCTGCGAGCTCCTGAATATGGAGAAGTGTACCGCTGTGATTGACTATGTCTTGGTATTGGAGCATGCTGTAAGCCCTGTTGGCTTAGTGCATAAGACAGGGCATCTAAACCAGGGATTGTGGGTTTCAGTCCCATCTGGGCTAAGTTTAGGCCAAGTGAGATAGGAGATGCCTAGAGGTCAATGGATAGAAACCATCCTCTGCTAAGACTGCTCATTACTCCTGGACTTCCCCTTAGGGATCAACACAGCGCATCTGTCTTCTAAGAGTTGAGAGTCTTCTGTACTAAACAGCTGGAGGAAATGTTTCCAGCAGCATGAGTGCAGAAGATACAGATGTGTTATCACTAATTGGCAGAAGAATAAAGTCAGATTGTGCTATATTTGATCAGGTAAAACATTTGTCTCTAGTTAGAGGCAAATAATGTTCATATCATGTAGTTAGCTTTGAAAATCAAACATGGAGATGAAAAAAGAAAAAGGATTTTAGCTGCTTGCTGAATCCTAAACATTATTTCATTGCCTTGACAAGAAGTTTTACGTTCAAAACACTACCTGTTACTCATTAGATAAACGAAAGTATGACTTTAGTTGACTTTAACTGGAGCAAATAAGTTGAGTTAACTTAACAAGTTGAGCATGAGAAGTTGCCTTATTTTTTTTAAGCTCAAGGGTTTTTTTATGGTTTTCTTTCTTTCTTTGTTTTTTTTTTTACATTGCAGAATGCTGATAATTTGGATTTAAAACTCTGCAACAGCTCTGATCTAGATATGGAAACTAGATCATTGGGTGAACTATCATTGTTTTGGGTAAAGTACGTAATTGATAATATCAACTGGGGCAATTTCTCCGAGGAGGCAAGGGAAGCAGTGCCTCCTCAAAAACTGTAATGAGAAAAAAAATCCATATTAGAATAAAAAACAACGCAAACATCACAAAATGTGACATTAAAACATGTATAAATCACTCGTTTTTTTAAAGTTACACTGCCCAACAATGACAGCAACAGGTGCCTCCTCTGATCCCATTGACTTAAAACAGACACCCTAAAGCATGCAGTGGATTCTGTGGGGGTAGTTGAGAATGAATGGGGGAAAGTCACGTGAGAGGAGGCAATGCCTCCATTGCGCTGTGATTGGATATGATTGGTTATGGTTGAATATGATTGGTTTGTGCGATAAATCCCGCCTCTTGTTTTCGTGTGCATTCTGAGTTCGCAAATCAATCAGAATAGACAAAATGATGCGTTTAATGGGAAGACTAATTAAAAAGTAAGTAAACAACTCAGCCATTCAGATATTATTGCTTTATGTAATGTCAAAATCAAACTTAAAATCAGCCTGGTGAAATTTTATATATATATATATCAGGTATGCCATTGTTAGCTATTTTGTAGAAAGCACACCCACACATGAATGGCTATGGATTCAACTGAGGCAGGTGTGTGTGTGTTAGTTATTGATATGCTTATAATGTATTTTCATTTAGTGAATGCAAACAGCTAGCTTGACATAATTGGATCACATACTTTTTATTTCTCCAAAAATACACAAGCAAGAATTTAAATTCTGCACCATACGTCTCCATAAAACATTAGTGATGATTTGTCGCAGTGAATGCCCATTTTATGAGTGCAGGTGTGGATATATTCCACACGTCAAAACAAAAACTACTAAAGTCCTTCCCTGCCAAACAAACTGCCATATCAATGATATTGAAACTAGCTTTGCATAGTACTTTTGGATGAAGTCACTTGAGAGAAAAAAATATAATAAGGATGTACACTGGGGACAGAATTAAAAAGTAATGAATTCTCAATTTTCTCTTGAAATTGAAATCCCTTGCATTCAGTGTTCTGTATTGAGAAATATATAAATAAATATCAATAACCATCTCCTGTTTGTTTTTCTAGTAGAGCAGACATCCTCAGTCCTGTCTTACTGTGGCTCATCTGTGTCTCAGGGATGAAAGTGTGGTTAATTCAAGCCACGCAAGAGTATGTGTGTGTGTGTACTTCAATTAGCAAACGCTCACTCAGGGATATGAAACTGAAGTAAATAAGCTTGCGGGAGGGATTAGAAAAGGATGTGACAGAAAAGGGAAAAAAGAGCAGTAGAACGATTAGGAATCCTAGAGCCGAGTGCAGGAATATATTTCCACGGAAACAGAGAGAGAGGGGATGACTACGGCTCTTCATCACACACTCCACTGCTCGTATGCTTTAAACAATGACCACTGCCATCCAGAAGAGCGTGAGTGGCTCTCAATGTGCCACCATCCCAATATCGCTTTCAGATGGAGGAAAACAAAAGCTCTGTTTTAAAAGCTAGTGACCTACAGTAGCACACCTAGGCAACATTTGAGGTAGGTACGACTATAAAGGACTAGTTGGAAATTCCAAACCCATTATTTTGGAACATAAAGGAAAATTCTAAAGAATTATCAATGGGGATCAAGGCTTTTAGGATTCAAGAAGGATGCAAAAGCAGCATTAAAAGTGTTCCATATGACTTGTGCACTATATTTCAAATCGGTAAGAATACTTTGTGTAAGTATTCTACACTCTGAGCTCACAATCGGTGTGACCAGATCATTGAAACGCTGAACTCAAATTTGTGAATAAATCACAAATTGATTTTTGAATTGGACATCACTAATTCTTTCATGAATATGTGAAAGTAAGCAAGGCCTGAAACTGACATTTGATTTTGAAGTTCACATATTAAAATGCTGTTTTATTCTTAATAAGCTTTTTTTCCGCCAACTGGCTTTCCTCTTGAAGTCATTAGAAAAAAAAAGAAATCAGGGAAAAAAAGATTTACTATCCCTTGGCTTCAGAACTCAAACAGCATTTGTTCACTTTCTTGTGACACTATGAACCAAGAGCAATTACCCAATCCTCATCCTCTTTGTGAAACAACCAAACTAATGTCTCCACTGCTCAGCTAATTTTTTTTAGTAAGAGTATTTCCATTCTCATGTATTTTGTCAATTTTCTTTTTCACTATAAAGTTTCCAAGTTGATCCTCTGTGATGTACAAAAGTAATTTTAACACTTTTGATTCATTGAATTTTCGATTTTCGATTTCATCCACCAAAAATAAATCACTTTTTGAGTCATTGAATAATTCCCTCAACATATTTGTTTAAAAAGTCACTATTATTCATCCTACTATCTTTAATAAAACAACTTTATAAATAAAATGTAAACTTTATATATAAAACTTTATATCTTTTATAGAAAAAGAGGTAAATATTTACAATAATTTGTCAACAGTAGGCAACTACACTGTTTAAACTAACATGAACTAAAAACGAACCATATCTCTTTAGTATTTATTAATCTTAGTTCACCAATACATTTTTGAAATCAAAAGTTGTAATGGTTAACATTAATGTACATGTACATAAACAACGGACAACTATTTTTAACTAACATTATCTAAGATTAATAAATGTTGTAAAAAATATTGTTCTCTGTTAGTTAATGTTAGTTAATAACTTGTTCTTTTCTTTTCTTTCTTTCTTTGTGGTTCTGGTTATAACTTGTTTGAAGTCAGTTTCACAAATGTAGATTGATCTAATTGAAATTTGAAAAGCAAGACTGATTTCACCTTAGCTAACTGCTAGTTTGTCAGACTAGTACTTATAATACAGTCTTAACAAAATGGCTGTGCTTATGCAACTTGCCCGAAACTGAATGTACAAACTTTAATCTATAAAACAAAAGACATCAGTAATAGCCTAAATAAATTAATGTTGAATTTCAACAATGTCTTTAATCTCCCTGCAAAGTGCAGGAAATTCCTGTAGGCTACTAGCAATTAATGTCATTCGACTTGAACATGGTCATCAGTCATTTTTACTATGCCCCCTTTGTTGTGTAATTGCCCTCTATGGGAATTTTTATTTTTTATTATTTATTTTTTTTAATATACACCAGTACACTGCAGTAATTCCAAAATATTGACTACATATGTGTGTGAGTGTCACAAAGCATAAGCACAATAACATTGCCCTTAAGACGACCACCATACAAGTACAAAAGTTTGGTCATCGCACCCAGTGTGAACTAAGTCAGAATGTCATTGGCGGTCACTGGATAAGGGTAAATGAATTAATTGCCTGTCAAGAGCCTGTCAAATCATCATTAATATGTTGCTTCCTGTCAGAGCTGAGCCATTTTATGTCTTATCTTCGTCTAACCACATTCCTGTGAGGCCTAATGCATTTTCAGTCTTTTAATGAAGCTGGGCCCAAGAAATCAGCTTGTCTAAGAAATCATCTAAAAATACATCCAGATAACTGAGAATTACCAGCAGAGTCTGACCCAAAGGTGAATTCATGCAAAAGAATATTAGAGTATCATAAAGCACATCAATTTTATTAGTCATGAAAGGTCCCAGGAGGAATCTGCTCACTTTGTTTCCCACTTCCCAGTCTTGAATATCTTTTTACAATTCAAAGCCATGAATCTTGTAAACTTGGACAAATTGACCAGGGCTGTACTTCCCAAAAGCATCACGTAGAAGCCACCAAAGGTCTCTATGCTCTATTTAGGCATAAGACGCTTTTGGGAAACACAACCCGGGGTAGTTCAGTCAATATTTTGTAAAGTGGATTTAGTTGACTTTCTCTTTTAAGCCTTTAACTGTTTTCTCAGTGGTAAACAATTTGGTAACACAGTAAAAGTGCAAAAACACTGTGATCCAGTCAAAGGCAATCAGGCTACTGATTACAGCTAATGAAATTGAAGTTAATTTATAGGCTGTGACAAAGTCCACTAAAGCTGAAGAACCCAAGTGCAGTTTTATTTATAACTATAACCAAAATACAAGATAAACCAAACTTGACTTTTTTATTACAAATTGACAGAACTACCCTGGACTGTGTTTCCCAAAGGCATTGTAAGCCTAAATAGATCGCAGAAACCTTTGATGGCTTCTACAATCTACAGGATGCTTTTGGGAAATGCAGCCCCAAAGTTTACAAGTTTCCTGGCTTTGAATTGTTAAAAGATGTACAAGAATTTAACCTTGCGGTACCATCGCAAAGAGGCACGAAATCACTTTCACGGACCTTTACCTGGACTGTTCTCTACTGGTGGAATGACCTGCCAAACTCAACCCAAACTGCAGGATCTTTAGCCATTCTCAAGACGCATTTTTTTTTTTTTGTTTGTTTTTTTTTTTTTTTTTTTTAAAACAAAACAAAACCAGAACCAATGCAAAGACACACTCACCTAAAGGATTATTAGGAACACCATACTAATACTGTGTTTGACCCCCTTTCACCTTCAGAACTGACTTAATTCTACGTGGCATTGATTCGACAAGGTGCTGAAAGCATTCTTTAGAAATGTTGGCCCATATTGATAGGAGAGCATCTTGCAGTTGATGGAGATTTGTGGGATGCACATCCAGGGCACGAAGCTCCCGTTCCACCACATCCCAAAGATGCTCTATTGGGTTGAGATCTGGTGACTGTGGAGGCCATTTTAGTACAGTGAACTCATTGTCATGTTCAAGAAACCAATTTGAAATGATTCGAGCTTTGTGACATGGTGCATTATCCTGCTGGAAGTAGCCATCAGAGGATGGGTACATGGTGGTCATAAAGGGATGGACATGGTCAGAAACAATCCTCAGGTAGGCCGTGGCATTTAAATGATGCCCAATTGGCACTAAGTGGCCTAAAGTGTGCCAAGAAAACATCCCCCACACCATTACACCACCACTTCACCACTTCACAAATGCTTTGCTGGATACCTCGGTTGTAACGAGTGGTTATTTCAGCCAAAGTTACTCTTCTATCAGCTTGAATCAGTCGGCCCATTCTCCTCTGACCTCTAGCATCAACAAGGCATTTTCGCCACAGGACTGCCGCATACTGGATGTTTTTCCCTTTTCACACCATTCTTTGTAAACCCTAGAAATGGTTGTGCGTGAAAATCCCAGTAACTGAGCAGATTGTGAAATACTCAGACCGGCCCGTCTGGCACCAACAACCATGCCACGCTCAAAATTGCTTAAATCACCTTTCTTTCCCATTCTGACATTCAGTTTGGAGTTCAGGAGATTGTCTTGACCAGGACCACACCCCTAAATGCATTGAAACAACTGCCATGTGATTGGTTGATTAGATAATTGCATTAATGAGAAATTGAACAGGTGTTCCTAAGAATCCTTTAGGTGAGTATATAACTGATGATAAGATAACATGTCAATGAGAACATGACATGAACTAAAGTGACCAAAAGACAAGAGGTGTGTTCGAAAATATCTTATTCAGGACAGAACTAAATAAAAGATAACATGCATTTTGTATGATCCCTCTTATTTTGTTAATATTCTCATTTTCACAGATTCTGCAAGAAGTATGGAAACTTTTGAGCAACGCTGTATATCGTATATATAAAATAACCACTAATGGGCTGAAAAATTGTGCCAGGTGTGTCAGATAATGATGGCAGATAATGATGGCAGCCAAAGTATGCAGTATTGGGCAACTCCAAGACAAGGACTGGAAAATGCAGATCTAGAATGATTTGGCAGATCATCCACCTTCAACTGATAGAGATACATGTAAGATCTAACACTGTAAGAAACAAAGTGTTTTGTTGCACATCATTATTGGACATTTGTCACGCTGTCCATATGAAGGTAATTGGAAAAAATTGGAGTATATTCTTCTTAAATAAACTGGCATGAGATAATTTACGTACGTTTATAAAAAAACGGATGAGTTTTTTCCTTTGTGTTTTTAGCATATACACGATAACATTGTCACAACGATCTCCATTCACAGAGATCCATGGAAACATCTAAAAACGGCGTATTTTTCATTCCAGGCCAGTAGTTGGCGATGTCACTTTGTAAACACAATGCACCTAAATACTGAACACATAATACACATCACTGTTTTTACAAATTCACGTTCTTGTAGTTTACACTAATCGTTACAAAAACGTGCACTTTGAAACGCGTTTTCAAAAGCTTGCATTTTTAGCACCCGAAAACAGCTAAAATGCATAAAAAGTAAACGGCCCCATATGTTTAAATTAATATTATACTGTATATTATTATAATAAATATACTAAATGATATGTATGTGATTATATAATAATCACTGTAAATTATTTTATAATACCTTGTAATAATATTGTTCATATATATATATATATGCATGCAAACTAGGAGTACAAATTCAAGCATTGACTGCACTTCATTTCCACCTGTTTTTTCCCGCAGGTATATTTGTGGTAAAAATGTGTAGAAAACAAACCCGGATTATGTCAGTGTGAAATTCTGGAGCTCTTTTGCTCGACTCTGTCTGACAGCAGCCGTGGGAGTATGTGATAGAAGACAAGAGATGTTGCCGTGAAACTGCATCAGTTTACTTATGACTCACTAGCTGTGAGATGACCTGAGGGCTTCTGAAGAGCAGTAGGTCACCAAAATCACTAGTTCCAAATGCTATGTATGCCCACATCTGTCCAAAATATTTAGCATGAGGGGGTTTGATGGCATTCATGTACAAAGCTGTATGAACACACAAGCACACACATATTTTAAAATCAACTTGGAAATTTAAATTGATCCTGTTCACATGATATTGCTCATGTTATTACAAAGGAAATAAATAAACAAGGAAGTCAGTAACTGGTAAGTTAACTGTTTTCACACATGTAGTCTTTACTGGTAAAATACCATTAAGAGATCATGCGTGAATGGGACCTTTTCAAAAAAATACCAGATCAGTTTCCAAATATGAGAAGTTGAACAATTACAAGTAAATTAGCGGTATGATGCTGTCACGTTTCAGTTCGGGCAAGTTTGTATTTTGATCAGTTCCTGTGTTTCTTTGTTCAGTTTCCCGCCACTCCTTCGTTTACGGTAACCGTTCGTAGTTTCACTTGTATCAGGTGTGTGTAATTAATTTCCTTGTGTGTGTCTGCTATTTAATTTGTGCCTTGACTTTCATTCGTTATGTTTAGAGGCGTTTTCCCTGTCTGTTTCCTGTTTTGTGAGTAAGACTATTAAAGTTTATTCCTTGGATTTCATGTTCTTCATGAGTCTGTTCCTGAAAACACCTACTGTGAGAGATACTGTGTGTGAACAAAGACTGAAGATTACTTTTATGAGCACGCGATGTCGTAAGAAGTTTGCTTTGGGCCAATCATAAAGTTTTTAGCAGTTTTTCTATGTAAACATGCGCTAGCCAAACACGGGACCATTACGCCGCCTCTAGCCCTCAAGACTCTGCCTTCTTTTCCATTCATCAGAACTGCAGTACTATAACGGTTAGTTCCAGTCTCTGATTCTGATTGGTCAATAGCTGTTTTATTCATGATAAAACATGGCTATGGCGCTTTACTCAACGGTTCTGTGACACAACACCCTTAGCAAACACTCTCATCAACATAAATATATGTTTGTTGTCATTATAATTCATTGAAGCTTACTGTATTATAGTAGACTATTGTGAGATAGAGTCGAGTGAGCGAGTCTACCTGCATTTAGATATAGCAGTTTTCAGGTCTGTCCTGTGTTCACAATAAAACATGACTGTCCCCTGCGATACCTTGTCTTTTAACAGTTAACAGGTTTCCCTGACACGTCTCTACCCCACACGCGAGCGGCGCGAAGCGTCAAAAGACAATAGAACTCATTATAATCATTGTCTACATTGGATGTGGTGCGGCACGACAAATTCTCGACAGTAAATGGATTCCCCATTCTATTCCTGACATAACCCAAGTGCTTTGCAACGGTCTGCTTGTCGCGATCAGTGTATACAGCTTTTTAGACAAAAGTCGCGTCTGGCGTAGACACTGTGTGACACTGACAGCGCTAGTCAAAGCATTTTTCAGGTCTTGTTTCATGCACAAGTTTTCGTCCTTCACTATTGACTGACTCACTCAAAACAGTCTTTACCGCCATCTAATAATGTAACTTCTTTTGCTGATCACAGCAGGGACTGTTTTTTTCCAGCAGAAGGAAGGCGTTATTTTACCTCATGAAAGTAGCACTGATACATATTTTTTGGCTTTAATATTTGTATTGTGTGGTAACCGTTTTATAAAAGCAATAATCCCCATGAAGCCATGGTTTACAGTGAATTTATAACAGCTAGCAGGGTTTTAGGCACTCCGCGCGTCATGCCTATAACAACACCCCTTAGCTATTATAAATTCACTCTAAACCACGGCTTCACCGAGCTTATTGTGCATCATGTTTTTATTCACGTTCGCGAATTAAACGGTGTTCCGTAAGCTTGAGCTCGGTCTTATTTTTTCTACCTGATTCCATGCTGTTGTGTGATCCAATCAACTCCCAAAGGAGAAAATCAGGTCCCGCACTACTTTTTTTATCATGTTTCACTCTGGAATACATCAGATTACTGAATTAAAATGGCTTTCATTTCATGTTGACTTTAAGGTCTACTCCAAAATGTTTGATCTAATCTGCAATTATTATTATTATTTTAATGATAGAGACATCTTTGAAAATGTGCTGAAGCAAATATTTACAATGTTAATTTCACCCCAAGAATCATACCGCAGACTCCTTCAGAGCGTTTGGGAAAGAACTGGGCTCCCATTCCCATTAGACTGTCATTTAGCAATATAAATACACAACAGTGTAAGGAGAAAAACATGGATGCTGCTGAAACTAGGGCACGTCTCGTGGTGAGAGGACTGAGGATGATTATACCGCTGTATCCTTTAAATTCATTCGATTGCTTAAATATATGATAATGATATGCAATAGATGTGATTGATTTTGCAGCAGTCATTTGATTACATTTCATTTGTGACCTAGAAAATGTTTTTCATTCATTTTTTTCCAAAACTTTCAATTTAAATATGAGACTTTCAGTGTGGTCTCAGACATTTGGATCCCATACGAATGAGAAAAGACCCCAACACAAGAAGATATAGGCTTATAATAGAGTGTTTTCATCTCCTGCTGTGCCTGTGTGCCACAACTGTCAAAGGCCACAGTTTTTGAGCCCTGCATTGACTGTCTAAAGGAAAGAGAAGCGCTGATTTTCATCTCGGAGCGTGCAGATATTTGTGTGCTGGAGCACAGGGACAACTCCAACTGAAATCTAAGCACCTTCCTAGAGGATGTTGTGTCAAAGCCCTGCGATCCTCAGATTTATAAGTCACTGGCAGCCGAACACCGTACAAAGCACACGGGAGACTCGAATAACAGGGTTGCGCACCATTCAGAATTGAATTGAGCTAGAAAGCATGGTGCAGAATTGCTGAATATAAAAAAAGTAGAATTAAAGGGACATGAGAAATTAAATTTTCCTTTGATTTACACTTGTATTTGCTTTCTCGTGTGCAATAATGAGGGGGCGTTGAAACCTTTTCCAATAAAATGACATTAGCCAATCATAACAGTGGCTTTTACTGACTAATCTTAAAGTGTCCTTAAAAGGCTATTTTAAATGTTCCTAATTTTGTTCTGGAGTCTCCTACAGTCAGTGGCGGTTCTAGACAATTTTTACTAGGGGGGCCAAGGGGGGGCCAGTGTTTAATCAGAGGGGCACATTAAAAATGGTAACAAATTATAAAGATTTATAGTCAAAATTTAAAGATTATAAACTACTTTACTTTACAATCATATAAACATTTATTACAACATTGTACAACATTTGTACAAGAGTGAGTGCAGGTGCAAAAAAGGTTCATTAATGTTGATGATTATTATCAATGACTTGTGAAGGATCATGTGACACTGAAGACTGGAGTAATGATGATAAATTCAGCTTTGATCACAGGATATAAATTACACTTTACTAGTTATTTAGTTACACTTTCTACAGTTATTTTACATTTTAATAATATCTCACAATTTTAGAGCTTTTCTTGTATTTTTAATAACATAAATGCAGCCTTGGTGAGCAGAAGAGACTTCTTTCAAAAACAACCAAAATAGTACAGTTTCCAAACTTTTGATTGGTAGTGCATATCTGCATGTACTGCATGTATTTCAAAATGTAGGCCTAGTATTTACTTTAAAAAAAGAAACATTAGATCCATATTGAAAAAATTATTTACAGGAGAAAGCACCATTTTAAGGACATACAGTAGGCCTACAATGAAATTATAATTGAACTGCTTTGCAAATAGTAATAACCTTCTTCTTAAAAACCTGATGGTGCAGTACTTGATCCACATGGATCCACTTTCTGTCCCTCTGGCTGTTCCTCTCTCTGTCCCTGTATGTTTTCTTCCTCCTCACCCTCTTCTTCGTTCTCCTCCTCCTCTTTTTCATGCTCCTCACCCTCTTCCTCATCCTCCTCACCCTCTGGAATGTCCCTCTCTGTGTCGGAGTCCTCACTTTCATCACCTGCCCTCTCTCCAGCCTCCACTGACTCCTCTGGCTCTCCCTCTTTCTGCTCCTCAACTCTCTCAATACCGTGATTCGTTTCTCTCACTTTTTTGTTAACAAAAAAGGACACTATGTCACATCCTCGTTTCATGATAACTATCGGAAGAAGAAAAACGTGCATTACATTTCGTTGTCTAACCATCCCACTTAACACGGGCAATAATAACCTGTTGATTACTTTACTCAAATGTATGTTATCGCAATGCAACAGCCAAGACAGATGAAGTTACGTGATTAACATCAGAACATTGTGCAGGAACAACCAGTTACTTACGAGATACGAGTCACTTACGCCAGAGGTCCCCAACCCCCGGGCCGCGGACCGGTACCGTCCGTGGGACATTTGGTACCGGGCCGCACAGAAAGAATAAATAACTTATTTAAAAAAAAGAACAAAAAAAAACACTGACTTATGTAATTAGTATGAAATGTGCATGTGTGTATGAAGTGAGTATGAGTAAAAATGAGAAATGAGTAAAAAAACAAACGTCTCTGGAAAGCGGCCCAGTGAGGAGACAGAAGAAGAGCCTACGATTTCCAAGAAAAAGAAAGCTGCATTTAACAGACAATACCAGGAGTCCTGCTTGAAATATGGATTTATCGCAACAGGTGATTTACACGCACCAAGCCCTCCAGAGAGCGTTAGGTGGCGGGAGAGGATGTTACTCATGTTATGTTGTTGGCGCGATGTTACGAGGACGCTGCTAATAAAGTTGCGAGTAAGCCTACACATTTATTCACGTTTATTATAATATTTAAAAAATACCCCAGTTTTTATGCTGGTTGTATCATTTTATTTTGTTGTTTTTATCCGCCACACCTTAAAGGCCGGTCCGTGAAAATATTGTCTGATATTAAACCGGTCCGTGGCGCAAAAAAGGTTGGGGACCGCTGACTTACGCGACCGGTGCGGCTCTAATTTACCCGTGTAGAACGTTCCGTCACGTTAGTTCAGCTTTTGGCGCTCGCCTGTAAAATCATAAAGTCATAATTCATTTTTTTTTTTTTTTTGGTCAGCACAGGGGTGGCCAGGGACATTTCTACAGAGGCACGGGCCTCCCTAGGCCTCCGTGTAGAACCGCCACTGCCTACAGTAGCTCCAAAAGTAAAAAAAACTGTTTAATTTTCATAATCATAATATACATTGCAGAATCACCTCTTTTCTCACAGTGTCTGATAGGTTTGATAAAGGATTTGGTCTCTCTAAACCCCTCCTTTCTAAAAGCCTACTCTGCTCTGATTGGTTAGATGGTTCAGTCTGTTGTGATTGGTCAACTCTGCTCTGATTGGTTAGATCGCCCTGGTTGTTCTGATTGGTCAGCTCTGCTCTGATTGGTTGATCGCCCTGGTTCTGATTGGTCAGCTCTGCTCTGATTGGTTAGATCGCCCTGGTTGTTCTGATTGGTCAGCTCTGCTCTGATTGGTTAGATGGCCCAGTCTGTTGTGATTGGTCAACTCTGCTCTGAATGGTTAGATGGCCCAGTCTGTTGTGATTGGTCAACTCTGCTCTGATTGGTTAGATCGCCCTGGTTGTTCTGATTGGTCAGCTCTGCTCTGATTGGTTAGATCGCCCTGGTTCTGATTGGTCAGCTCTGCTCTGATTGGTTAGATCGCCCTGGTTGTTCTGATTGGTCAGCTCTGCTCTGATTGGTTAGATCACCCTGGTTGTTCTGATTGGTCAGCTCTGCTCTGATTGGTTAGATCGCCCTGGTTGTTCTGATTGGTCAGCTCTGCTCTGATTGGTTAGATCACCCTGGTTGTTCTGATTGGTCAGCTCTGCTCTGATTGGTTAGATGGCCCAGTCTGTTGTGATTGGTCAACTCTGCTCTGATTGGTTAGATCGCCCAGTCTGTTGTGATTGGTCATTACCATATCTGAATTTCAGGTCTGCTGACTTCCTCAGCAATTGACATGCAGTGATGCGAACATTAACGATGGCGTCGGATTTGCCGTATCAATTCCAGCCCGAGTTTCAGTCATTTGGAAGTGTATCAAAATGGATGGACATGATTCCCGGTGTGGGAACGCAGTGTGTGCGTCTGGCTGCTGTTTGTGTTCGTCATTGTTTTTCCTTGTTGGACTACAAAGGATTATTTTGGTTCTATTGGACAATCAATCCTCTGCAAACTGGACTCATTTTCTCTGATTGGATTAATGTATTTTTCTATTGCCGGGAACTCTTGGTTGTCGATCTCCTATGAGCTCTCTGACCCCTCTATCCTGTGGGACTGACTGTGAGGTGAGTTAGCACTCCTCTTGGTTTTGCGTAACGTAACGTAGTTCCCTATCAGTCAGTCACGTTCGACGTTACGTCGGACTGACGTCATGGGATCTCGCTTGGGAGCCCTATCACCTCCGCGTAGTAAAAAACAAGCCAATGAGAATTGGCCAGTGAGATTTACATGCCGGGCCCCTCCCCCGGCATCCGGGTATAAATAGAGCCGGCATTACTCACTTCATTCATACTTTTGCTTCGGAGCCGATCGCCACTGATCTGCCTATTCATCTCTGCGAGGAAAACATAGAGCTAAACAGCAATTTTCATTGCTACAGGGACAAGTCCCATCAACAGCAATTTTCATTGCTATTGCAATTTCCTCTGCTCTATTGTTCTCCGTTGGCGTGACAACACAGCAGCGGTGGTGGTGTGAAGGCGCTGGTGGGGAACAATCAGCGCGGCATCCCCATCCCTCGGTGTTCCAGCGGGCAGGGCAATTCTAAAAGAGCAACACGGGAGAAAAACGTCTTTTTCAAGATGTCTTTTCGACCGTGTGTTTCTGGATGTGGTCGTTTCCTGACCTCATCTGACGGCCACGAGCGCTGTGTGATGTGTCTGGGCAGACAGCACGCTGAAGCAGCGCTCGTGGATGGTTCATGCTCTCACTGCGAGAGCATGACCATGTTGGCATTGCGATCGCGGCTCTCCTTCTTCAATGCGGAAGGCGGAGCCCCCTCTGCTGCTACCCAATCCCCCGTGGCTTTTCAAGGGAGAGCTGCGGGGATGGTTAGCACTTTGGGAGATCTGAGGGTTACAGTGGGAGCTTCTTCGTCGGGTCAGCCCCCACGAACCTCCCACTCCTCCACAATGCCATGTGCCGTCGAGTTGCCGAGCGCTGGTGCGGGCCCTTCTCGTGAGGTTCCCCGCATCTCGTTCGGCGCTCCGGATGAGGATCGGATGTCGATCGCTGCATCGGAGAGTGCGCTGTTATCTTCTGACGAAGATGAAGCCGAACTTCCGCCCTCCGGGGTGGTGGCTCAGGCTGAGTCTGAGGCAGAAATGACAGCGATGCTGGCTCGGGCCGCCGCGGGCATCGGGCTCGAGTGGAACCCTCCACCGTGTCCCGAGCGCTCGCGGCTTGATGATTGGTTTCTGGGGACGGGGCGCGGTTCACAGCCGCGGCCCGCCCCAGTGCCATTTTTTCCCGAGCTGCACGAGGAGGTCCAGAAGACGTGGATGGCACCCCACACTGCCAGAAACCGATCCTCTTCCTCCTCCACTCTCACTACCCTCGATGGGGGGGCCGCCAGGGGGTACGTGGACATTCCACAGGTGGAGAGGGCGATTGCAGTGCACTTGTGCCCACAGTCGGCCGCCACCTGGAGGAATCGTCCGCGTCTCCCGTCCAAGGCGAGTAAGACGACAGCGGCTCTCGCCGCTAAGGCTTACTCCGCCGCTGGACAGGCGGCCTCCGCCTTGCACGCCATGGCCATTCTTCAGGTCCATCAGGCGAAAGCTCTTAAAGAGCTGCACGAGGGTAGTTCTGACCCAGGGGTGTTCCAAGAACTGCGCGCTGCGACCGACCTCGCCCTCCGGGCGACCAAAGTCACAGCACGTGCCCTGGGCCAGACGATGTCCACCCTGGTGGTCCAGGAACGCCATCTCTGGCTGGACCTGGCTGAAATGAAGGACGCCGACAAAGTTCGCTTTCTCGACGCCCCCATTTCCCAGGCCGGCCTCTTCGGCGACACCGTCGAGGACTTTGCCCAGCAGTTCTCGGCGGTGCAGAAGCAGACTGAGGCCATCAGCCACATCTTGCCTCGGCGAGATGCGGCTCCTGTCCCTCCTAGGACTGGCCCTCAGCCTGCTCGTCGTCGAGGGCGCCCCCCTGCGGCTGCACAAGCTTCGGGTGGATCGGAGAAATCCCGTCCCCCGCAAGCTTCCCGCAGGAAGGCGGCACAACCCGCTCAGGCCGCCAAGACTGCTAAACGAAAGCAGAGGAAGCAGCCCTGAGACGGGTGGCCCAGAGATGGTGGGAGTTGCTCTGCCCCAGGAGACGGTGAAGGCACCGCTCCTTCCCCCCGGAGTGGGCCGGGGGGTAAATCCTATGTTCCCTTTTCTTTTTGTTTCGCCGCTGACCCCCGGGTCAGCGGTACCCACATCCTCAATAAAAGAGCAATTTCCACTATCTCTGAGTCAAAAAGGGTCTGTGTTGACAGTGTGCGACGCACCGCCTCCTCACTCTCAACCACTCCCGCATTCGCCACGAGCAGGTCACGGACGTGTTTGGGACGCACAGCCTCCCCACGCCCGCCCGCTCTGTCCCTCACGGGACACACGGAGCCAAGTGAGTTCACATCACTCACTGCCTCTACTTCGGGACGCTCTGCTTCCCGGGTTGGGCCCCAGTGCTCCATGCTGCCCCCCCGCGGGTACTTCTGGTGTTCGGATGATACCACTCGTACGGTGTCTGGGGGCCTGGCTAGGTCTTCCCAGCCCGTCCCGTTGGCTCATTCGAACAGTCAGACTCGGCTACACAATCCAGTTTGCCAGGCGTCCTCCCAGATTCAGTGGCGTCCTATCCACCTCAGTGGTGGGCAGAGATGCCACTGTTTTGCGGGAGGAGATTGCGGTCCTGTTGGCGAAGGACGCAATAGAGCCGGTCCCACTAGCCGAGATGAAGTCAGGGTTTTACAGCCCGTACTTCATAGTACCCAAGAAAAGCGGAGGGTTACGACCAATCTTGGACTTACGTGTCTTGAATCGGGCCTTGCACAAGCTCCCGTTCAAGATGCTCACCGTGAAACGCATGCTCACATGCATTCACGCACAAGATTGGTTTGCAGCAATCGACCTGAAGGACGCGTACTTTCATGTCTCGATCCTCCCCCGACACAGACCGTTTCTACGTTTTGCGTTCGAGGGTCGGGCATATCAGTACAAGGTCCTACCCTTCGGGCTGTCCCTGTCCCCCCGTGTCTTTACCAAAGTCGCGGAGGGAGCCCTTTCCCCACTCAGGGAAGTGGGCGTTCGCATCCTCAACTACCTCGACGACTGGCTCATTCTGGCCCAGTCCCGAGAACAGTTGTGCGAACACAGGGACCTGGTGCTCACGCACCTCAGCCGGTTGGGGCTTCGGGTCAACTGGGAAAAGAGCAAACTCTGTCCAACACAGAGGATCTTTTTTCTCGGTGTGGAGCTGGACTCGGTCAACATGACAGCACGTCTCACCAACGAGCGTGCACAGTCGGTGCTGAGCTGTCTGAATTCGTTCTCGCAGAAAACAGTGGTCCCACTGAAACATTTTCAGAGGCTCCTGGGGCATATGGCATCCGCAGCCGCAGTCACGCCGCTCGGATTACTCCATATGAGACCACTTCAGCACTGGCTACACGGCCGAGTCCCGAGGTGGGCATGGCACCATGGCAAGCTCCGTGTGGTCATCACGCCGAGCTGTCGCCAAACATTCAGCCCGTGGTCGGACCTTGCTTTCCTACGGGCCGGGGTGCCCCTAGGACAAGTGTCCAGGCATGTTGTTGTCACAACAGATGCCTCCACCACCGGCTGGGGTGCTGTGTGCAATGGGCATGCTGCGTCAGGCTCCTGGACAGGACCCCACCAGCAGTGGCATATCAATTGCCTCGAGTTGCTAGCAGTACTGCTGGCCCTGCGCCGGTTTCGGCCGTTGCTGCAGGGCAAGCATGTACTGGTCCGGACGGACAACACATCGGCAGTAGCGTACATCAACCATCAAGGTGGTCTACGCTCACGCCGCATGTCGCAACTCGCCCGCCACCTTCTCCTCTGGAGTCAGCGGCGACTCAGGTCGCTGCGTGCCATGTATATCCCGGGCGAGCTCAATCGTGCGGCCGACGCGCTCTCACGACAGCTCACGCACCCGGGGGAATGGAGACTCCACCCCCAGGCGGTCCAGCTGATCTGGAGCAGATTCGGGGACGCACAGGTAGACCTGTTTGCCTCTCAGGAATCTGCTCACTGCCAGTGGTTTTATTCCCTGACCGAGGGCACCCTCGGCACGGATGCACTGGTACACAGCTGGCCCCGGGGCCTACGCAAGTATGCGTTTCCCCCAGTGAGCCTTCTTGCACAGCTACTGTGCAAGGTCAGGGAGGACGAGGAGCAGGTCTTGCTAGTTGCGCCATACTGGCCCAACCGGACCTGGTTCCCAGAGCTCATGCTCCTCGCGACAGTCCCTCCCTGGCGAATTCCCCTGAGGAAGGACCTGCTTTCTCAGGGACGGGGCACCATATGGCACCCACGTCCCGACCTCTGGAACCTCCACGTGTGGTTCCTGGACGGGACGCGGAAG
Organism: Zacco platypus; assembly: GCA_038088235.1. NCBI lineage: Eukaryota > Metazoa > Chordata > Actinopteri > Cypriniformes > Xenocyprididae > Zacco > Zacco platypus. Next base: position 33,957,328 of record CM076083.1, on the reverse strand, counting down.
ACTTAAGTGGCCTACCGCCCGCGGTAGTTGACACTATCACTTCGGCTAGAGCTCCCTCTACGAGGCGCGCCTATGCTTTGAGGTGGAGTCTCTTCGCTGCTTGGTGTTCTTCCCGCCGGGAAGACCCCCGGAGATGCCCGATCAGTTCAGTGCTTTCCTTCCTTCAAAGTGGTTTGGAGCGGAGACTGTCCCCCTCCACCTTGAAGGTCTATGTGGCCGCCATCGCAGCACATCACGATGTGGTCGATGGCAAGTCACTAGGGAAGCACGATCTGATCATCAGGTTCCTGAGAGGTGCTAGGCGGCTAAACCCGCCTAGACCTCCCGTAATTCCCTCTTGGGACCTTTCTGTCGCCCTAGCTGGGCTACAGAAAGCTCCCTTCGAGCCCCTTGAGTCAGCTGAGCTGAAACACCTGTCGCTTAAGACAGTGCTCCTGACGGCGCTCGCTTCCTTTAAGAGGGTAGGGGACCTGCAAGCATTTTCGGTCAGCGAAACGTGCCTGGAATTTGGGCCGGCTTTGTCTCACGTGATCTTGAGACCCCGGCCTGGATACGTGCCCAAGGTTCCCACCACTCCCTTTCGGGACCAGGTGGTGAACCTGCAAGCGCTGCCCCGGGAGGAGGCAGACCCAGCCCTTGCGTTGCTATGTCCTGTTCGCGCTCTCCGCGCTTACGTGGACCGCACGCAGAGCTTGAGAAGCTCCGAGCAGCTCTTTGTTTGCTTTGGAGGACAGCAGAGAGGGAAGGCTGTCTCCAAACAGAGGTTGGCCCACTGGATAGTGGATGCCATCGCCTTGGCGTACCATTCCCAAGGCGAGCCGTGCCCCCTAGGGGTGAGAGCACACTCCACTCGGGGTGTTGCCTCCTCCTGGGCGTTGGCGCGCGGCGCCTCTCTGGCAGACATCTGCAGAGCTGCGGGCTGGGCGACACCGAACACATTCGCCAGGTTTTATAACCTCCGAGTGGACCCGGTGTCCTCTCGTGTGCTGTCTTCGAGATAGCCACGAGAGACCGCTTGCTGCGCCATTCTCCTTTCACGAGGAGATGCGAGCGCTTGTTTACTCCTCAGTTCAGTTCCCCAGTTGGTGAACCCTGTGGAGCTCCTCCTGCATCATTGCGGCAGTCAGACGCGGCGGAGGCGTCAGACGCTAGGTCCAGTACTCGTGTACATGCCCCCAGCGGTCAGTCCTTGTACTGGGCTAGATGCCCATATGTCTGTGGTTCCCTGCGGGTAACCCCATATGTGTTAGTCCACGGTACGGTTTCCCCGAGGGTAAACCCGTGTCTTCCCTGGGCGGTTAGCCCTGCCCCTGAGGTGTAGCGTTCCTCCCCAGCCTGGGTAGGACCTTCCTCAGGGAGCTCTCCATATGCAGATACTGCCCCACGGGTCAGTGCATATGTGCTCCACACGTTACCTCCCTTCGGGCAGGGTGTGGTCTCCGTAGCTTCCCCAAGAGGGACGCTTTCCTGGCGTTTTTGGTCAGCTGAAAAAACGTGGGAATTGAGTCAGCCGAAGCACTCTTCCCCTGAGGTGAGAAACAACAGCTTCGACCATCTCCTGAGTAAGACCCTGTCCTCTCCATCCCTCTGGTATGGAAGACATTGTAGGGCTTGCTCTGGGCGCTGGAGGGTTACGACATTTGCGGTTGCACTTGCAGGTGGCACGCCTAGGCCTGCCAGCATCTGCTTCCCCGACGCTCGTAGCGTGGCTCGGTTGCTATGGCGTTTTCCACGGGATCCCATGACGTCAGTCCGACGTAACGTCGAACGTGACTGACTGATAGGGAACGTCTAGGTTACTATTGTAACCCCCGTTCCCTGAAGGAGGGAACGGAGACGTTACGTCCCCTTGCCATAGCACCGAGTCACTGCTGAGCGGCCGAGATCAGTTTTCGGCTCCTCAGCAAAGCATGAATGAAGTGAGTAATGCCGGCTCTATTTATACCCGGATGCCGGGGGAGGGGCCCGGCATGTAAATCTCACTGGCCAATTCTCATTGGCTTGTTTTTTACTACGCGGAGGTGATAGGGCTCCCAAGCGAGATCCCATGACGTCAGTCCGACGTAACGTCTCCGTTCCCTCCTTCAGGGAACGGGGGTTACAATAGTAACCTAGACGTTTTGCAGATAGCTAGCTAACACGTCAAAACGTTTTTCATTCTTCCCACTTTTGGTTCTCCTTATTATTGGAGTAATTTCCAACATGGAAACTGCGTCAAGTGAGCTCAAGGCTCTTAAAGGGGCACGCACGCCTGCGAAGTACGAGCACTGTTGTTCACTTGGCATTGTCCGACGCCCGCGCTATGTGCGTCATTCTACCCGCAGGATTTTCGTGAATCTAGCGAACTGACTCGTCCCCAGAGCGACTGTCGTCCACCATGATCGCTTGTTTACATAAATAAGACAAACTTCAATTACAACACAACTGGAAATAAAGGTGTATTGCAAAACCATTTTGCTCTCCTCAACTGCCGCTCCATCTCAGATAAGGGATCTCATCTAAATGAAACCTGACAAACACCAAATGACTTCGTATATCTTAACCTGCTTACACTGAACGGATATCAATACTTGTTTAAACTGCGTTCACATGGTAAAGAGGGCGGGCTTGCGGTCATCTACTGGAACTCTATATCAACACCTTCGAGTACACGGTTCTGAAAGATGGCTCAAGCTGTCTTCTTATAGTTATCCTAAATTTATAGGCCACCCAAGCAGCAAATTGAATTTTAAAATGATTAACTTTAGCTTGTGCTGCATCGTCCCAGGTCATCTTACTTGCTGACTTTAACATCATGTTGATATTGTCTGCTCTAAAAGCACTCAGTTAAAGACTGTCCTGGACTGCTTTAATCTTCCCCAGAATGTTAATTTCCCAACTCACACTCATGGTCGTTCACTTGATTTAATTTCTTCGTCTGGTGTGAATAATATCTCCATCAGTAGTCATGCTGGTCCAGTCTCTGGAATTACTGACGACTCGTTTCAGGCAGTTCAGAGTCGGTTCTTTCTTTTGAGAGACAATAAGTCCATTTATCCTTTGATCTTTGAAACTTTGCAGACCTTTTAACAGCTGTATAACACACTACATGAAAGTTAATATCTGAGGAGGAAAAAAAAGCTAAATATGGGCACTTCAAAGGAGCCGCCCCTTAAAAAACAAATCATTTCAGACACAGGGTCAGAATGAAAATTGAAAATTATCATTTTTGTGTATGTGCGCGTGTGTGTGAAAGCATTATTAACATTATAAGTGAACCTTAAGAAACATATTAAAATAATAATGAAAAAATTAATGTCATGACCCATTGCACAGAGTATTGTTGTAATAAATAGTGCTTAAAATACATTAAAATGAATTACTAAGGTCCGTGTACCTCTGAATGAAATAATGAAATGAAATAAGCAGAAATTTTATTTTAAGGTTCATGGGTAGAAAATGGATAAACAGTTGTGAAAGGGACTCTTTCTGGCTGACAGGTCAACCAAAGACGCTGTAAAGAGTTCTTCAATTCTGTGCTGAACAAAAATTCTTGCATTTAACATTTTGATAATTGACCCTTCACAAACAGTTTGATTGACAGGCGATCTGACCAATCATAACCCTGAATCCGCCATTTTGTCCAACAAAGCAGTCAGGGGAGTTAGTAGATTAACGTTGGTGAACTTGAACTTGAAAAATTGTTCGTTCTCACGTCTTTCTGCGTTTGAAACAACATTCCTTCTGATGTTCATTCATGTTTATTTGATGCTATAGATGAACTAGTATGAAGAGATGTTGGTTCACGAGGAGCTACAGCGATCTGTCACGACACATTAAAGACACACTACACGGTACTTTTTTGTTTAAACTTCTTTAAAAAGTACAATATTTTAAATATGTAACTGTTTTAGACATTGCCAGTGTCCTCTTTGCTCTGCAATGTATTGTCCACTGCGTGAGAACATGATGTGTGGCATGAGAGCGTATGGGTTATCGGGCATAGCAACAGGGGGCGTTTTTTTGCGAAGGGTTGAAAAATATGGCATAAAGCAAGCGTAGCTATCAGAAGACAAGGAAAATAGTGCACAAGTTCTGCTTTTCATGATGCGTTTTGTCTCATTTTGATCTTGGCTATATGAAACAACTACATTCATTGCTTGGAAAAGAGAAGATTTTCATCACTAATAATGAACCATCTAAAACTACACATAAGCAATATTTTAGGCGGCTAGATTACATCTGTTCAGAAAATTAGTTATTTTCAGTTGGAATAGTAATAAGTGAGAGTGTGTCCAGTGAAGGGATGCATTCTCTGAATGCTATGAGATTTTTTTTTTTTTTTTGGCTCTAATGCTTCTAAGGCATCCTGTATTTCCTGCTTAACTAAAACAAGCCTGCTATTTAAAACTGACAAAGTGCTCCCTGCATCAACCCACACAAGCTTTCATTAAAAATGTATAATAACAAACCTCTCCTAGAATCGCCATTAGTATCCATTAAGAGGCATAATCCCAGAACATATGTTGGATGGTATTACTCAAGATAGAACATGGCCAGAGTGAGGGTGTAAAAACTGGACGATATCTTGTGCAGAAGAGGATTAGAGAATCGGCAGGTTTTCTCTTAGGAACGAAAGGGGAGCATTGCGATAACACGTACACTATTAGAGCTGAACATTAGTGTTAGATCAAGCGCTCAGTGTGATACAGTAACAGAATACTTGGAACGCTGTTATGTTTTCAGGATATGAAAAACGGTTTCTATATTCTGTTACAAACACATCACAAAAGTGAAAAATGAATTATTTAGAAATTAATGTTTAAAAAAAAGTCAATTATGTAATAAAAAAAAATCTTTACATACATAATTGGTAAGTATCAGCATTATTTTACTTTAATACTGTAATACAATTGAAAAAAATGCCACCATATTCTGTGATATACAAATTGACATGAAAATAATGACCCGGCATTCAACGTTTTCTTTAATATGTCAGTCCCTTGGGGCCCCATGGTGATCATGAAAGTTTGAAAACACCTGATCTAGCAGATATTACTATTCTTGTGTTTTTATATGCATTTCTTGTAGCAATATAAAAATGAATAAAGGGGGCCATGTTCACGAAACTTCTTAAGGCTGAAAGCAGCTCCTAAATCTGTGAAAAGTTAGGAGTAGTCAAGAGGACTTGACTAGAAGTCACTGAGAGAATCCTAAAATGTCTGTTGCCGGCATTTGCCTCAGCAATCAGTACAAAGATACTGAACACCGTTGAGGCAATACGTGATAGAGCCTTGGGTGCTGAGCCTTTTCTTTATAAATCCAATAAATGTTTTGATTTATGTATTTCAATCTGCGATGACAAAACATAAAAGTCCATTTAAGTACAGGCAAAATGCATTGAATGATGGAGAATAAAACATTGCGGTCAAGTTGAAATTAATGCCCTATCATTGGTGCTGATAGCCTTGTGGGCAGCTCGTGCGACCGAGTTCGAAATTCGGCTTTCTCGATCCCATCTCCTACTTCACTTTCTGTCTACTCACTGTATTATCATAGGCTAATAAAGAGGCAAAAATACCAAAAACAATTATTAGAAAATTACCTGAAAATTACCCAATTACCTCTGGCAATTGTTTCACGAGTTCACACTTACAAATGATTGAACAGAGTAAAAGAGTAAAATAATCATATTTGGAGTGCTGTCCGAGGAGAGGCTCCGAGCTCGGAATTTAGCTTAAACCCAGAGTACACCCCTGTATCCTGGGAATAGGAACCAGCCAAGAGTGAAGACGGGGTGGTGGAGGGATGCAGAAAACTGTTGAGGTAACAGGTGAGTCAGCTGCGTATATGCCTCATCTCGAGGTGATTATATAGACAAATTGAACATGTTCCTCCCAAACTTTGTTTAAAAAACATCATTTGTCACTTGAATTCTACAATCTCTCGAGACGCTGACAATTAGCTGAACATTTACTTGTTTAATTAGTGACACTACATTTTAAAACTACATTTTAAAATGTTTATGACAACGTGATACCTCGTTCTACAATATTTCTATGGTAGAATCACAGACAGAAACCCCTCCCCAATCAGCCATTCACTGTGTGCATAGTTAGTAAAACCCAAAGTATACCTCGCTTTTTACATGTATGCGAAGTTCAGCGTACAGTGCGTGTAACATGTATTTCTTCGCCATAAGAGTATGCACACCGCTGGATATTTCTAGCAGTGCATACTTTGTATGTGCAGGTCGCACATTCGCATTCCACAAGATGGCAACCGTGCACAAGGGGCGCCGATTCACAAGGTAGTCAAAGAAAAACTGCATAAACAGAACAGACCGGAACTCATGCAAGCTACAGCAACAATGGACTCCAACATAGACAAGAGATTGTGTGAAGATGTTAGAAAGTACCCTCAATTTGTTCAACTCTACATTTTACATGGGTTGTCAAAACTGCACGTGTTCAGCACTTGGGTACGCGTAAATGACGTATATGTTGCAAGGCTGTGCGTTCGTCTGTATGCGTACGTTGTCTAAAAAAACGAAGTATACCCAGGGCTGAAGTGTGTTGACATCATCCACAGCAACAAGGTCAACCCTGCCCTTTATCTTAGCTTAAGACTTGTCTCTATTCCTTAGTAAAGGTTTCTCAGCAGCTCTGTGAGGAGGTTTTAAGAGGACACTCTTACCTAAGAACTTTTACTGCTACAACAAAATGTTTTGTGAATATGGCTGCTGATTGCAATACATGTTGTGATATTTGAATCTGGATACTGATTAAACTTTAAGTAATTCAGATGTAATTAGTTCGAAATAATTAGTCATTTGTAACAGTAATTTCATTTTAAAGCAGATCACAGCTCTGACATCTCACATGTCAGAGCCGGGCTCCCAAAACACAGTGACGTCCATCTCTGGCTGATCAGCAGGCAGTGTTTAATGAGCGAGAGCCAGATGCTTTCTCAAGACTTCAGCCTGGGAGTGGTTAATTAATCAGATTGTGCTCTCTCTCTCTCCCTCTCTCTCTCTCTCTCTCTCTCTCCCTCTACATGCGACCTCTCCCACAACATCACAGAACACTAATCCATCATCTTCAGCTTTATACTGGGGTTTGCTGAGCACACCATGAAGCAGTTTTCCAATTTTCCAGCAACCGAGTGGAGCTCTTAAGATGGCTATTTGCCACATTTGGGTACACCATTTCCTGTTGGGCACAGCGGTGTTGAATCTAGAAAGGAACTGAATATTAAACATACTGGCTCTGTTCCAAAACTTCTGTAGTGAGTCCATGTAGGCAGAATGTTAAAGCAGTATAGGTGTGCTTCCAACATGAAAGCTTTCACTAAAGGTAGACAGCATAATTACGCTGCCTTGCTATATTCTAAGTCAGCACGGCATGCATCTTTTGTGGAGAAGACGATCCCAACCAGGCCACATAGAATCTGTGTCAGCAGATTTCATCATTTTAGGAGCACACTTCATTCATCAACTTTCACAAATACCATTGACTGGTAAGTAAATGATGACACAATGAGTTTTTCTCATGGACAGGTTCTTTTTGGCATTTGCAGTGAGCGAGACCTATAGCCTCTGGTGTGATCTATTTTATTACGCATAAAAGGTGATGACTGAAGACAAATGGGGTCTTCTACAGCCAGAGATGATATTCACAGCACGCCAACCCCTGGATCATCAAGCCTGTTAAAGGCCAGCACAAAACCCTCCATTGACCCCATTAAAGATCCCATAAAATGACACTTTCCAAATGCCACCGGATGAATTAGATATGCATATGGTCAGCACAGGTGGACGTGCAGAGCTGCCAGTTATTAATGTACCTTCGGTTCGGATGCTGAATGGGGAATCGCCCAGTCGCTTGGCCGAGAACTGCCCCCCCAGAGAGGTCATTAAGAAGCACAGACTGAAGAAACCGATTCCCGCCACAAATATCCTGCAACAGACAGACAGACAGATGTATAAATGTGCTGGCGTGAAACAACTTCCAGCCAGACAATCACGAATAGAAAAGAAGCATATTATTAAAAGAAAATATAATCCTTGTGAAAATGTTCCTTTAAATGAATAGTTCACCCAATAATTTAAAGTTTTTATTCATATATTTATTTATTTATTGGATAAGTGAAACATTTTCAAAGCATAGTTACCATGTCTGTCAGCCTCCAAAAAAAAAAATGCCATTAGGGTGCTTATGCGCTGTATCCCAAATCTTCTGAAGTCTTATGTCTTTGTGACAAATAATGTCCATGTGAAGTAAATTCAATTAACTCCTTAATCTCTCTTTAATAGATTAATAGAGTCCTGCAGTGATGTAAGTTAAGCATGACCCTGGTTCCCCCTACAAAAACCCAATAGGATTTTTCCATTGGGTTTTGGTTTAGTAATGCAGAAAATAAGCTCTGCAGTTCCTTTGTTCATCATGACAATCTTCCCAACTTTTATGAATTGTGAAGCCTAAATAAAAAGCTAAACATAGGCTATAAATGCACTATACCACGGTCACATGACTTCAACGTCCCCATCACTTATTACTGATGTATTTTATGTTGTAGAATAAAACATGTAAGTATCTTGTGTGAATCACAGACATTATTTCAGACATTTAACCAAAAAACCATTCAAAAAATGACTTCAGGATGATGGAACTTTCGGAAGTACTCAGTCATTTCCGGGTTTTGGCCTTTAAATATACGTCATCCCTGTTGTGCTGGTGCATCAATAAATGCCAATCACAATGTGGTGGTTCAAATATGTATATTGGAGAAGAAAGAGCAGCAGTTGTTACATGTCTCTGTGTTTGGACTCTGTTTTTATTTGCCATAAGTCTCGGTTTGGTTTTCCCTCCACTCTTGTGTTACTATGGTTTCTGATTGGATTTCATCATTAGTTCATTTCTGTCAGGTGTTTGTCGTTAATCGGTGTCGTTTGCTCCCTGGTTTCCTTTGTATATCCACCCTCAGTTTCTGTTCAGTCTTTGTTGAGTGTTGATATTGTTTGGATGGTTTGTCTGGTGTGATTTCCCCTCGTTATTTCTCCCGTTTATATTGTGACCTGGATTAAACGTGTTCCCTAAAGGAGTTCCCTTGTCACACGCTTTCTTTGAACCAGCAACCCGTAACAACAGTGTGGAAGTCATTATTTTCAGTAATAACGACTTAAATTTAGGTCTGCTCCTCGCACAAAGATATTAAATGATTACAGAAGATTTGGAATAGGACACATGAGTCATTTGGCCTGCTGTATGTAATGGTGGGGATATTTTGTTTAGAGCTTCTCAGACATGATCACTGTCATTGTACAGAAAAAAGAGCATAACAATAACAGCATATACATTTTTGGAATGACGTGGTGAATGTCATATAATGTATGTTTGTGTGAACTGTTTCTTTACCTCCATTAGTGCATTTCCATTGACTTCTCTGTTCACATAAAATCCTTTAATTAAACTAAATGAGCAATATTTTTTTTTTGGAAACCATGCCATATCAGAGATTTTTTGTAGGATAGCAGCTTGTAGAGCAGAAATAATCAAATTAACCCAACCAACCCAGCTGTTCAAGCACCACTAGTGCTTATTTAAAATAATAATAATTATTCTTATTCATTCTAAGGTGAATTAATATTTGCATTAGAGATATTTGAACAAAGTAGGTGGAATGCAAAACACTATTCATGAGGCCAAATCAATTTGCTCAAACAGTAATGAAAATTTACAAGGCCACTCACGCTGACTATTCTGAATGAATTCAACTAAACATCAAAAGTGCTTCGCATTACCATATACTGTATAAGATCCATAAAGAACTACAGCTTTTGTCATGGTCAACCAATATATTATATGCTGTAACCTGCTGGTTAAAGCCTTGGATGGGAAACAAAAAGCTTTATGGTTCAAAGCGGCTGATTCTTAAACAATTCACCATTTCCTTGATCAAAGCATTTATCCCAAAATTACGTCATGAGAACTGAACCTGTAATAGTTCAGTATAATAAGTATAATTTCAGTAGTTCAATATAATAGTTAAAGTATACCTAAAAAATTGGCATTTTTGTGTGTGAATGTGTGTTTGCTGTTTTGGAATAAAATGTTCCCTTTTTTTGTTTTGAAAAAAAAAAAATGGGTAAAGATGGATTAAATGGTGATGGCATTTTTATTGTTGAAAAGTAATTTGATTACCAGAACAGATTCACTATCATCTATGTCTTCTGTTAATGTAACTCACCTCAAGATTGTGGTAGGCTACAACAGCTCTCTTTGTGCTTGATGTTAATTCATACTGTCATACCAGCCCTAATCAAACAACCTGAACAAACTAATCAAGGTCTTCAGGACTACAAGAAAGTTAAAAGCAGATGAGTTCGATCAAGGTTTGGACTAAACTCTGCAGGACAGTGGACCTCAAGGGCCAGAATTTAGAACCCTAGGTTTAGGGATAGGTAGTGATTATTGGTTCCTACTTTACTTTAGGAGACACATTTCGGAATATTACAATATGTCAAAGTTTAAGACATGTACTGCGTAGCACAAAAATAAAAACATTGAGTTCAATAGACCTTATTCACAGCAGCGCCATCTTTGATTTTTAAAGGGAATGACAGCGAGGCTTTGAGGAATAGACATACACATCTCTTCAGTGGGCTGATATTTAGTGTGTTTTTGAATTGCTCTTCTGACAAAAAAACTGCAAAAAATATTTTTCCAGGAAATTTCAGTAGACAATATACAAGCTGTGGAAAATTGTCACGATTGTCAGCTGGAGTGCCTGGAAAATCCACTAGAGGGCACTCTACTCACTACTCTTCACTCACTCATTTCTTCACACGGACTACACTTCCCATAAGCCCCGTATCCAGTCACTGATTACCGCACCAGCTGCACCTCATCACCCACACCACATATAAACACCATTCACACTTCACTCCCCACGAAGTCTTGATTTGGTTCCCCTGTCAATTATTTCTGTGTTTGATTTCATGGTTCTGATTTTGCCCGTTTCCCTGTTTCCTGATCGTTCTCTGCCTGCCCTTGGATTTATTGCTTTATATTATTGGACTGTTTGATTCTTGCTGCCTGTATCGACCCTTTGCCTGTTTATACCACGATTCTGCTTATCCCCTGTTATACCTGTTTGCTGATCTCTGACCACTGCCTGTCTGACTACATCTGCTTTACATAAAGCTGCATTTGGATCTCATCCTGCTGTCCCCTCATTACAAAAATGATAAGTGATCTAGGAGCTCTATGAGAAACACGGTAAGTTTATCCCTCACAGCCTCGCTTTCATACCTGTTATTGCGCTGCTCTGAATAAGGTCTATTGAATCCATTCAAACAACACTCCCCAGTCTGCCCTAGGCCTACTATATTGCAATTCCTTGATGACATCATTCTTCAGAAAGTCATCATTCTTCATCATTTTTGGTGGCTAAACAACTCAAACAACAATATTATAAAAGAGAACTGATGCTTTTTTATGTGGCTTTATTTGGTTTGTCTCAATCGGAAACATTGATAAAACTCTGATGAAACTATCAGTTTCAAAAGAAAGTCAAAATGTAAGCTAAATGTAATTCCCTAACTAAGCAGTAAGTAACTTTTTAGCTGTTATTATTTTCATTTTCTTGCCACTATAGGCTATATAATTAAATATGCTAATAAATTAAAAAAAAACATATATTTCCTTATATGTAACAATCTTTTAGCCTATATAGGAGGGAAATAGCTTAAACCACAGCTCAAGCATATTCATTTTAAAAAATTGCAGAGCTCCAGCAGAACAGAATGACCCACATCCTCGCGCTGCTGGATTCCCGCCACTGTGAGAAACAGCGCGAATGGCACATCAGAGACTCGCCATCCTCACATGATTCCTGAAGCTCCTCTGACAACATTAATGAAATCCTCTCAAGAGCTAAGAAAAGTACCACCACCTCCATAAAGTCACACCGTGTTATTTACAGTAAGCAGTTATGTCTTTGTAGATATACTTTCATGCAGTAACAATTGTGGAGAGACGAAGTTTGAGAGCCTTGACCAGCTTTGTTCGAGGACGCGAACTTGACAAGGTCGATAAATCAAGTTTGTTGCTACATATTTTTTAGAAAATTCTTTGCATATCTATCTATCTATCTATCTATCTATCTATCTATCTATCTATCTATCTATCAACAAAACTAGCTGATATTGTACACTACAATCAAGAAACTAAACAAAACCACAGCTAATATCACTAACGTTGTTACACTGTTTGATCTCACATTAAGATTTTACATTAACAAATTATGTTACGGCTGTGTTTTGGTGGAAACTTACGGTCATGGTGCATTTTTGTAAGAACTTAACCTTGTGGTTGACCACAGACACGAAACGAAGACCTCTTACAGTGGTCAAACGCTACAGTGCCAATTCGAGGTCTGTCTGAATGGTGTGTCAAATATCTGCAATATCTGGACATTTAAATAAATCATAAGATTGTCAAGTCTTACCTGAACGGTTTGAACGTCAGTAAGCATCTTCTCATCATAGTTATACACTCGCTGTTGACAGCAATCATTTTTCACGCGGGCTGTGCAACAACTTGCGAACTAAAAAATGCATAATTTAGCTGAATCTTTTCCCCCTTTGTCAAGTTTCGTAATATGCGAGTTTAATGCAAAAGCCTTTCTCTAACTGAAAGCTCTTTGATGAAGTTGCTCGAAGAAAAACATCCGAAAATTGCTGGGCAAAGTAATCAGCTGGTCATTCATTTGGTGAGGTTGAACTCCTATTCATAAGAGTTTCCGAATAGCGTCAGAAGTAATCCAGCACACAAAGGTCCATCTCCGTGGATTTTGGTGAAGTATCAATGAGTAGAAGCTCGTGAGGGGAATAACCGCGTCAGAACTCCCTGCGTGGCGCGCGACGACACTTGATCAATTCAGCGGCACGACTGGCGTTTTCTGTGATGTCAGCCATCACTTTCACCTCCTCTGAGAATAATGTTGTCTCTGTGGCTCAAAATAAAGAGGAATATAGTTCAGCTGCTTCGCATGAAGCATCTGAAAGCTTAAAGCTCTCCGCTGTAGTTTCAGAGCCGTGGACAGCTCCCAGTGCATCAGTTCCAGGGCATCAAGAGCGCCATCCGATGGATTTCTACAGTTTACTTGGAAAATCCGATCTGAGATATGACGAATTGGGTCTTTCTTTATGCAGCGTTTTGTGTCAGTGCTGTCTCTGTGCTTACACTCTTAAAAATAATGTCTTCATTGGCATCTTTGGTTTCATGAATAACTTTTAACATTCATGGAACCGTTTCATTCTGCAAAAGGTACTTTATGGTGGAAAAGGGTTCTGCATATTATTATTTTTTTTCTTTTAAACGTTCTTCATACTATGAGAAAAATAATTATTTTAAGAACAGTTCACTGTTGTTTGGGGAACTAAAAATGGTTCTTCTATGGCAACGCTGCAGAAATTCCCTTCAGGAACCGTTGTTTTTAAGAGTGTGCACTAAACCCCCCAACAGCAATGCATCATATTTTGCCTTTAAATAAATAATAATAATTAAAAAAAGCTATATTTTGCAAAAAAAAAAGAAAATGAAGCGTTTATGGCAATTATACACCAACCTACCTTTATATAACTGTGAAGTGATAACATGTATATATATATATATATATATATATATATATATATATATATATAGTGGGGTAAGCTGTGCCATTTTCCCTTAAAGGGTTAGTTCACCCAAAAATCCAAATTCTGACATTAATTCCTCACCCTCATGTCGTTCCACACCCGTACAACATTTGTTCATCTTCAGAACATAAATTAAGATATTTTTGATGAAATCTGAGTGGTGGTTAAATGGAGTGATACACCTCTCGGATTTCATCAAAAATATCTTAATTTGTGTTCTGGAGATGAACAAACAGGTGTGGAATGACATGAAGGTGATTAATTAATGACAGAAATTTCATTTTGTTTGGATAAACTAACCCTTTAAGGAAAAATGGCACAGATTACCCTTTAAAGTGATAAAAATTAGGTTGGTGTTTAATTGCCATAAACGCTTCATTTTCTTTATGCAAAGTATGACTTTTTAAATTAATATCATTTATTTAAAATATGATGCACTCTTGTTGGGGGGTTTAGTGCACACTCTTAAAAATAACACTTTTCAGGTAGTGAAAATGCAAATTTGACGAAAGTGCACACACACTCAAATGCAATTTTTTATATGTTATATATACATATACATGACAATGTTATAAATGACGAAACCCTAAAATAGGTCAAAGGTTAGATGAAGAAAAATTAATTCTGAAAAATGATTTTAGCCTTAAATATATTTAAAATATAAAGTCTTTTTTTTCCTGTGATTTCATAATTGGTCCCATAGAGGGCTGAACATATCATTTGACAAAAAATTGTGCACAGTTTGCTAGATTATAGATTAAGGGTGCAATGCATTTTTTATTCGGTGTCCTAGAATAGGTTAATACGGAGCCCTGCACATGACATGCAAGAAAAAAGATTAAAACGTGTGCATGATTTACTAATTAGTTCCCTCAATTTACTAAATCATGTGCATGATTTATAAATCGAGGGAACGAAATAGTAAATCCAACGATTTAGCCTAATATTTTTTTTTTCTGCATGTCATGTCCTGGGCTCCAGAGGTTAATACGGTTTAATGTTCAAAAAACACATTGTACTGTATATTATTGCAGCACCCCTATTCCCAGTCTGTCTGATATGCTCTGATTGAGTCCCGGTTTCCACAAATCCCCTCCAATCCTCCAGTCCCCTCCTCAGAATGCTCTGATTGGCCAGCTGACCTGGTGTTTTGTGATTGGTCAAACACCTCATGCATGTATCACAAATGTAATGCCTCTTACCATAATCGCACGCTTCAGCCTCTAAGGCTTTTAAAGCAGTTGTAAACACACAGTTTATAATCTTTTTGGCTTTATCAGTTCGATCCCAAGTCAGATTCTGAAAATGCAGATGATCAAGTACAACTAACTCTGCAAGCATGACTTGAGCAGAACATTTCACAGTGGTAAGTTTGAATATTTGTTGTACTCTGCAGTTTCAGGAAGCTGTCCTCTATAAATGCACTGTACACAAGCAAACTTTTGGGTTGTACTGCTCAGGAAAAGCAGAATATATAAATACTAACCACTGATTCCTAATTTTATCAGAAAGGCCAAATTTATTTTATTCAGAAGGCCAAACAAAGCGATTTTGCTTTCGCATGGAAACACACAGACAACATTCACTGAAGCCTTGCCTTCTTTCTTTGGATATACCTCGGGGCGGGCGTTAATATTTCACATTGTGACGTTGATGTTTGCTTTGGAGAAGTATTATCTGGACTTTGACTGTAGTGTTTTGGGCAGGTCTGGATCAGTGTTCTCTGCTAGATAGAGTAAATCCCTAGAGACTGAGCTTTGTAAAGATCTCACAAACAGATGCATTGCACACTAAAGGAAAAGGAAAAGCAACGCATCACTCCATTAGTGTATTCTAAGCTATGCTTAATGCTTACATCATCATTGTGTCTATATAGGATGTGTTTCACTACAGTATTAACAGTAATGAGAATCTAATGAGAGTCATCATTCAGAATAATGAGGATTATGAACAAACTCAAAGGAAGTCAAGCACTCTTCAAACACATTGTCTCTGGTCTAGCTCATGGTTTCTGCTAGTTTCATTCTCATCATTTCTGAACCCTGAGAACCCAGAGGACTATTAGCAGTGCAGCCCACACCTCTGGGTGACACACTTCATATCCAGCAGCGAGTCTGACAGATCGGCCATTAATGAAAGCTTCTCTCCGTACAGTTTAAAATGCTGAGGATCTGCTTTCAAAAAAAAAAGAAAATCAATAGTTCTCTATTTCCTAGACCCAGAGTCTCAGAGTACAGCAGTACAACTACAAAAAAAGACAGTGGTGTACAAAACTTTTTGGCTGAGTGGAATCCATATTGTTGCAGGGCTTCTTGAAGATGAAGAGATTTTTGACTAAAGCCGAGGGAAAAGTGAACAACAACAAGATAATTGTCTGGTCTAACAAAACAGACATACGGCATGCGCTGATTGATGCTATTTAGTGCTCCCCACGTTGTCTCTCTATATAATTTTCTCTTTGAAACAACGCCACAGATGCGAGAAATACAAGGAACATGAAGTTCTCTGCAGTCAGCGGGGTACACAATGTCTGGACTTGTTAACCTGTGGAACACAAACTCTATAAATAACAGACCTAAATGGAATCTTTTGGACTAGAGACAGTGGCACGCAACATAAATAATAGTTCATTATATTTCGCAGGGCAATGAGTGAAACTGACGTTTTTCTCGGTCTGCTGTGTTTGACGGCACTAGTGAAAGGCTTGCGACTGTTCTTGTGGTGTCATCAAACAATCAGCAATTTCATTTTCCTGTGTTTCCTACTAAGCGATTAGTCACATGACATGTGATGTTTACTGTGTCAGCCAAGCAACTGCCATTGAGGTGAATGGGAATGCTAATTTCTCCAGTTAATAAACCTCTTTGAGTTAATCAGCATTTTACAATGGCATTTTAAAATTTTCCCAACCCTGGTCCTGACGCCCCTCAGCGCTGCACAGTTTAGTGCAGCCTTTTGTTATTGTTTTTAATAAGCGCCCTCTAGTGGCGAAACTTACGTACTGTGCCTTTAACATGACCTAACAATGAGAAATTCTTAAAGCATGTTTAATCTTAGTTAATTTAAACATTTACT
The DNA here is from genome assembly GCA_038088235.1 of Zacco platypus. NCBI lineage: Eukaryota > Metazoa > Chordata > Actinopteri > Cypriniformes > Xenocyprididae > Zacco > Zacco platypus. Next base: position 33,940,572 of record CM076083.1, on the reverse strand, counting down.
AATACATCATTAAAGTCAAAATTTGTTTGTTAATATTTATTAATGAACCTGAGCTAACATGAACTAACAATGTTAAAATTTACAATGCCTAATGTTAACAAAGGACTAAAGTAAGGATTTATAGTGCTGTAATAGGCAACTGAATTCGACTCGCACTCCAAATGTTCTGATTTTTTCTCTTTGAACACAATGCAAATAGATTGTAACATCCAATTGGTTTACTTTTATAAGTGAAAATCCAGAAATTGAATTAAATATCATCCTATAATTTGTGGTTCACACAAATTACTAAAGTAACACGGAGATTTACAGTGCTGGTTTTACATTCTTGGGCCACTCCTGCCTTTCAGAAATCAAATTTATCTCAGTCCAGTCATCATAAGCCAGCCAGTCACTTATGTGTTTAGATGCCAACAAAGCACTTGAGGCTCACAACTCATCAAATTCAATTTACTCTCACTGTGCGCTCTGTACACTGTGCTCTCATTCATTCATGTACATTTAAGAGCTATCAGTCCACTAGAACTATTGAAAATCTAATTGATATTTTCATTGAAACCTTTCATATTTGAGGTCAAAATGCTCTTTAAAAGCAACATAGTATTAAGGACAGCTGGACACTGGACCTGAATCCACAGACCTTAACTTGATAATCTTGACTGCAGTCTTCAGAAATTATAGAAATAACAATATCAGGACGATATGGCTCAAGACTGATACTTGAGGTTAGGGATTTGTTCAAATCTCAGAGACAACCAGAGTGTGTTGTTGTTCTTGATGGTTGATAAACAGGTAGGGGGGAAAAAATCCCAGTTAAAGCCTGACAGGGACCAGAATATCATAGGTACTATTTTCAATTCTCAATTCATTTTAATAAACAATTCATAATAGCTTGTCACTGATAAAACAGCAACATTAACATGTCTTCATCATCCTTCATCCTTCATGGGGGAATTTGAGAAATGAACCTATGACACCCAAAACATTGATTTTTCTTTTAAATATTCATGGACTCATGGTGTGTGTGGCTGTTAACAGCTGGTTTATAAAATATTAATATATCCAAGTTTTTTTGTTCTTGTTTTTTTTTTTTTTTCAACGTGTTTCTGATTTTCATATGGTTCAGCTCTGAGGACAATTTTGCTGATTTTCATCCAGCTTTGTATTATTGTTACAAAGGAGGTAGCATACGTAAATTAACAATGTGTACTGCTGCTTACTTGTCAGCAATAAAACGTAAAATGCATCATCCGTCAGACTTTTGACAGCTCCACGGCTTTTGTGGAAAAATACTTACTTTAGCATTCACAGTTCAGTGCTTTATGAGTGCATTAAGTTTTCATATACCTTTTTGGCAAAAAGGAATGCCACAGCTTTTTTTTCTTTAGTCATGTAGCACGAATTAAAAAAAAAAACTTGCCAGCAGTGAGTGACCCATTTAACTTGCTTGCTGTGACAGTCTGTGTAGTTCATGCTCTTTTTAAAGATTTTATAAACTGTTATAGGTACACATACAGCACATCAGCATGATATCAGCTCATGTTCTCTAGATATTGGCATTGGAATTTCTTTTAGCGACCAGTCTGATCCCGACTAAGACTTTCAGCACCATGGACAGCAAATGCATTGTAGAGGCTAAACCAATCAGGCACACAATTATTTGTTATTTTTAAGGCATAATCCAACAGACCCCTCTAGAATGTAACAAGCATTGGTCCAAGCAGACTGCCTCCCATTGATCATTATCAACTTATATTGCCCTGCTGACACTAGCCAGACACTTAGTGAACTTCAGAGTCATTCCAGGTGAGGGTATGTGATAGCACAGGCCATAGAAGGCCCATAATAATGTATTTCTCTCTTGTATATTCTTGTACAGTGTCTTTTGTATTGTATACTATTTTATGCATGCTTTATGATTGAACCACTATGTGACGAGCAGGGCGGGCGAGAGCCGTGAGGGAACGGCGCGAGGCCGGTGACGCGAGAGATAATGAGCGTCAGCTGCTCGCTGCACCGGTCTCGTATCTCTCACGGAGGAGCTCCGGAAGCATCAAAGAGGAGCGACGACAGTGAAGGATGAGAGAGGACCAGGCCTGGACTTTATGTTGTGTTTTTATTATGTTTGTGTGGGCGGCAGTCGCCGTGAGGAATTCCCGCCATTTTACTTTCGTTTTATTGTTTGTTTATTTATTTGATTAAAAGTTATTAACATTCGCCGGTTCCCGCCTCCTTCTCATTGAACCCCGTTACACACTAGTTAATGTAAATTCATCTATATCATGCTTCCTATCAAAAAAAATCCTTGTTTAACACCTTTCACATTGATGCATATTGCCTCCTCATAACATGCATTGTATGCTGGTTATATTATTCCGCATATAAAGGGACTGCCAACTCACTGTGATCATGCAAATGAGTCAGCTTCCAAACAAAGAGACCTGGTTGCACTTAATTTTCATGTGCTTACAGTATAACTACATGGGTTAAGGTTAGGTGTAGGGGTAGGTTCAGGGTTAGTACCTAGTTATTACCCAGTTATTGTAATTACTATAATTAGCACATAGTATGTACATGAACTGTAAAATAAAGTGCTACTAGAAACCTTTTCAGCTTGAAAATTACACCTTTATCATTGGTGAAGTCAAACTCGAGAGGTGTGACCCCTGGAGAAGTTCAAACTATCTCAGTTCACAAAGCAGTCTGGTGTAAAATGAATCGCAAAACGAATTTAAGTATACGGGCTCATTCTCTTCTCAAAAAAAAACAAAAAAAAACGAATCCACTCCATCCTCAGTGGCTCAGATGCAGGGAGAAGATGAAGACTCTTATGCTCACTCATACATCCAAAACATCGGATTGTTCTATACAGCTACTGGAGCACGGAGAAAATGGTGGACAGTATAAAACTATAGTAATACAGGACTGTCAGTCAGTGGTTGTGGGCGGGGCTTGAGCAGTGTGACATCACACTGCTCAGAGCATCAAAAAGGCTTGTCTAATGAGACTGCTTTGATTTAATGGGGATTTTTTAAAAAAAAGGAGTGGCTGGATTTTTATCATTGTAGGGTGATTGTAAGGCAGGTGTTCACACACTTGTTATGATTCATGTTCAAACACCATATAAAAGTGGATAATAGGTGCCCTTAAACCAACTAAATGGAGCTGTAGACCTTTTGTTAACAAGGTGCTGATGGTTCTGTTCAGGTGGAACTGACAGTTATGTAATGTGTCCATAGCTTCATTCTCCTGTTTCTGTTTCATTCACTCACTCACTTTCACTTTCCATTTTATGCGTAAGTATGTGTATGCGTTTATTTAGACTAGTTATGTGTTTGTGATTCAGTTTAAACTTGTGTGCACATTCACAAGTATTCGACGAGTATTGATTCTGTTGTCACTGCTTGCAAAACAAAGTCCCTTTAATGACGTAATGCAGCTACATGTTCTTGAGTAGCACTATATCCAGCAAAAACGTAAAAAAAGACTTAATAGACAATTAATACTGTATTTTTTTTTTCAGATTAATACTGTATTAGATTTATATTGCCAATTTGCTTCAGCAATGTGTTTGACGCAAACATTTAAATGTTGTCATTGCTGAGGTGGATTCACTGTTGCAGTGGTCATTATTCACTTTGACATCTAAATTCACATTATTAATTCATTTACATCATCCAACATGTGTGGATTGAAAAACCTATACTCACTACAACAAAGCCACAGGCATACAACACAAACACATGCAATGCATCTTGAGTGAAAGTCCTACAATGCATCTGTACTTTGGACCTGTTTATTCTTCCATTCAATCTCCTGGTCACAGAGTGTGCAAGAGGCACACACATATGCAATCACCCTTGACACGGTGTTCCTTTGTACATGTGTTTTCATTACAAATAGCCAGAGGGATGAATCTCAGACTGAGTGATGGGCAATGGAAAGCCTTAAGTGACCAATTCCATCCTTTACTGAGTAAAAGCTTTAAATTTGCCACTCTTTTTCCTATTTCCCTCTTCATAGCCTGTTATCTTTTCATGCATTTCGAGTGAAATGTCAAGCTAAAATCCAGTTCAAATCCAGGTCATATATATATGTATGCATGTATCTATAATATGTGTGTTATGTTGTATATAATAATAATAATAATAATTATTATATATATATATATATATATATATGTATATATATATATATATATATATATATATATATATATATATATATATGGCAACTGTCATGCTGGTCCACCATTTTAAAATCCACCATTTAAAAAAAAAAATACTACTATAGTTTTTGGTTGTTTTTAGGTGAATACAATGTTATTTAGACCTCAGATATGTGACTGTCATGATCATCTTTGGTGGGTTCATTCAATTATTCGCTGCAAAGTCGTGTATGTGTCAGCACTGCATTTCTGAGTGCTCTTTTGGTTTTCTGTTCCCTGTTGCCTGATCCTGGTTTTACACTGTCTGCCTGTGTTCCTGTTCCCTGTTTATGTTTGGACTTTTTATGTTTTACCTGGATTTTGGATTAGGATTGTGGATTATCTTTTTAATAAATTCTTTAATTACTAGTTCTGAAGTGATGTTTCAGGATTAGTAATGGAGGCTTGGGCTCAACTGTTAAACTGTCAACTTGACATTTGAATCCATGGCGGAAGGAGGTAGTTCTGCACGAAAGAGGGTTTCTAAAGACACTCAGTTGTTTTTTATATATATATATATATATATATATATAATGTATTACAGCTTTGAGAAACAGGCTGAAATTTAAGTTGTTATTCTCTGAAAATTAGCCCATCCACAGGAGCTCTGATTCAAAAATGGTACATTTATGCTTCAAGTTTGAAGTAACTGGTTATGGCATGTTATGTGATTGACTGCATCAATCTCATAACCTGAAAGCAAATTATGACATGAGTGTGTGTGTGTATGTATGAAAATTTCCTTTACTGCAGAATTTCCAGCGCAAGACAACCTTGATGTTAGTATGTAGCTTAAGGCCATAATCATTTGATAGGTGTAGCACTGTACTCCGCCGTTTTCACTAACGCAACATGCTCTGATTGGCTTCCCCTCTTGACTGCATGCTTCATGTTTCTTCTCTGTTGGGAATAGACAGATGTCTGTTCTCCAGCTGTTGCAGAGGTTTATGATACTCTTTCCTCCGCAGCAGCTGCGGTCCCTCTATTCTCATCTTCATTCCTGCTGGCTGTATGCTGTCAGTGTCAAAGCAGAGCACTGATTCACAGCAAATACATGAAACTCTAATGCTTCCTGTCAAAACACAATAAATCTATCTAGCTAAGCTTTTTTAAATGTTACTTAATGGTGATCAATATCATTTTTTTTTTTTTTTGCTTTTTAATTTATAAATCGAAAGTTACTAAATTAACTGTAAGAAAGAAGAATTTGAATTTGAAAAAACTAAAAACATTTTGTAAGTCAATGGATGTTTACTTGCCATAAATAAAAGTTTGAAATACTGTGTATTGCGATGTATTTTAATTAATTTTAATAATTTAATTTATTAATACTATAATCTATAATATTTTTATGTATTGTTATTATATGATGTCATCATATAATCATACAAATTATATATATAGCAGAAGGTGTTAAGTATATATATATATATATATATATATATAAATATATATTTAAATATATATATATTATTTTAAAATATATATATATATACTTAACAGCTTCTGATTCTGATCTCACTCAACATATCCCATGCTCACTGTTTAGGGAACAGAAACAGGCAGCATGTGGATTGGGACACAGCTACAGTCATGCACCATCTCGCAGTGCTCTTTCACTGTCATTAATCCACTATTCCTGTTGAATGAGGTTCTCTACAGCCGAGGGAGCTTGTGTTTCACTGACATTTCATTACCGGTGACCCTCTCATTTTCATTACCCTCTGGACATGAAGACGAATTACAGGTGTGATGACGCTTGTGCTCAGAGACCTGGAAAGACACAGGAAGAGAGTGAGAGCGCAAGAGTGTGACAGACAGAAATATCCTTACCGCAGGCTCTGAGATCAGGAGCTCTAATGCTACACCTTCGTCAATGCTCTGCCCAATACTGATCCTAAAGGATAGCACTTTTTCTGTGTATTGTTGCTATGGTTACATCCTCAGCGCTGAGCGCTAGAGTCCCCGGGGCCCCTAGTGAGGATACAGCACTAGCTGATTGCAAGGGCCCAAGACACCTTGTGGGTCCTTGATTTGCCTCTGATGGTTACTGAGGTGTTGTTTGAAAATTCATAGCATTGTGTGTTAAAATACAATAACAATTAATTTCATGAGATTATTCCACCTTGTGTATTCTGCACATCAAGGGAACTGTCTCAGCTGAACTATAGAGAGAAAACCGGAGAGAAATTACAGAGCTGCTGAAATCAAAAATGTAGGACACAGTAGGAAAGCATTATGTTGTCATACAGAATTCATAAAGACTTCTGAGGCGCCGTACAGATGCGTACAGTAACGTGTTGTGCTAATGAGACTGCAGACGTGTAGGGGTGTGATCCAGATAATCGTCTCCGTCACACTTCCAAATAAAGAAATAGTACACGGTGTGTAAACAGCGTGAGCACTGAACATATCAGAGTTACATGAATGGAAATTTCGTAAAATAAGCTTGTTTTGACATACGGTTTGCAATCTGGAGTATGTGTGTGTGGTGGTGGTAGGGGAGTAATTTTATACAATGCTAAAAATGTACTTATGTTATATGATTTTTAGAATATTACTTCCATTTGATTATTTTATTCATAGAGAATACAATTTATTTATTTAACTTAAATACTATACAGTATTTCTATTTATATATTAAATTAAAACACAATTAATGAAGGGTACTTCACCTTTATTTTTTATTTTCATTTTAATTTACAACTTATTCATACATTTTTCATAATTTTTTCATAAATTCATAAGAAGTGTGCTTAATTGTATTGAATGGACTCCTCAAATAAATAAAACAAAACATTCTTGCAGATAATATAATATGAATGAAATAAACGGCCACTTAAAGAGAGTATACATTCATGTTTCTTAACACACTTTCAAACCATTACATTTAAAACATTTAAAAGGTGCAGCAAGCGATTTCTGAGAAACACTGTTGAAAGTGGATCTGAACGAGAACCACAACACGTCTGTAGCCACTGTTTTGGTTCGCTGTGGCTATGATTAAAACAAACAAAAAAAAAAACATCCTCTCATGCATTGTCTATTCATGCATTTTGGGGGTGGAGTAATGAAGGGAGGACTGCATTTGTTTGAAGAGAGAAAAAAAAAAAGACTAAAATGGAACATTTTGCTAGAAAGACTCAGAATGACTATGAAATTGTCATGTTATTTGCATGTTGTGACATTGCTCTCCAACCAGAAATCACTAAATAATGTTTTATTAACCAAGTTCAGGAGGAACACACTCAAATTGCCAATACAATCAGTACAAGAGGAGGCATATATATATATATATATATATATATATATATATATATATATATATATATATATATATATATATATATACACTTCCAAATAAAGAAATAGTACACGGTGTGTGTGTGTAATATATATATATATATTACACACACACACATAGCTGACTCACGTATGTTCCTCGACATGTTTTCTGCATCCCTCCACCACCCAGTCTCCTCACTCTCACCTGGTTACCATCCTAGCCAGAGATAAAGGGGAAGTACTCTGGATTCAGGCCAAATTCCAAGCTCGGAGCCTTCCCCATGATCTTACCTGATTATTTGTAAGTTTGAACTCATGAAACTCTGATTTGCACTGTTCCTAACAACATCCCTGAATAAGTTCTTTCTCACCTTGACTTGTAATGTCTCACTCTATTCAGTGTCACTGTTTTCAGTGTCATTGGTGTCAAAACTGGTGTGACGAATCCTGGCGATACATACGTAAACACGAGTGATATTTGAGACAGCAGAGGGGAGAGTAAATTATGACTATGTTCATGTTTGGATGAGCTATTTTCTTCTTTCCCCCCACCGTCTCCCATTTCACACTTTATATTTGAAGACCATAAAGGTCAGCATAAAACGGCTAGCTTTGAGCTCTGCTCATTGGATAATGTTTGGGTCACTTGCATTGCCTACCCTATTCTGCTTATTTGTTAGTGATGAAAATGGTGTTTGTGTGAGCTTTGAGACTGAATTCAGACACACACACACACACACACACACACACAATGACACATGATTGATAGAGCGAGCAGGGGATGGGAAATTGGTCTCTTATCAGCTCTACTCTGGTGCGCTTTGAACACATTCAGCACAAGGTCATCTGGGCTCAGGTAACTCTGGTCGGCTCTCGGTCGATAATGGACCACAGAGATGGAAAAGCTGTTCTGCCACACCGCTTCAGGCACATTAATACGGCTACAAACAATTTCTCCTGAATTTATTATTCACAAGCAAGCTGTTCCAGCACTTTCATAAGGAAACATTACTCTCATGACTTTTATTGTTTCTGCACCAAAATGACACTTTTGAAGCAATTTTTTACTGCCATATTCCACTCCTTCAGGAGATTCCATCACTTTACCAAATACTAAATGTTAAAATGTTCAAATTTATGGAAATTCATGTTAGCTTTGGCAGTTAGCATATGCTGTAGCTGCATCACTACACTGGCAAAAACATATTTCTCTATCGACAGACTGTAGTATCTTTCCCTAAAATAATGCATGATACAATACAATCACAGCCAGTACTGGAAGTTTTATTTACAGCGAATCAGGATTCTGGACCAATTTAAATTCATGGCTACTTCATTAAATAGAATAAAAAATGTTGGTAAAATGTTCTGACGTTCACAACTTTATTGCATCATGACTGGTGACACAGTGATTTTGCCCTTAAATGTATTTATTTAAATTATTTTTCAATAATTATTACATATTTAGGTCTTTATATTAAGGTTGAACCACTGCAGTCACAGACTATTTTAACGATGTCTTTACAATCTTTCGGGGCTTGAAAGTGGTAATTAATGTTGCACTCTAACGGAGGCCAGAAACCTCATGGATTTCATCAAAAACATCTTAATTTGTGTTCTGAAGATGAGCGATTGTCTTATGGGTTTGGAACGACATTAGAATGAGTAATTATAATGACAATTTTCATCTTTGGATGAACTACCCTTTAAGGGTTAAGGGTTAAAACCTGTATAACTGCCTTTCTTTTGCAAAACACATATTTTGATGAATATAACGACATTTTGTTCACACTGATACCTCAAACATTCTTATATAGTTTCAAAAATTAACCTTACAGCTTAAAAATTCTCATTTCCGATATGGGTGTGTGTAATTTATGTTGTAGAACAAAACATCAAAGTGTAGTCAAACTATGTTTATCACAGGCTATATTAAATTAAACAAAGAAAAAAAAAACATTATAAAACCCTACTGGAAAATCTTGAAGGAACCAGGGGCAAAACAGTCTTCTAGGTTCTGATGTCATATCTGCACCACTCTATTGAATCACATACTAACATTGACTGTGTACAATTATACAAAATCATCACATCAGCTTTTGGAAAGGATATCTAAAAGAGACCGTTTACAATGCACAAATTCAATTATGGGAATTCTTGGTAATGCATAACCAGAAGTTCATCTGTAAGACCACGAGTATAAAGGCCAATTCACACCACACCGACAAATGCAAACAAACAAGTTGGCCGTTGGATTTAGAATTCTATGAGAAAAAAACGGTGATGTCCACACCGCACCAACAAACAAGTCACAGAGAGTCAAGTCTGACTGGAAAAATTTGAGATTGTACATGTAACCATGTTAACAATAGTTTCAGGCAAGTTTATTAGATTAATAACATAGTATCATATATATTTTCATTGTATCAAGTAATGAGACAAACATGAAAATACTAACCTGAAATTCGAAGCGCCAGCCATCAATCTGATCCCTTGCGTTGGGGTTGGTATAGCTTACACCAGTTTTTAAACTTTTTTTTTTTTTTTTGCGCGACCCATCAAAGGCATACCCCTCTCATTTGGCACGGATTCGAATATTTCCACTTCGCAAAGTATTTGGATACTGTAGGCTACTTACTTTATGTTATGTAAAGTCCTTCACGCTCACGTTCCAGTATTGATAGAAAAAAATGATCCTCTTCACATGAGTAAAAATGGCAATACCACAGAGGAGCAGTGCTCTTGCTTGAGGCCTCCATCCTTAGAGTTTTACAGGGTAGTAGTGCTGAGATGTTCAGCTCCATATGAGTCTCCTTAGCTGCTGCTTTAATCTAGAGCAGGGATCTCCAAATTCGGTCCTGGACAGTCACTGTCCTGCAGAGTTTAGCTCCAACCCCAATTAAACGCACCTGAACCAGCTAATCAAGGTCTAATTAGGCATACTAGAAACTTCCAGGCAAGTGTGTTAAGGCAAGTTGGAGCTAAACTCTGCAGGAAAGTGGTCTTTTCAGACCAAATTTCTGAGAATTGTACACTTACGCCTCTGCTCCTCATGAGCTCAGCTTGAATAGCAGTTCAGAGTTGGCCTCCTCTAGATTTAGAGAGTCTCCATGCTGAGGCCCAAATTCTCAGAGCCAGTATCTCTGTGTGAGCCTCCTTTGGTGCCCGTGTTGGGAGTATTTTTTTAGCCGTTTTTTTTGGCCATACCCTGAGCTCCACTTGTTATTAATGATAGGCCATAGCCTTCTTGATGAGTGTAGGACATACTACTTGGAAATTTGTCAATTGAGTTCAGATAGGGACTTATTAAATTAACTTTTTGGCTACTGCCTTTGAGTTAGAGCATAGCTAGGCCTCTTACTTGAGAATCGTACCATAGTGTCCACTAGAGGATGCAGTATCTCGTTCGCCTTCTCAGGGAAGCATGGTTACATGTGCAATGTTGTAATTAACATTATGCAACAAATAAATTTACTTCACTGAACACAGAACATACCCATAATAAAACTTTTAAATTGTATTTTTTCCATGAATATATATTTGACATGACAGCAAAAAGAAATGTTTTCTCCAGAATTCAGACAGTTCAAAAAAGCCTTTGCTGTTTTGAGGCACTGACATCCGTAAACACTGTTTTGTCTTTGTGGAAATAATCAGCAGTCTTGCGCAGTGTGATCTGCATTTGGACCTCTCTGCTGAAACAAGCTTTTCTACATTGTGTGTGCGTGTTTAGTCTGACAGAGACAGAGAGAGTGAGATAATAAACAGAGAGCTGCACACTCCAGTAGGCGCCCTGCTGCGTGTCAGACTCTTCCTTTCGGTTAGAAGTCTTGTGTGCCAGTATGTGTGTTTCGTATCTGTAATGCATCCAGCAGATGAGGAGAGCAGATACAAGCTCCACATACATGCTCATAAGTCACATCACTCTACTGTGAGCTGGTCTCGGATGGGGGGCGACAACAGGAAATGAGACGAATGGACAAACAAACACTCATGTAATGAATTGCTGTAACCATAGTAGCAACCGTTATACATCTGCACTTGTAGAAACTAATAAATTTCCCCGCTTACACACACATACTTTTAATAAGGTTTACTTTGCTTGATCACAGTCTAAAGACTAGCACTCACCTATCAATAGCACATCCTGAACGTCACATGATATGCTACATTAATATTGTAATTATGACTAAGAAACAAGTAGTTCTGAAGATGTGGAAAAACTCTATGACCACAGAATATTGCAGCAGATTACACCATAAAATGGCATCAAATTGAATGACATTAAAATTTGACATGAAATGGAAGTTGATACCAACTTTACTACCATATTGTGATGCATTTTCAAGTAAAATGGAGATGAAAAAGAAAAAAATATAGGGAAGGACTTGATTTTATACATTGAGTGCTGTAAAATGGAATGAAGATGGATCTGAATGCAACTGACTTCACAGCAGTGCAGTGTCAAATCAAGTGACTCATTTCACAGGAAGCGGAGGTTATGAGAATTAGTTATTTTTTGATGAAAGATTACAAAATACAAGCCAAAATATAAGTTTGGAGTCAGTAAAATGGTTGAATGTTTTTGAAAGAAATCGCTTTCTGCACTTTTTTTTTAGTAATTTCATTGTTTTTTAACCTCTGGAAACCAGGTTGGTTGAGACCAAATAATGCCCAAAAGTTATAGGGTTAGTTCACCCAAAAATAAAATTTTTGTCATTAATTACTCATGCTGTTCCTATGCAAATGAAGTTTGTTTCAATGAAAGGGGGTACGATTTGCCCCCTTTTAATTAGGAGGTAGTCGTGGCCTAATGGTGAGGGATTCAGGCTTGTAACCTGAAGGTTGCTGGTTCGATTCCCATGCCGGCAGGAATTGAAGGTGGGGATTGTGAATGAGCAGCACTCGTGCCCTTGAGCAAGACACCTAACCCCTGATTGCTCCCCTTGTAAGTCGCTTTGGATAAAAGTGTCTGCCAAATGAATAAATGTAAATGTAAATCTGAGAGCTTTCTGTCCTTCCATAGACAGCCTATGCAATTGAAACTTTGCGCGTCAAAAAGATCGTAAAACTAATCTAAATGTATTAATCGGTTTAGTCCAAATTTTCTGAAAAGACACGATTGCTTTGATAAACGGATTGAATTTAGCATTCGCATGGTTGCTTGATGTGTGAGAACCAATTAGGTTCATTCTCGTGTTTCGTAGCACTTCTGAGCTTCAGCAGGTTTGTTCTCATGCATCAAGCAGGTTGGGTTAAGATTCTGTTTATGTTCACTGATGTTTATTTGTGAATAAAAAGCCAATCAAATCTGTTCATCATGAAAATCGATCAAGTCTCTTCATAAAATTTGGACTACACCTCTCAATTAATGTCAGCGAAGGGACAGAAAGCTCTCAGATTTCATCAAAAAGATCTTCATTTGTGTTCCGAAGGCGAAAGAAAGTCTTACAGGTTTAGAACGGCACGAGGGTGAATAATTAATGACAGAATTTTCATTAATTAATTAATTTTCATTTTTCACAAGTGTTCTGTCTGCTCCTGCTAAAATGTTTTAATTTTTAATGTAAAAATTGTATTACTTATTCTGATTGCGACTGTAATCGTCTACATTAAATTGGTATTCTTCCTAGTTATTGGACTCATATTACTGAAATTCAACAGCTACTGACATTTACTTTTTAAACTTTCAAATTATATTTCACATGAATGTATCCATAGAAACTAGTCATTTGTAAACTGATGAGATTTATAATGTTTATTTTAGGAAGACTGATGAGATTTATAATGTGTCCCTCACTTTTTAGATCATTCCTGCTCGCATTACTCATACCATTTTATCAAAATGGAAGGGTTAGAATATAATACAGCACTCTGAAATGAAAAGAACAGAGCCCTGCATGTGATGCATTTATGCCCCTTTTTTCATTCTCAAGTCTAGATGAAAGATGTGGGTCGGTGAAACCATCAGAGAATTCATAATGAAATATCAAAAACCAGTTTAGCAGCAGGTCTGTGGCGTCTTACACATTCTCTTCTGAAGCATCTGCTCAGAAACACCAGAGGCTTTGGATTTGGCAGCTCCAGTATCTCTGGAGGACCATCCCAGAGAAACTCTCCCAACTGACAAATCAGAGAGGAGGAGGTGCACTCCTCACACCTGCACATGTTTGTGCACCATTTTGAATTCACTTGAGCATGCCATTTTACTGTAAAGCCCAAAGTGTACTTGACTTTGTGAATTTCATTATTAGCACAGTTTTTTCTAACCGTGTGTTAGATGTATGTGCAGGGCGCAAATCGTCACTGTTGGGCGGAAACCTCGTATCTCCATATTTCTTTTTTTTTTTTTTTTTTTTTTTTAATAAATCATTGCTATTGCTCTCCCTTTATGCAAGTCTGGGTGGTTTGCAAATATCCCACCAATGAAAAGTATTAAAAAGAGGTTGTAACTAAACCTAGTAACTCCATTGGTTCCTCAAACTGTTGATCAAACCTCATAATTCCACCCATAGTGTATAGTGTCATACACAGTTTGGACTGTCTCTGCTTGTTTGCGATTCAAGTGTTACCGACCTCAGACCTAGGGGATATCTGTGCCAGCAGCAAATGATACGCAGGCAGTGTGCACTATGGATCGGTGAATAAACTGTGAAAAACACGAGAGGACAGAAGTTACGTCTTTCAACAGTGGCAGTCAGTTTATTACTGCAATTATTTCTCTTAAATTCTGAAAAAGATTCAACGTTTCAAAATTCAACACTCCAAAGTGCATTTGATGGAGTACAATACAACAAATCCATTAAAACTCTTAATATTATGTGCAAAGGTACACTTATGCATTCTTGTATATGAAAACATAAGTTTATATGCAGGTAGGCATATGCATTTAGAATCTTATACAGATTTACAATAATCAAATACTTTACAATGACAGTGCAAAAAAAAAGTGTGTCAAAACTGTAAATTAAAACATTTTTCAAGATACCAGAAAATCTTAAAGACCAGTTTTCTGAAGAAAACACTTTAGAATTCATTGCATTTGATATAATTCTTTTCTCCTTTGTCTATTTAACCCATGCACATGCAAACATTGAAGAAAACGTTCTGAACACTCAAAATGGCGACTGAAACGAGAATACAATAAACAATGAGAAACGTAATTTTAAAAATATATCTGATATGTAGGGGTGTGCGATATTGAGAAAAAATTATAGATATTTTCTAAGATTTTTCCGATAACGGTAATCAGATGATATTTCGCATCAGGACCTTTCTTGCTAAATGATTCGACCATGTTTGTTTCGTGTGCGTTTTTGATTTTGCTCTTTCTGCTGCAGACACGCTGTGTTCAGCTGACTCCTGAAGCTTTTCATAATCCTCATATTAGGGCAAAGGCTGCGATTATTTAAGGCGCAGCTTGTCGGAGCTGTACGGCTCTGTGATCAGTAGTAAATGCTTCTCCATCTGAAAGCCAGAGGGCGCTAACAAGAAGAAGATAACACGAGTCATGTCACTGCAGATGAGTAAACAGAAGATAGGAAATGCTTTGATTGATTAAACATTAATAAACACACGACTGCCTTATTCTGTGTAAGAAATCACACATCACAGAAAGATGCTCAACTGTCGTTATGAAGTGAGTTTGGAGTAAAAACATGTTATTGAATGTCGTCTTTTGTTGGACAAGATGTTAATAAATGCTTCTCGTGTCTGCAAAGATGTTTGACGCGTGATACTTTTTCAAATGTACATTATAAGCGACTCAAACTCGCAGTGCTTTCAGATATATTAGCATTTGGAGCCATACCTTGACAAGCTTCTTCACTCATTTTAACTTCTGTCAAACGCCACACTCTGAACACGCACACGCAATAGTACATAGTATATACTCATAGACATATACACTAGACGTCGCCTGGCTACGGCAGTTCATTGGAACGAATGCGTCAACAGAGTCGCCATCTTGGAACAGGGGACTCCTCCTCTTTAATGCATCAGCGTCAATGTAGGCAAAGGTCTAACAGAAATAAAATCACCATAAATCATCATGAATGCGATTTTCTAGGTTTTTTTTTTTTTGGTTCGTTCCAACGGTCAGACATGTATTATATCATTGAGTCCAGAGAAAATGTAAGGTTTCGATATGAAGATAATCTACTTTTAAAAAAATATAATGCATAGTGCTAGTAGCCCTAAGTTTATTAGCCACATTCTTCCACTTGAGTAAACTTCGAATGAACTATCGCTACTTACCGTAGCCTACTATACATGTTAATTTAAACTTTAAATTGTATTAGTTTATTAAATATGATACACAAAGCAATTTGCAGGTGGAAGCAAATCACAAATTTAAGAGGAACGTTTATCATTGACGTCTCTGTTTATCACTTGGGAATCTACAAACAGATTCAGATTATTTTATTTAATGTCATGTCAGCAATCAAAGCTATTTTCATGGCAAAAATTCAATTACAAAAACACAAATATCATACAAATACAATAAAAACAAAACAAATATATACAGCAAGTCATATTTATACAATTGTTTTTTAATTAACATATGATAAAAAATCCCAAACCTTTTCAGGCATAATCTCATTAAATATGTCCTTCAGTGAAGAAACTTCATAAGAGCATCTGCTTGTTTAGTCCAGGACAATCTAATAAAATATGTTTGACAGATAAGGGAATCTTACAAAACATACATAAAGTTGGATCTTCACCTTTAAGCAAAAAATGATTGGTCAATTTTTAATGTCCATATTAAGAGCTTCGGAATCTACAAACAAAACAAATCCATGAATCCACAGTATTTAGTGTACTTCCAGGGACACAGCCAAGTGAGAGCAGAGTAGAGCCTGGCTGAAAGGGTTTCTTCCCTTTCTTTTTGTTGTTGTAAACAGTTTCTGTTTTTTCCGGTCACGTCGCAGCTCATCAGATACAATCGGGGTGAACAGCCAGAACTAGTATGTTTGGATAAACTTGTTAATTTGTTTTAACTTAAGACTCCGTTAGCCAAGAATGCTGACAGAAGTTAGCGTAGCATGCTAGCTGGAAATAGATGGGAGACTGAACTCGGACACACAGCGCCAGTCGGAGAAACTATTGAATAGAGACCAAATCAACTGTCCACATTTCCAACATCTTACAATCACATTACATTGATAGAAATACATTCTGTTCATTGTCGGATTTCCTAACTGTCAAAAACTAATGGGTAACTAGCATGGATTAGCTGCGGTCATTAACCAAAGACTGAAACAAACCAAGGTAGAAATATAATTTCGTAACATTCAACATCATAAAACACATTCTCACTTGTGAAATGTAATCCCTTGCTGTTTAGTTTTTAGATTTCTTTCATTTGAACACCCATACGCAACAGAAAAAAGTCCGGCATCGTCCATGAATTCAAAGTACAGGCGGAGACAGCAGCGTTACCAGCTACTTCCTGTGACAAGACCCTGTTCCAAGATGGCGGTGGTTTTGACGCATGCTGAGAACCCCAGGCGACGTCCAGTGTATCTATGGTATATACTCAGCTACATCAAGCAGTGAATTCATGAACACTTCATGCAGCGTTTTGATTGGTTTCTAAAAATGAGTGAAAAACTCGATAATATGATTATTTCAGTCTGATAAACATTTTTCTAGTGTCAATCGACAAACAATGCATGAAACACGATTAAGCGCGCTCTTTAACAGATTTCACAATATTCTGTGAATTAAAACACTTGGTAACACTTTACAATAAGGTTCATTAGTTAACATTATTTAACTACATTAGTTAACATGAACTATTAATGAACTGCATTTATACAACATTTTTTAATCTTTGTTAATGTTAATTTCAACATTTACTAATACATTATTAAAATCTTGTTAACATCAGTTAATACACTGTGAACTAACATGAACAAACAATGAACAACTGTATTTTCATTAACGAACGTTAACGAAGATTAGTAAATACAGTAACTAATGTATTGATCATAGTTAGTTCATATTAGTTGATACATAACTAATGTTTAACTAATGAACCTTATTGTAAAGTGTTACCAAACACTTTTTTTTAGAATAGGTAAACTTCCAACCTCACTCAAACTCTTTATATTGCACCTTCCGATTCGCACACATACAATGAAATTAACCGTTTAATGAAATATATCCATTCCTGTGAAAAACACGAGAGGACAGAAGCCCGCCGAACAGAGGGAAGTAAATCTCTCGCGTCTTTCATAAACGCGCAACACGCCATCAGTGTGTGTGTGGCGGCATAGTGCCACAAAGATGTTTTATCTTAGAAGACTTTCTTAATCTTGCATTTGTTATCGAGTCATTGTCTTAAATAGCCTGTGCGTAGCACTTCATCTTTAATAACATTAGATTTTGTCCAAATGACAGAAAAACTGAGCAACCACATACAGTAAACTTAATAACCTGTAAGTTGATGAAAACATAAAGCAATAACTGCTTCAGAAGCAGCTAATGACACGACGAAACAAATTCTCCATAATTCGCTGGTCACTTGTATCTCCATTTGAGCTTGATTTTGGTAAAATGTTAATAATATAATGACACATGAAAGTGTCTGATTAGGTGTAAAGCCATATCAACTCTAACAATGTGGTGTTTAATTATTTTTAGTATTATTTATTTTATTTTTTAAAAAGTTTATTTCAATTTCCTGAAAAGTAGCATTTTTGAAAATATGAGACAGTGATGGAATGCACTTTTTTTCTACACTAATTAGTTGATCCACAGGGCCATTGATTCATAAGGTAGTTATGAATCTAAACAGATGAGACAGAAAAGCGACAACAATGGATGGCTATGTGGATTGTGTGAAGAGATTAGAGAAAGTCTAGTGCAAAAGATTATAAAGATCTGTAAATATCTTCACAACAGATATGTCAGGACTGCAACGACACTAAAGGGAAGGGGTGTAAGTTGTGCATGTCACCTGTGTACGCATACACGTCAAATGGAGTAGCTATACTTAGTTTTTTTTGCACAGTTCCACCATATAGCCTTTTAAAGCATACTTTGGGTTTAAAGCATTTTCATTCCTAGAGTCACCATATTGCGAATCCCTATTCCAAATAAAATTGGAAAGAAGGTTTACAGCCACCATACTTTGTGTTGATTTCCCCATTTGACTTTCATTAGCTCTAACAGAAAACCCTCCTATCTGAAAACCTAACAGCTTCTCACAGGCCTCCGTGACTCTACGACCCTTTCATGAAGACTTGCTCTTCAATCAGTGGGTTTAATAATGAACAGAGATGAACTCAGAGACACATAAAGCACTGATGATTACAGCAACATAATCCTGAAATTTAGCTCATAAATAATGGAGAATATTTGTGCCTCATCGCTCATATCAAGATACTGCATGCATAATATATTATAATTAGTGGAGGATCAATTAGAGACCATTTTTCATTTGTCAGTTGTAAAATACATCTCTATATCTCATTCTGTGAGAGAATGAGGCAGATTGGTCTTTTGTGTAATAAATCAAATAGACTTTAAAATTCAACCTCACTGATGGTGTTTGTCAAGTAAAGCATCACTATTATTACTCATAGTCGGGGGTTAATGATTTGAAGAAATTTCTAATTCTATTAAATTTAATTCCACAGACCTCAAATCAAGCAGCTTGTTGAGGAGAGGTGTTGATACTTTTCTAAGCAGACAAGCTTATGATTTACACTTGGAAGATTATAAAATGGACAAAAATTTGCTTTAAGGTTAGAGATCAGAATATCATAGGTGACTAGAGGGTGGGCTTTTGGACTTGGGCCAGCAACCTCCAAAAAGACTCTAAAAACCACCTACTACTAACCACCCAAAAATCCTAAACCAAATAGCAATGGTCCTGGAAATGTTACGATGGTCCTGGAAACTAAATGTTACTCCAGTGTTCAAGTACCCATCTCTAGGCTATATATATATATATATATATATACGTATATATATATATATATATATATATATATATGTATACTAGCTAATGTTTATAGTTTCTTACGTATGCAATGAAAAAAGTTCTTTATTTTAAAGAAATTTTAAACCCTTAACTGTCATGTTTTGAGATTTTATACACATTTTTTTATTGCCTTTTTTTCCTAGCCCATATTTTGGTAATCATCATAAATCATTCGAAATCTTAAAAATATAAAAATTAATCTGTGAAAACCATTTTGAAATCGGACATTGTGTTACTATGGAAACAGTACTTTATAACCTTTTAGCAGGCTCCTCACCCTAGTGGGCAGACATTTTTACAAAATGTAATTTATATATATATTTATAGTTTTTCTTGTTTTTCTTTCTAATCTTGATAAAACACAACACACTTTAAAATAAGAGACTCAAGGTTCCATATTTGGGGACTGTTTTGTCACCCGGTGGCTATTTTTGGTATAGCGCCTAAACAAAACCTCATAAGAACATTTTTTTTTTTAAATTAAAATAATTAATTTTCTTCTTAGTTTTTTGTTATCATTTATGTGTTTTATGTAACATCCTACTGTGTGTTTATTGTATTTTAGTGTCATACGTGTTACCATGATGGTGTTTTTCATTTGTGTGAATGAGATTGTGCTCCTTTATTAGTATTTACCTCAGCTTGTGGAAAAGCTTATTGTGATGAACTTTGATTCATCATGTGGCTACATTTTAATGGGGGCTATCAGTATATTACTGTAATATAAATTCATTCTGTAAAACTTAAAATATTTTTTATAGTATATAATCTAACCACAAAAGGATGAGAAATGTGCCTGCAATAGATAAAAAAAAAAGAAAAAAGTAATGGGATACCAAAGTGCACCTTATTTGCAGAAAGTTCCAGCAAACATTACTCTACTTGGTGTATTATTACTGCTATCCCCATGAGGGAAAAACACAATGACGGTAGCTCTTAAAGGTCTGGGCTAATAATCTGAAGGGCACTGGTTCAAATCCCAGAAGGGGAGATTTGTAAAATGAGGCCAAGATGTGTTATCACCAGTCTGCCCTTGAAAAAGCCACTTAACTGCACATTACTCAATGGGAACACATCTGCTATAAAAGGGATACAAAAATATACTTACACTAATGCTGCTTCAAATATAAAATTTTATGTTTTCCAGTATGTCAAAGCTTCCATGAATTGAAAGCATATTATGACTAGTGGTGGTCAAGCTCTAAAAGGACAGAAATACCATAAATGCATTACGCACTGCATTCCATATCTTCTGAAACCGTAGGATAGCTGTGGGTAAGTAAAGAGTTAAATGTTAGTTAATTTGTACAAAAAAAAAGTTCTGATCTATCAGTAGGAAATGAGCTCGCTGCTCAACCTTCAAATACTGGTCAGCATTTGCTTAGCAGTGAATCAAGCTTTCAGAAACCCTCCACCTTCCCCAGCTCCACCTGTATAGATCTGCTACGGGTAATTCGTGTACGCTATATTGTACAGCAGCAGCATCTCTCGCTCACAGCAGCGGGTCGTATGTATTGGTTCCGTGCTTGCAATACAGCAGCACCAATGACCGAAAGCAGCAGCAGCGTAGCAGATCTATACCGCCAAGACCAAACATATGCATTACTATGCCAAAGTTGTGTGTTCCTCACACAAAGCTATCATTTTTGGCTACAGAATACATTCAAACTTTATCCATTTTAAAGCTTAACATTAATCACTGTCCACTTTTCTTGTATCGAAAAGAACAGCTTCACAAACTCAATTTTTCCCTTTTTACTATAAAAAGAAAGTCATTTGGGGTTGGAACAACATGAGAGTGAGTAAATGATGGCATTTTAATTGTTGGGTGATCTATCAGCATGCTTTTCCCTCTCTCTGGGTGTTTTGAAAGGCTGTGTGATGTTTGCACGAATGACAGGCTGTCATGTAGAAACCATCTGTGCAGTGGCATCCCTAAACTGTTCCGAAGCTCTCACATCATCCAGTCATTGTAATATGTTGCTTTGATCCTGCTTATTTCCATTCCTGTTAGACCATAATCGCTTTTTGTTTGCTGTCAATCTGTTACACAGTTCACATCGTGATGTGAAGCTACAACACATTTTCATTTCTGACCTTATCAGTCAAAGTACTCGAATGCTTGTAACTCATCTCATTCTGGCAATGACAAATATGATGTGTTTTTTTTGTTTTGTTTTGTTTTTTACTGTCATTTTAGTGCCAAAATGTCAACAAAATAACTTCAGATGGTGATACACATGTTTCAGTCACAACGTTTTTGTGAGACATCTGCTTTCTCATGGGTGTTAACACTCTGGCTATGTTTAGAATGGAATATTAACTTACCTACTGAATGCAGTAAAGTTAGGCCCTGGATAAAAAAAAAAAAAAAGAGAGAGATGAAAGTGTGCTTAATTGTGTTAAATGTGCACTTTCATGACTATTAAGTACACTGCAATGATGTCAAATTTAAATTTTTAATACTATTTTTGTGCTTTAAAGAAGTATACTTATTTTGATGTGTTGATTATGTACAGTAATTACATAGTCAATTACTGTACTATAATGTACAGTACAGTAATTACAGCAGATGTACAGTAATTAAGTATAATTTTATCTGTAGTGTGTTTTTCAAATTAAATTGCAACTTATATATTCTTTAAATGCATGATATAATTTCAATAGTAATGATGATGTTAAAATATATAATTGAGGGGCCGTTAACACAACACTGTTTTCAAATAAAATGGAAAACTCTGTTTTGGCAGTTCATTTACACAAGAACAGCGTTTTGGGGGCCTGAAAACACAAACTTTTGAAAGCAGGTTTCAATGTGTAACTTTTTGTAAACAATATCGTTATAGTCTCCCTGTAACCATACAAAATGTGAATTTGTAAAAACGGTGACGTATTAAGCATACATTAGTATAATGTATTGAGTCTATAGGCATGTAGTGACTACTGGTCTGGTATGAATAATACAGTGTTTTTAGTAGTTTTTACAGATCCATGTGAACAAGGTTCGGTTTGACAACATTGTCATTAATTTAGACTAATACATTTAAATTCATTAAATTACAATTAACATCAGTTAAGTGTCTAAAAACACTACATTTAGTTTGCATTTTCTGTAAGTATATTCTTTTAATGTATATTACTTTCATAATAAGTATACTTTTTCAGTAAGGGGTCCACGCTGTTGTCACAAGGCGCACTCAGAGATGAGGGAGAGTTGGATTGGAGTGGAGTGGAGTGCAGAAGGGTAATTAGAACAATAAGAAAAGTGCAAAGAACCAAATTCACGGGAAACACAGGAAAACTGAACTTGAGCACCAACATTACAGCCATTAAAGGTTAAGGCCTGACCATGAAGACAATGTAACTATGTAACTATGGTTCCCTGAGAACAGGGAACGAGACACTGTGTCGAAACGCTATTGGGGAACACCTCCGTCTGAACTGGTGTCTGAAACGCTTATCAAATCAAGGCAATCCTATTACCCGGGGACAGCCTATGGCTTCATTATTGGTACTACCCGGAAGTATATAAGGAGCGCCTAGAGAACATGTCATCCTCTTATTGTCTGAAGGGACTGTTCAGCAGGCAACCCTTAAGCATGGTAAAGAGATGCAGTGTCTCATTCCCTGTTCTCATGCTTAACCTGAGATGTTACATTTCAAAAGGGAACTTGCACTGCATTGAAACGCTATTGGGGAACGATATACCCATGCTGCCATGCTGAGAGGAGTGCATGCCCAAGAATGGAATGACAGGTCAGGTCAGAACAAGCAGTTTCAAGTGAAATGCCAGAACCACTCCCCCTACAGGTCACAAATAGACTGTCATTGACAACATTCCCTATGGCCACAGCCCAAGCTATAAGCCTTAAAGAGGCCCTCCACAGAAGGCCTACCAAGGCAGCTTCTGCAACCACACTTCACACAGAAGGGGTGTCTTTAAGGGAATGTAGCCAGGGGGGCAGAATAAACCCTAGCTAGTCACTTGTCAGGGGAACATAGGCAACCCTGGATGCCACCAGGGATGCCAACCAGGTCCATTTTAAAGTTACTTAGTCTGGCCAACAACCTGTCTGTTTCCAACAGTGCCTCAAACAATACTCTCCAGAGGAGGTACCCAGTAAGAGGGACTGCTAACTGGCAGTAACCAACTCAGACCAGATCATAGAGACGGGCATCCTGGAGAGCAGAACTCAGTCTAGCGCTTCTAACCCTTGGAATCAAGGGGAGTTATTCTGCTCTATCCTAGGATCTACTCAGGTCTGATCTGACAGAAAGGCCTTCAACCATTTGACCAGACTTAGTGAGCTAAGCACTCTAAAGAACAACCCTCCAGATGAGGGGAGTACTAGGCTCAGCCTATCAGGTAGATCGGACTCTAGGCTAAAATCATGTAGGCTCCCAGTTGAGCCTGCAACATGAAATAATCTGTTTCAACCACACAATGTTACACATAATGATCTGGACTCACTATCAAGGAGGCCAACCATGTGATAGCCAATGCTTATTGTGACGAGCAGGGCGGGCGAGAGCCATGTGGGAACGGCACGAGGCCGGTGACGCGAGTGATAATGAACTTCAGCTGCTCGGCGCACCGGTCTCGTATCTCTCATGGAGGAGCTCCGGAAGCATAAAAGAGGAGCGACGACAGTGAAGGACGAGAGAGGACCAGGCCTGGACTTTTACTTTCGTTTTATTGTTTGTTTATTATTAAACTATGTTGAACGTTCACCGGTTCCTGCCTCCTTCCTTCCATTGAACCCCGTTACACTTATCCTGCTATGGGAGATTCATCTACAGGGAGGCCTGTTAAGGCTAAACACCTGATAGCAAACTTTGCTGTTACTGCAAGCACCCAGATAAATTTGGGGACTCGCTCACAGAGAAGCCTGTCAATGCCAACACACTGACAAGTCTTGATTAGCAGATAAGACTGTTAAGTGCCTACAGACCTATCCACATTGCGACAAGCAGTGTACTCAGTAAAAACACATCATATCCTTTAAGCAAGGGGAGTACAATCTTACCACCATGCTCTGGGGGAGGCCCGACCAGGGGCCTACTACTCCAGAAGATCATGGATCAAGGTTTACCTGAGCCACTCCACATCTTTCGGGTCAGATGGTCCATTTCAGTGCTGTACCTTTCAAGATGGACTTCCAGAGCATCAATTTTAGAGTTCTTGTCTTCAATTTCAGCTTTGGCTTTCTCTAGCTGGTGTTCAACAGACTGGAATTAGTTTACCAGCTGCTGCTGGACAGTCTTTAATTCTAGTTTGTCACGTTCAGGGACTGCAAGGGCTTCTTGGAGCTTGTCAACTTGTTTTTTGCTCTGCTTCGTCGGGCACTTTGAGTTTGTCTTGAGCTTTCACTTTGAGCTGGTCTGTGCAGCGTTGCATGTGTATCAGCTCTCTCAGGAACTCTGTGGTCCGATGCTTGAAGTCATCCTGGACTTTCACTTGCAGCTTGTCTATGCGGCTCTTGGCATGTGTCAGCTCCTCTTGAAGGTGGGTGATGTGCTTTTCGCTTAGTCTCAGCTGGGCTGTGAAGGCATTGCTTAGGGAACTGGTGATCTTGGCTAGCTCCATGTGGTTGTGGCTCTGGTTTGAATCATGTGTCAGGAATCTTCTCAGAATTATGATTATTATTAAAATATAATAACAGTTCCGATTGTCTTTGGCATAAGGCAGTTTGTAATGCTTATGACCCAGGCGTCCATGTCTCAGGCAGTGGAGTTTGTCGTCTGTGACATGTTGGCACGCCGGGGAGAAGAGACTGACACAGATCTGTGTGGGGTGTAAGCCTAAATGTGGTGGAACAGCTAAGTGTCGTTTCAGTGATTGTACACCAGTAGTGAAGTGTGATGACTATGTGTTGGTCTCAGTGTAGACAAGTAGGCTAGTGATGAGAAGACTTTGTCACTCAACTGAGTTAGGGAAAGAGAGAGAGAAGTTAAAAGAAGTTTCAATAGAAGAAATATTTTCTGTTAATGAAAAGCCGCTTTCAACTCGTGAGGTTAGGACTTTGTCACTCAACTGAGTAAAGGAAAAGGGAGAAAATGTTAAAATGAGTTTCACAGGCAAGAGACTTTTCAAAATTAGAGAAATATTTTTTTCCAATAAATATTTTCTATTAATGAAAAGCTGTTTCCAAAAAGGCAAACAATATTATTGTTTATGACCGTAAGGACAATAATACAATAATAATGCTGATACCTCTTTTCTTAGTTTGACAGGATTGACACCACACACCATCACTTGAACCGCTTACCAGGGATGCTGTGAAGGAGATGGTTGCTCAACACTTGTCTTTGTTCTTGGATGAAATGTCAAAATTTAAATTGCTTTTACAAGTGCAGGGAGAGTATAGAGAACACAAAAGGGGGTTGATTAAAATCAAAATACCTAATGATTTGTTACTTTGGAAAGACTGTTTCTCTTTCTTTTAGAATTGATTGATGGTTCTTCCCAGTTTGGTCCCTACAAATGTGAAGAAGATGGACAAAGGAGCAGACAGGAAAGATGTGAGAATAGGGAAGTTAAAGAGAATTTTTTTAGCTAAAGAGAATTGTCTCTGATTTTTTTATACTTGTAGTGAGATATCTCCTATTGAGGCTCAGGTCGCTAGAATACACGAAGGGAAGGGAAAAGGGAAGAAAAGTAATTGGATTAAATAAGAAAGGGGAGATTAAATAAAGAGGTAAATGAATAAATAAGAGTGGCTAAGTGTATAACCAAGAAAGGGAAAAGGAAGATACAACGCAATAAAATAATGAGCAAGTGTGAGTCTCAAACCATATTAGTTAAAAGGAAAAACTTTGGTTGAATAAGTTATTTAAACATCTACGAGCCGTGTCTCTTATTTGTAGTGTTGAAATGCGCGGTCTTTTGCGCTTATTTTTGTTGGCAAATGAGAATGATTTGCGTGCTTCATCATGGTCTCACCGCGGGGTTTGCAGATGATGTTCACGTCACGTAATTACGTCACTTCATAAGGTTCCCATGGCAATAGGGGGGAAATAATGGCGCTTTACTTCTTTACTAAACGCAAGGGACTGAATATTTTCCCTTTCAAGTAAACTGTAGGTAAAGTAACAAGTGAGAAAAGTGGAAAAATAAGAAAAGACCAACAGGTGTACGTAAGTTGAAGTGTTTAAATGGTTAAATCACTTTAGTTGCTCAAACAGACACTGCATTCACCAATGATATTAGATAGCTTAGCTTTGGGCTAAGAGATTTAGCATATGAACTTCAATGTAAACAACCTGCTTTGGTTAGCTTAGCAACACGTAGGCTTTGTTTACAAATGACGTCAAAACACGCGGTTCACCCGGAAGTGTTGGTTAAGACTTCTGTGCCACGGTCGTAACTATGGCGACCAAACAACGATAGTGGCGGACACGTGAATTGCAAGGAGTTTACTTACAGTAAAACATGTTACATTAAATGTTGGTGAGTTTCACACTGAACAAATAACAGACACATGCGCGTACAGTCGAGCCTATTACGTGAAATGTCGGTGCATTTCAACGCTACAAATAAGAGACACGGCTTGTAGATGTTTTACAACGTGGGGCTTAAACTTTAAGGGACAGTTTTGAGCTGTAATAGATGGAACAACAGCGATCTTGGCGGATCGTCTCTATATGCAAGTTTCTTTGGGCAAGCAAAACACAACAGAGTTTCTTCACTGTTGGTTCAGTTTCAAAACTGCTTGATCGATATTTTAAATCACTTCGCATTCAAATCAAACTCAGACATGCGCAGTGTAACACGAGCTCTTGCAAACAGGCAGTTAACAATGACCTGGCGGTCCACCAGCGTTTTTTGGGCAGCACAAAGTCAGCGGCTAAACATGGTTGGACCAGCGTCGGCACACCATCGGCAAGCCGACCAATCTGAAAATGCTGTCGGTCTGCCACTGTTTTTTGGGCGGCATGCCACCAACGATTTGCCTCTGCTGGGCCACCGTTGGTAGACCAGTGTCAAGCCGATAGTAGGTCCAGTTTCTACAGAGCGCTTACAGGACACCTTTATTTTTTAAATATATATTCATTTTTTAAATGTATATTATAATTAAAAAAAACAAAACAACAACAATAAAAAAAATCAAGTTATAAAAGTGCCACAGTTATACCAGTATCACGTGCAGAGGTGGTATTTTGCTCTTATGAACGGGTCATAGAACTACAAAATGAGTTTTAAATTCATGATTTAATATTGAGGTTTTTATTTATGTAATGTTTTAATTCTGGATGTTGATTTATGTAAATGATGCATGACTGACGTATTTTAATGCGCGTGCACGTTGAACATTCGAACTGGAGCAGCGCAGAGTTGCCATGGAAACGGAGAAACAACAAACTGTCAAGCAGCAAAAACTCCGTCTCTCGCTGTTGTTTTCTCTTCTTTCAGGTGAGTTTAGTCGCTAAAACCACACGAATAATACACACAACTGTTCTTGACTCTCTTACTTTTAATTGACAGACTTCTGTTGAATGTTTACATCACAGAAATGATGAAAAAGTCCGTTAGCAGAAGGTAATTAGGCTAACTATCGATTGAGCTCTTGTTTATGATAGTTTAGGCTTTTAATCACATCTTTATGCGTAGATGAGAAGTTTTGATAGTTTTGTAAAGGTTTTGCTGGCAATTTGTCAATGGGTGATTAGAAGTTGGCTAATTTAACATAAACGTATATAGTCTATATGAGCGTTTTGATCTCTCATGGTAAACAAATACTGTGATAAAAATTGATCTGCGCTTTCAGCAGCGAAAAACATCTTCTCTACAGACAGGAAGCGCTAAAGATTTCCTCATTTCTGTATGAAGCTGCTGACAAGGAAACAGGTGAGCTGAGGAAACTCACCAAATAACTTCATATCCATTTTCCCACAGTATTTTTCACCTATATTAATAACCTGGGGTCGATGAGATTTTTAATGTTTTAACAGAAGTCTCTTCTGATCACAAAGGCTGCATTGATTGGATCAACATACAGTAAAAACAGTAACATTCTGACATATTATTACAATTTAAAATACTTTTTTTATAATGTGAATATTATAAAGTGTAATTTATTCCCGTGATCAAAGCTGAATTTTCAGCATCATTACTCCAGTCTTCAGAGTCACATGATCCTTCAGAAATCATTCTGATATGATGATTTGATGCTCAAGAAACAGCAGCTCCAGTTTGTATCCAGCCTCACTTGTGAAGACTTCAGATGATGGAAACTATAGATGGACATACAAAACTGACAGATATTATCTTCATATTGTAATCATTAGTCTGGTTTCACAGAAAAGATTGAGTTAGGATTAGGTCTTAGATAAATTAGGACATTTAAGTAGCTTTTTTAAACGTGCTTTAGGGAAAAAAAAAACACATTACCGTTGAGCATCTCGACACAAAACAATGTCACTGACATATTTTAAGATGTGCTTTCAGTTAAAGGGTTTGTTCACTCACTAATCACTCACCTTCATGTGGTTCTACACCCGTAAGACCTTCGTTCATCTTCAGAACACACATTAAGATGTTTTTGATGAAATCCGATGACTCAGTGAGTCTCTATTGACAGCAACATAATGAACACTTTCAAACTATGGAGGACCAGGATTGACACATAAAAATAAAACGAAGAATCAATTAATTCATTTAATAATTCACACATAAAAATGTATATAAATAAATCACTTTTATATAGGCAAATAAATAGACATATTTCAAGTTGTTTATTTAATTCCTGTTTTTAAACGTAGATTAATAGAACAATAAAAAATACATTTGTAAATCATTTTAAATGGCTTTTTAAAAAAGGATTTGCCAAATGCTTTTCTTTATCCATTTGTCAATCGAGTGCTAAAATGCCATTGGACAGTACACACGTGGGAGCAACCAATCAGCTTTCGCCTCAATTTGAAGAGCCGACCCTCTCTAGAAGAGTTCGAGCGACGCGATCACGCAAAATGTCAGGCGAAGCTAAATGTGTTTTTAGAGGTATTGTAGATGATTTGTTAGCTTTAGCTGATTTTTGCGAAAGAAATTCTCCTCTCGATTATCATTTTATATGTAAAAGAGTTTTTCAGTTGAAGGAAGACGCGGCTAACGCAGCGGATAATTGTGGTTGTACAATAAATGGACGGATTTGGGTTCAGTTTGAGGTCATTCAGCGACTCCGCGGCCCTCACGCTGTGGTTGAACTTCCAAGCATTCTCGAACAACACCAGTCGTTGGTTGTACCGGCAGAATGAAGATGGCAGGATGTATTGTTGTGTCTCTAAGGACAGTCCGACGAAAACCATTATAACCTCTCCAAACACGTTCAGATTCGCCTGACATTTTGCGTGATCGCGTTGCTCGAACTCTTCTAGAGAGGGTCGGCTCTTCAAATTGAGGCGAAAGCTGATTAGTTGCTCCCACGTGTGTGCTGTCCAATGGCATTTTAGCACTCGATTGACAAATGGATAAAGAAAAGCATTTGGCAAATCCTTTTTTAAAAAGCAATTTAAAAAGCCATTTTAAATGATTTACAAATGTATTTTTTTATTGTTCTATTAATCTACGTTTAAAAACAGGAATTAAATAAACAACTTTAAATATGTCTATTTATTTGCCTATATAAAAGTGATTTATTTATATACATTTTTATGTGTGAATTATTAAATGAATTAATTGATTCTTCGTTTTATTTTTATGTGGCACTCCTGGTCCTCCATATCAAACATCCCGAAAGGTACTAAAACATATTTAAAACAGTTGATGTGAGTACAGTGCTTCAACCTTAATATTATAAAGCGACCAGAATACTTTTTGTGCGGCAAAAAAAACAAAATCACTACTTTTCAACAAAATCTAGTGATGGACAATTTCAAAACACTGCTTCATGAAGCTTTACGAATCTTTTGTTTCTAATCAGTGGTTCAGAGTTCCAGTCACATGATTTCAGTAAACGAGGCTTCGTTATGTCATAAGTGATTCGAAATTTCAATAGTTCACGTGATTTTGGCAGTTTGATACGCGATCTGGACCTCGTTCGTAAAGATTCGTAAAGCTTCATAAAGCAGTGTTTTGAAATCACCCATTTCTAGATATTGTTGAGGGTGAGTAA
Source organism: Zacco platypus (assembly GCA_038088235.1). Lineage (NCBI taxonomy): Eukaryota > Metazoa > Chordata > Actinopteri > Cypriniformes > Xenocyprididae > Zacco > Zacco platypus. The sequence continues at coordinate 33,909,974 of CM076083.1, read as the reverse complement.
TTAATGACAGAATTTATTTTTGGGTGAACTAACCCTTTAAGCCTAATCTGTGAAACTGGGCAAGTGTCTTAAAGGGAAGGTTTGCATGATCGTTTTGCTGACAAATAAACAGGGATATCTCTGTCTTGTTTCCGCCACTGAATAACAAATAAAAAAGATAATTGAGACCTTTTTACCTCACAATTCTGACTTTATATCAAGAAATTCTGACTTTATATCACAATTCTGACTTTATAACTCACAATTATGATATTTATATGTCACAGTTTTAGAAAAAGTCAGCTATTATTATTATAATTAAATTTCAATTAGCTTTTTTATTTTTTATTTCATGGCAGAAATAAGCTTCCATATATCTCAGTACATGTAAATCAGAGAAAGAGTAAACATTCGTCATTTACATATATTACCAACATTGTCAAAATACAAAGTAAGTTGAAAATCTGCAAACTTGCCTTTTAAAAATGTTGAAGATAGTTTAATTTTGTCTGTTTATCTGAATACGACTTTAAACACGTGACATTAATAGACTTTATCTTAGAGTTCACGAGTTCACATTTACATATAATTAAGAAGAGTAAAGGTTTAAGCGTATTTGGCGTGCTGTCCGGGGGCGGGGGGGGGATCGAAATTATTAATTAATTTAAGATATCCAATTTAATTAATTAATAAGATATTCAACTATCTTGAAAACACCTTTTAGCAAGGTAACATAGATCAGAAGTTTAAGACATTAAATTAAAAGCACACAACACAAGACACTTCTCTTTAAAAATATGAAAGACACTTTATTGACTATACTAACACATAAACTAATATCTAACTCAAACACACACACACACATTCACACAGTTGCAGAGAGAAAGGAAGAGAGGAAAGAATGAAAGAGATTTAAGAGAGTGAAATGATGAAAGTTTCTAGCAATATATGTATTTCATGAGACCTGATCTGAACGAACCATCAATCATTAATTTAACCTTTTTATCGCTGCTTAGGCGGGGTAATTAGGTTTTATATAAATGCTCCAGTTCAGCTATAGAATCTGGAGGTACTTGCGCTTGTCGTCTGTGGCTTTAAATGGGGATTCCTTGTCGCCGTCCTTTGGCTTGGAAAAAACCTGGGTTCCCCAGGTTCGTTGAATTGTTGAAGGTCCTTTCAGTCCGGAATGATGTGGTAGGAGGGCCAATCATACGGTGGCCGAGAGAGTTCAACGCGCTGCAAATAAGAAAACACATGCAAATAGAAAAAAACACCAACAAATTAAGAAAACATGATCATCAGTTTGACAACACATGTGCTGCAGATCCTCACAACACAAGCAAACACAGAAACGCACTGCAAATACACAAACCACAAGAGGACCCCAAAAAGTGACGAACCCTACTAGGAGCTGCTTATTATCTGTGTCCATAACCAGTCACCCGACATTTGAGTGCACAATGTGTTCACAATTATTAAATACTACAAAAAACTGCAAACAAAAATAAACACACATTAGTGTACATTATTTCATGTATGTATTATTTTTAATAAAGTGTTTTGCTAGAAACTCCCGCTCACAGATGACGTGGTCGTCGCGCGCCCTCAGGCGGCCGTTACGATGACATCACATTAGTTCGCTACAGATGATAAACGAATATTTTTAAATCATCCACTAAATTATCATCTCTTAAAGTTTAATGAGTTAACAACAATGCCACATATTAAAACACTTTGCTGTTAGTGAAACACATTACATTGAGTAAATGCCTACACAATATATTTTAATAATATTTTTTAGCTCGTGCTGTTGTCAAGTAGGGTTCGTCACTTTTTGGGTTCCTCTTGAAACATTTCCGTTGTGGTTTGTGTATTTGCAGCGCGTTTCTGTGTTTGCTTGTGTTGTGAGGATTTGCAGCACATGTGTTGTCAAACTGATGATCACGTTTTCTTAATTTGTTGGTGTTTTCTTCTATTTGCTTGTGTTTTCTTATTTGCAGTGCTAGCCACCGTACAATCATGTTCTGTTGTGCTGGCAGATGAATGGAGTTCCCCTCGTGGCTGAAGTTTAAAGTTGAGGCGGCAAAGACTGTAGAGTCGTTTAACTTTACGACAAAACTTAACTTAGAACATGAGACTCTCAACGGAAAGAAAGAGAATTAAAGTAAAAGAAAGGAAAGCGAGCAAGACAAAAGTAAGTCGGATGGCTTGAATGAAACTGCTCGGCTGCTCTTCATCGTCTGTTTCTTGGTCTTTGTCTCAACTTAACCCACTAAACATTAGACGTCTGAAGAACGTGCAGATTATGTCTATCGTCCGTCGGTCCAAGACCAATTCTGCACATCTTTACGACGTTGAAACTAGGTCCGCTATATGGACGTCTAACCAAGATGTCAATATGTAGTTCAACATTTGAACGTCGGACTAGGTAACTTTTTTTTGAACGTCTAAAACATGCAGGAAATAGTCAATGTAATATTAATTTTATTTAAGACGAATATCAACATTGTTGTTTTCAACATGGTTAATGAATATCAATATAACGGTTATTTGTGATGAAACATTATTTCTTATTTAATCATTTATTTATTGAGTACATGTTTTACATTTTACTGTTTTTTTTTTCTTATTTGCTTGTTTATTTCAATTGTCTCTGGACCGGTTTGTGTCATATTGACTCTGATTGTGTTTAACATGTTATCTAGGCAAATAAAACACTGTTAGAAAATGAAGCATTCTAACTTTTGAGTTAGCCGAAAGCTAATATTACAGCGGTGGAACTTGCATTTGATAGGCAGCACGTCATCATAACCCAAGCAGTAAACCCCCCTCTGATTGGCCGAGGCAACAAGCAAGCATTCGGCGCGTACTTTTGAAGCAAGTGGTTGATCGGCTCTGTTCAGCTTCCATCAAATCGATCCAAAATCATTGTTTTCTACTCAGTTGTGAGTTGGCAGGAAATTTAACTAGTCAAAGCTTATTGTTACGGAGCCCCTAAAGGGACGTGGTGGTGGGGGAAAAAATGGGATGGGAGGAATTTTTTTTAAAGAAATCTTTTGCGTTCCCACACAAAACTTTGCGTTCCCTCGCAAAGATGTTTGCGTTCGCACGCAAAGATATCATTCCCTTGCAAAACCTGTTGTGAGCTCGGACAAAACCTTCCTGTTTAATGTCCCTCTGGCTGGCAGTGTTTATTAAGTCAGCTCGAGCATTAATACACACAAATGATGCGCGGCTCATTTAGGGTTTGAATTTTCCTCAAACAAGCTTTATAATATATAAATTGGTCTATATTAGCAGGCGAAGGTGAGACAAGTCTGAAGGGACCGTCTGAAAAGTGCAAAATCAGAAAAGCATTTCTACAAAAATAGTCATTAATAACTTCAATGTTACACACTGTAGTGTAACAAAACTTAGTTACATCACTGCTCTCCTAATGGTTACACTACAACACTTAGTTTGGCAAGTATCCCAAAAACCCTTCTTTACACAAATGATGTAATGCAGTTTACATACTTACAACCAGCATGGACCAGCATGATAATTGCTTACTGAATTTGATGGTATTACAAGTTATTAAATGTTTTACTATTAACAGTGAAGTTATTGATATTGTTTCATAATAATCATAAAAGTTATATATTTTTTTTCTTATCAAACTAGGTGTTCTAGTACAACCAGCAGGAGAGCAGTGACGTGTTACAGTGAAGTTATTGAGTGTTTTTCATAATGTAAAATGAGAAAAAGGGTTTTGGATTTTGCACTTTTCAGACGGTCCCTTGTCTCGCCGCTGGCTTGTAAAGACAAATTTATATATTATAAAGCACATTTGAGGAAAATTGGGTTGTTGTAGCTCGTTGTCTATGTTACTTTGATTGGAAATAGCTGCATTTGTGTTTTAACAACGTTTAATTCACGAGTTATTGATCCGGGAAGCTCGAATATATTGCCAACTTTACTGAACTCCTTAGACACTGACCGCATTTCTTTATATTTGAGTAAAACAAGTTCAAACTCTAAATGTGTCGCGCATCATTTGTGTGTATTAATGCTCGAGCTGACTTAATAAACACTACTAACAGCCAGAGGGACATTAAACAGGAAGGTTTTGTCCGAGCTCACAACAGGTTTTACAAGGGAACAATAATATCTTTGCGTGCAAACGCAAACATCTTTGCGTGGGAAAGCAAACATCTTTGCGAGGGAACGCAAAAGTTTTGCGTGGGAACGCAGAAGATTTCTTTGAAAAAAAATTCCTCCCATCCCATTTTTTTTCCACCACCACGTCCCTTTAGGGGCTCCGTATATTGTTGACGTTTGTGCCAGTTAAAAACAATAAAGATGGAAATAAGTGAGTGGTGTTTGAGTTGTGATTTATTTGTAAACCTCTATAACTAGTCCCATGTTTCCAGAAGGTAAGGAGCTGTTTCCTGTAGCAGTTAATTTTCCTGTAGCTTTGTTTGGCTCTGCAGCAGCATTGAATTGGAAATGCATTACACCTTTGTATGTTTTTCCATTTATCATCTGCTGCTGAGAAAATCAAATGAAGCTATAGGAGAATGAACTTGAACAGTATACAACCTTCTGAAATGGGACTACAGTTATGTGCAGAGCTTGTAAACAGTATAAAATGACGTCTAAAATGACATTTGGCATTTCACATTTGGCCTACAATTAACCCTTATACAGACGTCCTGTGGACGTCAGTACTGGATGTTAGGTAGACATTGAAAAAAGACGACATCTGGCGTCACAGTCTGCACCTTCAGGGGACCAAAATTGGACGTTCAAAAACGACTTACAAAAGACGTCGTTTCGACGTGTCTTTGCGCAGTAGGAATCTAATTCATTCTGATCTTATTCTGTGAAACTTCTGAAAACTAAAAACACAAAAAACAAAACAAAAAAAATTCTGAAAATTCTAGTGTACTGAGCATTTAAACTGAGGTTTGTCCATCCTCTTTGAGGAGTTCTGACCAATGAGATGCGGCCTTTGACGGACTGAGGCCACGAATACGTTCCCTGATCTTGGTGACATTTCTCTTCCTGTGTGATGATTTGGGCTGAGATGAGTTTTGTATGGAGTTATGTTTGAACGAATCATTCGGAAGATTCATTTGTCTGGTTCGTCCTCAATTCCTACACTTCCTTGATTGCCTTGATTTGATAAGCATTTCAGACACCGGTTCACGCGGTGGCATTTCCCACGCAGTTTCCTTTCGAAATTGAAACGGGTTTATATACACAGTCACAGACTAACAATCACACAATAATATAATCAGGGAACTATTCATCAAGAAAACTACGAAGGGCTACAAAATGTGGCACAGGAAAAGAAAAAGGCAGAATGCAACCTTAGTCCAAATAAAAAAATACACAATGTACACAAACCTGGGAATATATAACAGCTATACACTGCATACTATAACTCTTTCCCTTCCCCACGATTGATGAAATTTTCCAGCTTTTTCCTTTTTAAAAAATGCTGGTGGGGAAGTCGCAGCTACATAATCGCTCATAATATGTTCATTAAAATGGAAATGGGTGGTCAAGTGGGCTACAACATATTCCATGCTGAACTTTGATGTACATGCCACCCACTCATACAGAAAGTACAGTGTAAACTGTGCACAGTATACATACTATATACTGCAGAAATAGAAAGAGTATTGTGGCAGTATGGTATTCTGAAGAGAGCCATTTTCTGTGTTTCTGGCCTCCATCACTATTGTTATTTCAAATCGATCCTCTGCTGCCACTGACATAAAGGCAGCCTTCTAAACAGGGACAGAAATCTTAAGCGCTTTACTAAAAGGCCTTTCCATTGATTTCCCAAATGTCATTTTGCTCGTAATGACAGTTCATTCATCCTGAAGCCCCTTTACTTTTGAAAAAGGGCAATCAGTTTTGTAATTCTTCTACAGGAAGGTCTACTAACATCACGCCCATTAACCCTTACCCTTTTTTATGCAAGTTGTTTTGAGCCATTCTGTTTGATTTTAAAATAAAATTTGTCACAAATTCTCTTATCATCTAGAGACGTGTGAAATGAAAAGGAATGAGGCAGAATTGTTATGTTGCTAGTGCTATACAAATCTCTCTATATGGTATCCTCTTATAATTTATTGAGACAATGGGATATCTTACAGAAATGTGTCTAGCACAGTGGTGAATCTAGAAAATGACTTATTAGAAACTAAAATAATTTCACCAAAAGATTTTGGAGAGGGTTTTACTGAGTAAGAACAAATTATAAAATATTTACTTGGATGAAATCTAATTGAACGTGTACACAACAATGATGTAGGCCACTAAAAACCGAAGTCTTTCCTTTGTGTTTTTCGAGAGCAGACAACAACACTACAAAATAACACTACGAGCCTAATAGACTGAAAGAATAATACACATGCACATGACATTACAGTTTTCACAAATGAAGTTTTTGTAGTTTACATGGAATTTAATTTATTTTTAGTTGAAAATGGTGTCGTTTAAATGACGCCTGAATCAGTACAGCAATTTAAGACCTATAAAACATCTCTTCACCAGCAACTTGGATGTGTTAACATTACAGAAAAAAAAATGGACATCAAGATATCAATGTCCAGAACACTGAGAGGGAATTACATTTCCAAGCAGTGTTTGAATTTCAGTTATCAACAGGATGTCTCATATCTGAGATTTCATATAATGATTCAGATGGGACTAGAGGCACTCCCTAAGCCATAAAGATTTCTGGCCTTACCATATCCCTGAATGTGCAGTGGACAATCTGTTCGCCATGAGCAAATTTTAATTACGTTACTCGACAAAGGTCAAAGTAGACGAGAAAAAGAAATAACATTTTGCCCATCAACGACATTCCTATCTGGTTTGGATCTGAGGACATCTGAGTACGCTGCAAGTAGCTACTAAGTCGAAAACCTGTAATTTGCTCTGTAATTTTCTGAGGTTGTGTGTGTCAACATCATGTCTTGTTTAATGTGATTTTGTTTCGTGGTCATGTTCTGTTTAGTTTTTAGGTCATGGTTTCCTATTCACCTGAGTTCTCATTTGTTTCCATGGTTTCACACCTGTTCCCTTCATTAATTATCATTCCATCTGATATAAGCCCTCGTTTTTCCTCAGTTCAAGGTTCTGTGTCGTCTATGTTAACGGTACATGTGTTATTTTTTTCTAGTTATCTGTGTTCACTGAAGTTCAGTTGTCAAATGTTGATTAAGTACCCACTGGGATTGAGCTGTTCAGTGAAGGACTCTTCAGACTAATTCAAACCCTTATCTTGAGTTTGAGTCTTTTGAGTGATTCATTAAAATAACCATAGCTTGTGGGAGTCTTTTGTTCATGAATCAAGCTCTGTCATGACAACTCTTGTCATGTTTGGCATGGAAATGGATAAGACAATGCTGATATATTTGGTCTTGGCAGAATAGATCTGCAATGCTTCTGTTATTGCTGCTGCACTGCAAGATCTGTACTTGCTACTGCCAATACATACGCGACACACTGCTGTGAGCGAGTAAGAGATGCTGTTGCTGTACAATATAGCGTACATGAATTACCCGTAGCAGACTTATACAGGTGGAGCAGCATGGGGAAGGTGGTTAGTTTCTGAAAGTATGCTGCAACTGCTACTGCAAATGCTGACCAGTATTTGAAGGTTGAGCAGCGAGCTCATTGGCTACTCATTCAGCAGGAACCAATCAGCTGTGCCCTATAGAGAATGATGTGATTGAAAGCAGATTATATCAGCCTGCGCAATCTAGAGTTTCGTGACAGAACTTACACTGGTTTAGCACTTCTGTTTCCATCATCCTGAATTCAATCATTTCTTTTTGTCAGAAGCTTAATGATGGTGATCGTAGTGTAGTTCGTTTACACCATAGCTTTTGACTTACATTTACATTTACATTTAGTCATTTAGCAGACGCTTTTATCCAAAGCGACTTACAAGTGAGGAAAACAAACAAGCGATTCTTCATGAATTGGCAAATAACACAGGAAGTGCTCACAATACAAGTTTCATACATTGCTCAGTACCATAAGCTAGAGTAGGAAGGGAAAAAGGGGAAAGGATAGGGTTTTTTTTTTTTTTTTTTTTTTTTTTTTTTTATGAGGGGATTAAGTGTTCACGGAAGAGGTGAGTTTTCAGCTGTCTCTTGAATATTGCCAGGGAATCTGCGTTCCTGATGAAAGTAGGGAGATCATTCCACCAGCAGGGAGCAGTGAAGGAGAATGTTCTGGAGAGTGATTTTGTGCCTCTCTGTGATGGTACCACAAGTCTTCGTTCCTTTAGCGATCGCAGGCTTCTGGTGGGGACGTAGCGTTGTAGCAGTGTGTGGAGGTAGGAAGGTGCAGAGCCTGTGGTGGATCTGTAAGCAAGCATCAGCGCCTTGAACTTGATGCGAGCAGCAAGGGGTAGCCAGTGCAAAGAGATGAAGAGGGGCGTGACGTGGGCTCTCTTAGGCTCGTTGCAGACAAGACGTGCAGCAGCATTCTGGATCATTTGACTTATGACCATTGTTCCTTTAGAAGATAATCATGATGTACAAATCATGTAAGAATCATAAACTTTATTGACCAAAGAGGTTATATTCGACAATAATACAAAAGCCGATGGAAAAAATCCTATTGGTTTTTTGTCGAGGTAACCAGGGTGATGGTTAATTTACATATTAACCTACAAAAATGTGTCATCACTGCAGCGCTCTGTGAAAACAATCTTAAAACAATGCGAAAATGTAAATATTTCTAAGCTTTTATAAAATTAGTTTATGTACAATCTAAGGTTTTCAAGTAAAATCGCGGCAGTAATATAGCACGTACCTCACCACAAGTGTGTGTTTATCGGCATTTATTTAAATGCTTCATCCATTCATAATTTAGAGTTTTCAGGGTCATTTTTATAGATCAATACCACACAAAATTTCTTGGCATGATAAAATTACTCATACCACGACATAGGACTTGTCATCCCATCAACACCTAGTGGTGAATTCAGGTATTTTTATGTTTTATGCGAGTTCCTCAAAGCTTTATCGCAAATGTTTGTGGAATTCATTATTCGCTCCTCTATCATGCAGAATTGTGGGATATCTGACATCATCTGCTGAGAACAGAAACACAGACACAGAAGAGCTGCTCTCTTCTTCAAAGCTTTTGGCAGTTAATGTCTTTCTGGAATTTAAGCCATTCTCTTTTGAGGATCAATAATAGTGTGAACATCTTATGTTGCTCAATTCATAATAAGCAACGCAGTTTTGCAGTCATACTTATTTTGAAACTCAAAATGTGTTGATTTTTCAAATGATAATCACTTTAGTTTGACTTCATGGTATCCACTGAACTGAATGACAATTGTCACAAGCTTTGCACTTATGTTGTTGCTGTCTCTAAAATACCAAATGACGTTCGCCATATGAATGTTTCATTAGGTCCAATTATGTAGCTACCCAAGGGAGACATATTCATATTACAAGAAAGATGCCATGTGAAATGGGGGGGAAAGAGGAGTCTTGAATAATTACTTGCGCATTTGCAAGAAGCTAGATTAGGTTTTGCCTTCTTTTTAAATCACAGATGCTTTTGTCAGTTTTCATAACTATTGAATCCTGAGAGATTTGAGAGACAGTGGCTGCCTTGCTGTTTTTATTGCCGTCTTTATGTATCAGTCTGTGATGCCGCTAGCAGGTTGTTTATTTCAGCCCTCTGTAGGTGACATAGGGCTCTTGGATCTCTGCAGGGGTAAAATGGATGGATACATAAATAAATGAGAGTGTGAGGAGCTCAAGGCAGAGAAGATATGTAACCCTGAGCTCCGACTTCAAATAGTCAATGATTCCATGTGAAATCTCATGTCTTTCAATAAACCTTTATCTTCCATACTGCAGTCATCTCGGCCTGCTAGTCCACGCTGAGCTGTCTATCTTACGCTGAAGCTAATGCTGCCGGGAAATTTCTGCTTGTTAAGTCTTGCCAGTAATTCACAAAAGCAATATCCATTAAAGCAGCATTCTTAAATAACTTTGCGCTGTTGGCTTGTGCTTCTGTTGATGTGTATTACTTTTGCATATTGACTTTTCATATTTCAATTTTTGCTTTTGGGAAAGTGTAGGTCTTGTAACATTAACTGCTCACAATCTATTAATCACAAATTTCCATACTTCATATGCTTTGGTTTTTTAAGAGTACAAATTAACATCGTAAATGCTGCACATAATCATGCATGGCAGGTGTACAAAAGAATTCTTATTTAAGCACATAACTAACAATTAGTTTTAAATTTAAATTAATTTTCGAGCAAAAATAATGGAGAATAGAACAGGCAGAACATGCTAAGATCCACTATGTTCAAGCACCTGGATTATTTAGTATTCTAATTAAGTAAATGAAAATAATTTAATAGACGAGGCCAACATGCTTCCATCTAATTGTCCTTCTAACCTTCACAAGAACCAAAATAAACAGCCGATTCCTTTCAGAGTTTAATTAAACCTGTTAGGACAAATCCCTAGTGCTGCGGACCATGATATCGAGTGGTTTACAGCCATTTCTTAGCATGCACATCATGGTCGTGAGATAACAAACTGTGAAGATGAGAAAGGGTCAACTAAATATTCTTGTGCCGTGGAGCGAGACCTCATCAGAATGACCGACTTTAATGATTTGGCTCTGGGTTTCATCAAAAGAAACATAAGCAGACTCCATCCACAAATATAATCAGGTTCTCATTTAATTTTGGTTTACTTTCATAATCAGTTAATTATTCGTTTTTAACAGGCATTTTCCTCCAGAGCATCTCATTCATTATTTGCAATGGACAGCTTCCCTGGACCTAAATATTCTCAAATGAAACTGACAAAACTTGTCATAAATAATAAACATGGCCATATTTTAATGTGATCTCATGTGTGTATTTTTACATAAAGTGTGTTCTACCACACGTACATGTTTTCATACACACACAAATGTACAATATTGACACATATCATATATATATAGCACTAAAACATAAATCATTTATGTATCCAAGTGTGAATGTGTATGAATTCCCATGCATTGATATTAAAATCGTGGCATTAATGTTTTGAATCTGTTGAATTCAATTGTCATCAATACATGTTTTTAGTTGAATTTATTGAATGCAGTTTACTCAACATGAAATAACATTTCTGTTTGTGACTTGTGCTGCAAACTCGTTTTGGAGGATTGCATAATGTTAAACAGGACTACAATTTAAAACCTTAAAATGAATAAATTTTCTGTAATTGTTTAACCATTTTGTAATATTTAGTTTGTTTGCTGTGAGACACAAAAGGACACAAAAGCATAATTTGGCAAATCACATCAATTTTATTTGTTCACAGTACTTCAAATCTTTAGAATCCATATGTTGTGTGGAACAGATCCAAATTCAGCTCTTTATCCATCAATCTTCATCTTCATTCTCAGCAGCGACCGTCACCGTCACCCGCGCTCGATATGATTCAAATTTGAAAGCTGCTCCTCGAGAAGCGTTACGACATGGTTTATTGAACTGATTTCGAACGCTCATTGGTTCTCACCTGCTTCGTCACAGATTGCAACATGCCGTGTTTCAGTGCATTGACATTTGAAATGAGTGCGTGCCTTCACAGAGAGAGGCCGGATTCATATTTCCATGAATTAATAAATTCTACTCTATACTCCATTAAAAAACTATTACCACTAGAGAGGACTGCGATTGCAACTCATCATCACTTGAACTACTTTTGGTACCGCTTTTGACATTTTCGCAATAAATAAATTGTTATGATTATGCTTGTTTGTCTGTTATTCTTTTATTTATAACAGTAATTAGTTTTAAGAAAATGGCTAGGTTTAGGGGTAGGTGTAGGATAAGTGGCTCAAAATATTGTTTTAATGTTATATTTGTACTAAAATTGACATTTTCCTACACATTCCTGTCCATGTTTTATTCTTTTAAAATTCTGTATAAATCTAAACAGTGTTTAGTTTTGGGATGGGGTTTAGGTATCTTACATTTATCTACAAAACGATAAAGGGGAAACTATACATATATCTTCATGACATGAAAGATTCGTAAATATATTTCACGTTTCTACGCTGAATTTTTTTTTTTATGTTTTACTGCTAGAAATACATCAATATTGTAAATTTCAGCACCTATCTAAACGTACAAAAATGTACGTTATGTGTCTTTGAAAGTTACATATCTACGTATTATCAATGAGACCAGGCTGCATATTTCAATAAAAAAATAAAAATAAGTAATTATGTTTTGCAAGCAGGGGAAAAAAACAATCGCTACGACCCATTTCACAGTACTAGGGTCACTTAAAAAAAAACAACTCTTCACACCATGAGTAAAACAGCAGTATATAATTTCCCTTTGCTTTGGCACCATGTCTTCATCTACATCAATGCATTTATATTTACAGCTCTAAAACGTAAAAAAACGATAATACAAAGGGGCATAACCTTTTGTACTTAATGTAAATTACACCTCCATGAACTTTGGACATATAACATCAATATGTTACATAGATTTTACACAGCCTGCAACCTTACAAAGGACAAGTATAGTTTAGAGAACGGATGGATACTGTAAAATTCACTCTGTTCCATTCTGCCTTGCATCCAGCGGAATAATCACACTGATATATTAGCTTCCTCCCGAGGCGGAGAAATTCATTCCACACTCGTCCACACAAGTCAAACAAACCGTAAGAGATGCATTCATTTCCGCTCCAATCAAATGTGTGCTCTCTACCTTCTGCTGAAGGCAAGGAGCAATTAAATTGTGCTCCGTACAGCCGCTGAACACATTGGGAAGTCCACTGAACACTGACTGCAGCCGCCACACGACTCCACCGGGAAGAACAGGAATTGATGATGTGCAGGACTCAGATGTCATTTGTGACCGAATTTAGTGTTCTGTGGTCTCAAAAGACACCTTGAAAGACCAATCACAATAAGCCTCGTTCTTGCTGTTTCAATCTTCTTCATAATCAAAGTGCAGAGCCGTGGATGACAGAAGAGCTGACAGGATACAGCACATCAGACTAATGAATAAGTTATTAGATTCGTATCAGAATACATTTGAGCAGTATTGTAAAGTACATTGGAGTGTATAGTCATATATTGAGTGACACAAAGGGAAATTAACGTCACTGTTGAGAAACTGTAGCTGTGGGCGGCTGAATGTGAACTGCATTAAACTAATCTACCCTGCTGAGAACAAAAGCACTTAAGTGCCTTGGCTGTAAATATCCTATGTCACTTTGTTAAATGGTGGGACATTATTATTGGACTATTTAAGGTGATTAGTTCAGCTAACACTTTTCATTAAAAGGAGAGTTGGATGGATGGTAGATTGAGGCATGGTAGGAGATTGGGTGAACAAATGCACATATGAACAGATAGATAGATGGATGGATGCTTAGATAGAGAGATCCATGGATGGATGGATGGATGGATGGATGCTTAGATAGGGAGATCCATGGATGATAGATGGATGGATGGATGGATGGATGCTTAGATAGAGAGATCCATGGATGGATGGATGGATGGATGCTTAGATAGGGAGATCCATGGATGGATGGATGGATGGATGGATGGATGGATGCTTAGATAGGGAGATCCATGGATGGATGGATGCTTAGATAGGGAGATCCATGGATGATAGATGGATGGATGCTTAGATAGAGAGATCCATGGATGATAGATGGATGGATGCTTAGATAGAGAGATCCATGGATGGATGGATGGATGCTTAGATAGAGAGATCCATGGATGGATGGATGCTTAAATAGAGAGATCCATGGATGGATGGATGGATGGATGGATGGATGCTTAGATAGAGAAATCCATGGATAGATGGATGGATGGATGGATAGATGCTTAGATAGAGAGATCCATGGATGGATGGATGGATGCTTAGATAGAGAGATCCATGGATGGATGGATGCTTAGATAGAGAGATCCATGGATGGATGGATGGATGGATGGATGCTTAGAGAGATCCATGGATGGATGGATGAATGGATAGATGCTTAGATAGAGAGATCCATGGATGGATGGATGGATGGATGGATGCTTAGAGAGATCCATGGATGGATGGATGGATGGATGGATGGATGGATGCTTAGATAGAAAGATCCATGGATGGATGGATGGATGGATGCTTAGAGAGATCCATGGATGGATGGATGGATGGGTGCTTAGATAGAGAGATCCATGGATGGATGGATGCTTAGAGAGATCCATGGATGGATGGATGGATGGATGGGTGGAACCTGAAGGTTGCTGGTTCGATTCCCACACCGGCAGGAATTGAAGGTGGGGATTGTGAATGAACAGCACTCTCTCCACCTTTGATACCTTAACTAAGGTGCCCTTGATCAAGTGTGTGAGGGTGTGCGTGTGCGTTTGTTCACTACTCACTGCTGTGTGTGTGTACACTTGGATGGGTTAAATGCAGAGCACCAATTTCGAGAATGTGTCACCATACTTGGCAATACATCATGACTTATACTTAGATAGATAGATATCTAGATATATAGATAGATTCACGAGTTCACACTTACAAATAATCAGATAGAGTATTTAGTATGCATATTTGGCGTGCTGTCCGAGGAGAGGTCTCTGAGCTCGGTATTTGGCCCGAGCCCAGAGTACTCCCCCCGTATTCTGGTTTAGGAAGTAACCAGGCAAGTGTGACAGGGTGGTGGAGGGATGCTGAAACTGTCCAAAGCATAGGTGAGTCGATTGCGTCGATATATATAGGTCTTCACTCCTGCCGATTGGGCAGACATGTTGATTGCTGATTAATGACAGCTGGTTGGAGTGATGTGATGATTAGTAAGATCATTTGAACGTGTTTCTCCCGAACTTTGTTAATAAAACATCATTAGATATATAGATAGTGGATGGATGGATAGTTAGATAGATAGCTAGATAACCCTGTTTGTGCAACTAACCCTTTAAAAAACTAACCCTTCCTTTTTCAGTCCTTCATTTTTTTCTTTTTCCCTTTGCCTCTTTCACTTTCTTGTACTCTCCCTAAGTGAGTGTGATAGCACATATCTGTAAGTGTTTCCACCTTTAATTGCTGGAGCATCTGAAGTGAAATTGGCTCATTCACCTCTCTCAGAGGAGCATGACTGGGCTACTTACGGCTGAGTAAATTGTGCATAGGAGGAGTGTAATTGCCTGTTAGACTTGGAGCATTCTTAAGTTTCCTCACCATAAAGTGGCACACCATCTGCTCATCGTTATGCAGAAATACCTTTATGGATGAACGATTGCTTCCAATTACATTGAAGCTTTGCACAGGGGTATTTCTGCTACCAGCACAATCACGTGGAGAGGGCTTTATTTTAGCTTTCTTAACTAGCTTGCAAAAAGACAGTGTCTAGTATTCGTATATTCTGGGAAAAAAAAAATCAACAAAACGTAATGTAACACAACAGTAGGGTTCTGGATGTAAGAATCTCATTAATTTTCTCCATAGAGAAATACATTTTTAGGGAAACCTTTCAAGACCTACCATGAGCTCTGAGATTGTTAGTAGGTGATACATGCTTCCGTAGAAGCCATACGTCTGTGCAGTTTCATTAAAATGTCATTAAAAAGTCAGTGAATACTTCCTGAATTCATCAAAGCTTCATTAAAAATAAATATATAAAAACAGATGAATTCACTGTTAAAAACTACACTACCCATAATCCTGAAGAACTCTTCGCCATGAAACTAAAAAATCTAAGCAAAATTAAGTAATTGAGTTGGCTTCACTAAACTCAACTCTAAATACAAATGTATATTTGTCAAATTTAAATATTCTGCAATAAGCATCAAATAGCCTATATAATATGTTATACTACAAGACAGAATATTTTTACATTATACCATAGCTTTTCGGACTTATGACCTGAAACTCTGTCTGAATCAATCAAGCATTGTTCGCTGTTGGCCAGAGGAGAACTGACCCCCCAACTAAGCCTGGTTTCTCCCAAGGTTTCTCCATTTTTATCACCCATTTTGTCACCTGTTGGAGTTTTGGTTCCTTGCCGCTGTTGCCTTTGGCTTGCTTAGTTGGGGACACTTGATATTCAACAATGTTTTTGATTTGCCTGCATTGGCGCCGTTGTATGTGAACTGAGCTGAGCCGGACGATTACGACGCTGTTTTCTCCAGTGCTGATATACCTAAATTAACTAAACTAATAACTACTGATCTTTACAACGGAATGAATCAATAATATATAGAATAAGCTGGACAATGACACCATTTTCTTTAAGAGCTGCTGTGCAGCCAAAAATTACTTGCCAATTATTACTGTGAAGCTGCTTTGACACAATTTGCATTGCAAAAAACACTATATAAATAAAGTTGACTTGACTTGACTTTAGACGTTCTGCTCACTATAAGTAACTTTGCAACTACATGTGAACTAACTCTCATTAGATTATCAGTACAATGTTAGGTTAGGGTTAGGTGTTAAGAGTTCGGATGTGTAGAATAAGCTGACATGTAGTTGCAAAGTAACTTAGTCAGTAGAATGTCTATTTGGGGATCATGAAGATAAGATATTAGCATATATCATATAATAAGCAGCCGACCTACTAATACTCTAATGAGAGTTAGATGACATATAGCGGAATAAAGTGTTACCAAAAGTAATTATAATGCTCCAGTCAACATTCAAGTGATGTTGATCAATCCTGAATAAAAATCTGTTGCTTCTAGCTGTGTCCGAAACCGCTCCCTATCCACTAAATAGTCCACTACATCAGGTGTCGGCCATTTTTAGTGGTGTCCGAATTCTACATTTGTTCACTACTTTATACCCACACTTCTCTCTGATTTCTGAAGCACTATTTCCCAAAATCCAATGTGGAGAGGACTGAGAGCGCGTGTGAAAGAGAGGAATTGCGAGCGAGTGTAATCCAGAGATTACTTTACAGCTTTCTTATTTCTGCTTTAACATTTATTTCATGTCAGTTATATTGTTTTACCATTTTTTTATTAATCATTACTTGAATAAAATATACTAAAATATAGATGAAATTATATTAATAAGGTAAATATATATAAATAATTATTAAAATGTATCATGTAGGCATTAACTCAATTTAATGTTACTAACGGGAAGATGTTTTAATAATTTGTGCCATTGTTGTTAACTCATTAAACTTTAAGAGATGATAATTTGACGAATATTTTTTAAATCATCTAATAATCATCTGTAGCCTATTCATAACGACCACGTCATCTGTGAGCGTGAGAGTTTCTAACAAATGAAATTAAAAACTTAATTAAAAATAATAAATACATGAAATAATGTACACTTGTTAATGTGTGTGTATTTTTGTTTGCAGTTTTTATAGCATTTAATGATTATGTACACATATTAAACATGAAACCACGTATATAATCGATAAAACTACAAAGTTGGCATGGAGGTATGTTTGATTACAAAATAAAAGTCATTATGATTCTTATTGTTATTAACATTAGTTTGTAACGTAAGTAACATGTAGGATTAAAATAGTTGTATCACATGTCGAGCCGTTTCTGCAACAGCTCCAGCTCTCCAACACACAGTGTATACGTCAGCGTCTGAATTCACTCAATTCATTTCATTCACTCTTTCCAGATATAGTGCACTCATATCACATGCCGTACACTATACAGGGATTAGTGAATGAGAGAACGAGTGACACAGCTTCTGAAGGATTTTCTTAGCTTTTTCTTGGTTGCATCATATTGCTGAAGCCATGACCTGCTTACAAAGTATATGTGAGATCTCATTGTGAAGAGGTACCAGTCGGGATAAGGATAGTGAATATGGATCATGCAGTGACAAATATCAGTCAATTTTGGCACGAAACCTGAAGTCCTCCATTATAATCTGGAGATGAAGAGGAGTATAATTTTTCATCGTGGCAATAACCTCAAACACAAATCTAAGTCAACAAAGGAATGGCTTCGTAAGATGAAGAACTTTTTGAAATGGCCCAATCAGAGCCAAGATCTAAATCCAATCGAATTTTCCAGTGACTTGAAGAGGCCTGTACACATGAGATATAGTTGATATAATCTTATTCAAAATGACTGGATGCTGTTATAAAGGCAAAATGTGTTTCAATGAATGAAGTGTCTTTTCTTTTTCTTTTTTCCTTTCGTTTGTTACATAAATGTCGTGACTTTCAATATTACTTGGATTGATCTCAAAAAGCTGAAATTTTAACATGTTTTTGTAGACTTCTTAAAAACAATTAAAAGCAAAGGCTTATCTAGATAGAGTTTGGAGTTCATATAATTTTTAACAAAGTAATTTATGGTTGTATCACTCAATTACAATGAGTCTTGCAATAAATCTAAGCACCGCTGATATGAAACCATAGCAAGCATACTAGTGTACAGTAGCAGGTTGAATTTTTAGTACATGAATTACTTTACATTCAGCTGTTAAAGTCATTACTTTATGAATTATTCTGCAATAGCATTTAAGACATTATACAGGGCATGACCCTGTTGCCAACTATGAGAGGGTGTACTGGTCATGAAAATGAAAAATATGAATGCAAAGTCTGGGTACTTTATAAAAGGAAGTATCAAAGGAGGAGCCCGGAAATGGTGCAAAATTGTATGTATTTCCAGTTTTCAGTGTTTTGTTGAATACCAAAAAGTATGTAACTTCTTTATCTTTATTTTATTCATATATAATATAATATTATATATAATTTATTATATATAAATGACATAGCAGGGATGAACAGAAAGAAACAAAGACATTTTCACAAAAACATTTTAGTAAAAGCATATTTTATTTTCAATAAAAGCAACATCTTTATATAATCCATTAATATAATGTCATATCTTAACATACAAATTGGCTGATATTCAAATCAAAACCATTAAAAGCTAAATTAAAGTATTTGCCAAACAAATAAAAGAGTTACATATATAAAAAAGATATGCTGTAGCCTATCGTGTAAGTCAGAGATACATGGCTCATTAAAAAACAAAGCATGGCATCTATTCTTACTTGCAGTAATAGTTAGAATCTGAACAGAATAACATCACTAGCCTGCGGATATTTAAAAAAAAAAAAGAAAAGAAAAGAAAAGAAAAACTTCCTTCCAGCTGGATTATCGCTCAAATTTCCATCTAGAAAAACCTTAGAGCTCAACACAGAGGCCATCAATAACATGTCTCTCCATGCCTGCAGTGCTATAAACAATTGCACCAGCACCTTAACAGTCTTAGCGGACACCTGCAGGAGGCAATGTTCTCTCAGTGATATTTTGTCTCCGGTAAAAGAGAAGTATGTCAAGGTAAAAGTTCAAGTATGTCCTTTTTCTTGATGCATTTTCAGTTGTATGAAACATGATATGATCTTTTCTTTCCAATGAAACAAGAACAAGAAATGTAAGGCGGGACTTGATTTTGTCCATGGGGGATTGATTGGATGATTGTGGTTTGCTATTGGTGTTTCTAATTTACATTTAGTCATTTGGCAGACACTTTTATCCAAAGCGACTTACAAGGGGAGCAATTAGGGGTTAGCTGTCTTGCTCAAGGGCACCTTAGTCATATTGAAGGTGGAGAGAGTGCTGCTCATTCACAATCCCCACCTTCAATTCCTGCCAGCGTGGGAATCGAACCAGCAACCTTCAGGTTACAAGCCCGACTCCCTCACCATTAGGCCACGACTACTATATCTAACCTGAGTGACAGGTTGCCCCGCCCTCACACCAGTAAACACATCATCAGGGAACAGAAGAGATTTCGCTGCAAGAGGGAGGGGAGGATATTTTGATTAAAGATTACGTGAATTATAAAAAAGATGTGCACAGATAAATCATTTATTATAAATACAGCAATATTCCATAAAACTAAGAATTGTCGATTTTGATTTTAATAAAAATCACTTAGAATGTTTGAAAACTGAAAGTGTGTCTTATTTGACAAGGCAGTCAGTACACTTCGAAAGTGTACATAAGGTGAGCTGACATTTTTGGTCTGGCTGATATATTGCTCTTTAAGGCCACATTAATTATTTTGCTCTTTAAGGCCACATTAATTTTTGAAGAAAAAAAAAATCAGCACTCTGGCTTCCCTGACAGTAAGCTGAAGTACTATCAAGTGTCGACATTTTTGTGTCAGCTGCTGCAAAAACAGATGAGCATCTTGAGGCATGTATAATGTTCAGCTTTGAACAGCACTAATTGTTCTCGTTTGGAGTGCTTAACGAGGACGTCGGCTCCAGCTGCCTCGTCAACACTCAATAATTAGACAAGAGCAGACTGGGACACTTTCCCAGACAAAGATGAAGACTAGTAATTAGAATAAACTGGGTTCTTAATTATAATTTGCTTTGAAAGTTCTTTGAGGTTTATATTTATACTGCTTTCTTGCTTTGAAATCCAATCTAGTGCCATAATCCCTGGAAAGTCTTTGGATAGTGATCTCAACACACCCATATGTCTTAGGGCACATTTACATGACAACATTAGGAAAACGATCCCATTAAAACGACTAAAAACGCTGTAGTTTTCATGCCAGGCCAGTAGCTGGCGATGTCATTTTGTAAAGAAACACTATGTGCCTATAGACTGAACATGTTTTCACAGATTCATGTTTTTATAGTTTACATGGAGACAATAACGGTGTCATTTTCAAAAACTTACACTTTGAACCTCTTTTTCAAAAGTTTGTGTTTTCAGGCCACCAAAACGCCATTGTCATGTAAATGAACGGCCAAGACGCGTAAAAAGTTAGTCGAAAACGGTGTCGTGTAAACAGCTTGTTTACACTTGGTATTAAGATTTGATAGATCAGATCACAGGTGGACAACCGGGTCTAAAAGATTCTGAGCTTGTCCACTTTCGACCACTTCCAGAAGTAGTCGAAAACGCATTGCTTTCGTAGTGTAAACGCTCATCTTCCGACATGGCCCTAAACACACAGCCAAGACAATGTAAGGGTGGTTTCATTGTCAACAAAGTACTGAGTTACTTATGTCGAGAGTTGTTACTTTGTCATTATGGGGTATGGAGTGTCGGTTAATAACTTAAAGCATTTTAGCCTAAAAATATTGAAAAGGGAAAGTGGTCTGAATACTTACTGAATGCACATGTGCACTAATGTGTTCTGCTCATAGTGCCTGACAGAGAAAAGTCAAAGTGATTGATTAGAGAACATTTATTTCAGAAGAAAAGCGTCAGGATGTTAAATGTATTAATTATCTTAATTGTGTTATTTTGTGGCATACTGTTTCATTGCTAATGGCCTCCTCTGATATCACATTATCTCAGCGAGCAGAAAATCTTTCACATTTAGAAAACAGTGAACATTTACCAGCCGTACACAGTAAATGCAGATATGCCTGCACAACAGTGCCCCAGTGTCAATAAACAGATGCATCTGTCTGGCAAGTGCTATTTAAAATGACCAATGTGTTGATTGCCTCCATTTTGCAGAAACAGCTTTTGCTGCTGTTGGATTTATGTACCATTTTCATATCTAGCATTTGAACCAAGGTTAGGCAAAATGCAAGAAATGGCTCCCTTCAAATTCATGAGCGTGCATCTGGATTGAACTGGCCTCATGCCACACGATTGTTGAATTAGAACCGGAATAGCAGGAAGAGCAATTTACTACATAATTAAAAGATATCCAGCAGAGTAACACAATGGCAAAATATTAATAATTAATTCATTTGGACTAATTATTGCCTTTTTATGTTTTGATCAGACTTTTCTCTAAACCACATTCAACACATTGTTTATAAGTTTGCTGAATGTTGCATTCATACAATAAAAAGTACACGGATGACCTACCACTTCCGGTGAGATACTGAATTTACTATCCTTTACTAAACTTTACTATCCCATGAAGCCACGGGAGACGATTTGTGAATGGACTGCAACTGACGTCATAAGTCATGTGATAATGACAACATGGCGAATGTGCGTCTTTATTACATTCATACTATAAACTTATATGTAGTCGTTGCAAAGTGACCATTACAAAATAAAAGCACAAAGATACAGGATACATAGAGATAATTTTCATAAAGAGAGTTGTACAGATTTGGAATGACATTAAGGTGAGTAAATGGTGTTTCATATCTGAGTGAACTATCCCTTTAAGAAGCAAATTCTTTGGAAAAGATCTTAATGTGGAGCAAAGGCATGCAATAATTCAACACGATCTCAGAGTACTGCGTGTCTATAGCACGAGTTTATGATTATATTTGCCGTGCTATTTATATGTTTAAATTACTTTTTGCGTGCATATGTTACACAATGGGTAGGATTAGTGGTGTGGGGTTATATTTACACCAAAAGTGCATGTCGTATGCACGTGAAAAATGCATATTATATGCATGTTAAACACGTGCGTATCAAAGTCACGCCAACTGTAATTTCTGCGTATAAATAGCACGCTAAATAGAAACAGAAAATCGTGTTATTGATACGCACTTTCATGAGATCGGGCTCAATAATTACAAGCAGACACACTTGGTTGGATGTCAATGCATACAAACCTCAATAACAGTAACAATTAATAAGCATCTAGTAAAAAGATGAGCTCTTAACATCACCATGCTCCACATAGCTAATAGTCATGGCAAAACAGCAACAACAGCATAAATAAAGCCAGCAAACGGCAACAAAATAACACCAAATGCAAAAATGCACAAGTTTGCTAGCCCATTCAGTCTTAATAGTTAATGGTAAACAAACTTGGCTTGCTGTCCTCGAAGGAGGCTCGAACCTGAGATTGACAGGACTGAATGTTTAGGTTCCTCCCAAAAACTCATTTGGAACTCCATTTGGGAGCCTTTGAACCAATTATGAAACCATTTCTTTCTGGATACTCTCAAGATAAGCAAACATTTCATTAAATATTGTTGGTCTATCATGTATTTTTATTTCGATTCAAAGTAACTCACATTCTGACTCTAAATGCCATGTATCATTGAATCATTGTGAACTGTTTCCAGAAAGAATCCATATGTTGTGTTTATGATAACAATTCGTACTGAAAATTATTGGCTTAATTAAAAAGTATCTAGAGCAGTTAAATGAATTTCATTCCATCTTAACTCTGCTTCTTTCTAATTTAAAGTATAATTCTTCATTCTGTTTGCCTACCTCGACTAAAATTCAGAAATTGAATTGGGATTTCATCTCAACTCACCTTTGAATGGCACACTACCCTGGGCTAAACAGCTTTACGTAGGTGTTCAGGGTTGAAGACAGAAGGTGCACTGAGGGATGAGCACTGTATAATATCTCCAGCAATAAGATGTTTTTTTGTTTTTTTAGTTCTTCTGAAAGAAGAAGGCAGGCCCTGGGGCTTCTTTACTGCAGCTTGAGTAAAGCAAAAACACACAATAACATTCCCCACTGTGGTACAGTTGAGGAAAAAACAAAAAGAAACAGTCTAAACAAACTTTTCGAAAGCGCAAGCGTTTCCTCTCACATGCTGACATTCTGGGGGAGGCGTGCTGTACATCAGATGGATATTGCTGCTGATAATCCCTCCTTCAGTCATACATATGGATCAGTGTGAGTTATGGGGATATAATGATGAGGTCTCTGTCCATGTAAGAACAGGACTCAACCTCAACCATAACAGATGTTGCATATTTCATAGAGATTGCTTATAATATATTCTTCATCTTCTTTACCTATACTTACATTTTCTGAATCTACCATACATCAGTTTCACTCCGTAGTCACCAGAAAACCTTACATAAAACTCACTGATGCTGTCTATAGGCCATGGTTGTTAGTGTTTTGCTAAGCAGTTGTTAATATAAACGTGTGTGTGTGTGTGTGTGTTTATATACTTACAAACTTTTATGTTCGCGATTAATCGTTTTGACAGCACTAGTTCTGAGTGATGTTAGACTATTTCTAAATGTTCGTTCACACCAAGGAATTCAACAATAAAGATATAGTTTCAAAAATCTTTCCAAATGTAAAAGAATAGCAGAGTTCACAGCCCCCTCAAAAATGATAATGATACGGAGAAAGGATATTGTTGAATGTGGCGAGCAGGGCGGGCGAGAGCCGTGAGGGAACGGCGCGAGGCCGGTGATGTGAGTGATAATGAGTGTCAGCTGCGCACTACACTGGTCTCGTATCTCTCACGGAGGAGCTCCGGAAGCATAAAAGAGGAGCGACGACAGTGAAGGACGAGAGTTTATGTTGTGGATTTTATGGATGTTCTGAATTTTATGTTCTGTTTTATTTTGTTTGTGTGGGTGGCAGTCGCTGTGAGGAACTGCCGCCATTTTACTTTCGTTTTGTTGTTTGTTTTTGAGTTTATTAAAGTTTTGGTTGAACGTTCGCCGTTCCCGCCTCCTTCTTCCCGTTCTTACGAACAGCGTTACATTGAAATTCACAGCGATTTTTTCCAGTTGATGAATGAAAAAAAAAATGACAGCCAATCAGAATCCACCGACTACAAAGAGCTCAAGCATTTTAAGCGGTGGAAGACAAAATTGAAGCATGAGCTTATGATGAAAAGAGGGATTTTGTATGTTGGTGTGGACTCTAATTTAGTAATCTTTATAATCAGTGTTGGTTGTGAATGGCCTTATCATTCATATTTCAAAAGGTTTTCATACTTAAGCTACCATTTTTGAAGCAAATTCTTAGCGTATACGTATAGCCGAACACATAGCCTTTCAAAGTATACTCCACTTGTTAAGGCCCGTTCACACCAAGGATAACTATTATAAAGATAACTATGTTAGCACCCTCACCAGCAGATGTTATACTTCTGTTTGTTCTAAGCGTGCGCTGCAGTTTTGTCGTCTGCTGCTTTAAATGCTCGAGCTCTTTTAAGCACGATAGATTCTGATTAGCTGTCTTTGTTTTTATCATTCATCAGCTGGAAAATAAAAACACTCTAAAAGTGATTCCAACGATATTGTTTCTCTGTGTTGTTATCATTTTAGTTGTCTACTATTCTTTTATACTTTTTGAACTTTTATATTTTTGGAACTATATCTTTATCATTATACTTATCGCTCTTGGTGTGAACGGGCCTTTAGCATCCTTGTCCAGTGTCTGCGCTATTTCTCTCCAGAAGTTATTGGCCAATACTAAATTTCAGGTGTCTTTTAATTCACTCATACAATCACATGTTCCAAGTTTGCAGTTTTCCCATGGAATTGGGTTACTTTTACACTGTTTCCCAGTTTGTTTGTTTTTAATCCGCTGGTTGAAGTGACTCTGACTTATGAATTTATAATTCCCAGAGTGCGAATTTTACACCTCGTAACGTAATTGAGCGGTTTTTGAATAGCAATTGGACTGGTTTTGTTACCTAAACCTGGCAACCACTAGTTGATACCCACAAATAGTCGGGTATCAACCCGACCACACATCAACCACACACCCTTGCAACCACGAAGCAACACTTAAAAGCACTCAGAACAACTTAGCAACTGCATTGCAATGTTGTGACAACCACCCAGAAAATCATATTGTACCTGGGATTCTTTTGTGGTAATCACCAATTATATTTTCGTCCGAAAATGGAAAATCTATTTTTTCGGGGGTTCAAAATTGACCTTTTCTGGTAAATGTCTACCTAATTAATACCTCATAGGGTTACAGAAATCTGTTTCATAAGATTGTTTTTTAATTGGTGCATACTGACTGTATTTTCTGAAATATTCAATGCAGATTAGTCAATATAAGTGTGGGCAGTTTTAATGAGTTATTGATACTGCACTGTGATGCCCACCATAAGTCATTGAAGCCACAAGCTCCTTCTGTCAATATTCCATGCGTGCGCACACACAGCAATATTTTCATTTCCTCTGTGTGTAACTCTGTATGCAGAGGCAGTCCGTGGTAGAGAGGGAGTTTCAGAGCTGGTGCATAATAATTGGATTTTGAACTGGTTTCTCCTTAGAGTTTAAATGTGGGCTTTCTGTCAAGTTGGCTTTAGTGCCCTGGCTTTAATTTCTTACTTTTCATTGCTTATAGACCTGTGGCTACTTATCCGATCTTCCTATCCCAGAGAGACCTCCAAAACATCAAAAGACCAAATATAATTTTATTCAAAATATTTAAGGAGCTCACTATATTTCCCTTCAGACCAACTCACCAGGGATAATTCCAGTCTGATCCGGTGGACACAAATAAAAACTTGATTCTGAAGAAAATGCAAGCAATGCTGGGGTGGTTGTCTGGTTGTTGCTGCATGGTTGCTTAGGTGTTCTGGGTAGTTGCTTAAAGGATTAGTTAGACTTTCAAATGAAAATTATCCCAAGCTTTATTCACCCTCGAGCCATCCTAGGTGTATATGAATTTCTTTTTTCTGATGAATACAATCAGAGATATATTAATAAATATCCTGACTCGGATTGTTCATCAGAAAGTCATATACACCTAGGATGGCTCGAGAGTGAGTAAAGCTTGGGGTAATTTTCATTTGAAAGTGAACTAATCCTTTAAGTCACACTGCACCGTCAGACAGCAATAGACACTTTGTCGGGTTTTGTCAGATGAGTGTGGTATATGTATTCATCTTTATGCATTGATCGGCTTTTTGCCGACTGAATGTCTTTCGGGTTGTGGAAGTGGCGTACAGTAATCTGTGAATTCTTTACATTGTTGTGTCTAGATATGGCTCAGGTCGCTCCTGCAATGTATGTCTAAGGGGTTTAGGGTTTGTTCAAATCACAAACCTAAGTATGAGTCTTAGGTTAACAGTCTTGCTTTAGCAAACACAACTAGAATATATATGCTGAAGATAACAGTGTCAATTCCTGTTGGATTCAATGATTTTCCTCCCTTTTCAATTCCACTTATTTGGCTAATAATCCAGCTGTGAATAACAGTCATAAAGATGTCAGAGGAAAAGAAAAACAATGATAGCAACAATATGTTCGTGTTAAAGGCTGAAGCAGATGAGCTTTGCCCTTAATATTACTCTTGGGTCTCAGCAAAACCATGGAGATCATTAAAAATGGAGGAAAAACATTCAGCTACACTTTAATGCTATTCAAAGGGAATCACAGTGGTTAGAACACTTGAGGAGAAGGACAGACTCAATAAATTGTGCATTAAGAATATTTGGGTCAGATCTGTCCAATCAGCTGCTGGTCAAATCATGTTCATCATTTTCACTTACGACACCTGTCAGGATTATCAGCTGGAGTGCCCATCACAGCCTCTAGAGGGCACTCCACCTTGGACTTTCTCACAAACACACACACACACACACATGCACATTCACTCCCGGACTTCACTACATTTCCACGAATCCCCGTACCTGTCATTGATCACTGCACCAGCTGAGACTCATTATACACCATATTTAAGGCCTACGCACACACACTCAGGTGCTAGGTCTTGTTATTTCCAAGTGTGTAACATTTCTGAGCGTTATTACCCGTGTCTTGTTTTCCGGTTCTGTTTCCGCCTGTCTGTCTTGTTTATTGATTGTTTTCTGATAGCCTTGTTGAACTCTCTGCATTGGATTATTGGACTTTTGCCTGCCTGCCGCCTGCCTACGATCTACCCGCCTGTTTAACGTTTACGATTCTGCCTGCTCTCCGACATCTTTGTTTGCTACTGCCTGACCCAGCCTGTATGACTACTCTGTTCTTCAATAAAAGCCTGCAGTTGGATCTCATCCGCGTTCGCCCCTCATTACAACACCGCTATTGCTAGACGGCTTATGTACGATAAATGGAGCACAAAAACGAAAAATACAACAGTTAAAAGAACAATGTGGCCAAGATATACTGAAAAAAATCCCTAAATTGAAGGGATACATCAAGACGTGAAGTGGCGAAGTCATGCAGTCCGTGAGGGAGAGGTAATTGACGGCAGAAAATCCAAATATTTGTCTATCATTCATCAACCTCAAATATGGCTGTTCACTTGAAACATGTAAGTGTAGCAACTTTACATGTGCGCTCACTCTAATGTTAGACTAGTCCTAGATAAATGTGTGCTTTATTAGGAGCATATCCATGCTTGTGTGGAGAGCGCGCTTACTGCATGACATGGAGGCGCTGGTACGATCACTTGCATTTAACTTAAAATACTCCGTCATTTTTGTCATACAGTAAAGGGTCCACTTTTATTTCTGTAAACTCACAATAACAGCAAAACATTGTGCTTTTATAAAAAGGGTCCCTGACCACCTTAATAGCGACAACATCAGAAGCAGAGAACAAGGTGTGTGCTTATCGATAGATTATCATGATATCTGCAGATCTTTGTGATTAATTCCGTTTACATGATGAGATGCAGGAGCGATATGAGACATCCCATCCACTGTAAAGTTTTCACTGCATTCGCGTCTCATCTCGCTATTGTTTTCCTCCAGCAAAAACACCTTAGAAAATGTTATTTTCATTTGAAATTTTAATTTTTAAAATAAAAAGCATTATTGTCAATGTAGCATTAGATTAACCTCATGAACAGAAATTATTAAAGACACAATCACACTATAAAAATGATTTGTTGGTTTAACTTAAAGTCGCCTAACCTGGTTGCTTTAAAATTTTGAGTTCATTTAAACAAAAAGTAAGAGTTGATGCAAAGAAAGAGATTAGTTTATTCAAAAAAAACTCAAAATAGACTCAACTTTTGTGCAGCTAAGCTGACTTGACAAAAGATTTGTGAAAAGTTGATAAATCACAAAAATATTTGCATGATAAAAATAGCATGCACTGTTTTAAACTGCTTATCAGAGTGAATGATAAAGAAAGAGAAACATCAGTTATTTTGTGCTACTAAATAATGACCTAGCAGCTGATTGTGACATTTATAGCCTTACAATGAGGAGGATTAGTGTTTTTTGATATCACTTTAAAGTGGCAAATTGATAGATTCATCTTTTATTATTTTTTTATTTTTAATAAGAAAAAGGGAATGGTTTAATATAGGGCACATTAAACATATTGCCAATGTAGACAGTAATACAATGTAGTTATAGTAATATAAGGTTTGTCTATATTCTAAATTACTATTAACTATTTTTTTTTTTTTGTCATACCCTGATTTATAATGATTTATCATGAAGCTCAAAGTACATGGGTAAAATCTCTCTACAATCTGTTCTGAAACATCAAAACAGTTTCACTGATGATCCTGAAGCAACATAAAACCCCGGATAGAGCGGCTGAATGAATGTGGTCTGGACTGTGTGGATGAGGCTCATTGTGTCAGAGACGCAATAGAAGGACAGAGTTCCTGCACTGTGATCCACAAACACTCCTATACGACTGATGATGGACACTGCAGGGAGATCAGTCTCTATGTTATTGTGTAACTGAAGGAAGAGCAGTTCAAACTCCAGGATTGATCATTATATCCAAACCAACACTCCCTTCCTGCTGATGCTCTTATATGACACTGAGATATGCACACCATCACTCCACTCAATCTCCCAGTAACAGCGTCCACACACACTCTCTCTACACAACACCTGACAATAACAATCAAATCTGTCTGGATGATCAGGATACGGCTGGACTGTGTGAGTGAATGTAATCACTCTGTTCCTCTCAAACAGACGGAGGCGTTTATTCACAGTGTTCAGATCCAGATTGAGCTGATGGGAATCTGATGGACAGAAAACACATCAGAATCAGGAATTATGAATCTGTCTGATCTTTTGCTGTATCTGAACTCTTCATGTTCAATGTTCAATGTATCATCAGTGTCTCAGTACAGCTGACCAGATCATCAGGTTCGTCGAAATCAAACTCAAAAAATCAGCTCCACACATCAGCCAATAACCTGCACTATCCGATCTGTGCGGCTCCTGTTGTCTTGACTTATTTTCTGTAACTTGCCTAAATCCAGCACTTTCACACAATCAGCTTCATTCTACTCATATTCATTAATGCCACAAACTCTAATATTTGACAAAAACACTCATATGTATTAATTTAAGCAGTTTTTATTTATAGCATTCTGATGATGCCATTCTTAGAAGTTATTTAAAGACAAGCTCCTTGGTGTGTTTGCCACACATGTTTCCACAACCGGTCACACAAAGATGTTCCCATAAACTCAACGCAGGATTGAGAGTAGCTTTTGAAAGTTTTTTTTATTTAAATGTTGTATTAAAGCCATAGCATGCTTGCAATCATGTGGTTTTGGTGACTGGCGAGGCATGAAAGTGGGTGGATCTTTAGGAAATAGTGTAGATCTCTATAGAGTGCTGAAGAGATGATGTATTTTTGTAGGCCAGAACCCTTAAACGAATAAACATTTCTGGTCCCCTTCATCCCCGTCGTTTTTTTAATGGATTTTTTGGTTAAATGCCTGAAATAAGGATATATTGTCACATGTTATTCTATGACATAAAGTACATCAGTAATACCCTCTTTACTTATTGGTTTGGAACCAGGAAGATGCTAATTTTAATTTTTTTAATTTTTAGCACTGAAAACTTGAAACCCTGAATCTCTGAAACTCTATAGTCTGTTTGGAATCTGTTCATTTGAATATGAATTTACAAAAACTGTCGACAGAATGAATTAGGCTTCCCAGAGGTACATAGAGTCTGTTTAGATTGAATTGGACTTACCAATACAAGAGAGAGCTGACAGTGTTGTTGACCCTCTCTTGCTCGGCAGTTAAGTAAATTGAAATGTGACAAAAACAACAATCATTGTCAACAACTAAATGTTCCACACGTCGCATTCATAGTGGTCACAACTCCTGAAAGTCAAATGGATGCATTACAGAAGTGAAATTAAACGATTATTATATTATATGAAAAAAATGCATTTCGTATATAGACAACACAAGTGTTGATTTTGCAGTTTCTTTTTATTTACACACCATAGTTATACTCTGGAAGTGGCAACTTTGATTGGTGGGGCAGTGCCACGCTGGACCTTATGTGGCTACACCACTGCTGATTGCAGTACTTGCAGCTGTGATCATGTGACCAACGGCTTAAAATTTGACTCAGATTTTAGAGCCTGAACTATCATCAGTATTTAAAGTCAGCTTCATTATGTTTATTTTAGTAGCTCTGATATTTATGAAAACATCTGTGTTTGCACAGAACTAGGACTTCAGCTGCATTTATTTGTGCTCACAACGTCTTTTCCTTGTTTTATCATCATCAGCATGAGTCTAGAAATCGGACTCCATTTCCGATGCCAGCTGTTCCTTTGACTTGTCGCCTTTCTGAATATTCATTTGCTTTCTCAGCTGTGACAAAGCAAACTGAGGGAAATATAAAGGAGCCTAAAATCAGAATGCAGAGTCATTCATAGGAGACATGGTAAAACTACAAGGGGTACTGAAACTGATATTCTCTGTGAGTGTATAATACTATGTTTGTGTTTTCTCACAAAAAGTACAGTGGTGATAGCATAGTGACAAAAGGTGTTGCCAAATACATTGTTACTTTGATATATGGTAATAAGTGTAGGGTATCTGTATCAAATGTTTAAGGCTTTTTAAAGCCTTATTTTAAGACTTAAACAAATAAAATGAATGCCATATGGGCATGGTAGATCAATATATGTGGTAACATCCAAACTATAAGATGATAAATGTCACATTTCAGTGTTTAACCCATTTTAAGAGATTCTATAGATTTTTAGAATGCACATAAGCTTCTTTTCAATCCACCAGCTGAATTAAAATGCGGTTTCCCTTTCTGCCAGAAGGTAGCATGCATTGAGCAGTATAGAAATATAGCGGTTACCCTGCTTTCCAGAAATGCGACAAGTTTGCAGGACACTATAAGATAAACATCGTCATAATTCATTATCGGTAGATCATAAGCTATTTTATGAGGATCACTAGCTGCTAATGATACTGAAATTGATACCAATATCTGCTTATTTTCACATCATGAATTATCTCATTCACTTTGTTTGAGAAACAAATGTTACAAACTGAATTGAATCAACATTGACTTCAGCTGAATAACAACACTGTTATATTCTGTAGAGCTGCAGTTGAATTGAACTCATTTCATAACTGATTAACTTTATTCAGTTATTGAACTGACTTCGGCTGAATAGTTACACTATATTGTCTTTTTTATACAAACTGTATATGAAACAATATATAATAAAAATTACTTGAAATTACTACAAGTTCATGAAGAATTTTTGTAGTGGCTGGGTGGGTAAAGTGTAATTCCTCTGTTTGGCCTAATTGTTAAAGTAAAAAAAAAAAAAAACTTACTGAGTATTTTATTAAGTCATATGCAGTGAGTTGATTTAGTTGCATTATTAATGTAAAACACACGTAAACAAAACCGTTACCCAAAATTCAAGATGGTGTGACGTTAGCTTAACATTCTCTAGTCTAGAGTGCAATAGTCAAATTTCTGCATATTATATACAGAAAAGAAGAGAAAAAAAGAGTGCAACAGTCGGGTTTCTGTAAGTAAAACCTCCATTCATTTTGTTCATGGGAAAATTGATTATTAACACTAACTTTTAAACGCTTAAAGTC